>JABCMI010000033.1:1205015-1807522 GCA_026261945.1 Hirschfeldia incana
TCTCACTTTCCCAGAAAGAGATTTTAGTGTTAGGCTCGGGTTTGGTCGGTTTGGACTGAGTGTTTGACACAGCTTTCCGTACGTGACTTTTAATAGAATTAACGGAGTCCTGACACACGTCGGACCCTCCGAGGATGTAATCGACCCTTGAGCCAGGGCTCGACTGAGGAGGTGTTTAACTCAGGAGGGCTTCGATTTGAAGGCTTTTTCCTTGGGGGAATTTTCCAAGGACCATATCGACTCTCTTCTTGGGAGCTGGAGGTGGTGAGTCTGTTTCCTTTTCAGGTGACCTCTCGCGTTTCGGAGAGTTGTCTCGGGGACTTCTCTTTTGATAGGGCGGTGGCTTTTTAAGGTCCACGCCTTTTATTTCTCCGGCTGCGAATTTGGCAGCCAGTTGTCGTTGGAGGTCCCAACATTCTTCGGTTGAGTGTCCCTTTCGATCGTGGTAAGAGCAATGTTTGCTCTCATCGTAGCCTTTGGACCAGGGGGCCTTGGCTGTCGCGGCAACAGGCTTTTCATCCTTGTCGTCCTCGATTACATAAGAATGCTCTCCCTGAGTCTGATTGTTTCGGGGGTTTCCCCTTTTCTGAGGTCCCTTCCCGTCGGAGGCTTTGCCTTTCGAGTGATTCTGGGGTTTTCTGTGGAGCTTATCTAATGCTGTTGTTTCCTCTTCCAGGGTGATGTACCTAGATGCCTTATGGAGAGCGTCGTCTATAGTTGGAGGAGGATTTAGCGTCAATTCCGAGAAGAAGCCTGATTTGTACCAGAGGCCTCTCCTAAGAGCCTCAATAGCTACTGATCGTTAGGGTTCGAGAGTTTAGTTCTTACTGCCCTAAACTTCTCGATGTAGACTCGTAGTGAGTCTCCCAGTCCTTGTCTGATCTTCCAGAGGTCAGCCTCAAACGCTTGTTTCAGGATGTGGGTTGAATATTGCTTCATAAAGGCGTTAGCCAGCTGATCGAAACTGTCTTTAGAGTTCGGCTCGAGGCCAGAGAACCATTCGAGGGCTGTTCCAACCAGGTTTTCAGAGAATGTTCTGCAATACCCTGCATCGCGGGAAAGTGATTTTCACTAAGTCTATACGCGGAAAACCCAATTTTGGGTTCCCGCTTAATGAAACTCTATCATAGCATTTTTATAACGCTATTATATTAAACGAGATTTTTTTAGTTAACTACGATAGCAGTTCAGTAAAATGCGCTATCCTACTGTGCTATCAATGTAGACTTTTTTTGTAGTGGCTTCAAAGAATGGTAAGGGTTGAAAAGGGTAAGAGAGTGCCATTTGGGTTAACAAAGAGTGGTAAAAATGAGATAATATAACCCAAATGTGTATAAGATCTATGATCAAGTATGCAAGTGCCCATAAGCGAGAGAAATTAAGTTCATTAAGCCAAATTCAGATTGGAGTCGGTTTCAAGAACATAGTCAATATCAAGCAAGCAATCACACTTAAAGAAGAGTTTTCAAGGCCCGAAGTCTACAAGCTCTCTAAAGAATGCTCAAGCTACTTGTCATGATTACGAAGGTCATCAAATTCAGTACTTAGCATGAGCTCTTTACAAGGTAGTTATCATCCTAGTCCCCAATGCAAGTGAATGCAACCTACATGCTTCTAGACTCCTAATTCTTTTATATATATATATATATATATTTATTTTTGTTTTTCTATGCGAATAGATGTATGCTCTAGACTCAATCTAATGCACCTACATGCTCTTTTTCTTTCGAAAACCCTTATTTTTTCATGAAAATGCATGCTAAATGACATAAAACACAAGATGATCAGCGACAAGTACCTCCCCCACACTTAAGTCACACAGTCTCTGTGTTGTTAAGTGGAGAAAGATACTGAAAGGAAATCTAAATGCAAATGAAAAAGCGGTATTTACAAGGATAAAGTGCAGTGGTACCTCTATGGAGCATGAGTTGAGGCTGTGTCATCTGCCTCGGAGTCATCTTCGTTATCAGTTGAGGCTAGAGATGGTGACTTGTTGCCTGAACTAGAGGGGAGAACTTCTGGGTTTCTTCGCTGACGCCTGAGTTGTCTAGCTGTGAGAGGGAATCTGAGGGCTAAAGGATCAATCTGTGGTTGAGGTTGAGGTACTGAAGTATCTCCTAGATCAAAATCTGCTGCGCTGCAACCTGCTATTGCTCCCCTTGTCAAAATCTGACTCACCTTCTTCATGAACTTAGCAGAGGCTTGTGCTTGTCTCTTCATAGCCTTGCTGAGTTCCTTGCATTTGTTTTTGAGCTTGAAGATTGTCCTGTCCTGATACTTGTTCCACCTCTCAAGCTTTCTGATGTGATTATGAGCTTCTTTCAGAAGACCAGGGACTAAAGCTCCTGCATACGGCTCAAAGTGGTAGCGACGATGGCCGTTGATATCTTCTAAAGTCTCCTTTTGGTTCGTCTGTACATACTGAGCTCGTGACTCACCCCTTCTCCTCTTGCTTCTATCCATGGGTCCCAGCTTTCCATGAGGTCCAAGAAGATGTTCCTCTCCAATGTCGAAACTGATTGCTCCTGGAACGTGTAGGCTTGTGATAGCCTTGTTGGGAAGGACCACTTCAACAGATTTGCCCAGCTTCTTGTATGTGTAAACACATGCCTCAAAGTATCTTCCACTGAAGTATTGAGCAACCTTCATATGAGTGCCATCAAGGAAAGTCGGTCCTGCTGCATCACACATCAGATTAACACTCATAAACTTAAGCAAAGGGGTGATCATCCCACCAATTCCAATATGATGTTCTGAGTCTCCTGTTGTCCAAGCCCAATCCCTGTAGTACTCAAGTCGCGTCATGAAAAACCCAACCATTCCAAAATCTTTGTAGAGCTCACCAACAGAAAAAGGGATTCCTTCAGGTGCAAAGGGCTGTAGAGCCTGACCTTTGTCACATTACCCGGATCTTTCCGAGGGAAGAAAGCATGTACCAGCATCCTGTGGAAGTAGCGCATAGCTGGGTTCCTAATAGCAGAGCTCTTGTCTTGACCAGTGACATGTCTCCTATCAGATAGGAGCGACCACACCTTTGCAGGGATGCTGTCTTCTCTCGGAACTCCTCTAAGCTTTGGGAGGTGAAAATCTGCTGCATCCCTAAAACCAAGTATCCTTCCAATATCCTTGAAACTAATGTTGTGAGTCCTCCCTCTAGACTGAAAAGTAATCTTTCCCCATCCTTGCCGCACATGCCTGGACTGATGATATATGACCTCCAAAGTAGCTAAGAACTCAGCAGCCAAGTCCTTGTAGGTGGGAGCAGCAAAAGAATAGAAGTCCGCCATGTGCATGTTGCCAAGCATTGCTTTGATGTCTTCATCAATACCAATCTCTTCCATCAGTGATGTGTCACTAAATCTGGTAGGTGACCAAGATACACCCCACTTCAAGAAGTCAAGAAACACTTCTGGTGTTGGTTCCTTTCCTCTATCTCTGTCAGCATAAGGTCTCCTTTCCTGATCAGCGGACTTCCTAGCTCTCTTGAGTGGAGCTGGCTCTTCTTCACTTTCATCATCACTGTCATTGGCTGTGGAAGTTGCATGCATTTTTTCCTTTTTCTTCTCCTCATCGCTTGCTTTCTTAGCTGCTAAAGCTTGCTGTCTAGATGACCCTTCAGCGGATACTAAGGCGTCTGGTTTCTCTTTCTCTGCAGCTGTCTTGTTCTTTGCTTCCGGCTTTCTCTGTCCTGTCCTTGTCATTGTTCCTTCAAAATCAAAGCTTAAAAGAGCATTAACAATTTACAAGAGATAAACAAACCAAGAAAACAATGAGAAAATTAAAAGCAAAGCAAAATTAATGATCAATTGAGTTCTAAATGGAGTAGACTCATCACAAAAGCTGCAAAACACTTCAATATAACTAAACAAGCCATAAACAAACTCCTACTTCAACATTTTCGAAAATCCCCAAATCTCAAGAACCCTAATTTTTTCAAGTTCGATTTCAACTCGAATTCACCATGAAATCAACTACCCAACAACATATATAAGCTTTCCCTAGTCAATTTCAGCCTAAACAAGCAAGAAATTGTTCAAAATTCGATTTTAAAAAATTAGGGTTCATGAACCCAAGAAAATCATTTGAACAATCGAATACCTTGCAATGAGAGGAAGGAAATGGCGAATTGAGACAAAAAAAATAGACCACAGGGGCGAAAGCTTTGATTAGAAACAAGAATGGAGTGATTTGGTTGTGATTTGAAAGAGTTATGAGATTTTTGGTGGAGTGGAGAGTTAGGAGTGTTTGAGTGTTTGTGAGAGGGGAAAAGGGAAAGAGAGGGGAGAAATCACGAGTGGGGGTAGGTTTAGGGCGAGTCGGGTCGGGTTTTCGGGTTTTGGGTCGGGTTGACCCGCGAAAAAGGAAGAAGGAGTGGCTTACCTGGGCGCTGCAGCGGGGTCGTGACACCGCTGCAAGACCCCGCTGTGGAGGCTTTTTCTCCGTTTTCTCGTCATAAAGCCGAGCGACCCCATGTCATCCGCTGTCTAGCCCCGCTCCAACCGGCTGAGCGGTGTCCCAACCCCGCTGTGACACCCTGCTTCCAGCGCATCTTATTGAAGTGGCCGAGTGACCCCGCTGCGACTACCCCGCTGCCGTCCGGAACTTCAGTTTCTCTCCCCCTTTTTTTTTAACTCCTGAAGCATTCCCATCAAGCCATACTCACTGCAATCATCCTAAAGCATTTGAAAAAGAAATTACTAAAGAAATATGTACAAGGATAGACATGGGACTTCCTCCCAAGTGAGCTTGTTTAAAGTCTCTAGCTTGACTTTGCCTCCTTTTAGATTAGGCAGGGGTAGGATCAGAAAGTGGAGTTGAAACTCCATCTCCCTCAGGTGCATCAGCCATGTAGAGCTTAACTCTTTGCCCATTCACTGTGAAATCTCTTCCATCAGTGCTCCACAAAACAATTGCTCCATAAGGTCTAACCTCCTTGACCTTGAAAGGACCTGACCACCTCGACTTAAGCTTTCCTTGAAAAAGTTTCACACTAGAGTTGTGTAGAAGAACTTGATCTCCTTCTTTAAATTCCCTCCTCAGGATATGCTTGTCATGGAAAGCTTTGGTCTTTTCCTTGTAGATTCTGGAGTTCTCAAAAGCATCCATCATTATCTCATCTAGCTCATGTAGCTGAAAAAACCTCTTCTCCTTGGCACTCTTTATGTCAAAATTCAGCATCTTTACTGCCCATAGCGCCTTGTATTCAAGCTCCACTGGGAGATGACAAGCTTTTCCATACACAAGGTTGAAAGGTGTGGTTTCCAAGGGAGTCTTGTAAGCTGTCCTATAAGTCCAAAGTGCATCATCAAGCTTTGCTGACCAATCTTTTCTTGTGACCCCCACAATTTTCTCCACGATGGACTTGATCTCTCTGTTAGAAATCTCAGCTTGACCATTTGTTTGAGGATGGTAAGGAGATGACACTTTATGCTTCACACCATTCTTCTTGAGAAGTCCCTCAAACACCTTGTTTATGAAGTGAGAACCTCCATCACTGATTACAACTCTTGGGACTCCAAACCTTGGAAAGATGATATTCTTAAACATTTTAAGCACAACTCCAGAGTCACTAGTAGGACTTGCAATGACCTCTACCCACTTTGAGACATAGTCAACAGCTACAAAGATGAACTTGTTACCATATGATGATGGAAATGGCCCCATGAAGTCAATACCCCATACATCAAATACCTCAACTTCAAGGATTGGATTTTGAGGCATCTCATTTCTCCTTGTGATGTTTCCTCTCCTTTGGCATGAATCACACTTTGAAATAAATTTATGTGTGTCCTTGAACATGTGTGGCCACCAGAAACCAGCTTGTAACACTTTTGCTACAGTCTTGAAGGTGGCGAAATGGCCTCCATATGATGATCCATGACACTGAGTAAGGATCCCATCTATCTCCTCATTATCCACCACTCTCCGATAAAGTTGATCTTTGCAGAGAGTGTAGAGATAAGGTTCATCCCAGTAGTACCTTTTCACATCTTTGTAGAACTTCTTCTTAGCATAGCCTACAAGATTCAAAGGTTCCCTTCCTGTAGCTAAGTAGTTCACCAGATCAGCATACCAAGGTTCTTTCTCTTCAGTTGCCTTCACTTCCTCAAGCTTTCTACCAGTTTCACAAACTGCCATCACTGCTCCAATAGCCATGATCTGTTCCTCAGGAAATCCCTCATCAATAGGTACTCCACACTCCATTTTCTGCCTAGACAAGTGGTCAGCTACACCATTCTCAACTCCCGACTTGTCTCTGATCTCCAAATCAAACTCTTGGAGCAATAAGATCCACCTCAGAAGCCTGGGTTTTGCATCTTTCTTGGCTAGAAGATGTCTCAAGGCAGCATGATCAGTGTAGACAATGACTTTAGATCCCACCAAGTAGCTTCTGAACTTCTCAAAGGCAAAGACAATGGCTAGCATTTCCTTCTCTGTGGTGGCATACCTCATATGAGCTTCATTCATGGTTTGGCTCGCATAGTAAATCACATGAGTTTTCCCATTCTTCTTCTGTCCTAGCACAGCTCCCACAGCATAATCACTAGCATCACACATGATCTCAAAGGGGAAATCCCAATCAGGCGGTTGGACTATGGGGGCACTGATGAGTTCATTTTTAAGCTTCCTGAAGGCCTCAAGACACTCTACTTCAAAGCTGAAAGTAGCTTCCTTGCAAAGCAATCTAGTCAATGGTCTAGCGATCATGGAGAAGTCTTTGATGAACCTTCTGTAGAACCCAGCATGTCCAAGGAAGCTTCTGGTATCTTTCACTGTCTTAGGTGGAGGCAAACTAACCATAACCTTAATCTTAGCCTTGTCCACCTCAATCCCCTTCTCTGAAATCTTGTGTCCCAGCACAATCCCTTCCTTAACCATGAAGTGGCACTTCTCCCAGTTCAGTACAAGGTTGGTGTCTTCACATCTCTGTAGGACCCTGCACAAGTTTGACAAACAAGCAGAGAACGAAGATCCATAGACAGAAAAATCATCCATAAACACCTCTACAACATCCTCAATCAGATCAGAGAAAATTGACATCATGCACCTTTCAAAGGTGGCTGGTGCATTACATAGTCCAAATGGCATTCTTCGATATGCCAAGGTACCATAAGGACATGTGAATGTCGTTTTCTCTTGATCATTTGGGTGTATGGGGATTTGGAAGAAACCTGAATACACATCAAGAAAACAATAGAATGGATGATTTGCAAGTCTCTCAAGCATCTGATCAATAAATGGCAATGGAAAATGATCTTTTCTAGATGCAGAGTTCAGTTTTCTATAATCAATACACATTCTATGACCTGTGACAGTTCTTGTTGGTAATCAATTCATCTTTGTCATTTTTTATCACAGTGATTCCACCTTTCTTTGGGACCACATGCACAGGAGATACCCATTTTGAATCGGAAATAGGGTAAATAACCCCAGCATCTAAGAGCTTTAGAATCTCCTTCTTTACAACATCCTTCAGGTTAGGATTTAACCTTCTTTGATGCTCGATAGAAGTCATTGATTCATCCTCAAGATGTATCCTATGCATGCATAAAGATGGTGATATTCCTTTGATGTCATAAGGTGAGTAACCTATTACTTTTCTAAACTTTTTAAGTGTTTTCAAAAGTTCAGACAATTCAGTTTCAGTAAGTTCACTATTCACAATGACAGGGTATGTTTCATTGGGACCAAGAAATGCATACCTTACACCTTGAGGAAGAGGTTTTAGTTCCACCTTAGGTGCCTTAAGCTCACTCCAATCATCTTGCTGGATGTCTTCCTGCTGAGTGACTGCAGCCTCTTGATGAACCTCTTGTGGCAACTCCTCAAACTGATCCTTATCATTGAATCGCTTGTGTGAATCCAGCATCAGTCCATATGCAGTACTAGCTAGGTTCTCAACCACTTCATCATCCCTCTCAATGGTTAAGGCATGCTGTAAAGGATCCTCAATTGATAGCTCTTCAAGTAGCTCATCAGCAAGAGCATCCATCTCATCTATGTAGAAGATTTGTGCCTGCATGACTGGTCTCTTCATCACCTCCTTGATGTCAAAGTGGAGAATGTTCCCTTCACCCAAATGGAGATCAATCTTGCCTTCTTTCACATTAACAATAGCTCCTGCTGTAGCTAAGAAAGGCCTTCCAAAGATTAAAGGGTCCTGAGCTTCTTCACCCATCTCAAGTACCACAAAATCTGTAGGGATCTCACAATTTCCAACCATCACTGGGAGGTCCTCCAAAATACCAACAGGGTACTTCACTGAGCGATCAGCTAACACTAGAGAGAATCTACACTTCTTGTACTGAGTGAAACCAAGTTTCTTAGCAACAGACAAAGGCATCAAGCTCACACTGGCTCCCAAATCGCAGAGACATTTTTCAAACATCATGGAACCAATAGCACAAGGAAGTGTAAAGCATCCTGGATCCTCTAACTTCTTTGGAACATCAAGCTTCTGGATTATGGCACTGCACTCATGAGTGAGAATCATCATACCTTCCATCTCTTTCTTCTTTGCAGCTACTACATCTTTCAGGAACTTGTTGTATTGAGGAACCAGCATGAAAGCATCAATGATGGGCATTGTGATCTGAACCTCACTCATCTACTTCTCAAATAAAGCTTTGTACTTCTCCAGCAGCTGTCTCTTGAACCTACCAGGGAATGGAAGTTTGGGTTCATAAGGAGGAGAAACAAAAGCATTCTCCTTTGCTGGAGGGACAATTTCACCATCTTGTACTGACTTCCTCTCTTCTCCAACCTTTCCTTTACCCTTAGCTTCCACAATCTTCTCCAAGACCTCATCATTAGTCTTCTCATCAACAATCACCACTTCATCATCCATATTGATGGCCATCCCCTCACCTAGTTTCTCAGCATCCTTGGTGAGTGTTCTAGGAGGTAACTCCTTACCACTCTTAAGTGTGATAGCTTTGGCATCTTTGGGATTCTGCTCAGGTTTTCCTGGTAGAGAGCCTTGTTGGCGATTTTGCTGAGTGTTCATGGAAGCAAACTGGTTCTCCAAAGCTTTGAACTTGTTGTGGAGATCATTGTAGCTTCCATCAATTCTGTTGTGAAGGTTCTTCAGGTCATAGCTAACATGCTTCTCACTTCTAGTCTGTGACTCCAAGATCTGTTTCAGAAGTGCAGTAGTGCTGCTCTCTTGGGGTGTAGAAGTAGACGCAGGAACCTGTTGTTGAGAAGAAGTCTGACCCTGGTTGGAGAAACCTGGTGGAGGGTTTTGCTTTTGCTGATAGCCACCTTGCTGGTTGTTCCTAGGCTGATATCCATTATGCTGGTTGTTGGAATAAGGTCTCTGCTGGTAGTTGTTATACTGAAAGTTTGGCTCCTTCTTGTACCAAGTACTGTTGTTGTTGATAAAACACAGCTCTTCTTGACCTTCCAGACCTTCAACCTCATTGACAGCAGGTGGTGCCTCTTGTTGTGGGTTACCAACGAAGTGCAGCTGCTCTTGAGTAGCCTTATCAGCAATGAGGGTGTCAATCTTATCCTGCAAAGCCTTTATCTTCCTTCTTGTCTGCTTGTCTTCTGACCTATCAGCTCTGTCATGATCCCCACTGTAGACTGCATCACTCTTGACCATGTTGTCAACCAGTTTCTCTGCCTCAGCATCTGTTCTGTCCAAGAAGCTCTCATTACTTGCAGTGTCCAATCTGCCTCTGTACTCAGGTAGAGCACCTCTGTAGAATGTGCTGAGCAAGCTTCTTTTGTTGAAACCATGGTGTGGACATTGAGCTAGGTAGCCACTGAACCTCTCCCATGCTTCACTGAATCCTTCCAAGTTCTTCTGTTTGAAGCCAGAAATCTCATTCCTGTAATCAGCAGTCTTTGAAGTGGAGAAGAACTTTTCCAAGAATGCCTTCTTACAGTCATCCCAAGTGGTGATGGAGCTACTTGGCAGAGATTTCTCCCACTGACGGGCTTTGTCCCCCAAAGAGAAAGGGGAAATCTTGAGCTTGAAAGCATCTTCTGATACACCATTTGTTTTGGATAGGCCACAGTACCTATCAAAGTTGTCCAAGTGGTCAAATGGATTCTCTGCAGCTAGCCCATGGAACTTGTTGTTCTCAATCGTGTGGAGCAACCCAGACTTGATTTCAAAGTTGTTGGCTGCAACAGCTGGTGCTCTGATTCCCAACAGGTGACCCTGGTTAGTTGGGCGGTCATATGCACCAATAAGTCGAGCTGGTGGACCATTTGCTTCTTGTTCAGCCATTTGAATGTTCACTTGGAACTCCTCTTGTCTCCTCTTTCTAGCACACTTCCTCTCTAAAGCTCTGATGTCGTCTGCTCTTGGAACTAGGTTTGTTGGACCTCTGCTCCTCAAGTTCATACACATGTAGATCAAAAGGGAAGTGAAATAGGAGAATCAGTAATCTGTGAAATAAAAATGATTTAGTCTCAAGCAAGATACTAAATCTCAATGTTCAAATCTACTCAGAATTTGGCAACGGCGCCAATTTGATATTAGGTGTTTTGAGACTCCTATGTCAAATGATAGTAAAGTGAAAGTGCAATGTCGAACCAGTTCTGATGGATTTCAAGCACTAAGAATGCAAGTACTTACTTAATCTAAATGCAACCAATGATTTAAAATGATTTTTGAAACAATAACTAATGCTATGATGACAAGATAGAACTAAATCGCAGTAAAATGAATGACTTTCTTAACTATGATAAAGGGAACTCACAGGGTTGGGAGTTTGACTTTAGGTGATCAGATTTCGAACAAAAGATGAAAAGAGATGAATCAAACAATAATCCTTAAGCTTAAACACAATCCTAAGCAAGCTCTATGTCTAGATGAATGCTCATTTGCTAACATATCTCAAACATCAAATGTCTTTGGTTGAATGACATGAAAACAATCATTAAGAACAAGTTTAATAGCTATCCTAATACTCTTAACAACAAATGTCTTTGGCAAGATGCATTAAGAGCCTAGTAGAGTTGTCTCAGACATTTCATCAACCACCTTTTGGGTGGGAAATGTCTAGAAATCAACTCTTGATTGATCAGAACAAAAGAAGCAATAAGATTACTCTACTAGCAAGATTTGAGATTGATCTACACTAAAACATCTTTGATCTAACATAATCACCCTAATCTCCCTAACCCATGAATTCAAAAGAGAACTACTCACTATTCTTCATGATTCCTCTTAAATCCATGTTGGATTTCAGATTAATCATGTAGATAAACACAAGGAATCAATAAGAAAAACAATAAAAAGAGATCCAATGAATCCAAGAGATGAACTTTCCAATAGAATTTGATGGTTTTTTGTCAAGAACAATGGATGTCTGCCTCCAATAGCTTACAAAACGTACTTAACTTAGGTTTAGAAATCATAAAAACTCCAAAGAAATTGCTAAAAGGTCCTTAGAAAATAAAACAAATCGAGTAGAAAGTGACACGCAGCGGGGTCACAACCCCGCTGCCGAACCCCGCTGTGGGTGTTTTTTCTCCAATTTTCCGTCGTAAAGCCGAGCGACCTCGCTGCCTCCGCTGTTCAACCCCGCTCTGAAGGTCACAGCGGTGTCTCCACCCCACTGGGCGACTCCGCTGCGGAATGCTCGACCATAGCGACCTCCTAACCCCGCTCCAGCTGCTCCGGTGCGCGTATGTGCTTCATTTCACCTCCTTTTTGGTCCACCAGTGGTCTCAAGCACCTCTAAACCACTACAAGAAAAATGCATTTTAATAGCAGACGAGGATAGCGTTTTTTACGATTATGCTATGATTGATATACCCGTGTTTTTAAGATAGCGTTTGTATTTTCAGAAACGCTACGATAGAGTGGTGTATTTAGAAACGCTATGAAAACTTAAGATTTAATAGCATATATTTAGAAACGCTATGAAAACTTCGAAATTTAATAGCAAAAATAATTAATAACGCTATGTTTGAATTTTTAGATCTCTAAACCCTAAACGAACTTTTAAACCCTAAACTCTAAAATAAAGTTTAAAACTCTAGTATTATCTTACTCTAAGTTAGAATATTAAATTTAAATTTAAATTTATTCTTTTTAATCTTAATATATAACTTCAAAATTCCACAGACATTAATTCCACGATCAAACTCTATACCCTAAACCTTAATATATATCCAACATCAAAACCAAATACCATAAACACTAAAGCTGAAATCAAAATCTTAAATCTAATATTTTCAAGTTTTAATAAACTAAAATAAAAACTAAAAGATAACACTCAAAACTTAAAACCCTCAATCAAACTCTATTTTCAAGTTTTAATAAAAAATAAAAAATCTAACTTTATACTCTCAAAACTCCTAATTCATAAACATAATCTTTAAATTTCACATTAAAAAAATCACCAAATCCAAAATCATAAACATATAAACTCTAAAGTATAAAATAAAATAATAAATTAAAAAATCATACACATAACTCTTAAATGTTTATAACATATAATCTTTAAATTTTGGCAAATTCCAAAAGAATTTACAAGAATTTTAGTTGTTTTTTATGACCATTGATTGATTCTAATCTAAGGGTTAAGATCCCTCTTTTATCAATCTTCAACCTTTATTCTCATTGATTAATTTTTTTACCTTAAAGATCGCAACTTTTAGTCATTGATGAAATCTAATCTAATGGCCAGAATTTTTTTTTTTTTTTTTTTGTCACGAATGGCCAGAATTTTACTATCTCTTTTTCATTCATCCCTTTCAATAAGGAAAGATATCTCTCCCCAGATCTGAGAAAAAGAAATTAAAATCTCTCCAGATCCTCTTTTATTTCTACGATGTTTTCTCCTTCTTCACCTCTCCCATTGATTCTGACTTCTCCTCCTCCATGGCTACTCCCTCCCCGTTTCTCAACCCTTGCTCTTAGTCCTCCTCTTTCTATGGCGATGAATCTCAACAAGCCAATCGACTACGGTGACGGGTTGAAGGTATGGTATCCTACAATCTTTCTTTCTTCTTCCTTTACAATTTATAGCTCTGAATCTTATTTGACTTTGTTTCCAGGAGTTGAGAGAAGAAGAATCTGATTGCACTGTGTCCACGAGTTGAGAGGATAGAAGACGCGTCCGTACAATAGCAATGGAAACGAAACGATTGGATCTCTGCACCTGGCCTCTGCACGCCTTCTCTCTGCAATCCTCTCAAGTCGATATTTGGACGCGACGACGAATAGCCTTGACCAGTGAAGAACTCGACAAGTGAAGATGAAGAAGACGATGAAAGTGGAGAGAAAATTACCACCACGGACACATTTCCACTTCCCAATTACTCTCACAGACACAATGTATATATTAGACACTTTATGTTAGTGAATTGTCAGATTAGCCTTATTTTAAGTGAAAGTGGATGTTAACGGTTTGGCTAACCAGAAGAAGAGAATCGAACAATGCTTTGCTAACTAATTGTCTCACCATCCGGAACAGATTAACCAAACTATATTATCAAACAATAAAACAAAAATATCTGAATTTCAGATCTAATCGTCATGTCTCTCCCCCTTTTCTCATTTAGACGATTTCAAGAGGAAACCCTAGTTTCTACCGCCCCCGACGATTGTGGATTGTAGATCCCTCGTTTTCTCTTCTCCCTCGTTTTCTCTTCTTCCTCGTTTCCTCCACCGAAAATCCTAGCCAAACCCTGTGAGTTCGATTTCGCATTCTCCTCTCCGCAAAGTTCCAATCTCCTCTCTTATCAATTTTCCGGCGACCCCGTACAAACCCTTTTCGCCTTCGCACTATCCTCGCTTCTCTCCTCGATACCCCCATGGAAGGTGAGTTCGTTTTGTTCTTCTCCTCCCCCGCGTTTTTTTTTTTCAGTCTTCTAACCCTTTCTGTTTTAATTTCCAGATTCTGCAGAGGACGCCGCCGACAAACGTCTCCCCGTCAGGCTCTTTGCGACTGACAGATTCCCACGCCGCCGTCTGAATGTATACTCACGGCCGAATATCCTAGCCTTCCTCCGACACCATCTACGGGGCTCCTCTGTGCTTACAAGGATTTTAAACTCCCCTTTCGGAAAGCTTTTCGATCTCCCCGCGCGTCTGTGCCCCGTGTCGTGTAAGCTCATACACTGCCTACTCTCCCGCCAGTTGCTCACCTACGACGAACACACCTTATGGACAGCGTTTGGTGGCTCCCCCCTAAGATTCAGCCTTGAAGAGTTTGGGACCATTACTGGTCTTAGCTGTGGAGCATTTCCAGAGGGGTATGAAGCACCCGATCACAATGAAAAGGCTTCCAAGAAGCAAATGGGCGCGCACAAAGACCCGATGTGGAAGCAGATAGTTGGCAAGTACAACAACATCACCATCGCTGATTTAGCAGACGAGCTCGAGAATGACGAAAACATGGATGAGTGGAGGCGAATCCGTCTTGCGTTAATCTGTATAGTGGACGGAGTGTTGGTTGCTTCCCAACAAATCCACCGACCCACGCTTAAGTACGTCCAGATGCTGGAGGATCTAGATGCGTTTCTTGATTTCCCCTGGGGCCGTGAATCCTTCCTCCACACTGTAAGGTGCATGAAACCACCAAAGTTTGAAAAAGGCAAGCCCGTAGAAGACCCCGTTGGTATGCTCGTTCAAAAACTCAAGCAATCATCATTCCGGCTCACGGGGTTTCCACTAGCATTGCAGCTACTTGCCTTTAGAGCTATACCAATGCTGCAGTCGAAGATCCCAGCTCCCCCCAACCAGTTGACCATAATGGATCTAACTGAGCCTAATCTGCCTAATCATCCTTCCATCGAGCTCGATTCTGTTCTACAAGTTGAAGTCAACCCATCTGTAAGTATAGCTTCTGATTGTATTAATTAAGAAAACAGATTTTTAGTCACTACTTGAAAGCGATGGTTGTGTTGATTTTTCTGCAGCTTGTCGTTACAACAAAAATTCCAATCGCACGCGGACCACAACCGGGGTGGGGTGTTTGGCCCAATGTGCAGGATGACGAGCAGGTTGGATACATGGAGCAGTTAATTGCCAACAACCACTGTTTCACTAAATCTATGTGGCCTGGAGGAGACAGTCCGGAACCTGTGTTTATATTCACAGCGCCACCACCACAACCTCCACATCTAAGGCAAACAGTTCCGAGGAAAAGAAATGACTCAAAGCTTAAGCCCCGCAAATGCTCCAAGAAAAAAACAACTCCCACCTCTCAAAGGCGCATCACCCGTTTGTTTGCAGCATCAAACTCCACCGCCTCAGGGAGCAACGAGGTGTTTGAAGCTAGACTTATTTCACTGGAAGTCAAAGTCCCGCTATTGGAAGACACAATCAAAGCTCTGGAAGCCACTGTCGTTACAATGCGAGCATCTAACGAGCGTTTAAAGGCTCGTGTGAACTACCTTCTAAACCGCAAGCGTAAAAGGAGCACAACTGCTCCGTTAGTTTCTCAGCGCCTTGTCAAGAAGCGACGGAAGAGCTCTGTGGAAACACCACACAGCACTCAGGTAACAGATTCTGCCTCATAACCACACTACACTCAAGTAGATACTAATTACCTGACAATTTTTATTTTAGGAGAAGAAGACAGCTGATGGTTTGTCGGA
The DNA here is from genome assembly GCA_026261945.1 of Hirschfeldia incana. Taxonomy (NCBI): domain Eukaryota; kingdom Viridiplantae; phylum Streptophyta; class Magnoliopsida; order Brassicales; family Brassicaceae; genus Hirschfeldia; species Hirschfeldia incana. Next base: position 1,220,586 of record JABCMI010000033.1, read on the forward strand.
ATCTCAATCTCCCATTATCAGTCAATACCAGATTCACCAACATTCTACCATCAACACCTCCGCTGGAAACCAATCACCTCCCAACCAACAACATGAGTACCAACCGCTGGACCAAAACATGCCAGCTGACCACGGCTCACCCGATTACGAAATACCAGCCCTCTCTGATGCCACCACATCCATCAAACAACCCGAGGATTACCAACCCACCAGTCCCATCAATTCTCCCAGCAACCACGGCTCGCTTGACCACCAGAACTCAGCAAATCCCAGCACTCCTCCCAACCACTCAACACCCATCCACACATCACTTCCCAATTCCCCTACTAACCACACCTCACTCGCCCACCAGGACCCCCAGCTAGTCCCAACTCTCCCTCTAACCACAGAACGTCCATCCACACATCACCTTCCATCCATAACACACCCGTTGGCACGAGCGCAGCTCACCAGTCACCCAAACAAACTATATCACACACCCCTTCCATTAGCCTTCTTTCTCCTGACCATCACTCAACTCAAACTCCCTCTACTACCCATCCACCTAACCTCCCAGCTGCTGACCACATCAAGCCTCCAACGAACTCGACAAACCACGACACAAAAGACCATGATCCCTGCCCCTTCAGCACTCAAAGGAGCCCGTCGCAACTTTACGCTCCTATCGCTACCCTACCCCAGTTTGACGCCACCCCCCTTCAAAAAACCACCTCCCCACCGGCGATGTCAGCTTCTGCCTCCGCTGCCCCCATCTACGATTCATCACAACTTCCCCACTCTCCTAATCCATCCCTTTCCCCTCCACCTCCTCCACCCTCTACTGTCCCCTTAAAGCCTGCTTTGACGACGACACCTACATCATCCCCAACCAAGCTTGCTATGTCCCCACAAGGGTTCTCATCTCACTCCTCATCACCCAATGCTTTTGCTGCAACCGCTGTTCTAAAAGGGTCTTCCACCACGTTTCAGTCCACCTGCCAAATAGGACAGGTCTCTATATTTCAAGTACTACACTTCCACCACTAGAACCGTCTAAAACTTTAATCCAAAACATGTTGCAGGCTACGGGATCTGTTGAGGTGCAAAAAGAAGACAGTAGCTCACCAGATACTAAGGTTCTAAGGATTGTTGCTGAAGTCAATGTATAGCCTTCGATCCTGCATCACTTCTATTTTCTTATTTCCTAACAAATCATTTACAATTGATGCAGGTGCAAGCCGCTAATCAAGAGGTGTGCGAGGTTAGCGACTCCTCACCGGCGAAGCAAAGTACTCCTCACACACTTTCTGGAACCGAAATTACGCTTCACCAAGCACTCAACCAACCCAGCTTCCCACATTATCTCATCATCACACCTCCGCCTCCCGACCTCTGGAACCTCTTCTCCAGAACTCTAAAACCCCTCCAAAATGTGTAAGTGCTTCATAACATAACTCCTCACTCTATTCTCCACTCTGCTATACTAAAAGTTTTTTCAACTGACACCGTCTCCCAGCTTCCACGTTACCCCATCAAAGCTTGATTTCAACAACGAATTCCTTCTCCAGCTAGCCAAACCCACCCAATGGACATCCTCACTGGTATGTCATGCTTAATATAATCATTTTTCCTCTTCATTTATTGTCTTCAGAAAATAACGCACTTCCATGTCTACTCCACAGCACATGCAAGTTCTTATGCACGTGCTTGGACAACATCACTAGAGCGTCTTACTTATGCAGAGTTCGGTGTTCACAACGCCCGATCTGATTTCATTGATGCTGTCCAAACAACGCCAATTCAAAAACGCAGTGAAGAAAGAGAGGCTCCATTGGGATCCTCGATTGACCAAACTCATCCTGACCCCTGGTCAAACCTGGATGAAAGAGGTTCACACTATCTACACTCCCATGATATGGGAAGACAGGCACTGGGTGGGGCTAGCCATCAACCTGGGTATTGGACATGTTGAAGTGATGGATTCACAACGCAACTTATACGACGATCAAGCAGTCAAGGCTTTCCTGGACCTCGTCCTCAGGATGCTGCCATATCTTGTCCGCTATGTGGCTAAGAACAACGCTCGCGACCTTTCACCATTCACTTGGTGCCGCAACCAACGGACATACGAAAACACAAGGTCAGGTGATTGCGGCCCGGTTTGTGCGAAGTTCATGGAACTGCATCTCTACGACGATCCGTATCCACACATGTCAGGCATTACAGACGCCATGGTTAACAACTTTCGAAAGGTGTACGCAATGATGTCTTACAAGACCATTGTCATTCCTGCTTATCCATCTGCCTAGTTACTTGTTAACGTGCTGCGTACTCCTTATGCTTTTGTTGTGGCGGGGCTTACTCCTTTTTGTACTACTGATGTGCCCCCTCAATCGGCTGCTACTTTATTTTGTTAGTACTAATTATGTTTGCTGATGTTTAGGACATAACGGCTAAAACATGTGTTGTAATCCAATAACTATAACCCTTTATCTTCTTCTTGGTTAATGGTCTAAAACTGTTTAGGAATTTTCAGCATTTAGCTCTTCCTGTGGTTTGAGCAGCTACTTGCTAACCACCCTTTCTGTATCCATCAGTTGTGATCTTACTCATATATAATACACGTGTCAACTTGCATTGGGTGTAGTTCCCAAAAGTAGATCTACAAAACGCAAGAACCTATCAACTCATAAACTCCACCTACAAACCCCTCTTCCGCGGCTCCCTCTCACAAACACACTCTAGAGTTTCCTACACAGCATGGAAAATATCCAAGGCATTCCGAGACAGTGTCACTGTGGGTCTCAGATCATTGTTCTCACTTCAAGGACCCAAGAAAATCCAGGCCGTCGGTTTTTTCGTTGCGGAACCACCTCGGGTCCAGGCCATGTTTTCAAATGGGTTGACGAAGCCAATTCAGAGGAGCTTGGGATTTTGTCAGCTAAACACATTGCTATGCAAGGAGACCTTTTACTGCTAAAACAAGAGCTACAAGACATCAAGGCAGACATCCAGGAGCTTGTTACTGTTTTAGGATCCCTCAGATCTACAAAAAATTAGATCTTGTTGACTTTCTCATTTCGCAATCTGCTTCTATGCTACCCCTTTAGCTTTATTAAATAAATGAACTCTTCGTTTGATTCACATAATTTATTACTACTACCTCAGGTCTGATCCACGAGATCTCCTGATACACCACTATATAATATTCACAATTTCACTGCCATATGTCTACTAATTACAAGATAGTTGAAACCCAAAATTTACAACCACCAGCATAGTATCCCCGTGCTCCCACATAATTTTGAGATTTACCAGTCACTCCCCGAAGAAAATATAGAGGCAGGATCCACATCCCAAAAAACAAAAACCCTAAATATTTCCCCAGACGCATTCCCTGACCATGGAAAACGTATCCATCCTCCTATATTAGAACAAACAAGTGAACTCAAGTCTTACACATAAAAGATTAACATCCACTTTTAGACAATTCCTAAATCACCAAACACAGTATGCTTTGCATATAAAAAATAAGGTATCCAACACAGGGAACATGGGTAAACATACAAAATACTAAACCCTAAACCACGAAACCCTAAACCCTAAAAAAACCAAAAGTACAAAGAACCCTACAAAAAACCTTACTACAAAAGCCACACATATCAGTGGCCTTTTCATAAACGAACTACCCCCCACAACTCCATTCACATAACTGGTTTGAGGTTTATTTCTTTACGTATGAACGACCACTAAATCCGTATCCACCAGTTCACATAAATACTAACTCTTACGTCAAGGACAAAGATCACTAATAAACGGGGTTAAATTGTGGTCCATTGCACACATCAACCTAACTGCGTTCAACCCAAGTATTTCCACAAACAGTAAATTGCCAAAACTACCAAATGCAAAACCAACAGCCCAAACAAAGCTATCTGTTTATCCAACCACGATTTACGTGTCCACCAAAAAAAACTAACTGTCTCCTCCTAAGCCTCTCAATAAACAAGGATGGAACTGGCTGCATCTAACCACGGGAAACAAAAAACTAAACCATCATAGCGGACAGCGCCACAAACCACTTAAGCCTCATATCGATCGACAGCTACAAACCACTAAACCTTCATAGCTGTCCCAAACCCCAAACTACTAACTAATTTACTGTAACTTCCATTAAAGGCACACATATATGTGGCACACATACAAAACGGGACAACGCCACATACACCCTATCAACGACACAAAAAAACCAAATAATATTATAAATTCTTAACAATTCAACAACTCCACCTGCTTCTAATATGACCCTAATGGAAAACGACCAAGATAACTGATGATTAGCGGTTAATTTGATAGGGTATATCACACATCAGCCTGACTTGTTTCTGTCAAGGTATTTCCACCACTAGAAGGTTGTCAAACCTCCCAAATACAAAACCAACAACCAAAACAATAATACAAGTTTACCCAACCACGGTCTATTTGTCCACCAAAAAAATAAAATTCAAACAACACAACTACACCCTGCCTCGAAACAAGGAGGGAACTGTCTGCAGGTAACCACCAAACAACAACAAACACCAACTAATAATACAGAACGCGTTTAATTAAGTTCACATCCAGGAAATCTCATCCTCAACATTAACGAAGCAAAATACAAACAACCTGACAGCTGTTCAATAAGTTCATCATCATCACCACACACGATGATTAGCTTACACCACATTGGCCTCCTCCAAAAAAAGAAATCTAACAATGCCCTCATAGATCGGACACAAAACAAAATATCCCAAACATCGCAATCAGTTCAACGGGACCGTGCAATTAGTACGGTTGTGCCCGGGTAGCCTGCATCTCGTACACCTGTTCGGCACCGCCTTCTTGGTTGGTCCCTAAGCAATAAAAACCCGCCCGATTAGTAAGTTTATCTGCTCCCGTATAAGGAGGGTCAGTACAAAAACAAAAGAAATCGCAAGTTACTCACCGGCATCTCTCCACCTGAGAGGTAGCGTTTGGTCTTACGCCTACCAGCTGGTCGCTTAGTAACCGGCGGCATCAACACCTTCATCTTAAACTCTGCAGGGATTTCCTCATCCCTAGGATCGCCAATTGGACTAATCAAACCAGCATACGTCTCTCTCCAGGCGTCAGTTTTGTACCAGTGACCAACCAGGGTTGCATAAGGTACCTTTAGGTTATCAGCAGCAAGCAACGCATGTCCACATGGTATTTTCATGTGGTCAAAGTACTTGCATGAACACTTTTTCTGGTCCAAGGCCACGCTATCATAACCACCATAAACCCCAGTGACTTGACTACCCCAGCTAGAAACCGAATTTATTTTACTTCTCGTCACCATAGCCATGCTCTTTGTCAACACCTTGTCAACCTCTGGAGTCAACAACCCCCTATGCCTCTCCGACTTCTTCCTACGAGCACTGAACCAACGAGTCATCATCTCCTGTATAAACATCACCAGCTCCACTATGGGGGACGATCTACCTTCCACCAAGGCATTGTTCAGCTGCTCCGCTATGTTACTCGTCATTATGTTGTACCTTTCGCCTTTAAAGTGTGTCCTCGACCAATGAGCTGTTCCCATCTTACCCAAGTATACCGCGCAGTCACTATTAGCAGCCCTTATCTTGTCACAGAAGTTCTTGTAGTCACGCATTCTATGGGCACACGCTGCAGCCGTTACCATCCTTGCTAGCCCCTTACATGAATATTGGCCATTAACATTCCTTGCCAAGTGAACAATGCAGTAACCGTGATGTGCTTGTGGATACACACGGGTAATAGCCGATGCTATACTGGTTGCTCTGTCTGATATGATAGTCAGGTTTGGGGAATCAGCAAGGATACGTTCAAGCTTCTGAAAAAACCAAGTCCACGCATCCACATCTTCCGCATCCACCACTGCATAAGCCAGTGGATACACTTGGAAGTTCCCGTCTTGACCACTGGCTGTCAACAACACACCCTTGTACTTGCCACTTAAGTGTGTTCCATCGACCACCAACACCATCCGTAGCTTTTTAAAGCCACTAATAGACGCTCCAAAAGACAAGAACATATACACAAATCGTTCAACTCCCTCTTTGTCAACCTCAGACTCAATATCAGCTATAGTACCAGGATTAGCAAGCTTCAACATATACAAATACTCTGCTAGCTTCGTGTAAGAGTCGTCATCTGCTCCCCTGACATCAGTTATAGCTATATCTTTTGCTCTGTAGCACTTCATGTACGAAGCCGATATCCTTAGATCTTCCAAAACCAGCCTATGCAATTCACCAACCTTTGGACCTTTACTGGGTTCTTTAAATTTCGCCTTATAGACAGCAGCAATTACTCTAGCAGTCCCCCTCTTCATGTACCCATTACGGCTTTCAATGGGGCAAGAATGGACAAGCTGAGCCTTCCTAATTTCATAATAGCCAGTTCCCCGTATCTCATGTGCTGTGACCCGCCAGTCGCACTTCTCCTCAGGACACTGGCAGACAAAAGAGTCGACTTTGGTGCGCGTCTGTGTAAAGCGGATTTGGTTCTTGATAGCGTAGATGGCAAGAGCAATTTGGCAATCCACTTTGCTACCATACACTTTCCCCACATGGACCACACCATCAGCAGCTTCAATATCTAGACCAGGTATCTCAGCAGCTTCGTACTCTGTGTCATCATACAAAGGTGGAATATCGAACTCTTCATCATCAACATCGATCAACTTGCGTTTACTCGATTGCCGTTCACGATTAACCCGACCACGTGTTTCGTGACCACCAATTGTTGTTTTTCCCATCCACGACAGATCATCCATGGGCACCCCGTCGCTTGCATCTGCTTCATCCCACTCCCGAGACCCACTTCCACCCTCGGCTTTGGTAGAGTTGTAACCTTTTGCACGCTTAGCCTCGGCTAACTTAGCCAGAATTGGATCATCTTTCTCATTGAATACAACCTCCACAGCATCTGAACCACCAAAATCACCTTGGAGCAGGGGCTCCCAGAACTGATAATCATATCCTCTAGGCCTGACATCACGATCGTCCACCTCTTCAGGTCCAGAGTAGTCACTATCAAACCCTTCGCTAACACCACTAGGCTCACCAGCCGCACTAGGTATACTTTCAGACCTCATCCTTTCTTCAAACCTCTCAGCCGCCTCCACCAATTCAATATCGTCGACATTGATGAAGTTTGATTTTGAACCCACACTAGATACTTGTTCTTTTCTAGTAACATAGCCGTTCCCAGATTTCTTCTTATCCATTACAGGGGTATCAAATCCATTCCCCATACTGCCTGATCCTTGATAAACATCACTCCGCAACCTGTTGACAGTAGCAAACAGATTCATTGAACCCTTCACCTTCAAATGCGTGAAAAAATACTTCAACGCCCCATCGCTTGTTAGTAGAACAGGAGGCGTTTTGATTCCTGTAGCCAGCTCCAAGCTATCAGGTGGCCAATACGACAGAGAGACACCACATTCCAAATCTGCAAAGCTAAACTCACAAATGATTCTTCGTTCCAGGTCTTTGATGGATATTTCTTCCTCAACAGGAACCATCCTAGCATTCTTTTTTTGTCAACCACGAACTCCCATTTTCCATCGGAACCACAAAACCATTCCCCACACATAACCATGCACATCTCATCCACCTACGCCAGACACCAGAACAGATGAGAACCCAGACATTAATCTATAACCTAAAAAACCTATCATACAAATATAGAAGAATAGCATTCGTAACGTACCATGGCGCGTCAAACTCTGTGAAAAACGAAAACCACTTCGACGGGTGATTCTCCGGTATCAAAAGAGATCTCCCTCCACAGCTTACAAGGGGAGAAGATCTATGAGAAGAAGGAAAAATCTACTCTTAATTAATGCCTCCCCCCTACTCTCTCCAACGTCGTATCTCTTTAATTACCCTAGTTGAACACAAGCCGTTGGATTAAAGTGGAATCAAAAGTTTGAATCCTAATCGTTGGATTAGCCCACTTGTCTGGCTAAGCTTCCTAACTCATTTAAAATAACTGTACTTTCTCACTTTAACATTTATTACAAAAAGAGGGATCCGGTTAACAGAGATCGGTCACCCCAACGCTTCATCTCGTTAGGAAGGCCTCAGGGCAAATTAGGAATAAAAAGGACAGCTATGGCCAAGAAGTGTCCCAACCACACAATGTGTCTCCCACCGAGAAACAAAGACAGAATGTGTCTGTTTTTGTAAGTCTCTCGAAAGTGGATGTGCGGCGGGATAGGTTTAGTTAGTAATTAGGTCTAGTCTTGGTTTAGGTATTTGGTTTAGTAATTTTTTTATCTAATTAGATTTTTTTCTTAATTTGTAAATCATATTTTTTGTAAACCAATTTAATTATCTTAATAAAAATTTTAAATACACAAACGAATTTAAATTTTAATCATGTTTCTAATTTTTTTTTTTTTATTTATAATAGAAATAATAACAAAAATTATATGCTATTAAAGAATACTAGGTGATTTTCCCGTGCTCTTGCACGGATATAAATATTGATAAAGTAAACATATATTATAATAATTTATTGCTATTACTTCTAATTTTAATTTACTTTATAATTTTATGCATAATTTATATTAATAATATTATATAAATTTAAGTAGAAATAAGATTTTAGATATGTTATATCTACTCGGGTTTGTTGTTTTTACAATAGATTTAATTATCATTTGAATATATTGAATTGCATTTATTTCTCTGAATTTAACTATAATATTTTTAGTTTTAATTATATTAAATTTTGTATTAATTTTCTTATTTGCATTTAGGATGGTTGTTGTCTTAGATATGTAAATTATCACAGTTAGTTAATATTTTCTTTTCATTTGTTAATGTGTTTTGAGTAATTTTATAATTTATAGTTATAAAATAAATTATTGTTATTATAAAATTATATTTTCTTATTGTAGTTAAATTTGTGATTTTAGATATAAGTTGGATTAACCAAATTACTCAAGTTGTGAGAATAATAAGTTACATATATTTTTCCAAATTCAAAACAGAAGAATAATTAGTTTTATTATAATTAAACCTAGTCTAATTTATTTTATTTATCGTAGAAATGTGTATGTATTTTAATAATGTGTATAAAATTAATCTTTTGGTTTTTAATGATATTAGAAAACAAAATGATGATCTATAGGAAGTTACATACATATAATATCAATATTACAAGAACTAAAATACTTTTATAAATTCTATATAATTTTATGCCTTTTTGATTATGGTTATATTAAGTTCCACAAGCATAAAAACATAAAATTTAAAAGAAAATTTCATATTGAGAATTTATATAATTTTAATAATGTAAAATATAATATTTTTCTTTTCTTAATATCTCCTAAAAATAAGCAGTAAAATTGTGTTTGTATTTGAGAAAGCATATTATATAAGTAAATTATAATTTATAGATATTTGTGCTGTGTTTGAAAAATATTATAGTCAACTAAATATAAGAAATATAAATAACATTTCAGTAAGACTAATTTTAAACTATTTTAATCAATAAAATATATATCAGTGTATGTTACTTAATTATATTATATAATCATCCAAAAAATAGATAGATATATAAAAATATTTCTGTTACTTTGAAAATATATATTGTAACTATAAAAATGTATTTATTATGTTATTTTAAAATATTTTTCAATAGAATATTACTATTTTGTGAACTTTCCATTTAATGAAATTATACTATTTATACATATATTTTTGTTTTTAAATTCGTTTTCTAAACTTTATAAATATTTTCTTTTTATTAGATATGTTTTTTGGAAAATATTAAAAAGGAATTTAAGTAAAAATCAATAATATAATTTAAATTAATATTTTTTTCATTAAGGGTATCAATGTAATCAACCATCGTGAGAGTTAAAGTGAGCGCGACACATAAGAAATTGTCTTCTCAAATAATATTATAGAGATTTAATTGCAGATACAAAAGCGCTATGGTAGAGGAAGAAAAGATAGCGATGCTAAAAACCGCTATGTATTGTCTCTTACCTATTATGACGGGCGATGATACAGCGTTTCAAAAACCGCTATCATATCGTTAGATAGCACTTTTCGTCCGCTATTAAAACGCATTTTTCTTGTAGTGAACACTCCTTAGTCCATTCCAGCACCTGATAAGGACATATGGATGCAAAATGATCCTAAAAATGCCTAATTCCTAATCTAAATGATCAATATGCATAAGATATGAATGCTAATACTAAATAATATGCAAGATATCAGTTATACGCATAGTCCTTGTTGCAGTAGTTGCATTTGGCTCTTAACTCTAAGGCACCATCAACAAATCTCGTGACCACAGTGAAGTTTTCCCACGTAGGCATGTCTTCTTCTTCCTCTTTCCCATATTTGAATCCTCTGAAGCTTCTTGCGGCAAATTCGAACCAACACTCGGATATGTTGTGGTTTTCCCATCATCAGTACCATCAGCACAATTTCAATTTTTGGAATCCATGTTAGTACCTATGAAGAAAATAGACAACAGTGAGAATATGAATTGAGAAAAACATAGATCAACAGAGACGGCTACAGAGAGAGACAGAGTCATAAAGAAAAATATACATAGAGTTGAGAGAGACATAGATCAAGAAAGACATAGACATGGAGTTAAGAGAGACAAAGATCGACAAGGACAATGACATAGAAAGACCGAAACAACGACATAGAGAGAGAGAGACAACAAGAAATATATACTAGAGTTGAGAGAGACATAGATCAACAACATATACCTTGTTTTGAGCGGGAGAGAGAGACAGACGGTCGGAAAGATAGCAACACAAACCAAGAGAGTAAGATACATAGATCAGTCAAAATCTATGAAAACTGAGAAAAATATTCTTAGAGAGAATCGACGAGTTGTAGAGAATGAGAGAGACTAAGGCAATTTAGGGTTCGAACCGTTCGGCGCAGAGAAATGAGATGATGAATCTTTTAAGAAAATAAAAACAACGTACAATTATAATGTAAAGCAAAAAAACGACACACATTAACTAGACCAAAACATGAAAACAACATCACATTCTCAATATATGCGAGTACCGGCTAATTCGCGACCAAAATTATAAAAAATTTGCATCCTGCCGGCAATGAACCAAATTCCCAGCACTAGGCCGCGTATGTGTCAGCGCGTCGCTAACAAGTGTGGAGAAAATTAAACAGTCCTAAAGAAACTCATACTCAAATGTAACAAAATATGGTTTAGATCCTGGTTCAGTCCGGTACAAAAGCCAACATTCTGACCCGATCCATCCATGACGAAGAAACATAAACGGTCCAAAAAAAAGTCTTCACAGCAGAACTGAGTTAACTCGGCAGGCGTGACAAAAGTCAGCTGAGTGAACTCGTTAGGCGTGACAAAAGCAGTTTAATTAACTCGTTAAGTGGTGTTTCAAAAAAAAAAAAAAAAAAAAAAAAAAAAAAAAGAAATTAACTCGTTTCGTGTGTGACAAAAGCAATGACGAGTGACCAACAAAAGGCAAAAGTCTTTTCCTCCTTCGCTTCTCCTCCACTATAAAACACACACAAATCCTTTTCCTTTTTTAACCTTATCCCCACACACAAAAAATCGTTCAACAACAGCGACATTCACTTTCTGTCTTCGGTAGATCTTGTCTTCAAACACAAATCATCATCAGGTTTTCCAAACTTTTCTTGAAAACATAAAAAAGGAATATAATATTTTTGATTTGTGTGAGCGTAGATAGATAATGGCTCGGTCTGGGATTGATGAGACATCAGAATCTGGAGCTTTTGAAAGAACCGCATCAACATTCCGCAGCTTTGTTTCACGAGATCCAGGGTCTCAGTTCCCACCTGAATCCGGAAGATACCATCTCTACATTTCCTACGCTTGTCCATGGGCTTGTAGATGTCTCTCTTTCTTGTTGCTCAAAGGTCTTGATCAAGCCATCACCTTCTCGGTCAGTATTGAATAATTTTACCTAAAATAAAAGCATTGTTTTTATTGAATACGTTTACCTGAAATAAAAACATTGTTCTGATCAAAAAATAAAATAAAAGCATTGTTTTTTTCTTTATGATTAGTCGTGTCACACAATTTGGGGAAGAACTAAAGAAACTGATGACCATAGAGGATGGGTTTTCCCTGATTCGAACACTGAGCTCCCTAGAGCTGAGCCTGATTATCTTAATGGTGCCAAGACTGTGAGAGAGCTGTATGAGATTGCTAGCCCCAACTATGTTGGAAAGTACACTGTTCCTGTAAGTTTTTTTATGCTCTCTTGTTGAATTATCTCTTGTTGTTATGTTTCATGAAAATGTTAAAAGTCTTGTCTTTTTGTTATTGTTTCAGATTCTGTGGGATAAGAAGCTGAAGACTGTGGTTAACAATGAGAGCTCAGAGATAATCAGGATGCTCAACACTGAGTTCAATGGTGTTGCGAAAAACCCGTCACTTGATCTTTATCCTTCTCATCTCAGAGAAGTAATTGATGAGACTAATGAATGGGTTTTCAATGGGATAAACAATGGTGTTTATAGATGTGGGTTTGCTAGGAAACAAGAACCCTACGATGAGGTACAAGAAGATCCTTTTTTTTTGTAAAGTAGAAACAACAAAAATAAACTTAATCTTTTTTTTATGTTTCTGTAGGCAGTGAACCAAGTGTTTGAAGCAGTAGAGAGGTGTGAGGCAATACTCGGAAAACAACGGTATATCTGTGGAAACATTTTCACTGAAGCAGATGTTCGTTTATTCGTCACCCTCATAAGATTTGATGAGGTATTTTGAAATGTTCTTATTTGTTTTACAGTCACATATAGCCATTCAGATTCTTGACGTTGTTATCCTTTTTTTTTGTTTGCAGGTTTACGCGGTTTACTTCAAATGCAACAAGAGACTCTTAAGAGAGTATCCGAATATCTTTAACTACATAAAAGATGTATACCAAATCAATGGCATGAGCAGCACTGTGAAAATGGATCACATCAAGCAACATTACTACGGAAGCCACCCTACGTTAAACCCGTTTGGGATCATCCCTCATGGACCAAACATTGATTACTTTTCGCCTCATGACCGCCACAGATTCTCCTCCTGAAAAGACCAAATATCAATGTTTTTATCACCTGTCCTAAAAGCAACTGGCTTCAAAGAAACATGTCTTTGAATTTTATTTTTAAAGTCAATAATACTTGTGTGTGGTGTTGTGTTGCAACTCATGTTATGTCTGTTTGCAAATTGATCTGTATGTTTCAAGATTAGTTTTTAGAGTCAATAATAGTTGTATATGTTGCAAGTCAATAATACATTAACTTGAATGTCTAGCAAGAACGTAGAGAAGAAGACAACATGAACATTCATCCAGAGCTCCAAATTGAAGACGTGTTGGAATCAGCAGCTGTGATTGAAGAACATCAGTTTAGTCCAAGTTCAAGCAACAACAGATCCCCACTCCAAAAAACTAATGAACCAGAGAATCTCAAATCCAAGAACCTGTCTTTGCTTAAAAGAGTAGTGGCTCGGGAGATGAGATTGGCCTTTTGTTGCAGTTAGGTGAACCAGATATAAAGAAAATAAAGCTGAGTGAGTTAACAGTTTCAACAGTAACATCACTATTCTTTTTCACTAAACTTTGGAAAGAAATTCAGAATATAACTATTGTAATGCCAAGAATAGGCAAAAAAGTTATGAACATATGGTTTTGTTAATTTGTTGTACCTCAAGGAACATCTTGGAGCACAAGCATTTATTTCCAAGGATGCCTCGAAATTCTCATAAATCTTGTTTAGCAAGACTCGGTTTTGTTCCGTTTGATTTCTAGATTGAATCTTAGACATTAAAGGTACATAGAAACATACAATATAATGCTGCATGTTCTTACTGTATTGAACTTTACTAATCTTTGTTGCTACTAGCTAATCGGTAGTTACGTTTGGCCAACCTTGGTCCGCCTGGAGCTTTACAAACTCAGATAGAAGCTTGATTTCATCGTCCTGCAACCTGGGTCCAAAGGTACACTGTCCTCTTGGCGTGCATTTCTCCCCAAATCCCTGTAAGTAAATCATCAGACATAGTTCTCTTCAGATCATTTAGCTAACTGAAAGAGAAGATCTCACCGGCATTCTTCCTTTTCCGTAGTAGGTAATGCGGTATATCTCTTCCTCAGTATCAACTCCATTTCTGTTAGAAAGGTCAAAACCATAGCAACCATAAGAGATAAACATTTCTCTATCCGGTTTTCTGATAGACGCACACAAGACATCTCTTGGGAGCATAGAGCATTGGTTTTCTTACCTCAAGAGGTCACTTGGGAAAAGCGTTGCGCCCTGGAAAGAAAAAAGATATGAAACTTATTTGAGAACAAGAAGAGAACAATGAATGGTTCATGATTGATTTTTTTTTATTAAGTTGTCTAAAACTCACTGGTTGAATAATGTTTCCACCTGTGTCATGACAGCCAATACAAGCTCTATTAAACAGTGTTGCTCCTCTTTGTATATCCAAACTTTGGCCAAGAGCTTCTACATATCACCAAACAAGAAATCACCAATACAGAGGCAGAGGACTGCTCTAAACTTCTTTGTTCAGTTTCAGAAGCAGAGGACTACTACTTCTTTGTTAGTGTTACCTGGAGGATTACAGATGGGTGAAACAGCAAGAAGAACCGCCGTGAGCGGAGGAGCACAACTCTTGATCAGAAACTCAAAATATTTATGTTTGACGGGAACTTGAAACTTCCACTCGCTGCTTTCTCCTGCGTTGGCCTGTTGAAAAGTGGTACATATGAATATAATGTCAGCGTCGTGTTTTATAGAACAACTCATATCAAGTATACACAGACAATAGACGAAAAGAGAAAGAGAACCTTGTGGGAGGAACAAAATAAGTTGCAGCAGCGAGCAGAGGCAGAAGAAGAGTGAAGCCTCATCATCTTTTGCTTTTGCAAATTGTAGATGGATGAAGAAGTGGAATAATCCCGTCTTATCCTTTTGGACGGTTTAACGGTAACCTATTTGGTACAGTTGAGAAAACCGGAATGGTTTCAAGTTACAGTTGAAATATTTATGAATTTTTTTTTTTACTCTCACTAGCTAATCCGTTTTGTTTAGGCAATCAATTATTGGTCAGTGACAGAAAAAATTAGGATATCAGTACTGAAAGATTGTATTTTACTAATATAACTAGATTTTGACCCGCGTTTTATTTTTGGTATTAAAAGATTTCCTTTTATATAAAATTTTATATAATATATTGTATAGTTATTGGCATATGTATACAAAATCCAAGAATCGGAAAAACGAAGCTAAAACCAAATCGAAGTTCATAAATAAATGGATCATTTATCTCGGAACCAAAAAAAACAAAAACTTAACCACAATTGAATTGAAAAACGAATGAGTACATGAATTTTTTTTTGTCGGCAACTTTACAGACTCATATAGACTCTATAAACCAAATTGGGTGCTCTGTATCTATATGGACAGTAAACGGCGTCTGTTGCCTCACACCACGTGCTAAGCTATCCGCCTTGATGTTTTGCGTCCTTGATATATGAATAATCTCCGAGCTGTGAAAACTTCGCTTGAGACTCCTGATGTCTTCTAAATAATTTGCGAAAGCCGGTCATTCTTCTGGTTCCGAAACCATCTTCACCAATTAAGAACAATCTATTGCAAATGTAACATTATATTACCGTAAATTCCTCATGCATTTTATTGCTCAAATAAGAGCTTCAACTTCCGTATGTAAAGGGGACTGACTAGCCTTTGTGTTTCTGGCCCCCAATAATCCTTCAAATCCTTCCAAAGTGTTATACCATCCTTGATCTGAGAAAGTATCCTCCGCTTTCCATGATTCACCCGTGAAGCACCAACGTCCTGATCTATTCGGTATAGCTGTATCAGTTGTTTGTACAACAGGCTTCTTCTTCTGATCTATTTCTTGTTGGGCATCCTTCCAAAGTAACGCCTCAGTCATAGCCAGTTTAAGAGTATCCCTCGGATCCATGTATAAATTATTAAATACTTTATTATTTCTCTCTTTCCATATGTACCAAAGTATCCATGCAAAGTGATGATCTTCCATTGTTGGTTTGACCCTCCAGAATAAATAATCCATATTTACAAACAAATATTGTCCTGGAAAGTTGTCTGGATGCGTTGGAATATTTGATAGAGCCCAAACTTGAACCGCTGGTGGACATTCAAAGAAAACATGGTTTATGGATTCCTCGGATGCTCCACATCTATCACAACCAAAATCACCTTTAAGACCTCTTGCTTTTAGATTTTTCTTACTGCTATACATCCTGATAACAATTGCCATAGAAAATGCTTCATCTTCGGTGGGCACCGCACTTTCCAACAATTAGCTTTTAGATCAGTAACAGTGGGTCCGAACTCTATTATCGTACTTCGTCGGTCTGGGTATGCCCGTTCCAGTTGACATCCTGATTTAACCGTATATTTTCCCTTTTTAAAGTGCCAGCTATCCCGATCAATTGTTTGAAACCTACTTAAAGGTATACTTTCTACAATATTTACATCCTCGGGATCCAATAGTTCCTGTAAAGCCGTTAAGTTCCATGATCGCGATGAGTCATTGATGAGATTGTCAACCGTAAGATCTAGTAGAAGAATATTTTGTTTTTTATTTGCTGGTCTCGGGCGGTTGGTTGGGAGCCAGAGATCATTCCATACTGATATAGATGATCCTGATCCCGCCCTTTTGATTAGTCCTTTGCTAACCAGAGATCTAACAGAGATTAAACTGCGCCAACCATAGGAGGACGAGTACGATCTGATCGGTTCCAGGGGTGAAGCATTCCTGAAATATCGACCTTTAAAGACATGAGAAAATAGAGTATTTGGTTTCTCTATTAATCTCAACAGTTTCTTACCAAGCATAGCTGTGTTGAAATCTGTGAAGTCTCTAAACCCGAGTCCCCCATTATCCTTAGCGACACAAACTTTATCCCATGATTTCCAATGCAATTCTTTTGTATTACCACTGGGATTCCACCAGAAATGTGCCACCGCACTAGTAAGCTTTGTTTGCCACCGTTTTTGGGATTCGATAACAAGATATAATATGATTGGACAGAGCAGTGATCACCGACTTTATAATTACCAAAAACTTGAATTTTGGATCCTCCCGGACTTTCTGGGATCCCCAAATATGTTCCCCATACCTCCCAGATTTTGAATTCCCAGAACGTTCCTAAGTTCTTGACGAGTAGCCTCGTCAATTTTGTGACCAAACTGAATTGACAATTTCTGGAAGTTTATCTGCTGTCCTGAAACATTTTCATATTCCTTAAGAATTACCAAAATAGCCTCACATTCCTCTTTCTGCATTTTGCAGAAAAAAATACTATCATCTGCAAAAAGAAAATGAGATATTGAAGGACACGCTCTCGTCACCTTTATCCCGGTCAATCTTTTGTCCTTTTCAGCCTTTTTGATATTTGCTATTAGTGATTCTGTACACATAATAAACAAATAAGGAGATAAAGGATCTCCCTGGCGTAAACATGTATTTGGAATAATTTGTCCACGTGGCTGTCCGTTTAATAAAACTATGTATTGAACCGAAGATATACACTCCATCATCAATTGGATCCAATGATGATCAACCCCCATTTTTGGGAGTAACGCTTGAATAAAACTCCATTCCACTCTAACATAGCCTTACTCATATCCGTTTTTATGGCCATAAATTTATTTTGACAAGCTTTATTTGTCCTTAACCCATGGAACATCTCTTGTGCAATCAATATATTGTCAGAAATCAAACGCCCAGCCAAAAAAGCCGATTGTGTTTCCGAGATGAGAGCAGGGAGACAAGACTTCAAACGTTGACACAACATCTTTGAAATAATTTTATAACCCACATTACATAGACTTATTTGTCTAAGCTCTGTCATCCTTGTTGGTCTTTCCATTTTAGGAATCAAGCATATATTTGTGACATTCAGACGCGCATCCAACTTTCCCGTAGTCAAAAAATTATTGACCAATTCCAATATATCCTGCTTGATAATGTGCCAAGAGTGCTGGAAAAAAGTGTCGTCATTCCATCCGTCCCCGGTGCCTTTTCTGGGTGCATCATAAACAGTGCTTGTCTCACCTCTTCTTCTGTGGCAAGCTGTAAAAGTCGCTGGTTCGTTTGTTGAGAAATTGTTGGTTGAACTTCATCGAGGAAGGTATCAAAGTCCCTCGGCACCGTAGCCGTAAAAAGGTCATCAAAATAATCCACTGCAACCTTCTCAATTCCGCTGTCCTCTACCACCTAGTGTCCATTTGTATCATATAAACCCACTATACGGTTGTGTGTCCTCAGTCGTTTCGTCAGAGCATGAAAAAAATTGGTACTACGATCTCCTGCCGTATTCCATGTATTTCTACTTTTCTGTTGCTAGTATTCCTCTTCGTCTTTATAAGCCTCTTGTAATTTCCTAGACATTTCCAAAATATCCTCTTGAGATCTACTATCGTCAGTCTGTACCTCCTCCAATGCTTTTTGTAGTTCTGCTATTTTTTCTTTTCCATATGGAGGGTTATTCTTGCGCCAAGTTGAAAGTTCGTGCCTGCAATTGGTAATCTTGGTCACCACATCTCCCGTATTACCTTCTTGATTCCTCATTTCTTTTGTCCAGCCTCGGGCTATAGATTCCAGAAAGCCATCCTGACCCAACCATCTTTTGTCAAATCTAAATTCTCCTCTGTATTTTGCGACTTTATCTTCTTAAAAAGACACTATCGGTTTATGATCCGATCCCACCAATTTTAAGTATTCTGTATATGACTTTGGAAACAAATAATGCCATTCTTCATTTGCTAAGGCTCGGTCAAGTCTACACCGTATCATTGTCGCTTTGCCATTTACTTTCCGTCTTCTTTGCCAAGATAATTTGTTACCCCTCGCCGGAAATTCCAGAAGTCCACTATTACGAATCATATTATTAAAAGATACAAAGGTTTCTGCATCTCTTAACGGTCCTCCTTCTTTTTCATGGTTCCCAATGATTTTATTTAGTTCCCCTATAATAAACCATGGGTCATCACTAGAAATGCTATATCTTGTTAACATTTCCCAAACTTGGTCTCTCAATTGCTATACTGGATCTCCATATACAAATGTCATAAATATTTTCTTTCCCAATGCCACAGCCTCCACGTCTATCATCCTGTTACTAGAATATAATACTTGAACTTGATGTGCATTATTATAATATAATGCCAACCCTCCACTTGCACCATTTGGATCCACCGTCACCACATTATCATAACTAAATATGATTGAAATCCTTGGACAAAGGCAAAGTCTTGCTTTGTTTCCGATAAAAAAAACTGGTTTGTATTGATGCCATATCTCCCGTAGGTAACTGATTGTCTATTTGCTTCTCATACCTCTACAATTCCAACTTAATACTTTCATAAAAGAAATAAACCTTGCTCTTTTGAGCCATTCTAGCTTGGGTATGATGAGACCCATCATTTTCATTTGTTAAAAAACACCAAACCCTCCACCGAAAGACACTTCCGTTCAAGCAAGCCACATTAAGCGTCAACTCTGTAGAGCAAATGTAACGTGAAGCCAGAACCACATGAACCAATCAAAAGCTAAGAAGCCAAGAGAAACCCATAAATTAGATAACCAATCAAAAATAACTGCCCATGTAGGATCATGTCTTGCAAAACAAATTAAAAAATTATTGCTACTTTGAAAAGTTCCACTATCCTGATTCCATAACCACAGTGGAAACATTAGCAAGATACAAAACATAGAGACACCAATTTGTACCCAATAATAGAAACCATCCAAGAAAACCTGAGTGTAGTAACAGGTGATCATTCTCCCTTTTACTTCCTGTATAGTTGACGACCAATAACAATCTTTACAACACGTCACTATCGTGCGTAAAACCTCTTATAAGATGCCATGACCACCTTTTCCAATGTCCACTAGTGAACCACAAAACACCCAACCACATGAACCATTGAGACCCTTTATCATTCCAATGTGTTACCAAAAGAACATTTACTAAATAAAAGCTTAATATCACTACAGGTCCAAACCAACAACCATACCAGCAACTTAAAAAAACCAATTTTATTCCAGATCATAACCTGAATAGGCAGATTGCCTTCAAACCAACAAGAAGCAAACCAAGAACAAGATAATACCAAAACACCCCTAAACCCAATTAAAAGACAAAAACTTGTAGAACTTATTGAAAACAGAAACTTAGACTCCCCCAAAACATAAACACCCTCCCACAAATGGGAAAATTCTTCAAGAAAGGCGTGATCCATAAAATTACGGCTTCTGGTAGCTTGATGGCGGGTTTGATGGACCCTTATTCTCATGTTGGTTCTTGCCTTCAGCAATCCTGGTACCTGGCTTAGCTGGAGTTCTTTTGTTAGTAGAAGCTAACGCATTGGCTGCCCTCAGCTTGTTGCTCGCTGCAACGCTTAGAAGTGGTTTATAGTGCCTCTTCTTTGTCGCCTGCTTCTTTGGCTCCTCACCTGCAACTTGTTCATTTCCTTCTGGTACTTCACTTCTCTCCTCATTTGAGATAATATCTTCAGTTTCCACCAAGGATTGGTTCAAAGCCATCTCCTCTTCCTGAGTAAGTTCTGGAAGATCATCTGCGCCATATATGTCCAAGCCTTCTTCTAGGCATCTTGCTTTGATCGCATCCCACTCCATCTCTTCTTCCCCGCCTGTGTGAGCCTTTCTTTCCACCAAGTCTTGCACCTTCTGTAATCCAACTTTCATATCGACAGGATTCGATACCATCACAGGTCCATCCGCTTGAGTTCGTAAGAGTTGCTCCTGAAATTTATTTGATGGAGGCAGCAGCTGTCCTTCCTCCACAACCATGATCTCACCTTCCTCTCTCGAGTCCTCAAGCGAGCGTTGATGATCAACTTGAATTCCATCATCTCCTGTTGTAGCTCTTACACGACCTCCCTGCCCACTGGATCTTGTTTCTTCCTTAGTGTTTGATCTATGTCTCGATGATTCCCCACCACCACCATGAGCTCCAAGAGTCACATAAGTTGACTTGTGTCCTCTATCTCCGACTTTTACCCATTTGGAATCAGTGTCCTCAGTAACTTTGCCCTTTCCTTTACCATAGTGGTCCTTTCCATCTCTCTCACGGTGTTGAGAATTTCCGTTGCAGTTTATGACGACTCCCTTATAACTTCTAGCACGTTCATCATGTTTTCCTCCGTCGTGCCACCCGCTATTGCCGTTCCGTGTCTCTCCCTTCCCCTCCGTGCTGTGAGTACCTCGCCCCTTGGCCAAAGGGCACTTGATATCCTCATAGAAGAGGCTCCCACACACTTCACAGTACCCAAAAAGCTTCTCATAGCACAAGGAAATAGCTACCTCTTACCCATCATAGAATTCACCACCTTTGAAATCAATAGATGTTTCAAAGCATAACTCCTTAAATGCATCCACCACTACTAGCAAACGCATTTGATCCAAATCCACTGTTATCATTTTCCCAATAGCATCACCAATGCTCTCAAAAGTAGCCACTGTCCTGTACTCTGTCGAAATCCCCAGTACTCTGACCCAGAAAGGTATCTCAGAGGGGAAATTCAGAGATCGCTTCGGCTGCCATTTTGCCACAGAGATCATCCAATATTCAAAGTGATAGGGTTGAAGCCTCAAGACCCCCTCGATATCCTCCTCCTTCTCAAAATCGAACTGAAACCTTCCAAGTCCCAAATCCTTCCCCGTCACTTGATCCAACAGGTTCCAAATCTTTGGCAGGTTAGTAAGCAGAGCCATCATCTCCTGCTTCGCTGGATTCATGCACCTCCCAAGTAACACCTTTGAACACGACTTGATCAAAGCCGAGTTGTCAAAATGGGGCACCGAGATCTTCAGCCTTTTGTGTGTTCCCTCACATTCCTCATGTCACCCATACTTCCCAAGAGTTGGCCCTGCGTCATGATATTCCAAAGAGAAATGAGAACTTTACTAGTAATAATCTTTAGAAAAGAGAGTGTTATGAAACTGTTGTAGGAGAAGCTCAACGCAGTGTCTCTTTTATAGCTAACCCATGTTTCCTTATCATTTCCCCAAAACGAATCACCAGAGATGCCAAATCTAGAGAAAGCGATATTGATTGATTCAATCCCGCCCCAAATCGAATCACCGAGAAGAAGAAAACTTAATGAAAAAAATCTGATTTGATTCTACCACACCCCAAACTGAATCAAAATATTCGCAAGTATTGAAAAGAAATTATGTTTCAATTCAATCCCTCCCCAATATTTATTGTGTGATCTGTAGATCCCTGATATCCAATCACCACTTATTTTCTGAATCCCAAATCTTCCAAATCTACATGAATCCCTTCCAGACTCTGTGATTATAAGAGACACGAAGAAGATACCTTTTCTCCATCGCGATTTCCTCAAAAAATCAGAAAAGATCAGGAACCACATCCCTGGCAGTCCAATCTTCGCAAATATCTTGAAGATTTCCTTTCCCCAAAACCCTTCAAATCCTCTGAGATTCGCCTTAATCAAACCGAACACCATCCCTTGCTGATACTCAGCTCCATTCCGATCCCATAATCCAATTCCAGGATCCCATTCCTTCGAACCCATTTGGAAACCCTAGATCGTAATTTTATCCCCGTCGCCGATCGCCTTTCAAGAGAATGAGAGCTGCAGTTCAAATCTCTCAGGAGTACATGAATTTTTAAATAACAAATATCCAAAGAGTATAATTTATAAACTGAATTACTCGAAAAACCAAAGTACCTAAATATTTTTATCCAAAATTTAAAAACATTGTCCATGAATGCTAAGGTTTAACAGTGTATCTATATTTAAATGGTGCCAAGAAACCATTTTATTTGTATAAATTATTTAACTACTTTTAGTGGGAAATATTATGTACTTTATAGAGAAATTTAAACATAAACATTGTTTATATATTCAAGCCGGTTATGTAATCAAACTGGTAAACTCAGTGATCCGTATATAAACCGATTGAATTTACTGAAAAACCTGTTAATTAAAAATCTTATAAATCTATATTTCATTAATCCGTAATATGACATTGATCGAACCGATAAAAACCCATAAAAATAATCAGATTTTTCTTAAGAAAATGATAAAACTTCTCATTTCCTTTTTAATAGTACATAAGTTTAAATAAAGTATTTGATTTGTGATTCTCTATAATTTTATTAAACTTTTAATATGTCATTCGAAAAAATGGTAATGAAAAAAACTAAAATTGGTTGACATAAAAGTATTAGTTTATTTTCTATATTGATAATTTTTATTATATTTTTTTATTTTAGATTAAAAGGGTGATTTTATAATAATTTAATTTAGTTGTAAATTATTTTAACTTTTAGACAACGTTCTTCTGTGGTATTAAAAATTAGTCAAAATATCTTTTCACGGTCGAAAAAATAAAAAAATCAAATAAAATCTTTTAAATATTTAACTACATTTTTAATAAACTGAATTGTATATTATGGTATATTTATCAATATTTAATAATATTATAATTTTTAAATCTCATGATCCGCGGTACAACCATTGTTGATCCAATAACTTTGTGATCCAGAAATTTGTTTTGTTCAATGTCTGTGTCGAGTTTCAAAACAAAAAATTGGATACTGACTAACTCAGCGAACATTAAGGGATACAATAAAGATTAAATCAATAATACTAAAAGCGAATAGGTACATCAAAATAGCTAAATATGGAATAAATTCTGCATATTTTAAAATGTTTAAAACTAATCTTCGGTTTTGTAATATATTCATGGTTTATGTTATAGAATCATGTTTTAGGTTAAAAGGTTGGTTTACCCATCGATGTTTGCAAATTTTAAGACGGTTTTGTCGTAATGTTTAGATTATTATGTTTGTTCCATATTTACAATCACGATTGAGCTATGATTTTTATGTATAGTCCATAATGGTTATATATATATATATATAGTTTGTAAGTGTATATTTTCTTGTTGTAGTGGTCATATATTTTTTGGGTTTGTATAATATGATCTATTCAAAATAACGAGGATAGTAGTGATTTTTAGATAGTTTCATTAAGGCCCAATATGTTAACATAGTAATAGTGGAATTGGTTTTAACGGCCAATAAAAGATAATAATTTTATTAAAATGTTATAGGATATTATCTGGTTGCTATAATAAAGGTTAGTTATAATTGTTCTATTTAATAGATAGGACTAAAAATGAATAGGTGTGACAACCTTGTTTAAGTAGATTTTTCAGAATGTTTCCCTTTTAATAATATAGATAGGAATATGTGTAATATAGTCTAATAATTGAACTTAAAAAAAATAGAAATTGTATATGAAATAGAGTATGTAGACTCTGAGAAGCCTTGGGTTTAACCCAAGATGTTCTTACCCAAGATGTTCTTACATTGCCATTAAAATCAAACCACAATATGATTTATGGAAAATAGTTTGAGACAACGAGTTTTTGAAGTTTGCCTCAATACTTACTGCTTATTCAACTTTCATTATTTCCAGAAAATTACAAGGAACAACATTTTACAAGAGAATGACAAACGTTATAAGAATAAGATAAACATATATTACTGACAAAAGAAACTTATATGATCTCTTATTCACTTAAGATAACCAGCGGGAAAATATTAATGGGCAATGAATTACTTCCCTTGATAAGTATGTCCTTGGCCTCTTTCAATACGCGTAGCACATCTCTCATGTTCATCCGTTCGCCAGCTGCATAGGCAGTACAACCCAAGCCAACTTCAATAGTTTTGTTAAGGCAATCAATTTTTGCATGAAGTTGTGCACCAGAAACATCGATGAGTCCCTTAAGTGTAGGATCGATCACTTCCATCACTGCATCACTTTGAAACCCATAACTTATCCATGATATTAGATTTTGATCTCCTACGAAGCTCTCGTCCATTGGGCTTTTCCCACTCAAGAGTTCTAACAACATCACTCCAAAGCTATACACATCTCCTGCTTGTGATGGCTTTTCTCCAAGCCCATACTCTGCATATATAACAAACCACACACACAAAAATACCACATCAGCTTGAAAATATAAAAATATATAAATCGGAGTAAAATAAAAAATATTAT
Organism: Hirschfeldia incana; assembly: GCA_026261945.1. NCBI lineage: Eukaryota > Viridiplantae > Streptophyta > Magnoliopsida > Brassicales > Brassicaceae > Hirschfeldia > Hirschfeldia incana. Next base: position 1,245,731 of record JABCMI010000033.1, read on the forward strand.
TTAAAACAATGAGTAATAACAATTTTAGCATATGTATATTTTTTTATAAAATTAATAAATAAGGTACTAACCTGGAGGAATATAACCAATGGAGCCTTTCAAGACATGTGTGGAGCTTATAGAAGCGTGATGACGATCATCGGATGCGTCAATCAACACACGAGCCAACCCAAAATCGCCGACCTTTGCAACCATGTCTTCGGTTAGAAGAATATTGCTAGGTTTCAGATCACAATGAACCACATGAACTTCACAATCATTGTGCAAATAATCCAATGCAGAGGCAATGTCAATGGCTACATTCACTCTTTCTTCAAGACTTAACCCAATACTCCCGTCAGGTTTTCTATTTTTACCTTTGATCCATTCTTCTAAGCTTCCATTGCTTAAGAACTCATAAACCAAAGCCAGAAACTCGTTGTTTTTGAAGTCTATGCTTGAACAAGAAGTTACTAGTTTCACAAGATTCCTGTGCCTTACATTCCTTAACGCCTCACACTCTGCAATAAAGCCTTTGTAGTATCCGTTTGCTTTGAGATCGATGACTTTTACCGCAACATCAACCCCTAGTATCACCCCTTTGAATACCGATCCAAAGCTTCCAACACCAAGAAGATTTCTAGGGCTGAAATTCTCAGTAGCTCTCCTCAGATCATCATATGAGACATTCATAAATGGTTCCTTGAAGAGTAAATTTGATGACGAGGTAGATGTGGTAGACTTTTTTTCTTTTCTTTTCCAAATCAAGAAACTTATCACACAGATTGCAATCAGACCTACCACACATGTAATAATGCTCACCTTCAAAAGCTTGCCGTGTGTCCGAGTTTTCCGACAAGTTGTGTTAATGCAAAGCTTTGGATTCCCCTCCATATAAGCTTTAGAACGATCTTTGAAAACCCCTCGGGTTGGGACCCATCCTTCAAGATTGTTGAATGAAAGATTCAAGAACTCCATCGCTTGTAAATCTTGAAGTTTTGGAGGAATAACACCGGAAAGCTGGTTTGAAGAGAGATCAAGAAACTCTAGACCTTTTACTTCTGCTTATGCATCCGGGATTGGTCCGTCTAGATTATTTCCAGCCATGTTTAGCTTCTCCAAGCTTTGACAATCTTTGATAGATGAAGGAATGTGGCCTGAAAAGTTGTTACTTGAGAGATCTAGACTCACAAGGTTTTCGAGGCGACTTATATCTTGAGGAATTGGACCGGAAAATAGGTTGCTAGATAGATTCAAGACAGCACTCAAGCTAGGTAGGTTAAGAACTCTGTTTGGTATGCTTCCATTTAGCATATTGCTGGATAGATCCATGGATAACATATTCCTGAAGTTTCCAAATGATGGTGGGATCCTACCTTCTAGTTTGTTGTGCGATAGATTGATCTCATTTAATGCGCCAAGATCGCCAAAGGAATTTGGTATTCTTCCAGTAAGCTGATTTCTCGCGAGTTCTAACACTTGCAAACCTTTCAGTTTCCCAATCTCTTGGGGGATTTCGCCAGTGATTGTGTTGTCACTGATGTTAAGTAGACTCAGCCCTGTCAGATCTCCGATGGACTCAGGAATTTTACCCGTGAAGCGGTTTCCTCCCATGAAAAGTTTGGAAAGATTCTTGGAAAGATTGCCAATAGATACCGGAATAACACCCTCCAAAAGGTTTCCATCAAATGCAAGGAAGTTAAGCTGGGAGCTATTACTCAAAGACTTGATGAAACTATCAAAATCTTGATCTTGACCCCAAACTAACTTATTGAATCCAACGTTGTACATTTCTAGGAATGGGAGATTACCTAACCCTGATGGTATGGTCCCTTCTAAGAGGTTGTGTGCAGCGCGGATGACCTTAATATTTGTGAGGTTGTACAAAGAAGCTGGAATCTCTCCGCTGAACTTGTTGAAACACACGTTGAACACCAAGAGTTTTGGAAGTGTGTATCCTATGTTGCTAGGAAACTGACCCCAGAAGTTGTTTGAAGCAATAACCAATGATTCTAGAGACGACATGTTGTAAATAGAAGGAGGAATTGTGCCAGAGAGGTTGTTTATGGTGAGATCAAGGACTTGTAGCCTTTGAAGACGGCCCAACTCGTTAGGAACTGGACCACTAAGAGAGTTTGTGCCTAGACTTAAACTGGTGAGAGATGAAATGTTTGAAAGATATGGTGGAATGGGTCCATGCAACAGATTTTTCCCCAAGTTTAAAATAGTTAGGTTCTTAAGATCACCAAGTATGTTTGGAACGAGACCCGTGATCATGTTTGAGGTTAGATCAAGGACTCGTAGCTCTACTAACTTGCTTAGGTTGGCAGGTAAGGATCTTTCTAAGCTGTTAGAGCTTAAATTAAGAACCCTTAGGCGAAAAAGATTTGTGATCTCTTTTGGAATTGGACCTCGAAGTTGGTTATTTTGAAGTTGAAGAGATGTGAGAAAAGAGAGATTACCAATACTTGGGCTTATGGAACCACTGAGACCATGACCAGAGAGGTTGATGGAAGCCACTCTTCTGTTACGTGTGTTGCAAGTCACGCCCGTCCAGTTACAACAAGGAGATGTGTTTTGGTCCCAAGAGAAAGAAAGTGATTGTGGGGTTTGGCTAATTTGGGACTTGAACGAGAAAAGAGCTTCTCTATCCGTATTTAATGAAAAAGAAGCTGAGCCAACAATGGAAAATGTTGACACGTAAAACATTAGAAAAAGAAGAAGCTGATTAACAGTCAAACCCATTGTTATGATCTCTCTTATTGATTTCTCTCTGTTGCATATGAAATTGAATCTGCCTAGGCTTCACAATTTATAGTGGGATTTGTACTTGCGTCTGGTGGGAACACATTTGTCAAGGAAACGTACGTAAACTTGATGTCTAAGGGCATGTTTAGTAGTGAACCGAGGGGTGGGGTTCACATCTCCAATTTTTTATTATTTCTTTTGTTTTTACGTTTTGATATTTAAAAAAAAAAAATTAATTATTGAACTAATAGCGTGCCACCACGTGGCGTGGGACCCGCTAAATAGTGATGACCCCGTTTCATACGGGAGGAGTGCTGTGACTTGGATTCATCAGTGTTGGTTATTATATTATTTTTTTTTGTTTTGGGATGTGTGTAAACTCCCCCTATGATCCTTTGATGCATATGCCCTAACAATCAACTCAAAAGTCTACAAACTTGACAATCTATCATTGTGTGGCTTACGTTAAACTTTTTTGAAATTCTCTTGAACTCGTTAACTTGAACAAAACGTACCGTTCAATCAGTCTCTATTAGTTTGTTGGGCGGTGTAATGCAAAAAACGTATTAACTCACCGGTCAACAATTATATAGTTCTTAGTCAAAAACAATTATACAGTTATTGCAATACAACTGTAGCGAGAAATTCATTTTTCTTCGGACTAATCTTGGCGCACAGCTTAATTGCCTTCATCAATTTTAAATCTTGATTGAGATAGGATCGCAGAAACAATTAATTTACCATTTGTTTACGTTTACTGAAGAACACTCAAAACTGAACTGAATATATAATAATTGGGAAAATTGTTTTTTAGACCAAAAATATTATGTTCATGTCTCATTAGACTAATCTATTTTTTGTACCATTTTTTCTTCTAATACCTTTAATATTTCACAAAATAAATAAAATAAATAATTTTACAAACCAAAAAAAAATGAAAAAAATAGATATATTTTTTCATTGAATAACTATGTTTAGAATACGTGTTCTACATAAATAATAGCAATCTAAAAATATTTAGAAAACACATTCTACGCTTACCATATATTTCTAAAATCTATAGAAATTGGAATCTACACATTACTATAAATCTAATACATGTAGGAATCAGATTTTACATAATACTTTAAATCTAAAACTAAAAGATATCGATTACAAATATGTTAACTCTATTCTAAATATATTAGAATACATATTCTACGGATAAGGATAAGAATAACCAGTTCCAAAAAAATATGGAAAGAGAATATTTGGAAATATTCATTTTTTAATTTGTTAAATTGATTTTAAAAAAATCGAAAAAATCATGATTTAATTGCAAGAAATATTTGGTAATATTTTGTTTCCATATATGAATAATATATTTTATTATAATATTAAATAAAACTAAATACATTATAGTAATTTATTAATTGTAATCACGAATTTCATCTATAATAGTATATTTTATAAGACATATATATATATATACATTATAATGATTTTTCTGTTTTATTTTAAACTTTATCTAATTATAATAAATATTTTATTATAATATTAAATATATCTAAATACATTTTAATGATTTATTAATTATAGCTACGAATTTCAAATTGAAATTTTGGATTTATTAAAAAATATTTTTGGAAATATTTTTTTCCATATATGAATAATATATTTGTTTAAAATATTTAATATATCTAAATAAATTATAATGATTTGTTAATTGTAATTACGAATTTCCGTTATACTAATATATTTTTATAAAATATTTAAATATATCTAAATAAATTATAATGATTTAGATATATTTATTTTTTGGGATTTTCATATATTTTTAAAATTATTTTTATTTATATTTTAATATTTAACAACTGTTTTATTAATTATAATTTCGAACTTTTAATTCAAAGTAAGTGTAATATTGCCATTTTGAAAGTATTTAGTCTAATAGGACATGAACCATATGAGATTAGGCTAATGGGACATGATTATCATTTTTTTGGCCTAAAAAAAATTTCCCTATATAATTTTCTTATTATCTCATTTAGCATTTATTTCGGCTAACTTTAGATTTTTTTTTTTTGAAGAAGGCTAAGTTTTTAGATTAATATGTTTACAATATGCATTAATTGTAAATTTGTTGTATCCACTACGTTTGATGCGTATAACATACTTGTTTACCTTGTTAACAATTACATTTAGATAGTATATCTATTTCATATTCTATATATATACACAAGGATTTTTTTTTTCTAAAACAAAACGTTCATTAAAACAGATTTGTAAAATATTACTCACGGGGGTAACTCAACCAATTTGGCAGTCAAATGGTGGTAAACTAATGGTAAAAAATTGACTTAAGATGGAACATAGTTATCATTTTGTCGGTCTAAAAAGACAATTTTTCCTTTTCTTTTTTCCTTTGTGTGCAATGGATTAGAATTTTTCATTTTTTGAAAGAACAGCGGATTTGAATTGAAGCCTAAATAACACCTTAGTGAAATATTAAAAGGTTCGCGCATCCAACACAAATCTTATCAAACTACGGTAGAACTTCTATAAATGAATAATCGATAAATTAATATACATTAAAAAACTCTACAAATTAATATATTTTTATAGTTTCAAATTGAATTTTTGGTTCAATTAGTATCTTGATAAATCAATATCTTTATAAATTAATAAAAAAATAAAGTGTAATCCCAACATTATTAATTTATAGAAGTTCCACTTCATTAGGCTTGGCATTTTATCCGCTAAATTTGATTCCATTCATTATTTATTTTGACCTGATCCAAAAATTTATAATATCCGTAAACTTTCAAAGCAAACTAAATATTAAAAATTAATATATGTTAAAATCGAAGCAAATCATAAATTTAAAAACTTTAGGAAACGAATATCCATTTGATCTGGTACTAAATAAATACATGTATATCTTGATTATATTTAAAATTTAATCTATAAACTTATGAAAGTATTAATATAACATATGATTTGAAAAATTATATCCACATTATGATTTATATAGAAGTATTACATAAAAAGAACAAAATTTATGAAAATTATATTTTTGTTTTTAAGTTTTGTGTTATTATAATTGTTAAATATGTTTAAAAATTACAAAGACTCACTAATTTTTTAATTTTATTATATATATTAAAAAAAATATTTTACAAAACAAATTTGTATAAGATTTTTAAGATTATTTATATTAATTAAAACGAATGAAATATCTATAAGTATCCGTAAATATCAGAAAATTTCTACTTATTTTCTAGATATCCGAAACAAATATTTATATTTTTCGAAGCAAATCAAATCGAAAAATTAGATATTTGTAACATATGAAAAAATATGAATACCTTTCAAAACCCAAATATCTGATCCAAAAATATTTTAGCCACTCATCAAACTCGATCATTTAAACTGAAACACATCATCTCAACTTTGTAATCAATACGAATCTACATTTTCAAATACATGAATCCACGTGTAACTTCTACGACCCCAAAACATCCTCCAATTACAACCAATCAGTTTTCTTACAAATAGTACATTCAAAGAAAAAGAACACGCATTAGATTTTTTTTCGATTACAGAAAAGGAAAACAAAATATATTCTTTGACCTATTCTCGTTCTTGACTTGTTCTCTTGCTTGCACAATACGTATACGATAGATATGATCTATACTTTTCAGTGATAAGTTGAAAGAATTTGGGATTCGCTTTAGGAAAAAAAGATTTAAAAATTGGGTTCTTATGACACACATGCCACACAAAAAAAAAAAATACTAGCTAGTATTACATAGTAACACATATTTATAAAAAAAAATATCAAACGATGATGAGTTATGCATTTTCAAACCTGAATTTTTGTTTTGACGCAAAAGTTGTCGACGGATGCTCCTATTATACTCGTAGTCTCTGGGGAATATGAATCAAAGCAATAACAAGACTGGTGGTTAATAAACACATTTAAATTTTACAGAAAACATAAGCAGTTTAATAGTGAAAACATTCAATCAAATGAAATGCTTTCACATAGTATGATAAATGGGGATTACCTAATGTGAAATAAGAAACTTTATGTTCTTCTTATACCTTTTTCAATTAGGCATGGGCAACTGGGGGACCAATCGGGTGTCAGTTCAGTTTCAATCGGTTTTCGATTATAGAAAAAGCAACACCATTCGGGAATTTTAAAAATTCGGTTTGATTTTGGTTCGGTTGTAGTTGGGTTCGGTTCGGTTTTGATATCACCACAAAAGTTGTGATTAAAACCATTGTGCATTCGGATCTCGGTTCTTGATCGAATTTCGGTTATGGAACCACTATATTGTAGTTGGTTGAAAATGATAAACCATTAAACATTTGTATACAAACCTGATTTGTTTGATAATGTTGTACGAAAGACTTGTGCAAAGTTTGTATACAAACCTGCTGCTTTTCAAACTCGTAAAACATGTCAAGAAACAACTTTGTATACAAAATCAGACATAAAAGACTGTCTAAGAGTAGAAACAACTTTTAATCAATAATCAGACACAAAGATGAAAGCAACTTCAGAACTTTATTAAGATAATGAAAAAAACAGATAAAAATCATCATTATCCAAAGACCAAAAACCAAGCAGAAATCAACATAGATTAATGAAAAAAACAGTCTTTGAAACTTCAATCTCCAGCCGAGAAACCTTCAGAATCGAGTCTTCAAGCATCTAACTTCAAGCATCAAAATGGTCGTGAGCTTCAAACTCTGATAAAAGCCAAACAAAAAAAAAAATCAGTTAAATGGCTCATATACAAAATCAAACGAGTACAGAAGATAGACAAATGAATTCATACATTTCTCAAGCTTATCAAACTCTTCAACATCAGCTAGGATTTGCTCATTTGTGATATGGTTTCCTTAAGCTTGATGTCAGCATGAAACCATTGCTCAGTACACATCAGAAACTCTAGCATGTAGTAAGTTAAGCAGCTTCTATGAGGTTCTAATATCCTCCTACTTGTGCTGAAAGCACTCTCTGAAGCCACTGATGAAACCTGCATAGCCAGGAGATCTCTCGCCATTTTTGCAAGGATCATATACTTCATTTTATGCCCATTCCACCACGACAGTATGTCAAAATCGGTTCCCAGTAAGAGCTTTGGAATCTCAACCGCTTCCGTCAAGTAAACTTCAAGCTCATCCCTAGTATCTTCACCACTTTCAGCCACAAGTTCCTAGTACACAGCATCCATCCTTTCATAGCCGAAATACTCAACAACCTGTTCCATTTTTTCCACTGCTTGTTCTTTAGAGTCTGGACCAGGGACGGTAGAGGCTTCAGTTGGTTGTGATGCTTGTCCTTAAGCTCCTTTGAAACGCATGATGTAGTCCTTAAACAGGGAGGTGAGAAGATCAGTCACCGATTTTGTCATCTCCTTAGCCTCGAGGCTATCTTTCCCATACAACTTCTCAAAACAAAGCTTTTCGAAATGCATCTTCTGTGTAGGATCAAAGATGGTTTCTAAGATCAACGTCTTGTTGACACCCTTGATACCACCCCAATACTTTAAAAACTTCTTCCACATTTCTGATGCCCTCAACTTCAACTCAGGGTCTAAGCTGCTAACTAAAAAGTTGAGATTTCTCTCAATTGTCACTATCTCACCATAGCATTTGAATGCATTGACTGTAGATGAGGCAGAGACAACTAAGGTGCTGTTGTAAAACATGACCAAAAACCTAATAAGCTTCTCCACAGCTTTCCAGTCCGAAGAAACAGGTGGTCCACACCGCTTAGACCATTTTCTACTTCCAGAAAGTAGTCATTGTACAGCCTATCTTCTGCTTCCATACTATCAAATGCTACCTTAAAATGTAGAGCTCTAGATAGCATCAGGAACATTGAATTCCACCTAGTCTTTACATCTAGGGGCAAGCTACCACAAGTCATCTTACCAGTTGTGACTCTCTGATCAAAGGCGTTTAACCTATGGGTTGAGGACCTAACATACTGACCAGCATTCCTGATAGCTAACACATTCTCACCTAAATCACTTAAACCCTCCTTAGCAACCAGGTAATAATATGAGCCGCACATCTCATGTGTAAAAATTTCTCATCTAAGACTAAAGCATCAGGGAAAATGGAGCTAAAGACCTCTTGGAACCTCTTAAGGGCCGAAGCATTGGCAGTTGCATTATCAACGGCGATGCAAAACAGCCTCTCAATCCCCCAATCAGCTAAACACTCTAAAAGAACTCTAGAGATTGTTTGACCTTTGTGATCCATGATATACTTGAAGCCAATGATTAACTTCTTCAGCTGCCACTGATCGTCAATGAAATGGGCAGTGATAATGGTGTAGCCATGACTAGAGACATTGGAGAGCTGAGTGAGTCTGATGAGGAAGAGCTGATTGAACCTGACTTAGAAGAGGAGCTTGCAGCTGATGAACCTGAATTGGACCTAAGGAGAGAAGAACCAAATGAGCTAACTAGCTTGTGGAATGGACCAGTAACCAGATCAAGGCTGTGAGCACAAGATATTACACTTCATCAAAATCATGGGATCGATCAAAAGGAGAGAACCAAGACAAACCAGCATGTTGGTTTAATTTAATTGCAATGTAATTGGGATGGGTTTATTTGGTTTTCATTGGTTTTCATTTAATTCAAACCAGAGACAAATTAGGATTAGTAAACCAATTTTAATTGGGATTAGGAGGGGATTTCGAAATTGCTAGCCAAATTGGTTAGGTTAGACCTTGTTTTTGTTTTAAAACTCATGGCAGCAGCCAAGAGAGAAACATCTTTCAATCTAATAATTTTCCAGCAGCTTTTGCTTTCTTTGGTCTCTAGATTTCTCTGTTCAGCTCAAGAACATTAACCTCACTTAAAGGAAGGAATTCCTAGTGAACCCATCTTAGACAATACAAGGTGATCTTGTGTCTTTGAGTAGCAAAACAGCTTCTGAGCAATCCATAGCTCTTTAGCAAAATCCATCATAATCATCTATCATCTATCCACAAGCCTTGAAGCAGATTGAGTCTTTGATTCTCTGTTTGCAAGGATTATCAAAGTATTAACCCACCTAAAAGAGATCCAGGGAGAGACAGCCATTCCAGAACTACAACAAGTGATAACCATATAGCTTGCACCTGCGAGACATACAAAATTTGTATAAGCGTATGTCGGTAAAAAATAAAAGACTGTACCGACAAGTTTAGAAAAAAACATTTTATTTGTCGCTTGAGATACCCATATATCAGTGGTAAGTGAAACTCTTTGTTTGCTCGTGATGAGCAAGTTCTTCAGTGTTGCTTTCTTTTTCACAAACATCTCCACAATGCTCCTTGTCAAAGTCTTTCTTGAGTGGGGCTTAGGAAGGTTAACCTTGCAAAGTAAGACATAAAAAAACACATAAGGGTGATGATTTCAAAAAACCTATAAAAAAGCCAATATTATGCAAGTTTGTACCTTGTCGCAGAAGTGTTTAAAAGCAGTACTTTCACTGAATGAAAGTGGCAATTCTGCTAGCACCATAAGCTCGTTACAAGCTTCTTTGAAAAGAGCTTCACTCACATTGGATGCCTTCAGGTTTCCTCCATTACCAATCTGCTGTTGATTCTTCTTTTGACTAGTTAACCAGGCTATGTGTTCTTTGCTAATTTGCAGATGCTGCTTCAGGTTAGAAGTTCCGGATTTGGATGCACATGAGAAGGTCTTCTGGCAATGGTGACAAATACACATGTTTCGATTCTTTTTGGTTCTGGTGAAATGCTCCCACACAGTAGATCTTTGCACAACCATCTTCTTCACCTTGTTCGCCTGAGATGTTGCATTTGTCTCTTGGAACTCTTGGCCTTCACATTGCATTTCAACATCAGTTTGCTCGTCATTGAAAGATGGGGATGCCATCTGCAAGAAAAAAATAAAGAAAACCAAACAAAACTAACATTGCAATATATGAAAACAATAGAAGAACCAAAATCACTCCTTTTCAACACATATATATTATCAACATCAACTAAGTTTACTCTTGTTTTCAAAAGTCAAAAAGACATAGTTGAAAAGCACAAGACTTATTACACGACAGTAAGATGAAGGAAAAACTTGAAGAACTGAAGAACTAACATCACACACATTAAGACTCACTACTCAAACACACGTTTAAGAAGTAAAAAACAATTGAAATTTCATGTCAAATTCTTTTCAGATTAAGAATAAAAAGCACAAGACTAAAACCCGAACCACCGATAATATTATCTACCCAAAATATAAAATTGAAAAAATAAAGAAACATGAATCATGCATCGAGAATTTGGAAGAAAAGTAAACTAAGCACCTCAGATTAATTACTTTCTGACTAAAGAGGTCGATTGGCTTGTCGAGTCTAAGGATCCGCAGAGACATATATAGGAGCTGGAAAAAGGGTTTCAAGTTCGAATCAAGGATATAACCACGGAGGACATTTGATTTTCGGTTCATGGAAAGGAAATCAAATTTAATATAGGCAAGTTGAAATTTTGGAAAGGTTGGGTTGAGATTTATCGCCGAGAATCTAGGTGTATCAAGTTGAAAAGGGCGATTGAATCACAATGAAAGATAGAGGTAGGGGCTAGGGTTATGTTGCTATCGGGGATCGTTTTTAATCATTCGGTTGTCGGGTTTTTATCCGATCCGACCCGACACCCATTGTAACTGGAAAATCCCAACCGTTTGGTTAATTTATAAAATCCAAAACCGATTCGAACCGGTTTAATCGGATTGGATACCTATCGATTGTTCGGTTTACGGATATATTGCCCAGGCCTATTTTCAGCCATTAACGTAGCATAAGTGGAGTACAACCGTCCAAGGTCAAATATCCCTTAGACATTATCTGATTTCAATATGTATCATCATGACATAATTTTTGAAAAATGTGACATGACATTAACATAATTATGACATGTATAATTTTTCATATAAAAGTTTATATTTTTAGTAAAAAAATTAAATATGATGATCACTGTTAACTCTTTTATTATCATTAATGTAATTATTTTATATAAATATTCATTTTGACAAGACTATTAAAATATATGAATAACTCATATATCAGTATTAAATTATATCACATTTATAGAAAATAAGCTAAATATAACTTCAAAGGTAAAAAAAAGACTACAAAGGTAACTTATATGTCAATAAGTAAAAAACTAAAATAATAATAACCAAAAAAATTTAATGGTTAAGTGATTAAAATTTTGTTTGAGTTTATATGTTTATCATGTTTATTAACAGAAACATTTTCCCAGTTTAAACACATTTTAACTAAAACAAAATAAAAATAAAAATTTATTAGAATTTACTAACATTTAAATATATTTAAATATATATATATATATATATAATTAAATTACAAATATATAATTAAAATAAATAAAAAATTATGGTTATAATATGTAATTTTTAAATTACAAATTTTATATTTTAGAACATATTTAGATTTTTCAGTTACACATAGAAACATATTGTATTTAAGGCATACTTTTGGTGATGAATTGTCTATTTTACCATTTTTTGTTTTTTTTGAAACACAACATCTTTATATATAGGGTTAGAATCACTCCCGGATGTGCCAACAAGGACGCCATGTCAGAAATGGGAGGCCTTCCGCTCTGACAGGTCGGATACGCTCCGTTGTTTCATTTAATCGGTTGTTGTATGGGCTTTTTTTAACATATTCAATGAAAACGGGCTTTGGTTCATATCTGTTTTAAGACCCTGCGAATAAATGATAAAACACGAGGCTAACCCTAGATATCTTCTTCGTTGCTCTGAGTTCGACTGATGACGATCGATTGTTCTCCAGTTTTCTGTAACGGATCGCGACTTTAGTCAAAATTAAACAGACCCCTACTAAAAGCCATTCAAAACGCCGTTTCCGTCGGTAAAATCTATAAATAGGTTAGTTTTCCCCCTTCTGGTGGAGAGCTTATCTGGGTGGATATGCTCATGGTCGATGTTGATGTGAGTGAATTCTGTTTTTTTACCTCTTCTAAATAATTATTTTTCTGAGTTATTATACTCCTGCGTGCTGTTAGTATTTTCCGGTTAACTTATCCTGATCATTGGCATTGATAGTGTTTATTGATTCTGAAACTGTTATTTATCATTGAGATCGGTTTTCGGTTAAGTAGTATTGATTCTGAATTTTTCTCTTTTTTCGTGTGTTTGTTTTTTCTTTTTTTTAATGTATTTATCAGTATTGGATAGGTAATTGTCATTCCGTTTTTGCTACTCTTGATTGTCCATATATTTTCTACGGAATCTGTGGGACTAATCGAAACAGTGTCATTGTAAATACCATTTTTTTGCCGGATGTGTATGGAGGAAAACAGTAACAATGGCTTCTCAACCAAGAAGAAACTTGGTTACAAAAACAACAGTGGCTATTACGGTGGCTACTATCCTCAAGCGCATCAGTATTACCCTATATATGGTTATGACATGATGAAATATGCTTCTGGAAAGACCACCAACACCACTCTTCAGTATCCCTACCTGGTAAGTATCAGATCATCTCTCTCCATAATAACAACTTTTATTTATATTTTTAAATTGAGTTCATGATTTGGATTTTTTTTTTATCTTATGACATCAGGGACGATCTGACAGTAGCATGTACTCAATGTATGGACCTTACATGACCGGCTATGGATATTACAACACTTATACTCCAAAGGACAGATCCAAAGGCTTCAAGATTGGGCAGCCTGAAACTATCAAAGCAACTGAAGGTGTTTCTCTTCTTCTTCTGGATCCAAAGGAATACAACAAGAAAGATTTTTTCTATAACACCTACACCAACGCGAAGCTTTTGTGATCAAATCGTATAGTGAATATGATATCCAAAAAAGCATCAAATATAACGTGTGGTCCAGTACCCCTAATGGCAACTAGAAGCTTAACGCTGCGTATAACGAAGCAGCTGGATACACACTACCACTAGAAGCTGGATACAACTAGAAGCTTAATCCATCACCCAGAATCTCTAATCAATGCAAGTCTTAATCTTCCAAGGCGGTGGAGATCGACTATAAAACGGTCATAAAAACTAATTAATTAATAAATCACAGTGGAATTAAGATGGTACTAAAAAATGTAAAACCTTAACCAACAACGGTTAACCGGAATTGGTATAACATAGTGTTATGTATTAGACTAACGCGATTTGCTCTGTGATTTTCTTTAGGTTTTATCATTACGCTTCCTATCAAAAGTCAAAACACATACTGTATAATAAAACTAAATATAAATATGAAAAAGAAAGTACAGACCGAATATGTTAGAATGTTAATCGAACATAGCTATTATCAAAAGAAAATAAAAACTTATAAGATGTAGTTGACTGTTGTATTGGGTAAAAAAACAAAGTAATGACATTCTCTAAGGATACAGTCCCTTTGCATTTCCAATATTAGATCATCCCAATAGAAACGATTTGTTTGATGTTTTATTACCAAGACCTGCAAATTGTAATGGGTCTTTCTTAGTTACGACCAGGATTGAAGAAATTCATCTATGTGACCAAAGCTATCATCAATGGATTTCTGTGTCAAATATCCCACTGTTTTTTATCAAGGTTTTGTTATAAAATTAATCTTAGAAGATTTGAAAAATCTGGTATGACTATAAATACAAATCACGTTCTTTGTAGGGTGATTTAAAAGATAAAAATTGTTTTCTTCTTTTTTGACTTTTGTATAGAGAGATTAGTTGTGTTCTAAAAATAATTCTTTTAAAAGTGAATAAAATTTAATCCTTTAACAACAAAAAGTGAATAAAATACATCACTTTATCATCTAATTTAAACTAGATTCTAAAACACAAGACTAGAATCCTAACACAATAGAAAATCTACATAGATTGTATTTGCTGTCGTGATTCTAGGTTTACTAGGTTAACCGAGACAAACCAAACTTAATACACTTAATTTGTTATTATTTTATGGCCCACTGGCTAATTCATTGCATAAAATAATTTCTCTTAGCTAATATTCTTGATACTACAAATTATAAAAAAAAAAACAAAATAGGCTCTCTGAATAAATACTACTACCATATACAAATCATATGAATCAGAGGCCACGGCAATAGTCCAACTACAAAAGCTCATCCACTAATGCATTCACATAACAAAATCACATTCTGTTACTTGTTTCTCCTACTTTCAAAAAAAAAAAAAAATCTCACTCATTTGTTTTGGTCATGCAACCCAGGAAAATCACATGAAAGAAGTGATACCACATCTAGTTATTAATTTATGGGAAAATTGTTTTTTTAGGCCAAAAAAATGATAATCATGTCCCATTACACTAATCTCATATGGTTCATGTCCTATTAGACTAAATATTTTCAAAATGGCAATATTACCCTTAATTTGAATTAAAAAATCGAAATTATAATTAATAAAACAGTTGCTAAATATTAAAATATAAATAAAAATAATTTCAAAAATATATGAAAATCCCAAAAAACTAAATATATCTAAATCATTATAATTTTTTTAGATATATTTAAATATTTTATAAAAATATATTATTATAACGGAAATTCGTAATTACAATTAACAAATCATTATAATTTATTTAGATATATTAAATATTATAAACAAATATATTATTTATATATGGAAAAAAATATTTCCAAAAATATTTTTTAATAAATCCAAAATTTTAATTTGAAATTCGTATCTATAATTAATAAATCATTAAAATGTATTTAGATATATTTAATATTATAATAAAATATTTATTATAATTAGATAAAGTTTAAAATAAAATAGAAAAATCATTATAATGTATATATATATATATATATATATATATATATATATATATATATATATATATATATATATGTATATCTTATAAAATATACTATTATAAATGAAATTCGTGATTACAATTAATAAATTACTATAATGTATTTAGTTGTATTTAATATTATAATAAAATATATTATTCATATATGGAAACAAAATATTACCAAATATTTCTTGCAATTAAATCATGATTTTTTTTCGATTTTTAAAATCAATTTAACAAATTAAAAAATGAATATTTCCAAATATTATCTTTCCATATTTTTTGGAACTGATTATTCTTATCCTTATTTGTAGAATATGTATTCTAATATATTTAGAATAGAGTTAACATATTTGAAATCGATTTCTATTAGTTTTAGATTTAAAGTATTATGTAGAATCTGATTTTTATATGTATTAGATTTATAGTAATGTGTAGATTCCAATTTCTATAGATTTTAGAAATATATGGTAAGCGTAGAATGTGTTTTCTAAATATTTTTAGATTATTATTATTTATGTAGAACACGTATTCTAAACATAGTAGATTCAATGAAAAAAGTGTATCACATTTTCTAATGTGTAGAATGTCAATTATACTTTTGGTAGAACAAAATATGAAATTATGATTTAAACATTTTTAGAATTTAAAAAATATATCAATAAGTTGATATATGTATTTCATCACTAGTTTCTATTTTTTAATTTTTTTGGTTTGTATAATTATTTATTTTATTTATTTTGTGAAATATTAAAGGGTATTAGAGGAAAAAATGATACAAAAAATAGATTAGTCTAATGAGACATTAACATCATATTTTTGGTCTAAAAAACAATTTTCCCTTTATTTATAACTAAAACATAAATTACGAAAACAAATAAAATTGTTTAAACCTCTTAACAAAAGAATATCATACTTAAGAAAAGTAATAAGTAGTATTTATTTTTTAAAAGCGTAACCAATTATCCAAATAATATGGTTTATTTAGTTTTCAGAAAATATCATATAAAAATTAACAAATATGCATATTTTAAAATAATAACAATTAATATTATATATTTACTTTGATTATTTTAAATTATATATTGATTTGTTTCCCGTCCGTTAGTCGGATTTACCCTAGTATATATATATATATATATATATATATATATATATATATATATATATATATATATCAGAACAGAGAAAGATAAATACGATGTGTATGTACGCTTGTTTGGTTAGATGATGATTCATCTATTTTGGAGTGAGATATGAATACAATATCGCAATCCAATATCTTATTTTCTACCTGATTAAACAATGCGTCCAACAATATTTTAGGGTAAATCGGCCAAAAAGAATACTAAACTTTTTAAAAATTGTCAAAAGAAACATATACATTCTTCAGACCAATAAAACACTGAATTTTTGTTGACTTATTTAGATTATAATGAAACTTACGATTGACTGACCAAATTAGCACATCGTTAAACGAGAATTAAAATAGCGTTAACCAACATTAATTGTTGGCGTTAAGTGAAACGAAATCGATTCGTTTTTCACGATTTGCAAATAAAATAGGTAGACACCAGGGTTTGAACCCATAATGTTTGGATCAAATGACAAGGTATTTTACTGGCTAGTGGCACATTCAATGTAGGAAAAAACAGGTTTACTTTTATTTGGTATTGATTTTGAATATAAAAAATTCTCTGAAAATTTAAAAGGTCTTTAAAATTCTAAAAATTTGAAAAATAAAGATTGTTTTTCATAAACCTAATTTTGAGACTGAAATTAAAAAAAAAAATTCCTTTAAAAAATCAAAAATCTTCCAAATTTTTCATTTTAAAAAACAAATTCGAAGAAAAGAAAATTTTCATTTTAGGATTAAAAATTTGAAATAAATAAAAAAAAATCGAAAAATAAAAAACAAATTATAAAAAAAATTCAAATCTGAAAATAATCAGAATCTATAAAAAAAATTATTTATTTTATTATATTTTTATAAAAAAGTGCCAAGAAGCAATTTTTCATTTTTCAAATTATTAAAAGAAAAATTGATAAAAAAAAATTATTCGAAAAACAAAATTCAAAAAAAAAGTTATAAAAATTTCAAATCTGAAAACATATAATCAAAAACTATAAAAAATAAAAAAAAAAAATAATAATAATAAATTATTTTTTTATATTTTCTGATTATATGTTTTCAGATTCGAAATCTTTATAACTTTTGGATTTTTTTCGATTTTTTTCAATCTTTTTTTATAATCTGAAAAATGAAAATTATCTTTTTTTTGGAATTAATTTTTCAGTTCTTAGAAATTTTAAAGATCTTTTTAGTTTTTAGATAATTTTTTTTATATTCAGTCAGCACCAAATATGATTAAATGTGTTAGTAACTTCATTAATTGAGCCACTAGCCCAGTGGCAAAGTACCTTGCCATTTGATCCAAACAACCTGGGTTCGAACCTAGTGGTCGGCTTTATTTAATTTCCAAATCATGTAAAACGACGACGTCGTTTCATCTCATTTCAAAACGGCGACGTTTCACTTAACACCAACATTTAACGATGTCATTTTTTTCTGTTAAATTTGTTGACGGCATGTTAAATTGGCAAGTCAACGAAGACATCTATATTATTAAAGTTGAAGTACGTTTTGGGGATGTTTGGAGACAAAGATAATAGAATAAATGATATATGTTTGGAAACATGAATAGTAGAGATGTTGGCTTTCTTTTATTTACACATATAGCCACTGTATTTTCAACAAATTAATAATAAATGAGAATTGTTTAGAAATATGAATAACATATTTAATATTTTTTTATTTACATATTTAGCCATTATTTTTACGGTAAATTAAAAAATATTCTTTCTATATTTATTTTTATTTACAATTTTGTCACTATATTTACAATTTTTTATGGTGAAAATGAAAACACAAACTGAAATATAAATAGTATATCATAGAGACCTCTACATTATCTAAAAAGTTTTAAATACAGTATTTTATCTTATTTAGTTTAGTCAAATATAAAAATTTGAAGAGTTCAATTTTCCAAAAAAATGTCAGAAATTAATAATAATTCACAGAAAACTAATGCAAAAAATTAAAATTTTGAAACATATGTCAGAAATTATGATAAAAGTATGTCATGAAGAAAAAAATAATGGTTTATGTTATTAATAAAAATTGAAAATCAATTATATTATAAAAACTATCTACTTGGATCAGTTTTAAGATATACAAAAATGGACTAATCTAATTACCTAAAAACATTTTTTTGTCTACAATAATCATAAAATTAAATTTAAAATTTTATATAAATATTTAAAATAAAAATAATAATTTAAACTTGATTTATATCAAAAATTGATTTAACATATGCATATATTCAAAATTTGATTTTTACTAAAATATTTTCCAATAACCATTATTAAAAAAATGTTTTCAATATACATAAGAAAAATACAACTAGAAGACTAATTTCATATACCAACTTAAATTATAATTTTTATACTTCACATTTAAATTTTAAGAATATAATATATGTTATTATTTATAAGATCTTTCACGTTATTAATTATTTGAAAACATTTATTAAATAAAATCTTAAAATAAAATCAAGTTGAAATAAAAAATTATTAAATCAACAAAATCATGATAAGGGTCTGAATTATCTCAACTCCTTCAAATAGTTTCATTTAAAATAAAAACTAAATTATATAAACTAATTTTAAACTAAATTTAATAAAATTATAGAATTTTTTTTGGAAATAAATGGATTTTTCAATACAGAGAGTGTTGAAGATATAAAATATTTTATTTGAATTAAAAAAATCAGTGTAAAATATGTTTAATTTTGAGTTAAATAAATAAAATCATATAACAAGTTAGAAGTATTTAGAGTTTTAAAAAATTTAGTCATATTTATAAAAAAAAATCATTGAAGTAAAATTAAGAGAAATTTCATAAAAAGTTAAAATATATAATTTATCAAAAATATTAATTTTTATTACGTAAAATAATTTTCCAACAAAAAATATACCCGCCTTTTTTAAGGGCGGGTCAAAATCTAGTCTATATTATTAAAGCTGGAGTACCTTTGGTACTGTTTGGATACAAGGATAAGAATTTTAATGAAAATTGTTTGGTAACTTAGATAGTAGTATTTTTTTTGTAATTTCCATTATTTACACATTTAGCTATTGCATTTAAAATAAATTAAGTATTTCTTTTTTATATTTCTTTTTAGTTACATATTCAGTCACTACATTTATAATTAATTTAAATTAATTAATTACATTTCTAAAGTTTATCTAATCAAATCAATATTCATATATTGATCATTATTAATATTGTACGATTATTAACTAAATCGCATTAATTAAAGAGATATATTATTTTCATAAAATTAACTAAATCGTCAAATTACAAAACATATAATTTTTTTTATTAAATCGATAGCTTAAAAATTTATATTGAACATAAATTAAAAAAAACACCCGAACGGGAGTGCGGATCAAGATCTAGTTGTTAATTTATTCTAAAATCAATAAAAGGTTTGTATTTTGTTTGACCAGTCCATATGTCCAGATTTCTTTTAGCAATTCCTAAAAAGTTCGGTATTTTTTTGGCCGATTTCCTAGTAATGAGATTACGATATTTTAGTTTGATGATTCACATGCTTTCACATCCTGACTGAACCATATTCCCTTAATCATCCATTTTGACTTAGTTAACACATTATCTATATTCTCTTAGTCAACATAATAAATATCGTTCGAGAACTTCAAATATAATTTATCATCACAAAGATATAATGTACGGTTG
Organism: Hirschfeldia incana; assembly: GCA_026261945.1. Lineage (NCBI taxonomy): Eukaryota > Viridiplantae > Streptophyta > Magnoliopsida > Brassicales > Brassicaceae > Hirschfeldia > Hirschfeldia incana. The sequence goes on from JABCMI010000033.1 coordinate 1,266,108, forward strand.
TACTTGTACCTACTTGTACAAAATAAATTTTCACAAGTCAGCATTTGATAAGAACGATGGTAATACTTAGTTTACATTTTTATAGTGAAAACTTTTGCGACATGTATATGTCACATTATGTGAATATTAATTTTACAAAACCCAAAAAATACATATATACGAAAATATACACACTAAGAAAATAAAATAAAAACCAATGGAGAAAAAGAGATGATCTCAACTTGTATATTCTCCTGAAATCTCGACGATTTTATTGTAAATAAGAAATCTATGTCACGCAATCCTTAACAAATAATCGACATTATTGGTAAGTTAATTAGTTAGTATTAATCCTTGTTCAAAAAAATCGTCTGCCTACCCGATTTAATCGGCGGAGTAATCGTAAATCGTATGCTTATCGTAGCGAGTTGAACCAATTCGATTGGTTTCTATAGTAAACCGAGTTGTACCTCGCGGAGTCTGTTTTTTAAGCGTAGAATCGCTGGAACCAAAACAAAATCGGCCATAATACTCACTTAGTTAGAAGGCCTAATATTAAAGCCCCATTAGTATTAAAAAGTGAAAATTCTTTTTGTTTTCTTTTTCTAATGCGTGAAAGTCCTCAACCTCTCTTTCCGACAACAAAATTGGGAATCTCTGTAACCTTAATTTCAATTGCTCTTCCTAAATTCAAGTGAAACCAAAGCAAATTCACTGTGAAAGTTGTCGTAAGATTTGTATATTTTTAATCTCTTTAGTCTTTGTCTCTTGTCTTTATCTTTATTTCTTTTGTCTTTGTTTTTGCCTTCTTCTCTTGTCTCTCTCTTGTGTTTTATCTTTTTTTTATTTACAAAACTATTTCTAAAAATTTGGCAACTCTTATTAAGGTTGACAAATCTTTTAAATTAGTTTAAATTTGTGAGTTTTGTTTTGGACTGTAATTTTTTTTATCTGTTGCTTGATTATTCAGGTTAAGAAGAATGTATATTCCTCTCAAAAATTCACCTCCACGTCTTAAAAGAAACTCAAATGATGTAGGATGGGATTATGGAGTTCTGTGTGATGCACGATATCCTGACGAAGTTAAATGTTTATTGTGTGGAAAAGAGTTCTCTGGTGGTATATTCAGAATGAAGGAGCACATTGGTCAATTGACAGGAAATGTTGCAGCTTGTCCAAGGTCAACTAAAGGAGATCAAGAGACGTGTAAGAAAGCTTTAGCTGAAACAAAGAACAAGAAAAGTATGAAGAGGAAACATGAGGAAGCTTTGAGGGCAGAGGTAGATATAAACAAGGACACTGTCATTTAAGAGCTAACAAAAGAGCTTGGAACTCTTAAAAATCCCAACTTCCAAGGTCCTATGGATCCGTTTGCGAGCCCTATTAATCCTGAAGTGTCAACGGCTGCAAAGACACAACAACAGAATCTCCATGATGCTTTTTCAAAGAAGAGGACACATGCTGTCCACCAGTATTGTGCTCGATGGATCTATCAGTCAAATAATCCATTTAATGCCATTGACAATGAGGCATTTAGGCAATCCTGGGTGGGTACCTCATACACAATATCAGCTGAGAGAAACTTTGCTAAATGAAGAAAAGCAAAGGACAATAGAAAAGTTAAAAGCTCTGGAAGAGGAATGGGACAGAGAAGGTTGCTCGGCTATGACGGATGCGTGGACTGATAGGAAGAAACGAAGCATCATGAATCTGTGTGTTAATTCAAGAGGGGGTACATGCTTCCTTTCTTCAAAGGACGCTTCTAAAGATGCTCGCACCGGTGAATATATCTTCAGCTACATTGACAAGTGTATTGAAGATTTAGGGGCTGAGAAGGTTGTGCAAGTTGTCACAGATAATGCCACCAACAATGTAGCAGCTGCTAGGCTTCTTAAGGAGAAGAGACCGAGAATATTCTGGACTGGATGTGCTGCTCTTACTGTTGATTTGATGCTTGAGGGGATTTCCAAGCTGGCAGGTTTTGCTGAAGTTATAGATCAAGCAAAAAAAATCACTATATTTGTGTATGCTCATCATACAACATTAAACATGATGAGACCATATACAAAAAAAAAGATATTGTGAGGCCAGGAGTGACAAGGTTTGCAACATGCTTCTTGACACTTGATAGTCTATACGAAAAGAAGGCACAGCTAAGGAACATGTTTAACAGTGATGAATGGCATGACTGCAAACATTCAAAGACTGCAAAGGGGAAGCTAGCATCTGAAACTGTGATGAGTTGTTCATTCTGGAACAATGTTAATACTTTTTTGAAAGTATTTAGTCCAATGGTGAAGGTTCTGAGACTTGCTGATGGAGAGGAGATTTCTTCTCTTGGTTTTATTTATGGTGAGCTCTTAGTGGCTAAGAATTCTATTAAAGAAGCTACTGACCATTTGGAGAAGAACTACCAGCCTATCTTTAAGATCATTGATGAGAAGATGAAAGGTAGATTGGATTCTCCTTTGAATATGCCTGCTTATTTCCTCAATCCATATTACTTCTACAAAGACTCCAGTATTCAGTGTGACTTGGAGGTTATAGACGGATTCATCATGTGTGTAGAGACATTCTATCATGGTGATTTTGAAAAGCAAAATTCAATTGTCAATCATGAAGTTAATCTATACAAGAACAGAAATGGCTCTTTTGGTAGAAACTTGGCAATAACAGGCTGTGAGGAGAAGAAAAACTTTGACCCAAGTTTGTTTTTTGTTTTTCGTTTTACTATCTTCATTTAAAAATAATATTTTACAGAATATTACTTTGATTGTCTCCCATTCAACTTGTTTAACCTCAAGAAATTGGTGGTCTACGTATGGATGTAGTACACCACATCTGCAGAAGTTAGCAACAAGGATCGTTGCTCTGACATCTAGTTCCTCTGGCTGCGAAAGAAAATGGAGAAGCTTTGAAGCGGTTACTGTATTAGTTACTTATTTACAGTATGTTTCTAGACTGATAGTATATCTAACTAAATTTCACTTTTGTTGTTGTAGATACACAAAAAAAAAAAGAAATAGGCTAGATGTAAATAGGCTAAACAGTCTAGTTTATGTCCAGTCCAATTCAATGCAAGATTGTTTAGCAAGCACAAAATGATAAGAGAAAACAATGTTGATGTCATCTTCGATGATGGTAATGAAGACACTGTTGGAGATTGGCTTGTGGAGCATGTAGAAGAAATGACAGTGATGTTAGTTTTGTGCTTACCACCCAAGCCCCTAGAGTAAGAGATCTGTATGATGATGATTTTGAATCAGAAGATGAAGATATTGTGGACATGGAGTTTGAACCTGATGTCTTCCAAGAAGATCCTGTCTTTCATGATTCTTCAGTAGTAGAGTAAAACTTGATTTCTTCTCTGTCTTTAGTTTTTCTAACTCAAATTTTAACAGTTTCATCTTTTTTATCTTCACTTTCAGGCAAGTATGAGCTGTAACTTCTAGCACATCAACTCCACTACAAGATCGAGTCAATATATTTGTTTGATTATCGAAGAACATAGGATTGAAAGTGCAGTCCTCAATTTATTTTGGTTGTTCTCAAAATCAAAGCAATGTGTTTTTTGTGTCTCTTGTAAGTGGATTATATTTTGTACTGATGTGGATTAAAAGAAGTACAATTATATTTTGTTATGTAATTGGTATGGAGTATTTAATTATTCATAAATCTATAAACATGTATTATACAAAAAATGTATTATACGTATAAAATGTGGTATTATATATATATATATATAAGTATAAAAAAATCCGCCATGTGTAATCTCTGATTTTTTCCCGATTTTTTAATAAATCGTTAGGTCCGTATGTGCTGCACGCGTAGCGTCTAGCGAGTTTCCGAACATGGGTATTAATCAAGTTCTGGACGTATAACAAAATCGAGACTATTTAATTAGAAAAATCCAGATTACGAAGCAATGTGTGTTGCACCTTTATAGTTGCCAGGGCTGTTTCTGCAAAAGGGGCCGACCTCATAATTGAGCAACTTATTTTGCCAAAATATTATTTTTTATGGACACAATATTAGTGTTTGCTTGATAAAAGTTTTTTTTGACAATAGAGCAAGTGTTAACACTATTGATGTATTTTGTATATGCCCTTTATTCAAATAGTGAAATAGCCATAATCTATATATATAAAGGAGACTTTTCTCTCTTCAAGTGACATGTGGAAGGGGGGTTTGTTGACATGTGTCCCTATTTTTCATCTTCTTATATTTTATATTCTTTTTATTTTATATTACTCCAATTTGATTTATAACTTTCTAATTGTGCAATATCTATTTTTTTTCATACTAACTATTTTTAAAGTTTGATTATCCATTTTTTTGATTACCAAATGCAAAAGAATAAAAAATAATAAAAATATATTTTTTATTTTAAATTTATTCACAACTAAACATAAACATTTATTATTTTATTAATTTTATTATTTTATATTATTTCATTTACAAATCATATATTTATTTTAATAATAACCAAACTAAGAGAAATAAACTAGAGCACACAACTCATAATCGAAACATAAAATCTCTATAATCATTGAGAAAAATAAACTGCCAAAGACACACTAACTATCTAACGGTTTAGAGCTGAAACGAGATTAAAAAAAAAACTAATTTATATCACTTTATCATAGAATATTTTGGCCATAACAAAGAGATGTCGTAAAAGAGTAGAAAGATAAACTCTGAGACAAATCATTTTTAATACAAATAAACGCGATCAAGGAACAACACAAAGAACCAATAAAGCGTGTTAGAGCAAGATTATTCAACATAAGACAAAAAAATCTCCACGAAAAAAAGAAGACAAATACTTAACACACCATAAACACAACCACCAGTTAAGAGGTAAAAACACCAATAAACTAAACAAGCACAAAAAGGCGTCCATACCAACGGATAACCACAAAATTCTAGGTAGAAGAGACCAACATTCCAAGAAACTAACTTTGCACACTTATACTAAAAAAACAGGGGAAAAAAACATACAACCTGAAAGAGGGAGAATGAAAGTTAACCACCAAAAAATAAGAGCCCAAGCTTGAGACCAGAAAGTAAATTATAAATCTACAAAGTATACACAAAAGAAAACACTATCTAAACCTTGAGTCACAAATTTGGCGAAATAGAAAGACACTAGAGACTCGAGCAGTGATGAAAACGGCATTAAGATGACAGAATATAATAGACGAAAAAAATCAGCAAACCATGGAGCCATCCTCAAACTATAAAAGAAAACATAGAAGTCAGGTGATCAAAAATCAGATCTTGAAAACCAAACCGAGTGGGGATTATCAACAGTAAGCTAACAAAAATAACGCAACATCAAAAACGACTAAACTCTGACCCAACCCAAAGAGAAGCACTTTCTAACATCAACAAAAATTTAAGTAAGAAAATGAACGGTGGGGATGAGAAGCAAAGCACACCAACCCAAGGAGATGCATTTTCTGACATCAACATAAATTTAAGTAAGAAAATGAGCATCCAATATTGACTGGTACAACCTATAACGTGGTGAAAAATAACCACACAACATAAAACTTATAAACTCAATCTATAACAAATACCAGACAATCTGAGGAAGAAACAAACATACCTATATGAGTATTTTTCTATGAGGATAAGAAGAAAAACACACTGAAAAAAAAGCAAAACTAAATACATAGATGGTGACGGCTCAATGTCAAAATATGCAGACGGGACACAAAACATCTTAAAATTAATATTCAATTAATTCAAATATATGTATATAAAGTATACTTTTCTCTTTTCTGCTGCCACCTGGCGGGAGGGGGGGGGGGAGGGGACACATGTCCATTATCGAAACTTAACACTGAATTTTATTTTTCTGTCTCTTTAGCCTAAAATTTACATGATATTTTTATGTCTAATACAAATATTGTAACTACACGTTATTTTTATGCTAGCATAAATATTGTAAAGTAAGATGCGACCGCAACAAAACTAATATAAATGAGACCCAATGATCTAAACCCAGAAGAAGCCAAGAAAATAACAGCGGCTGCTGAGACATCAAAACCACCATGAAAGATGGAGGCGTCAGAAACATTAATCATCGCTGTAATCGAGCCTCCCATTGCTTGACTTTTGAAAACAATCTCCATGTAATCTCCACTTCATCTTCTTCTGAATCTCTCATCCTATCCATGGCTAAACCTACGAGAACATTTTTCTTACAGTCTCCTCTTTTTCTTCTTCTGAATATCAAAGCTTAAGTTTAACCTTAGACGTCCAGAGTATCTCCAAAAGTATTTATTAATATTGGGTTTTTTGGTTTCTAATTGAATCTTCAAAATCCAAATTCATTATGGTATCTTCGGTTTATATGCGTAATCAATTATGTATAGTTTTAGTGTAAACTCCCCGCCCGTAGGGCGGACCAACCACTAGTTTAACATAAACTTGTGTCACTAATAGTGGTAATCTTTAAATATTGAAACTAGTACATCTTCTTTTTATAGTGTTATTTCGATATATATATATATATATATATATATATATATATATATATATATATATATATATATATATATCAAATAAGAGCATATTTGTATAACAAAATTAGTTGTTTGTATGATGCAAACTGACATTTTGCATAGCATAGAATATACTATTTTTTACAAATATGACTGTTAATAGCAAAACAACTTCTACTATAATCAATGATTCAGTGTTAAAAAAATATTATATACTAGCCCCTCTGTCTAAATTGGGATACCAGCTAATAGGATAGATAAATTGAGCATACAGAAAAGATTGAGTATTCAACAATTGGATTTGGTTAAATGATAATCTAAATTGGGCTATCAGCTAATAGGATTTGTGGTGAAAATAGATAAAGAAAGAATTTGAGTGAAGATTTAAAGAAATGACATGAGAGATGAGAGATGAACGGAGAATGGTCGGATAGTGAAACATGAATTCTCAGAAGGAAAAGAAACTATAGTGGTGTATAGAGAAAATTATAAAAGTAAGAAATTAGGGAAATATCATAGTAAAAGTGAAAAGATGTGAACCATTTCCCGTTGATGGGTTAAGCCCACTTGGCGAGGACTGACATTCCACCGCAACCGAGCAAAGCCGCGCCAAAACAAACAAGCTGAAGTTACACGCTTCCTTGAAGCATTGATCACATAAACTCTGCGGCTAGAAGGTCTACGAGCGCCATGTAAATTAGCAGTCCCGCAGAGCATGCATTGAGTAGCCCGACCGTGATTAATGCGGTTGGACTATTGTCCTTGTAAACGCTCGACAAGGCTATACCAAGAGCGATCCCAAATGGTGTTGTAACCGCAAAGAAGAAAGCCATCAGGAATTTCTTCACATTTGTATATTCTGCCTGTAAGAAATGTTATATTTTTCAGAATATCATATGTTTTTCAGGTAAAAGAATATTATATGTTTTTATCGTTATATGGTTATGTCCAATAATATAAACTTTATTTTTATTAACAGTGGAAGTTCTGGGCCTTTATACTACAAATAATCTCTTTCAGATTTGGAGTCAGTTTTTAGATTCGATTTAAAAAATGATTCTCCATACCAAAAGTGGTTTGAACCAGATACTCAAGAAAACCGAGCCTGTTATGTTATCAATAGGCTACCACTTGAAATAAATAATATAATTTTACGAAAATAATAAAAAGTCACATCATTTTTCTGATGGAAACAATATTATGGTTCTGTTCGATTATTTATTTTCTTTCAGGGTCTGTGTTCTTTAGTATTGTTTCGAACTAGAGATTGAAGGGATTTGGTTTTGTAAACAAAAAAAAAAAAAAAAAAAACCTGGAGAATGCAACCGCCGAGACCCATCCCTTCGAACATTTGATGGAAGCAAAGAGCTGCAATAAGACCAATAATTGTGCATGTGTCATTTGTTGCGCCTAGCGATAGCCCAATAACCACCGAGTGGACTATAATCCCAAGCTCCAATACCTAATGTTAGATATATATATATATATATATATATATATATATATTATCACTCAACATGTAAATATATAATTTGGAATCTATAGTACTTTCAGTGTAACACGAACTAATTGAGTTTTTTTTTTATGAACTAACCATGGCGATAACTCGGTACCGCAATAGTTGTTTTGAGCATGTAGAGCTAGTTTCTTTAGTTGTTATTTCCAAGTGATCGATATGAATCAACAGCGGAGTAGCCGTGTCTTCACTGTCATCACATACAGCTTTCCTTGTATAGATGCTCGTAGCAATGGAATCAATAGCGAGGGTTACTAGACAGGACAACATAGCTACGAAGCCCGCGAATGGAAACTTGTGCCACGGATCATCTTCAAGACATGGTGAGGACAACATCTCGAAAGAATCAGGCAAAACATGCACAAAACTGGTTCCTAATATGATCCCTGATGCAAAACACTTGACGACCATGAAGATTATACCGTCTGGACTTAGGAACGGTACACATCGGCTGAAGAGGGGAGCCGTGACACCGATCATGCTTGTCACGAGAATAGCAACGATAGCTATGATTTTGAGGGGTAATGCTTTGGTTTTGTCGATGCATGAGTTTATTGAATCGGTTTCGCATTCTTTCGGAACCGTTGAGATTACCGGAGCTACGGCGAATGAGATTAAGAGAAGAACGACGAAGATTAGATTCATGTGTTGTGTGGTTCGTCATTTTTAGATTTGGGTTTGTACTTTGTAGTAAAGTGAAAGATCTGTAATGTATGTTTCAAAATTCATATTATATATATGACAACATAATGTGCCATAATGTGGCACATTATATGACATGTGTTCTTAAATGACGACATTGACATGGATTATTATTTGTTTTATATGGAAAACAAAATAGCGCCATCACACACGAGTGAACATCAATATAGAAATTCAACCGGATGCAAAGAAATACGTCAAAGTCTATTTGGTTTTGGATGTAAATAAGTCTATTTATAAGGTAATTGTCAACTGAATGTTAAAATATAATACTAACAAAAGGTGAATTTTTTTGGGGTTTTTTCGAATATAACATAAAATTTCAAGTCAAACACAAAAATAACCTATGTTTTTTTGCAATTTTTTTCTCTATTCACCCTAAAAGTTCGAGTTATTCACGAAAATGCCATTACTTTTTTTTTTCTTTTTTTTCTGAAATTGAACCTTTTACCTTATCATCCTTATCATCTCCAAGTATTTACAATATTGTCATTTCCTAAATACACCAACCACCATGAACAACCAATTTGAAGCTCTTAATGCACCAAAATTTTAATTTTTACTCTCTATATCTCAGTGTTTATGCACAAAAATCACATCTCTTTCACTTTCTCTTTAAATTCATTCAAAAAAAAACTAAAATTTTGATTCCAAACTTTATAAGGTTCATAAACACACTAAAGCTCATGATTCTTGGTCATTAGTGACTTGATAGCTTTTGTTGTGAAGTTCTGGGTGATTGGAGAAGCCACACAAGTCATCTCACAGGTTCAAGATGTGAAATCAAAAACCACATTTTATATTTCAGATCTCACTACAAGAAAACATTGATATTCTGAGGGAAATTCCGAGGGAAAATGAATTCCTCGGAAATTTCTGACGGAATTCTGAGGAAATTTCGAGGAACCCCAAAAATGGGGGGTTCCTTTCCTCGGAAAATTCCGAGGATATTCCGAGAAAAGTGTGTCCGTCGGAAAAAACCGACGGATATTTTTACAATTCCTAGGACATTTTGTAGCCGTTAGAGAGCCGTTGTGTGATTTCAAAAATTTCGAGGAAATACCGAGGATATGTGAATTTCCCTCGGAATTTCTTCGGAATTCCCTCAGTATGTCGGCAGAAATTATTCTATAAATACAACCATCTCTCTTCCTCTTCATTCACCCCATTTCTTCTTCTTCTCTCCTAGTATCACGAAATTGATATAAAAAACATGTCTTCTTCAAATTATTTTCGTTCTTGGATCGATCGACCTCATTTGGATCTGGAGACGAGATTGCTTACGGAAGAATACCAACAAGGTTTAACCGAATTCATGGCGTTATATCGCCGACAACCGGAAGCAGAAACAGGTAAGTTAAGATGTCCTTGCTCTAATTGTAAAAATAGAAAAGTTATTAAAGAGTGGGATGTTTGGACTCATTTATTTTTGAATGGGTTTACACGAAGTTACAAAATTTGGTATCATCATGGGGAAACTGGTTATGAACTTGGTAGTACTAGCGAACCTCAGCCGGCGGTTAGATTAGAAGAACCAATTAGAACGGATTTAGATTATGGTGTAGGTACTGAGCAGATGGTAAATGATCATTTTAGATGGGAAGATTTACCCAATGCAGAAGCTAGGAGATTTTATGATATGTTGGATGCTGGAAAGCAACCTTTGTATGAAGGTTGCAGAGATGGTCATTCAGCTTTATCATCTGCTACAAGACTGATGGGCATTAAGACCAATTATAACTTGGCTGAAGACTGTGTGGATGCGATAGCTGATTTTGTAAAAGGTATTCTACCTGAGGATAATGTAGCTCCAGGTTCATACTACGAGGTGCAGAAACTCGTATCTGGTGTTAGTTTACCGTATGAAGTAATAGATGTATGCAGCGATAACTGCATGATTTATTGGAGGGCGGATGAGCAGCGGATTACATGCAAATTTTGTGGGAAGCCTCGTTACAAAGATACGAGTGGAAGAGTTCCAGTGCCATATAAGAGGATGTGGTATTTGCCTTTGAAGGAAAGGTTGCAGAGGTTGTATCTTTCGGAACGCACAGCGCAACGAATGAGATGGCATGCAGAGCACTCAACAGATGGTGAGATTAGACATCCTTCAGATGCAAAAGCGTGGAAGCATTTCCAATCTTTGTATCCCGACTTTGCATATGAGAGAAGAAATTTCTACCTTGGATTATGTACTGATGGTTTCAGCCCGTATGGGAAGAGTGGAAGACAATATTCTCTATGGCCAGTCATTGTTACACCATATAACTTACCTCCAAACTTGTGCTTGCGACGAGAGTTTTTGTTTCTCTCCATTCTCGTTCTCGGACCAGAGCATCTTAAGAGATCACTTGATGTGTTTCTTCAGCCACTAATATATGAGTTGCAACAACTATGGGCTCAAGGTGCTGAAACATGCGATATTTCGTGTAAAGAAAACTTTCAAATGCGGGCAGTACTAATGTGGACAATAAGTGATTTTTCAGCATATGGTATGTTATCTGGATGGACAACGCATGGGAGGCTATCATGTCCATATTGTCAAGATGACACAGATGCTTTCCAACTAAAGAACGGAAGAAAAACGTGTTGGTTTGACTGTCACAGAAGATTCCTACCACATGATCATCCATACCGTCGGAGTAAGAATTTGTTTAGGAAGAACAAACAGGTGTTTGATGGTCCACCTGAGGAAGTTAGTGGGGAAGGTTTGAAGACACAACTAAGAGATTATGGTGCAGAAAGGACGCCAGACGTTGGTGGACATGAGCATTTTCCGGTAGATGCTGTTGGAGATCTACATAACTGGCACAAAAAAAAAAGTATTTTCTTTGATTTGCCATACTGGGATCATCATCTGCTAAGGCATAATTTAGATGTCATGCATATTGAGAAGAACTTTTTTGACAATCTCATGAACACGATCCTTAACGTTAAAGGTAAAACAAAGGATAATTTGAAGTCAAGACTGGATTTAGTCGATATATGTGCTCGTCCAGAACTTCATGTTGATGAGAATAGTAGGGCTCCTTTTCCCATATACCGACTGGATGGAGAGAGAAAAGATGCTTTCTTTGATTGGATTTCAAACGATGTGGAGTTTACGGATGGTTACGCATCTAATTTGCGTAACTGTATCGACAGAAAGGAAGGAAAGTTTATTGGCTTGAAAAGTCACGATTGCCATGTGATGATGCAGCGCCTCCTTCCGTTTGCCTTCAAAGAACTATTACCACGAAAAGTTCATGAAGCAGTTGCAGGGATATGTGCTTTCTTCCGCGATTTATGCAGCAGATCAGTGACTCTAAAAGGTATTACAAATTTGAAGACTAACATAGCCGTGATTCAGTGCAACCTTGAGAAGATATTTCCACCCTCATTTTTTGATGTTATGGAGCATCTTGCTATTCACCTGGCAAGAGAATTGGAACTTGGTGGTCCTGTGCAGTATAGATGGATGTATCTGTATGAACGGTATATGTTCCATTTGAAGAAGATGGTGAAAAATTTTAGTAGGGTGGAAGGTTCTATAGTCGCACAGATGATCAACCATGAAATTTCGAACTTTGCGGAGCACTACTTTCCAGCAGAAGTTCATACCAAAAACAGAAGATCTACTCGGCATGATGATAGAGGCGAACGGGCAACATATCATGTTCAGGTTCCAGACATTTTCACAGATGTTGGACGACTTAGCGGAAAACCAAAGGACCGTCGACTTACTGACCAGGAGCGTAGTCATTTGCAAACATATTTGCTCACCAACTGCGAAGATGTTCTTCCATATGAGAGGTAATTTTATTATGTTAAAAAATTTTATCTTAACAAATTGACATTTAAATTTTAATTAATTATGTTATTGTTATCATATGTACATGATTTTCATGGCAGAAAAGCGGTTCGAACATAGATACGCCACAGAGGCGGAACTTGAAGAAATGAAGCAGAGAGAATTTGCTGGATGGATGTTTACTTATGTGAGTGCTTTAAACTAATTAAAATTTAATTTATCACATATTTATACTAATTCATATTTATTGATATAACCTACATATGTGCTATTACACAGGTGTCTGCTGGTTTGGCCAGAGGTGAAATATTTGACGATTGGATACGCGAGATGGTGGTTGGCCCAATCTGTGTTTTGAAGTCATATCCGAGATTTTGTACTCGAGGATATGCATTCACAACTAAAAAGAGGAGACGTTCGCGTACGACATATGATGCTGGTGTTTGTTCTGCATCAGGAGATGATGTATACTACGGACACATACAGGAGATTATGGAAATCAAGTATTTGGGCTTGCTTGGATTGCGATGTACTGTTTTCTATTGCGATTGGCACGACAACACTCCAGATCGAGGTGTGACAACAGATGCATTTGGTGTTACATCAGTACATTCGAGGCGGAAGCTGCAATATTATGATCTTTTCATTCTTGCTTCTCAGGCCGATCAGGTAAGTCAATGTAAATTATTCAGAATGATTGATCATAATTTATACTTTTACTAATAATTTTTTTAATGTTACAGGTTTGTTATATCAAGTACCCCCGGGTAAGAAACAAAGATGATCCATGAGTTACTGTTACAAGAGTTAACCCGAGAGGCCGAGTTCAGGGAAGTTTTGAGCTGGAAGACCCACTACAACCAATCACAGCCGGCAACTTAAGTGCAGCAGAAGATGTAGCGGAAGGTGTTCTTGTAGTTGATTTGACCGACTTCGCAGAAGAAGCCGTCGTTCACGCAGAGGATGAACCGGTTATTGGAGAGTTTCACCAAGATCCAGATTCCAATTCATCTGGTGATGATGGCTCGGAATCAGAGTAGTCTTTTTTTTTTTAAACATTGAAATACCGAGGAAATTCCGAGGGCCATTAGGGTTTCCTCGGTATTTACCTTCTCGATTTAGGGATTTGATTATTAAGTGTTGTTCCTCGGTATTTCCTCGGAAAATTCCGAGGAATTACCGAAAACATTGTGGGTTCTCGGTCCAGAATTCCTGTGTCCTCGGTATTTTGTGTCCTCGGTATTTCCTCAGAAAATTCCGAGGAAATACCGAGGAACCTACTGATTTTTTGCAATTTCCTCGGTATTGCCTCGGAATATTCCGAGGAAATACCGAGGAACTGGGTATTCTGAACCGGAAACAACACGTTTTGCGGATTGAATAACACGTATATAACCTTCATTAAGTGTCTTAACCATATTATGAAGTCCTACTTTGGTGTTTCACACAATAACAAACACTTTTTACGATTGCTTGAACGAAAACCAAACAACATAACATAAACACTTATACACTTTAACAAACGTTAAACGAAATACTTACAATCATTTTTGATATTCTGTTATTTTATGGTTTATGATCATCTATACAAAGAATCCTCAATGGTATGCATTAAATTTGAATAAGAAATGAAATTCGGCAAAAAAAATTGGAATTTGAAACCCCAAATACTTGTTTCCTCGGAATTTCCTCAGTAATTTCTGAGGAAATTCCGAGGAACTAATGGTCCTCGAAATTTATTCATTTATCCGGGAAAACCCTAGCCGCCAAACATTTCGTGAAATATAACCGAGGGAATACCGACGGACCCTTTAAATTTACCGAGGGAATTCCGACGGAAAATGTCCGTCGGACCCCTCATAAACTAGGATAAATCGACTTCTTCTTCCCCATTTCTCTCTTCCTCTCCTCTCTTCCCCTACGCGGCTCCTCCTTCTCCTCCATCGATTTCCGGCGATTCCCACCGTTTCTTTCCTCCATTTCTTTGCCAAATCACTCCCAAATCATGTAAGCACTATATCTCTCTCTCTTTTCTTCAAAAATTGTGATTGATTAGGAATTATGAGATTAGAATTTCGGATTTTAGGTTGTTAGATGATAGTTTAGGATTGCATGAGTAGTTTAAGTTAGGATTGTTGGTTTGATTGTTGTTTTTGTTTTTTTTTGGAATGATTTTTTGTTTTGGTTAAAATTCAAAACGTTTTTCTATTTTTAAAACGTTTTTTGATTTTTTAAAAACGTTTTTTGATTTTTTAAAAACGTTTTTCTATTTTTAAAAACGTTTTTCAAGTTTCCAGTAATAATAAAACGTTTTTAATTTTTTTTTAAAAAAATTTATAAAACTTATTTCTCTATTTTTAAACAATTTATAATTTTTTTATACTCATATATCTATATATATATATATATGTGTATAAATCATGTATACTAACAAATTATTAATTTTTATTAATATTAAATATATTAAAACTATTTTTCACATTATTAAACAATTTAAATATATTAAAACTATTTTTAAAAATTTTAAACAAATTTTGTATATTTGAACTATTTTTTGTATTTTTAAAATTTTTTTAAAATGTATACTAACAAATTATAAATTTTTTAAAATTTAAAATTTCAAATTATAAATCATGTATAAAACTATTTTTCTAATTATTAAACTATTTTTCTAATTATTATACTTATTTCTCTATTTTTAAACAATTTATAATTTTTTAAACTCATATATATATATATATATATATATATTAAACAATTTAAATATATGTATTAAACAATTTAAATATATTAAAACTATTTTTTATTATATTAAAACTATTTTAGCTTTTAAAACTATTTTTATATATTTAAACTATAGGTCTTATGACGATGATCAGACCCGGCCTCCACAACAGCGTCGTGGTCGTGGCTCGGGGAGCAACTCCGTTCAGGATTCTCAATCGCCCCGCAGCTCGTACCAAACATCTCCCTCTCCATTTCCCGACGCTCCTACTGGCTCCGGTGCTGCACCCCCTATTCCTCCGAATTATCAGGGTCCTCCGGAATTGATGAGGGTTGCGGAGTATGTTCGACAGCCGGGTCGTGAGCGTCTTCCGTATCTCACTCCGTATCCATCTGGACCACATCAAACATGGTTCAACCGATCCTCGAACGGGATCAGCACATGGCTCAACCGTATGATGTACTCGTCTTTGGACGTGGGACATCCGACTTTCACCGACTTCCCTACCGACAAAGAAGTCATGTGGTTTCAACAGTTTGCGGTAAATTTCCTAATTTTTTTTGTTAGAATTTTATTCTTAATATAAATTTTCTACTAATTATGTATTTTTTGCAGCAAGAATTCAACTGGAATCCCGATAGTACGTCGTTCATCTATTACCACTTCGTCCATAAAGTCATGACGAACTACTCGTATCAAATCCATAAGTGGAAGAAGAAGTGGCAAAAAAACAAGGTTTTTTAAAATTTTTAAAATTTCTTAAATTTATTATTAAATTTTTTTACTTATCTAACAATTTTATTTTTTAAAAGGTCCCAAAGTCGATGAACCTCACGGTCTGGGCGGAGTTATGTGTGCATTGGAGTAAGGATGAGACGAAATCTACTTCTTCCACCAACTCCACGAACCGCAAAAGCGACCGTAAAGGGAAGAGCGTCTTCAAGCACAACTTGGGTGCTCAGTCTCAAGCCACTCTCAGGGATCGCATGGTAATTTCATCGTTTCTTTTTCTATTTTAAAAGTTTCAAATTTTTATTTATTCATCATTTCTTCTAATTACTAATTTTTCTTTAATTTATATTGATATCAAGGTGGAAGAAAATAATGGTGAGCCGGTTGATGATTTCGCCCTACTGAAGAGGGCGTATACCAACAAGAAGACCGGCCAGATTGATGATGGTCTTGTGAGGGATGTGTTCGACCTCATCCACACTCAGTTGGAAGAAGAAGCGTCTCAGCTTCAAACCGACGACGAAGAATCGACGGGTACCCAGTTGCCTCAGGCTCGGATCAAAGAAATCGTTGAATCGGTAAGTTTTTTTTTTAAATTTCATTTCATCTTAGCTATTGTTTAAAATTACCTATATTCTTTTTCAGTCGGTTCCAAAGAGGAAGGGACGTTTGTTCGGTTTGGCTCGTCGGTCCCGGTCGGTTCCATCTTCTGCTGCACCACCGCCCTATGTTGATCCAGAAGTACTTTTTGGTCAGCTGCAAGACAAGGATACTCGCATATCTGCGTTGGAGACCCAGATGGCGACTCAACAAGCGAGCTTCGAGGCACAGAGGAAGCTGAACGAGCAGATGATGGAGATGATGAGGACGTTGCACCCCAACGTGAACTTCCCGACTCTGCAAGACCCGAACACCCAAAACCCAAACCCCCAAAACCCGTAGTTTTTTTTAAAAAAACCTTGAAATGTTTTTTTATTTGTACTACTTTGAATTTGAATTTTATATTTTCGAAATTAAATTTTAGAATTTTAATTTTCTATTTTCGAAATTAAATTTTTTAATTTTATATTTTCGATTTTAAATTTCTAATTTTTATTTTTTTTTTTAAATTATTTTTTTCCAAAATTCCAAGGAATGTCTCCATCGGAATATTCCGACGACGGTGTTCGTCGGACATTTCCGAGGGACGATTTCCGACGAAGTATATCCTCGGAAACTTCCGACGACACGCATTCATCAGAATTTTCCGAGGACCAGTTTCCTCGGAAAGTTCATCCGTAATCCGATGATACTTTTCGTCGGTATTGTCCTCGGTATATACCGACGGAGGCGTCCTCGGTATTTTTCGACGACCTTTCTGACGAACGGGCGTACTCGGTATGTCCTCGGAATTTGTGTTCCTCGGAATGTCCTCGGAAATTTCCGAGGAAATTCCGAGGAAATACTAAATACCGAGGAGTTTTTTCCGAGGAAAATAATACTCGGTATTTCGTCGGAATACCGTTATTCCGACGACATACCCACAAT
Source organism: Hirschfeldia incana (assembly GCA_026261945.1). Taxonomy (NCBI): domain Eukaryota; kingdom Viridiplantae; phylum Streptophyta; class Magnoliopsida; order Brassicales; family Brassicaceae; genus Hirschfeldia; species Hirschfeldia incana. The sequence continues at coordinate 1,283,591 of JABCMI010000033.1, forward strand.
ATTTGTCCTCGGTATTCGCCTGTTTTCTTGTAGTGTCTGTTCGACGAAGAAGACTTCTAAAGAAGTCTTCTTTATCAAAGAAGACTTCTTTACAAGTCTTCTGGTCAATGTATAGGTTAGTTTTGCAATTGACCGTTTGTGTGTTTTTATTAGAAGACTTCCATATAAGTCTTCTCGGATAAACATGTTAGTTTTAAATTTGACCAAAGTTTGTCAGATATTTGACTTTTTGTAGAAGACTTCTTTAGAAGTCTTTCTGGTGAATACTTCAGAAGAAGTCTTTTACAAGTCGTCTTGAAGTCTTATAAATTTTGCAAGAAGTCTGCTGGGTTACTTTTGCAATAAAAAAATAAAAGTAAATGCTTTAACAAAAAGCAGAAGACTTCTAACGAAGTCTTCTCTAGAAAAATTAAAAATAGTCAATCGCAAAAGTAACCCAGCAGACATCTTGCTACATTTAGACGACTTCCAGACGACTTATAGAAGACTTCTTTTCAAGTATTAACTGAGAAGACTTCTAGGGAAGTCTTCTACAAAAAGTCAAATTTGTAACCAACTTCGGTCAGATTCAAAACTAACATGTTTTTCCGAAGTCTTCTCTGGAAATTTCAAAAAAAAATTCAATTTCAAAAATAAGCCAATATTTACAAAGGAAGACTTCCAAGGATATCTTCTGTAGAGTAGACTTCTTAAGAAGTCTCTCTTCTTGTAAATTTGCATTTGCAAAAATGACCTAAACAGAAGTCTTCTACGTAAATCTTTATTAAAATTCAAATTTATCCCAAATTAAAATGAATTTTTAATATTTTCTTGATAATTCATGTTTATTATTCAATACTGAGACTACATAGTCGAATTCATAACATAATTGGTGATAATTATGAAGTTACAAACATTGATGTTTAATAATGTTTCTAGCTAAACGAGGAAGTCTTATGTGTGTCTTTCTCATAGAAGACTTGTAGAAGACTTCATAAGAAGTCTTCTCCGATGATTTTGTTTTAACAAGTTGATGATCTTATATGTTCTAATGTGATTATTTTTGTAGATGATTCGACCTTTAACTGTAGTTTATGAGAATGGTTATCCATGGATATAATGTTAACTTCCATGAGATTTAAAATTTCAACTTCACTTAAAATGCAATTTTGATCTTTTGTGAATTTGCCTAAGGTTTCTTAAGAAATCTTCTATCCTATTTTTAGCAAACTTTACTAAACTTTTGTGATGTTTTGTTTTGTTATGTGTGGATAGAATGATTAAAATATGTTTTGGTATGTTGCATCAGTAATTTTATTGAAGTCAAGTACTTTTGGCAAATATGAACATATTTACCATTCTTTTGATTAACATCTCTTAAAGTTTATAAGACTATTCAAAAATAAAATTTATACATACAAATAATAGAAAGACGACAAACAAAATTATTACACATACAAATCATAAAAAGACCACTTCACATCATCTATTTTTACCACTTTGGGCAGAAGACTTTGGAAGACTTCATTGGAAGACTTTCTGAAGTCTTCTAGCATAAAATACATTTGAAGATTTCCCAAGAAGTCTTCCGAGAGTCTTCCGAGAGTCTTCGGAGAGTTTTCTTAGAGTCTTCCGAGTGTCCTCCGAGAGTCTTCCAAGAATCTTCGAGAGTCTTCTGAGAGTCTTCCGAGAGTCTTCCAAAAATTATCTCAGAAGTCTTCCAAAATCTGTCTCAGATCTAAAAAATCTGCATATTCAGAAGTATTCAATGACTTCAAAACAGATAAGACTTCAAAAATAAATTTTTAGATAATAAACAAAACAGTCACATTAGGTTGGATCTATAACTTATTAGATCTAATATATATACACACACAAAATACATATCCAAAATTTATACCACTTTAGGCAGAAGACTTCAGAAGACTTCTTGTAGACTTCGTGGGAAGTCTTCTGAGAGTCTTTTGAGAAGTCTTTCAAAGTCTCTCAGATCTGGAAAAACCTGAAAATTTAAAAACATTCAGATGACTTCAAAACAGAGGTAAACCTCAAAATTGAAAATTTTATGCTTACAATCTATTGCTTTTTATAATCTAACATAAAAACACACACATAAATTCATATAAAAATTTAGAGATCTACCTTATGAAGAGGGAAAGATGAGAATCATGTAATCAAAAACCTGCAAAAAAAAAGATTAATTAGTGAGAAAACATAAGAAAAAGAGAGAAATAGATATAGAGCTTGATGTATCAATGTTCAAAGAGATTATAGAGAGGTTAAAGAGTTTTAGAGTGAGAAACATAACATTTTTGTTGCAGACATTTGAGAGGAAGAAAGAGAATGTGTAATTTTTTTATATATATGGAGACAAAAATTACAATTAGGTTAAATATTTTCGATCCAGAAGACTTCTGTAAGACTTATGGAAGACTTATGGAAGACTCGTGGAAGACTCATGGAAGAGTTATGAAAGACTTTGATTTAGGCGGGTAATTTAAATTATTCCAAAATTTGAGCGGGAACCCTAAATTTTACTAAAGTTTAGGCGGGATGTATCAGAAGACTTCTTTTTAAGTCTTTTGTGAGTCCTCCAGACTCTAAAATCAAATAACTATGCAAAAAACTATTTTTGAACTAAAAAAAACTTAGAGAGTATTTAAATCAAATGATTAGATAGCTGCTAAACATATATTGGTCAATTTGAAAAAGAAAAAAATAAAGGTAAAATTTCATAATCAAACCCTAAAGATACCAACAATACTATAATACTATAAGATATGTTATAAAACTCTAAACCAATGACTCATGAACCAATCTACATTCAGTCATCTACGGTGAAAATAATTTAGTTTCAGATAAACTAAATTCACATCATTGAGAAATATTTATTATTACATGATTTCAAATTTTTACCCATGAATATATTTTTTATAAAATTTATTAATTATTTTTAAGATCTAATCTATCAGAAAAATTTCTCTGGAAGACTTATGGAAGACTCCAAGAAGACTTACGGAAGACTCATGGATGACTTACGGAAGACTCCTAGCTAGATGACTTATGGATGACTTTGATTTAGACGGAAAACCTAAAATCCAAAATTTTGGCGGGAACCCTATAATTTAGACGGGATGTGTCGGAAGACTTCTTTTTAAGTCATTTGTGAGTCTAGCAGACCTTAAAATCGATTAACTATGCGAAAAATCACATTCTTAAACTTAAATGAAACTTAGAAAGTGTTTAAATCAAGTTATTAATTATTTACTAAACATATATGTGTCAGTTTGAAAAAGAAAAAAATGAAGGTTAGATTTCAGAATCTAATCCTAAAGATATATACAATACTATAACATATGTTACCAAATCCTAAGCCAATGACTCATTAGCCAATATACATTCACCAATCTATGCTGAAAATAATTCAATTTCAGATAAATTAAATTTACATCAGTTAGAAATGTTTATTGTAACATGATTTCAATTTTTAACCCATCAAAACATTTTCTTATAAATTTTTTTTTTTTTTTGAAAGAATTTTAAATTTATTCACTCCAAAAAACATTTTTACAGCAAGAACTGCAAGCCTATTACAAAATTGAAACTCATAAAAATTTACTCATTCAAATTTTTTTTTTAAACTCTTCAATCTCTTCCAAACCACACTTCCATGGCCTTCTCATATCTTTTGCTTCTTTTCAATCTCAGGGAAGTAATTCTGTTTCTTACCAACTTATCTAGTCTTAGCACAAGAAGAGAAGCTGGCAGAGCTGTTTCTCCCACTCTCCTTCGATTTCTCTCAATCCAAATTGCATAAACTGTAGCTTGAAAACAATATCTCCAAAGAAAAGTCACCACTCTGTCATGAAACCCTCTTATCAGTGTCTGATAGACTTGGCTCCAACGACTCTGACTCCTGCTTCCCTCCAAATTTTTAATTAGCCCCTTCCAAACACTTGTTGAGTAACTGCATTCAAAAAACAAATGCTCCCTTGTTTCAACATCACTCGTACAAAACCATTTTCTTATAAAATTATTTTTAAGATCTACTGAAAGAGAAGATTTCAAAAGAATCAAAAGAAGTTTTCTTGAGAAAACTTAATTCTTTTGAAGTCTTCTCTATCGGAGGGTTATAATGGTAAAACTGAACATATGTTTTTTGTTTGTTTATAAGAGAACTATTGTAATTTATTAGGTTTTTCGGTTACTTTTGTATTTGATTGAATTTGGGATACATTTTTATAGTTAAAATCAAGTTTTGAGTCATATTTGGCAAATCTTCCAATTTTTTGAGTGAAATTTGAAATCTTTTTAGTGTGCATGTTTTTTTTTGAGAAAATAATGTATATGGTTTACTTATCCGTATATATACATTAAAAAAATACATAGAAGAATACATAAATAAAGAAAAGGTATTAATATGACGAGTGTTTTTGGGTGATGTGGCATGGATTATTATTCGTTTTATATCTTTAGGGAGAACAAAAATGCATGATATTTAGAAAAATAAACAAAACAAAACCAAAAATGCATGATACACGAGGTAATATCGTGAATGTTCACGCGATGCAATGAAATACGCGAAGGTCCATCTGATTTGAGGTAGATTAGTCTATTTATAAGATGCACTATAACAATATATAGACTAAAGATACTAAGTTAAATAGAATTTCAGTTTTATTTTATATAAAATATCAAATACTCCTATCAGTACATTCCATGGATTTTTTTGTCAAGGTCACGCCGATTAAGGATTTAAAAGCTTCATTCATGCTTTCCATTGATAATAAGTCAACGGTAATCAATACTATTAAAACATGAGCAATATTTATCGACTATGTTTTGGACTACAAAAAAAAATTATAACAGTCCAACTAAAATAAATATATTAATAATTATCATATAATATTATTTTAATCTAACAAGTATCTATTAATAATGAGATATTATTAGATATGCAACCGACTCCTACATATATGCAAAAAAATCGGTTTAATTAAATATTTATATAAGAAACGTTTTATATTTTAAAAACATTTGAAAAAATACTTAACTTTATTTTTTTTGTTTTTATTATCATTCCACAAATAGAACATATTAAAAAAAGTTTTTTTAGACAATTTAAACAACATAAGAGTTATGATATAAAATAAAAACATATCAAGACTTCAAATTTATGTGTATTTAAATGTATATTTAAATTCTTGTGTTGTCTCCTCACGAAATTTGGATTCTGCAGACATCAACATTAAAACTATACATTATTCAATATCAATGTGTCTTCCAATAATATGTAAATCAATGTTTTAGTTATAATCAATAGTATACTTCACCCATACATTGTATTGCAATCCATAATAAACTTAAGTATATAATATTCGTGTTCATATATTTGGAAGCTTCACTTTTTAGATGTATAGTATGAAGCCACAAAAGAACCCCTAAACCCCAAATAATTATTTTGTATTTTATTAATTAAATTACTAATTTTTACAAAATGTCAGTCATGGATAACTGTTAGGTTTAAATGCCGGTATGTCAAAAAAATCGAATAACAAACCCACAAATTTTGAGAATTAAACGGGATTAACTGTGCAATATATTTGAAAAAATATATTTTATATTCTAAATCTTTTTTTCAGATCAATAACCAAAAACATCGCAACATTTAAAACAGAATCGAATATACTAGCTTATGGATATCCAACCAATTGTTATAGTTCCATATCTTGAACATATCAATATAATAGTTGCTAATCTTTTTTTAAATCTTTAAATTTTCCAACGAACTTGAATAAACTTAAGAAGCTATGATATTTTCCTAAACTCACGGCCTATATTTTCTAACTACATTGGATAAGAAAATCATAAACCCTCAACCTTTACGCTTCTTATATTTATTGGCCATCAACTCAAACCAAGCATGCTGTTTTCTATTCTTTCTCATATAGTGTATTCCAAAAAAAAAAATGTTTACCTTGATGAGATTGTGCGCTTTCAAACAAATCTTTTTGAGTTCCCTTTCAAATTCATTTTCTCTTATCTGATGTAGCAAATTATTGAAGAGATTGATAAATCTATTGTGAAAACTTACCCTAGATTTATTGTGGGTATAATCATTTGTATTATTATTATTGGGAGTTGAAATTTGTTATATTTTAGATTCACTATCATTTCATCGCTGGTGCATATTTTGGTTTCTGCGTGTTTATTATCTTTTTTTCAGTAGCAATCATGGCTGATGAAAATAATGAGATGAAGGAAAAGGACGAGCAATAGGTAAGTTGAGTTGTTTTTGTCTATAAGCGATGATTTCATATATGAAAGAGATTTTAATAAGGTTCAAGTTACACTAACTTTGTTTTTTTTATTACTTTTTGCTTGATTAGTATGATTGTGTTGTTTAAACTGTTTGGTTATCCTTAGCTCGCACCGTTTGATCCGACCACTTGGAAGAAGAAGTCGAATGTAGTCATTCAGCATCCTATCGAGGACTCAACAGAGACAAGTGGATAAATCTGATTCATTGCATGGTATGTTGATCTGGGTCTATGTGCTCACGTTATTTTGTGTCTGAATAATTTTCATTGCAGCTAATGATGGCTGCAGGAGTTCATTTGCTGAGGAAAAAGAAGAAGAAGCATATGAGTTTTTTGATGATTTATGTCATTTAAGTTACTGGTGTCTTAATGACTCTCTGTCTCATAATGTTTTGTTTTGTTTTGATGGTTAGATTTAAATTTCAGTCTCATGAATGAAGAAAGTCTCGATTCTGCAGAAGACTTGGATGGTATTTTTTTAATTATTTTCTTTTCTTATTGTTAATTGTTTCTAGCAAGGAAAAATGTTTACATGTTTGAAGCTTACAGAAAATACATTACAGAGCATAATGACAAATGCAGAGGGAATATACTTGCAGAATCAGCAACGTTACCACCTTGGTAGGTAAGTGATATGGATTACATATACTGATATACATGAGGTGAGTATTTTCAGAAAATATTCATGGAGCATAACATATTTTTGATCCAATTTTTCCTACGTAAAGATTCATATATATCTAACTTCGTAATTTCCAAGATTTGGTTGCGATTTTTCTGTTATTCCTAAAATATAGAAACTATTAATTAGAGGTCACATTTCAAAAGTTAGTTAATTAAATTTATTAGTATTTATTCGGAATTTATTATATTAAAGATTTTTTTATTAAATATTTACTTAGTAATTTTTTTATATTATTTTGCGATTTTTTATTGTTTCTAAAATACACTAGATATTTTTACGATTGTATAAAGATCCTAAAAATACTCTATCCATAGTTTTTGTTATAAGTACAAACATTTTCACCCGCTGTGTCAATCACAAAAGGTCATATCTCACTCATCTCATATCTCACCCATCTCTTATTTATCGAAATTTTAAAATCTATAATGACTATCAAGTAAAACATTTCCATCTTAGAAGCAGTTTAATTTTCAACATAGTGAAACTTCAGATATTATTTTCCGTATATATTAATGTTAGTAAAGCTAATAACAGGGAATTATCGAATGATTTTCCCTTTGTAAATATGGCCCAACTAAAAGGAAAAATATTTAAATATTAATATAATTCATTTTTTAGTCTTTTTAAAAAATTTGTTTCCTAAAAATTAATATAAGATTAATAAAATTACAGATTTTTTTTTTGAAACGCACAAATGAATTTTTCAATACAGAGAATGTTGAAAATATAAAATATTTTATTTAAATTAAAAAGAAAATCAGTGTAAAATAAGTTTTAACTTTGGGTTAAATAAATAAAATCATATTACGGGTTAAAATTATTTAGAATCTTCAAAAATTTAGTCATATTTAAAATAACAAAAATAGGCCAAATAAGTAAATTTAAGATAAATTTCATAAAAAAATTAAAATATATAATTTATCAAAAATCATAATTTGTTTTACATAAAATAAGTTTTCCAACAAAAATATATCCCCCCTTAAAAAGGGCTGGGTCAAAATCATCTCTGGTTTTGGAGTTTATAAGGGATCCTTTTTTATAGATATAAAGGTTTTCTATAGATCTTTCAGAGAACAAGAAGAATAATTATTTCACTGTTGAATTATCTGCTCTTTACTCACATTTGACTGTTCTATACATGTATATTCAGATTACTAAATTGGTTCATCGTGAATGGTCTCTTCTCAATCTCTATGGCTATTGTCACTTAGAAGATGTTGCTGGTGCTCGGGGGTTGGTAGTCAAAAGGGTTGGACGTTTATCACCACTATTAAAATATAAGAGATTTTTTTGAGTCCTCCTTGAATTTTTAAACTATTTACCATCCTATACCACTGATATATTTTTAATATATGCTTTTTATTTAAATCTTATTTAAATCTATTTAATCCTAACTAAATCTATTTAATCCTAACATTTTTTTGTTATACAATTGTTTTGTTCTATTTTGTAAAATTAAAAATATTTCAATATATTGTTATATACGAAATTAAATTATTATTAAAAATGTGAAATGTTTTCAATTTTCTTAAAATATTTATGTGTTGCAAGTATCATTTAAAATGACCACATCAATGTTAGTTCTTAATTTTAAACAAAAAAAACTACAAAGATAGCATTTTCTAAATAAATTTGTAAAATTTAAACAAACTATCAATACTATTAAAACACAAGTATTTTCAGTTAATAAAAGGTTGTTTCCAACTAATTATTTACATGTTTTACTCTTTCAATCGATTTATGTTCAGATAAACCCATTTAAATAATTTTTAAAATTTTTAAATTCCTGATATATTTTAATTTTCACAAAATCTATAAACAAAATATATATTACATATAAATTTGAATAGCATAGGTCAAAATACTTAAAATTAACATACAAATTTGTTTGATTTGAATATTTAGATTGAGAATCAATATATATTTAAAATATTTTTAGTGTCTATACTTTAGCTATTTTAGACATCAAATTTTGACTATTCGTATATATTTTCAAGTATTTTGAACAACTAAAAAATATCTAATATATTTTGAATGTTTTTAATATACATTAAATCTAAAAATAATTAGTATATATAGCTATATAAATATATTTCAGATATATTTGGCAATCTGAAATACTTCGGTTCAGGTCGGGTTCGGTTTTGATTTTTTTTTAAATACCAAAAACTTGAACTCATTCGAATATTTAATCAGTTTCAGTTCGGTTTGGTACTACTTCTTTGGAGAAGTTCGGTTCAATTCTTCGGATCTAGGGTTTTGCTCATCTCTAAAATGTCTAATTGATAAACATTATATATAATTTTCTTTTACTTGCATCAAACTATATAATAGCTCTAACCACTTTAAATACAAAGATGATTATAGATAACACAATTTAAAAATTAAAATTTTCTCCATATATATACCCGTTCTTTTAAAGGAATCTACTAATATAGATTTAGTCCATTTATTTTAATAAAATAAATTAAAGTCTTTTACTCATCATTTTAGAAAAACAATTTACACAAATATGATTACAAAAAAAATTAAAAATATAAATATGAAAATTAAAATTTTTAAATAAAATACAAAACAAGAGGTATACCCGTCCTCCAGAGAGGACGGGTCAGAATCTAGTTATACAATTAAAATTTTAGTTCCATTAATTTACAAGACAGCAATTATATAAGATTCTGTTTACATTTGAACTAACCATATAATAGTTCAAGTCTTTATTTGTGAAAATATAAAGGTAGAATAAGAGGGACTGTTGTTTTAGACCTGCAAAAGTAATTACACATATAAGCATTTACAAAGTTAGACACACTTTCCTCTTATGAAAAGTCCGTTATACCTTTCAATTATATTAAACTAAATGCTAACTATAATTTCAAATATAGAATTTTGGTTCTCAAAAAAAACTTCCAAACTTCAAATTTACAGTTTTGAGAAATGAAACTTCAAATTTGAAGTTCATTACTCAAAACTTCAAATTTGAAATTTCATATTTTATTTACATTTTTATCATTATAATTAATTACACATCATATTTAAGATTCTTAAGTATTTTTTTTCATTTATTTTTTTAATCCTTTAATTTTTATATATCGTAAGTATTTCAAATATTTCTTTATAAATTAAAATTTTACACATAAATATTAAATATTTTTTTAAAAAAATAATATACATGAACATAATTATTAGATAAATTTAAATATTACAATATCACTAATATTCTTGTAAATTTGCACCAAAACGTCCAAAATTTCTAATTTATTGTCCAGGAAAATTGTGTAACTGAAGATGCATTACAAAAATAATTTAATGGAATTATGTGGTATTTTTCTTGTATTTTAATATTTAATTATGTATTTCTGTTTATAATTTTATATATTTAATGTCAAATTTTATTGATTAATATTACTGTAATATTTTTATATATGTGCTAGTTATTTATAAAAAAACTACGGATTTCTATTAATTATAACAAATATAAAGATCATAATATAAAATACAAATAATTTTGAAGTTAAGTTTAAATTTTGCTTTTGGAGAAGAACACCTGAAACTTCAATTTTAGGGTTTTGCAAACTAGTCTATAATCTACGTTTTGAATCTTTTATTCAGTCAAAATATGTTTTAGAGCCTTTTGGAGTCATTTTGTCCTATTATGTGATCTCAGGGTTTAGGTTGAATTGGATACAAAAGTATAACTGGAGATGTAGAGTTATGCAGATGTGTCTGAAGCTTAGTGATGGATGGAGAACTTCCCGTGAAGTGATATAGCTAAAACTTGGACACGAGATATAGAATCGAGTAACAGTTCCAATGCCATCGGTCTAAGATCAATCTGACAATTGGATTAAGAGTTATGCTTGTTTACATAAGGTGGTCCGTCTGATGCGCGAGGAGAATGCTGCCGAAAACCCATGTAGATCGATTAAGTTTCCTGATCGATCGATTCACTGTAGGACGAGAAAAATGGAAATTCTGCACTTTCTGTTTTTCTATGAAACCATTCTAAATTACCTAATTAGTCCATGTCGTGTTTTAACCTATATTTATTATTTTCCACAATTTTTTAGGCTAAACTTTATTTTTGCGACAGATTATTAGGTTTTTGAGTTGAGAGAAGACAAGAAAATATTTTCTGAACCTTATATTTCTCTTTTAATCTAATGATGTTTTCTATATTTATTTGTCTTTCTACTTCCATGTCTAAATAGTTTCACTGTTAGGTTGAAGGTTTTCAATGGAATTGAAGAGACTGAATGTTTAGGGTTGATAGATTAAGGAGTTTACATTAGAGTTCTTAACCCGGATTGTTCTTTATGCATGAACTGCATTGATCAGTTAGTTTATTTGATCCTAAGTTGATTAGAGGTAGCGAAAGTTGGTCTAATTGCCTGAAACAGATCCTTGTGAGGAAAATGTGCTTAGCCTACGAAAGTTGATGTTAAGGCACTTTGTGAACCTATCAAAACTTGTTCTTAATGCATGTCTAACCTCATGAGTTCAACGACATTAGTTTTAGGTACAGTTAGTTTTACGTTGTTAGACATAGTAACTGAAGCCACGACATTGGAAAGATTATAAATCTGTGTTTTGAGTTCATGAGTGGTTCATCAGTTCCTTGGCAAAATATATGTATGTATGATCTGATTTCTTGCGAATTATCTGATGCTTAGTTAACTCTTTGCTCTTATAATTTATATCGTCTTTCATTTACTGTATTATTTAGTTTCTCTACAAACAATCTATGTGTCTTCTAACTTGATTCGAACTGAGAATTGAAGTGTGTATCTGGTCTTTGTGGATTTGATTCCACATTAACATACTGTGCATTTCACTTAGTAATATTAGTTTATCAGGTTAAAACCTGTGTGACTATATATGGTCTGAAGCCTAATAAAAGAAGGGTTTATTTGGCAACTAACCCAAAAAAAATTGAAATTAGATTTTAGAGAGAAAGTAGAGAGAGATAGGAAAATAAAGTAGGAGAGACCGAGAGATGGAGAGATTATGGTTAGTAAGTGAATTTGTACTTTTTTTTTTTGTTTACTAGGCCTAGTTTCCCCTAAAAGAATCTCTCTAGCTTCATCTTAACACGTTTACATTCTATCTCTAAAAGAAAATGTGGACAGTCTTAATTAGTGAACTAGAATTCGATTCGCAGCGCACACATATTTTCATTATATACTCCATATGTTTATTTATATTACAACTATAAATAATTATTAAAATTTGGTGCTATGTAGTATATAATATGTTAACAGTATCGTTTATATTAAATTAATTTCAAAAGGAACCATTAGTATTACTAATTTTTCTAAAACAAATCAGTACTCGTACATTATATTAACCACTTTATGTATGTCTTTTCATTTAAAAAAAAAATAGATTAAGTTATATTTATACAATTATTTTAGATATTTTATTTTTGTAAATCGAAGTCACTCATAAAACAACACAAAAGTTCTATTAAGAAGATTATTAAAGTAGAAGTACAAAATCGGAGTGTTCGGTTACTTGAATAGCCTATTAAAAAGATTTAGAGTGTTTGAAAACTTTGATTGTAGTCATTAAAAAATAGTGGGCTTAAGTAAAAAAATAGTGGACTTAAGTTATTAACTTAAGTAAAAAAGTAATGGACTTAAGTTATTAAGTCCATTATAAAAAAATGTTCTTAATATATATAATAAAAATACAAAACAAAACTAATTTGAAATACCAACTCAAATTATGATTTTTATATTTCATATTAAGTTTTTAAAATATAATATATGTAATTATTTATATGATGATACATATAAAATACTATTAACTATATGATTAATTATATGATGGTAAGTATAAAATACGATTAATTATCTGATGAAATTATACGATATATAATAATGACTAAGGATGGGTTTTCGGACATCCATACGGGTTTGGTTCTGATCGGTTTGCGTTTCGGGTTTTCGAGGTCAAAAATTTCAGTCCTATTAGGATGATTCTAAATTTTTGTTTGAGTTTGATTCAGATCTTTGAGGGGTTTGGTTCGGGTTTGGATAGCCCATTTAAATTATTTTAAAAGTTTTAAATCACTATATATTTTAAATTTCTCAAATCTATAAATAAAATAATATATTACCTATAAGGTTAAATAATATATGTCAGAAAACCTAAGCTTAACATATCTATTGGCTTGATTTAAAATTTTGGATACAAAATTAATAATTATTTTAAGTATTTTTGGTGATTTTAGTATACTTTAACTATTTCAGATATTTATTTTTGACTATCTATATATATATTTTCAAGTATTTTAAACCAATTTAAAATATCATTTTTGATGTTTTATATACGTTAAATATAAAAATAATTAATATATGTAACTATATAAATCTATTTTCAGATAAATTGAGGTACAAGAATACTTCGGTTCGGATCCGATTCGATTCTATAACTAACAAAATTTTGAATAATTCGATTATTTAATCAATTTATGTTCAGGTTCTGTACTATATTTTCGGATTGGTATCAGTTTTGTTCCTTGGATTCATTTTGCAAAAACCTTAATAATTACATGAAAAAAAAATATCATTATATTTTTCAAAATATACATCCGCGCGATGCGAAGATCAAAATCTATAATTATTTATTTTAACAACAAACCAAATAAATATGTCGATTGTAGAGAGAATAAAATAAAACCAGAGAAATACAAAGTTTACCAAAGACATTATATGTGTCGAATTTATTACAAATAAAGTTTTAACAAGATAAATAAATTCAATAATTACAAAAAAAATAATATATTTCATAAAATGAAAAATATTATCCGCGCTTTTGAAGCGCGGATCAAAATCTAGTAACACTTATTTGAGAAGTCTTATAAATGATTTCTTTTGGTTCTCTAATCCTTTGATTGATTTACAGATCCTTTGCTTTATTTCCAGGACGTTGTGTAAGAATTTTGTTTACAGCAAAAGAAAATTGATTTAACCACTAGCTATAATTTTATGCTTTATCAATCTAACCACGTCGTAACATCACAGCACCCACATCATTTTCAAATACCGTTCGCATAAGCTTGCGTCAGCTCCGTCATCACTCATGACGTTTGGCTCTATGTTCTATAATATTTTCTGGACTTTGCTACTTTTCCAGGTGAATACGATAGTATATAAATCTACAAATATGCTAAAACCTTTTCACATATATGAAACGTTGTCAAAAATATATTTGAATAGTTTAATCTTAATTTTATACACTCCAGAAAATCTTGTAATAATCATGGAATCTTTATTTATGTTTGTCAACTTTCGTTTGAGTCTTTCTTTATGCATTCTTTGTACCATGATTTCAATCTAGACTTAAGTCGTCATTATTAAAACTGAAATTATTAGTCTTTTGTTTTCCATCTTCACAAATAAGCTGTCTCTTTCTTTCACCGTCACGTCACCTGTTTGTGTTCTCTTTGTCCTCAAACTCACATATCCTTTTTATATAATCCCTTCCTTCTTGTCTTTTCCTTTATAGATAGATCTCAGTTTGGTTCTTTTCTCCTTCCATTCTCTTTGGTACATTGATTCAGAGGTGCAAGAATAAATCATGTTCTGTCTGAAAATTTGAAACTTTTGTCCTGTCTTGTCCTTATAGATCATTCCTTCTTCACACTCCAATCCTTTTTCATCGTTTTCTTCTGGGTTTTGTAGGGTTTGATTGATTCCCTATTCCAAATGTAAATTACAGAAACTCTTAAATCTCCATGGATCAAAAACAGAGCTTTTGAGTGATAGGTGCTCCGCATGAAAAGATGGCTACTTTAACTGAACCATCATCATCTTTAAGTTTCACGTCTTCTCATGTCTCCAACGTCTCCACTGGGTCTAACCATATCTCATCAAGCTCATCTTCTAATCTCGAAGTGATCAGTCTAACCAAACTCAGCTCCAATCTCGAGCAGCTTCTCAGTAGCCCAGACTGTGATTACACAGATGCCGAGATCATTATCGACGGTGTTCCCGTCGGTGTTCACAGATGCATTTTAGCCGCGAGGAGCAAGTTTTTCCAGGAACTGTTCAAGAAAGACAAGAAAAGTTCCAAGATTGAGAGACCAAAGTACCATTTGAAGGAGGTGTTGCCTCCTTATGGAGCTGTTGGGCATGAAGCTTTTGTTTATTTCTTGAGTTATATCTATACTGGGAGGTTAAAACCGTTTCCTTCTGAGGTTTCCACTTGTGTTGACTCGGTCTGTGCTCATGACTCTTGTCGACCTGCTATTGATTTTGTGATTGAGTTGATGTATGCTTCTTCTATTCTCCAAGTGCCTGAGCTTGTTTCATCTTTTCAGGTATGGAAACAAAACAAGCTTATGCTTTCTCTTTTATTTTCTTGTTTTGAAGATTAATGGTTTCTGCTTATTATTTTTGTAAATGAAATGTTAAATTTATTGAATCGATTTTACATAGTGCAACTTTATTTTAGTAAATTCTATAAGAATAAATAAATAAACGAATCTAATGGAATGGTTTCTGTTTTTGTATGTTGTGTGTGTTGCAGAGGCGTCTTTGCAACTTTGTGGAGAAGTCTCTTGTTGAGAATGTTATTCCTATTCTTTTGGTTGCTTTCCACTGTAACATGACTCAGCTTCTTGATCAGTGTATTGAGAGAGTGGCTAGGTCAGATCTCTACAGGTTCTGTATTGAAAAGATGGTTCCCTTAGAAGTAGCTGAGAGAATCAAACAGATTCGTCTCAAGTCTCCACAAGAGGAAAAAGAGAACACTCCCAAGATGCTTGAGAGAGTTGGGAAAATCCTCAAGGCCTTGGATTCAGATGATGTTGAGCTTGTGAAGCTTCTTCTGACAGAGTCAGATATCACTCTAGATGAAGCCAATGGTCTGCATTACTCAGTGGTGTATAGTGATCCCAAAGTTGTTGCTGAGATACTTACTCTCGGTTTAGGTGATGTCAACCACAGAAACTCACGTGGCTACACAGTTCTTCATTTCGCTGCCATGCGTAAAGAGCCTTCCATCATCATATCTCTTCTCAAGGAAGGTGCCAATGCGTCTAGTTTCACTTCTGATGGACGCAGTGCGGTTAATATATGTAGGAGACTGACAAATCCAAAGGATTATCATAGGAAGACGGCGAAAGGGAGGGAGTCTAGTAAAGCAAGGTTGTGCATAGATCTCTTGGAAAGAGAGGTTAGGAGGAACCCTATGGTTGCTGATACGCCGATGTGCTCCCTTTCTATGCCTGAAGATCTTCAAATGAGACTGTTATACTTAGAAAAGAGAGGTAACTGATTGATACTTGGTAAGTTCTTTTGTATGTTTGTGACCTTTTTGTTGAACCATTTAGCTTTTTTGGCAGTGGGGCTTGCCCAGTTGTTCTTTCCAACAGAAGCTAATGTGGCTATGGACATTGGTAATGTAGAAGGTACAAGCGAGTTCACAGGTTTTCCCCTGCCTTCAAGTGGGTTAGCCGGAAACTTGAATCAGGTTGATTTAAACGAAACTCCTCATATGCAAACCAAAAGACTTCTTACTCGTATGGAGGCTCTAATGAAAACAGGTAAGATCCATAAAAAGATGTGCTCTTTGTGGGCGACTCTTTTTTTTTGTCTGACTTAGGGTACACGTTTCACAATGCAGTTGAGACTGGTAGAAGGTATTTTCCATATGGCTCAGAGGTTTTAGATAAGTACATGGAGGAGTACATAGACGATGATATTCTCGATGACTTGCATATTGAGAAGGGATCTCCACAGGAGAGAAGATTGAAAAGAATGAGATATAGAGAGCTTAAGGATGATGTCCAAAAGGCATATAGTAAAGACAAAGAGTCTAAGATTGCACGGTCTTGTCTTTCTGCTTCATCCTCTCCTTCTCCTCTTTAAGAGATGGCCTGGACAACTCAACATGAAACTGTACTATTATATAAGTTGAATGAGATTAGATATCTTTGTTGGAAAGGTATATCACTTTAGGTTTAGTTTTAATAAAGATAATGGGTAGTTTAGTTGTACAACATTAAACATAGGAATGCTCATTAACCCAAAACATTCTAAATGCATGCAAGTTTTGTATTAATAAATTTGGTATATACTTTTAGACTATGCAAGACACTGGGGTACATGAGACTAAAACAGACAAGAAATCTCACAAACACAGATGAGAGACTTGATTTTTTTCCCCATACATATATTTTAATGGTGGTGGACAAGAGTAAAGGACAAGAATCACTGTTCTAATTCCGAACAAGAGCCTGCAATAATGCCTTCTGGCCAAGAACTGTCACAGGTAGGTATTCACAACAAAACAATTTATTACTGATACTTAATGTTGTGATTATCCTCTTTTCTATTTTTGACTTTGATTTATAGAATCGAATCATGTTTATTTACAATGCCACAGTAATGATCCTAAGCAAATACACAAAAAAAAAACAAAATCTAACAGAATAGTTACATGGGAGAAGAGTCGTAGGAACAAATATTTTGGAGAAGCTAACAAGAGTACACTCCTTAATGTACGAGTACAAAAATGTTATTAAAAGAGATTGTGGACGTGACCACAATCTTTCCCTATGATAAGTTCCTCAGACAATGACTTAAAAAAAACCTTTTTCCCCAATGAGCTGCTACATATAAACCACATGGCAGTAAATGAAAGTATGAAGTTATCTAGTGTTGGACAGAAGAAAATAGCAGGCGATGATGACATATTATAAGTTCCCTAGCTTGAGTACTTATTTGAAGGAACATCTAGTTAGCGGAACCTCTCAACATCCTTTTAGGATGATAAGTCATAGTTCAAGCCGTTGGGATTGTGCAAAATGGCACAAATAGATTATATAATCAAAACATAAAAATACACCGAGCATGGTTCCAACGACTGAACCGACCCTATGTAGAATGTCAGGTTCACATGGTTAGGCACATCGAACTCGAAGTGCCAAAGGTCTTAGAAAGACCCATAAAATGAACTCTAAGAGTAGCAGTTTCAATAATCCTTACCTCTCTTGAGAGTGTCTTCTGTGCTCTCTATCACCATGATGACTACTACTACTAGCTCTGCTCGACTTGTGGCTTTCTTCACCGTTCTCGCTACTGTGCCGTCTCTTTCCTTCAGACTGCCTTTCAGGAGGGCTTCCCACTTTTCTCTTTCTGCTATGCATCACCATTTCCCCTTCTTCTGCATTTTTTACTCCCCTTTCTAGAATCTCACCATGTTCTGTACCCATGAGATCAGAGTTCTCGGCCTTTACATTCTTTTGCTTGGCCTTTTCATCCTCAACAGCTAGTTCCACATCTTCCAATTCTCTTTCGATCAGATCATCCTCATCCATCACATCATGTTTCCTCGTTCTTTCACCTAGCAACTTCTTAGCCTTCTCTCGCTTAGCCTTCATCACCTTATCCCGGGGCATTTTTAACTCTTTTGGCGATTGGCCGATTGGAGCAACACCTGTTTCAACGTTTCTAGATTTATGAACAGCGCCACCATCTGGAAGCTCTCCACTCTCTCTTTCTGAACTGTCCTTTCCAGCTCCCTCAACTAAAGGTCTAGAGTAGGGGACTTCTCTCATAGTATCCCTATTAACTTGATGATCTTCATGATGTGGGCTC
Organism: Hirschfeldia incana; assembly: GCA_026261945.1. NCBI lineage: Eukaryota > Viridiplantae > Streptophyta > Magnoliopsida > Brassicales > Brassicaceae > Hirschfeldia > Hirschfeldia incana. Next base: position 1,302,181 of record JABCMI010000033.1, read on the forward strand.
TCCTCTTTGTGATCGACACTGGCATTAGTTGCCTCAACATCCCCGTTGCCATTGTTCTGATCCAAACCACCTTTAGATGAACCCCCGTGATTATCAGAGTTTGAATGTTCATGGGTTGAACGTGCTGATGCTTGCCTAGAACCAACATGCTCATCTGTTGACGTTGCATTTCTAGAGCCTGGACGATGAGCTGACCCTGACCCTCCACCCACACTACTTTCTACTTCGCTTCCTTGTGATGCAGGTACACGGTTTTGCTCATAAAGCTCAAGCATTTGGTTGCTAACATCTGAAACATACAAAAGGCGAATCACACTTAAAAATCAAATGCAAACAGGAAACAAGATTCTTCAGATCATTTTCATACCCTCCAATTGTCGAGGTGTAACATCAAACTCTTGCCACCAAACCTTATCTCCATCTGATGGTAACTTCACTTTAAGGAACTTGGCCGCAAGAAAAATAGCACCAGCCGCAATGTGATGAGGCTGGAACTGCAGGCAGAGTGATGTCCGCAGACTGCAAGCCACTTTTCCATTTGTATGAAGAGGAAAATACAAATGCACATAGAATTTATTGGAAGCTTTTAGAAGGAAACAGGACTTCAAACGTACCCATCGTTAACAAAATTCCAGGCAACTTGGGCAAGAGCGTTCTGGGCAACCTTAAATTTCTTTATTGCTTCTACTAGGGGTTTATAAGGATGAAGAACATTGAGGTCAAAGCCTAGCGTAGAAAGTACTATCTTCTCTCCGTTTAATATAAGCTCTTTTTGTTGCTCATATACTTCCTGCGAAATCAATACACGATGATACACAGAGTAAAATAAAACGTAATAATATATAGGGAAAACCATATACTTCTATTTAGCTAAACAGAGGCAAGAGATTTGAGAAGGGCCATTAGTATGATGAATACCTTTTGCTTGATTTTCTGTGCAGCACCAGGATCCTTCTTGTTTATTATCTCATAGGATACAAAAATAACGTTATTCAAGGGCCGTGGAGTTTCCTCAACTTTTCCAGCAAGGAACAGACATAGAGTTGCAATTGTCTGTGGAAACAACATGAAGAAAAAGCTCAGTAAAGATCTCAGTATCTTTTTTCCTGCTCTATAAGAATAATCATAGCCAACAACAATCAAAATTCACTAAATTCTTGTATAGAATAAGTAAAAGCTAAATCAAATGAAAATCAAAGTCACAGCCAGCAATATCTATGAGGATCCAGTAGTGTGCTCTCTAGAACTACCAGCGAAGATGGAGCAATTATACATAAAAGAATATCAAGAATCCAAGACAATGCAATCCCTTAAATTCTGACATAGCCAGACTACATTATAGTGATTCCAACAACACAGAGTAAAGTCCATAGTTTTTAAGCAATCAACTTGTTCAGGTGCAAAAAAAATAAACTTACCCTTCTGTCATTCTTTGCATGTGATTGGCGAAAAAAGAATCGATGACAGAAGATAATCGCTGTAGCTATTGTAACCTGGGGACTGATCGGAAAACTATATCAGCCACTTTCAATAAGAGAGCACACACACAATAAAAAAAAAGCTCTGAACAGAGCAGAAACTCTGACTACTAGAAGTAAAATTCAGACAATGCGGCAATAACCTCTTCCCCCAATAATAACGGTATGTTCCTCGTACTCATGGTAATAAAACAAACATATATACCTAAAACCATCAGCAGCACATCATCCCAATTACACTAAACCTATATGTAAGGACTAAGGCGGTAGCTACAATTTGGACTCATTCATTCCAATTATGATGCCAAGATAGACGGAGAAAAGCATGAGCAATTAAAAAATCTGAAAGGAATCTAAAATGAGGTGATGAAAAGGGAGCTTACACTTTGAGTCTCATGCCCAAGTCCTGGAGAAATGTACAGTAGGATTTGCGGAGGTAAGTTTCCTTCTTCAAGTCAATACCATCCAACCTCGAGGGTGAATTTTCTTCAATTTCTTTTCTACCAAAGTACCAGCGGGAAACCTCGTCTTGCTTTTCATGAGAATTCCTCGAGTGAGATGAAACTCCACTCTCACCGTACGAGCATTCCCCAGCTAGTACTCCAGCCATTATTTGTATCTTCTAAATAATCAAAAATCCAAAATATCCAAACCTAGCAAAAACAGATCATAAACAACAAGACAAGGAATAATGATCTAGCAGCTACTAAAAACATCAGTTTTGACTAACACATGTGTCAGATCGGAATTAACTTGAGAGAGAGAGAGAGAGGTCAATGACAAAGAAATCATATATTTCAAACAAATACACGGAACTGACTACACTCGTGAATAGTGACAGTGCATCATACTACATAACCACAAAGTCTCAGACGAGACTCAAAGAGGTTCATCTTCAAGTTAGGGACGATGGAAACGAACGTATCCAACCACATTCCGGACTAACTTGATTAACGCCAATTCTTATAGCCAATTAGATACATCTGAGTACCAAGTTGGAAACTTTTGCTCAAACTAGCAACTGGGGCAAAAAAAAAAAAATCTTTGATAAATCTTACAGATACACGGAAGAGATTGAGTTTTGTGAATAGGGTCAGTGGATATGCCATTACCCACATAGTTTAAAAACGAGATCCTACAAGCTATGAACATGAACTATGCAGAACAATAAACCATTTTGCGCATTGCAAATTAATGGAAACGAACTCATCGAACTTAGCCACCGCGAATACGACACACTTAGATTGGGACAAATCTCACCGAGAGAATTAGCTACGAAAGATCAGATCGAAAGGGTTTGTATAGAAATCAATTGGAAAAGTTCAAAATTTCGTTGAGAATTCACTAGACGGAAAGAGATTGTAGATACTCTTACCTAACCTGCGATGATATCACTTCCCGAATCGCAGGAAGAGAATGATATCGCGTGAATTAAACAAACCCTAACTCTACAAGTCGCGAGAAGCGAAGATAGAGCGAATTCCAGAGAGTCTGATTTAAAGACCAAACAGCTGCCAGAGATTCACTCTTTTTCCCTTGCTTCATTTAAGCAAAAGAAAAAAAAAATAGTAATGGTTTTTTTTCTTGCTAACCGTATTTTGGGTTGCTAATGGTTTTTTTCGGCTCATCTCAATAGTGAAAAAGTTTTATATAATGATGGACAAAGCCCTAACTCATAAGCATATCATGTAATAAAACATTTAACTGGTTCGTTAAATCATTTCATCAAACATCTTTTCGAATATAAAAAGCAGCAAAGGACCTAACAATAATAACAAATTAATACTATTATTTGCGATGTGATTTTTGGCAACGAAGCTCTCACGTTAAAAGTTAGAGCGGCTAATATCGATTATACTCTTAATGAATAGATTATATAAATTATCTAAAACAAAAACGAATTTAAACTATTTTTAGATAAATAATTAAAATTAATAATGATAAGAATTATCCAAAAACTAAAGATATATTTTAAAATAAAAAGATAATTTCTTTATACATTGTGTTGCTATCTTAAAAGTTATATAATTACATTAAAAGTGACATTAAAAGTTACATTAAAAGTTAGATTGGTTAATATAAATATTATTCTTAATGAATAAAATATATAAATAAGATAAAAATTAAAAAAAACATTAGATAATGGATTAACATTAATAATATTAATAAATTTTTATATATTTTATTATATAAACAAATTAATATAAATAATATCATTTAAAAAATATAGTTTTTATATATTGTGTTGTTATCTTAATGAATTTGTATATATAATATATAATTAAAAACGAATTAATATAAATGATATCGTTTAAAAAAGATAGTTCTTATATATTGTGTTGTTATCTTAATGAATTTGCATATATAATATATAATTAAAAATGAATTAATATAAATTATATCATTTAAAAAGATAATTCTTATATATTGTGTTGTTATCTTAAAGAATTTATATATATAATATATAACTAATATATAATTTTATACTAATATATATATATATATATATATATATATATATATATATATATATATATATATATAAAATTATTTAATTTATTATTAAATATGTGAAGTTGTGAACATATGAACAGTAATTTAGCATCATATTATTTCGATTTAATAATGTATCATTACATAAATATCTGTAAAATGATTTAACCCACATATGTAAGAAAAAAACATAGAAAGCTAATATATTATCAATTATTTTATTTGATGGTGGTATCTTGATTTTTACCCACATGCTATTATTTGCTAATTGATTTTTTGAAACGAAGTTCTCACGTTAAAAGTGAAAAGTGGTTAATATCATTTATACTCTTAATAAATAAAATATGTAATTGATTAGATAATTGATTAAAATCTAAACATATATATTTTAAATGACAAGATAATTTCTATATGTTGTGTTGTTATCTGAAAAATCTTTTAATATTTTTTTTTAAAAATAAAACATATAACTAAATATCACTCAGGTAAAATTCTTAATTTTTATAATTATAAAGAGAAAATTGAGTTAATCTTAAGATTTATTTCTATATAATGTATATAGTATACAAAGACATTTTCATAAAATTTATAATATTTAAAAAAATCTAATGAACATAAAAATATTAATTTATTCTTTTAATTAGGAGAAATACATATATTAGTAAATAATTTTAAAATGTTTAAACCGGCATGTGCGGGCACAACATCTAGTTGAGTTATCATGATCGCATAAAACCAACATGTCGAGTTAGTTAAACCTCATTAACAGTGGAGGAGGTCATCAGTAGATTTGATAATTTGATGTATGATATTCGAGGTATCAAGACATCGTCAAGAAGCTACCGAACGCTTGCTTAGCCCATACGTCGCCGCATATTTCACGCACTTACGGCCCATTTTGTCTTACTATTAAATGGGCTAATCAATTATTATTATTTTTAAGCTCTTAAATATTAATTTTTTGGTGAGCTGTGTCCACCGATGATCTTACGCTCCCATGACGTCATTTGATCCAAGGGGCACGAGAGTTTCGGATGTACACTATTTTATGTGTATAAATAACAACAAATCGGGCACTTTCTAAGTAATACACTTTGCTCACTTTCGTATCTAAGTAAGACCACATTGTGTCTCCCTCAATACGCACGCATCTCGCCCTCATTCACTATACAATGTACGTCAGCAGAAGCCGACCAAAGAATCATCAGGTGTTCGTCAGTTTCCGTGGAGAGGAGCTTCGATGTGGTTTCGTCAGCCATCTTGTGGAAGCTCTCCAGAGACAGGGCATTAACGTTTTCATAGACAAACTCGAGAGCATTGGCCAAGATCTCTCCAATCTCTTCGTGAGGATTGAGGAGTCGGCTATCGCTTTGGTGATATTCTCTAGGAGGTACACGGAATCAAGATGGTGCTTAGACGAGCTCGTCAAGATCAAGCAACGTGTAGATCAAGGCTTGCTCAAGGTTCCTTTGTTTTCCCCTCAAGTAGAAATCACCTCCAAGATACAGTATATACATATACATACTGATGTCTTGTGTTACAGGTCATTCCAATCTTTTCCAAAGTGAAACCAGTAACCGTGAAACAAGTCCGTGGAGCATTCGGAGACAAATTCAGGGATCGAGAGTGGGAGTATCGTTGCGATAAACCAAGAACCGATAGATGGAAGGAGGCATTAGCATCCATTTCTTGCAAAATTGGTCTAACCTTTGACAAGAAAAGGTAAGTAACTAAAGTCTCTGGTCTGCATTTTATTTTTATCATTAGGCCAAATCTGATATCTGACTAATTTTTGCAGTAACGAAAGTATATTCGTCAGAACAATCGTTAAGGAGGTTGAGAAAATGATACAACCACAAGGGAATTTTGCGATCACTCCATTATCAGGAGGAGGACAGTGCGTGAACATCCTAGCATCAGGTCAAGATCAGATGGATCTATCAAGGGACAGTGTTCTTGTGCAAGAGAACTCTTACATTGCTAACCAAATTGTAGTTGTTTCCAATAATTACATGGACATCGAATATCAAAACTGCGTTCTAAGGGCTCAGCTTGTTGCATTAAGCGAAAGGTTGTTCTCACTAAACTCTATCATTGAGATGTCAGAAAGAGTCACGGCAGATGTCTTTCTCTTCACAGCCAACACTAGCCTCTTCTGATATTTTTAAAAACTAAGCGACTCTCATAAACAAAGTTGCATCCCTTTACTATATGTGTAATCACAACAAACAACTCATTTTCATGCAATTCAATACTTGAATTTCTCACTACGAACCATTAAATGAAGAAACAACAATACATGACACCGACTTTAATGGCTCTCCGACATTCTGTTAATTAGACTTAAGAATCATGACTTAATACTGGCTTTGTCAAATCTTAAACGCACAATACTCAACAAGAATAAAGAAAAAACATCCCACAGCGCTTTGGATGAGTCTCATAACTATCTAATTTATAAACCAACGTGCCCAAAACATTCTTAAGAAAAGGAAATAAGTGGATATATTATATATCTTAGGTAGTTTCCTAAACATCTAGAACAGATATCCTATTGCAAAGATAAACATAAACTCATACTTACCAGATCATCGTCAAGAGGATTTGTGAATCTCTTCATCCTAGGTCCAGATTAATTAGTTTTGGGAGTGACTCGATAGATCCGGGTATTGCACTTAGCTAGTCCCCTTAAGACACAGTTTTGATGTTTTGTGGAACCTCTGGAAACATTTGGATCCCTATGTAGCCACAGAGATAAAGAACGTGAAGGTGATTTAATTGCTCTATGACTGGGAAGATCTGCAAACTAGTATAGCCTCGGAGATCGACTAAGCTGAGGATAGTGGATGTCAACTAGTTTCCCAGAATGATGAAGGCATCCCGCCGGCACCGATTTGGGTGATGGATGATCTGGCGAGTTCGGCATCGCCAGTGAAGTCTACTCAGTCTTCTCTGCCTGTGCTTGGATTGAAAGGAGGTTCGTGTGTTGGTGCTGTGTAACGGAGAAAAATGTTGACCAAGTATGCGGTGGAAGTTGAGATGAGGGATGGTGTAGGTACTGTTGATGTACCGGAAGAAGTAATTAAGGACGCTGAACCACTGTGGGAGGACTTCCTTATAGGAAAATTTCTTGCAGCCAAAGTCCATGACATTGTAAACAAGATATGGGCTTTTAATGATAGAAACCAGATGTGTAAAATCAATTGATTCAAAGTCCTTTTTTTTTTTTTTTAATGATAGAACCCTCTCTATCGCCAGTCTAGTCTTTTTTTTTTTTTTTTTTTTTTTTGAATGAATGTTAAATTGATTCAAAAAAAGCCACATTACATCAGATGTGTCCTGTTTGATTGGGCAAAATAAACAGAATCTAACAAAATTTTCCTATTACATCCGATTTGCAAACCAAAATTGTAACAGTTCCTCCATACCCTTTAACCGTTTGGTCCTCATCACACTTATCTTGTTCCTGATATCCTTCTCCATCAGTTTCTTCAACACTTCTACGGGAATCAATTTTTCACCATGCCTTATCCTGTTCCTCTCTCTCCATACACCATAGAGGACAGTTTGAAAAGAATACCTAATACAAAATAGGCATTTCTTTTCCCTTGAAGTATCAGAAATTATACCCATGATCTCCCTCCAACGATTTGTGAATGAACTTCCCATTATCCCTTTCGCAATGAACTCCCAAATTTGAGCAGTATACACACACTCAAAGAATAGGTGATCTCGCGTCTCTTGCCCTGCCTTACACAGAATGCAAGTGGTATCAATACCAATACTCCATTTAGCCACTCTGTCCATCGTTGACAGTCTATTCCAAGAAGATATCCAAGTTATAAACGCAAGTTTTTGGGGTGGCTTGTGAGAACCAAATGCCTCGATACCAAGCATAGGCAGTATATGTAACTCTCAACTGCTGCCAAGTCTCCTTTGTTGAAAACCTTTGCTTATAACCCGACAACCCTTTCCAAATACTAATATCTTTCATTGAAGAATCAGTCGTATTCCGAAGAGCACTTATCTCATCCTCCAACTCATTGAGTACTCTTAATCGATGTCTTCTTCTCCGTCTAGTATACTGCAGTACCTCCTCCACTGTATCATCCCTTCCTACTCCCATCTCAATAGGTCCTCTTTCTCCCAGCAAATCAAATAATACTCCTTTCTCAGACCAATTATCATACCAGAAGGAGGTATGTCTTCCATTACCAATCACCTTCTTATAAAACAATTTAGCCACATCTCTGATCTTTAGCATCTTACGCCACATCCATGACCCCACTTGGGGATTTGATTTCACGTACCAAAAGCTCTTACCCTTCAGCAAATTGATTCGAATCCATTTTCTCCATAGAGAATCTCCAGATAACATTCTCCAAATTAGCTTCAGACCATAGACTTTATTAACTTCCCTCAAATCCCGAATTCCCAATCCACCTTCACTCTTAGCTTTACAGATATCTCTCCAAGCTATTTTAGTATTTGAAGATTTGAGGCCAGGTCCTGTCCATAAGAAGGCTGAACATATTCTCTCCACCTCCTTGATACAGCTACAAGGAATCCGAAAAACTCCAATCCAGAAATTTACAATGCTGATAAGAATAGAGCTAATCAGCTGCAGTCTACCAGCGTATGATAAGTATCTACAGGTCCAAGAACTTATCTTTTTCCTGAGATGTTCCAGAAGAGGTTGGTAGTCTTGCATTCTCATAGCTTGAGTCATAAGCGGTAGTCCCAAATATCTTACAGGCAAATCTCCTTCAGCAAGTTTGAAATTCGATAAGATATTCCTCTTCTCCACTTCAGAAACACCCGCCATATAGATAGTGGATTTCTCGACACTTATGCTCAATCCTGACCACACTTAAAACTCATCAAATACTGAAAGAGCACCCTGAACTGAGTCTTTTGATCCTTCCACAAAAACCATGAGGTCATCTGCAAAGCAGAGATGAGTGAGAGAGAGATGTCGACAGCCCGGATGAACCTTAAACTTCCTCTCCTCCATCGCCTTATCCAGTTTCAGTGACAGTACATTCATACACAATACAAATAAGTATGGTGATAATGAACATCCCTGACGAAGTCCCCTTGAGCTTTGAAAATACCCTGCCAGATCTCCATTAACTTGAACAGAAAAGAAAGGACTGGTGATGCATAATTTAATCCAGTGGACAAATTTTTCTGGGAATCCAAGAGCTCTTAAGCTTTCTAATACAAACGACCACTGCACCGAATCGAATGCTTTAGAGATATCAATTTTAAGAGTGCACCTTGGGCTAATCATCTCCTTGTGATAATCTTTGACAAGCTCAGAAGCCAAGAGAACATTCTCCATAAGTAAACGACCTTGGACAAAAGCTGACTGATTTTCTTGGATAATTTTTGGAAGAAGCTTCTTCAGTCTGTTTGCCAATACTTTAGATACCACCTTGTAGATCACGTTGCAACAGGAGATCGGCCTGTAGTCTTTCATCTCCATTGAATCCAATTTCTTGGGTATCAAAGCTAAGATAGTCGAGTTAATACCTTTGGGGAGGAAGCCATAACGAAATACCGACTGCACCGAGACAGTAAAATCATTGCATAGCACCGACCAGGTTGACTTGAAAAATTCAGCTGGATATCCATCTGGTCCAGGGGATTTGTTATTCGGTATTGCAAATAAAACCTTACGGATCTCCTCAGGAGATACTTCAGCTTCAAGCATCCTACTATCCTCCATTGAAACACGAAACTGAAGTATATCCTGCAGATCCTCATTTGAAGGTTCCTGGTAGTTTGTTGGGCGATGATTTAGGAACTCTCTAAAGAAACTCTCTGCTTCCTTTTTGATTTCCTCATGAGTATTAACAACAATCCCATCCTGACCCCTGATTTCTCTTATCATATTCTGAGCTTGTCTTGAAGTGATAGCACGATGAAACGTTTTATTGTTGTTGTCTCCAATCTCCAACCAGTTCATTTTAGCTTTTTGCTTCAGATGAACCTCCTCCAAACTCGCTACATGTAACCACTTACCATAGGCTTCTGCTTCTTCATGAATAGTATCATCACTTGGAGAACCGAGAGTAGCAGATTGCTTCTCACATAATACCTCAAAAGCTTCTTTAGTTCTCTTAGTAAGATTTCCCAGCTTCTCCCTTCCCAACTCTCTAATGATCGGCTTCAAATTCTTTAATTTCTTTGAGAATTTGTACAAAGCTGAAGTAGAATGATATAACTCCACTGTAGTATCCCAATAATCTTTAACCACTGGCAAAAACGATGGAATGCTACCCATGGAAGCTACATATTTGAAAGGCCTTCTGATCTTTTCTCTTGGAGGAAATAACTGGATCTTGCACCTCATATGATCCGAACAACCCCCAGGTTCAAAAATCGAATATGCATTGCTGAATCTGGTAAGAGCTTCTTCATTCATCAATACTCTGTCTAACTTCTTACATATAAGGCCCTCCTCCCTTTTATTACACCATGTATAGTGAGGCCCTTGATATGCCATATCGGTGAGACAGCATGGAAGAACCATCTCTTGGAAATCACTCATACCTCCAGGAAACCCTTCCTGTAGTGGCAAAACTCGAGCTTTCATCCCCAGCTAATATTTCGTTGAAATCACCCATTATCAGCCAGGGTTTATTCTTGAAGCAAGGCGAATTATGATGATGGATAAGATCCTCCCACAATACTCTTCGCTCCTCTACTTGATTACTTGCATAAACACAAGAACAAAAAAAATTATCTTCCCCCTTCAACTCTACCAGAACTGTAATAATTTGGTCAGATTTGTATACTGGAGTTATACACACCATATCCCTCCAAAGAAACCAAATCCTTCCACCTCTGCTATCTTCATAATTCGTAATAGAAGACCAACCTTGAAACACCTTACTCAAAATCTTTTCTGCTTTTCTTTCTTTCACTCTTGTCTCCAAAATACAATCAAACCTCATCTCTCGACTACCAACCCACTCACTTACAACGGAATGCTTCAATGATTTATTCAGTCCGCGCACATTCCAAAAGAAGCTCGCCATGATTATATTTTTCGTCTAGAAGACCTTTTGCTCTTAGGATTTGCATCCTGAGCTTTAGTCTTCTGGACTCTCTTCCCCCCTTTTTGCTCAACAGCTCTCTCTTTTTCTTTTGACTTCTGATCCAGAATCTCATCTTCCAGCAAATCTTCATCTCTTATTTCACTCGCTTCATCCTCAACCTTGTTTACTTCCTCATCATCTACCACTTCTTCTGGCAACACTTCCCCCTCTTCAACTTCATCTATACTCAGAGCAGAGTATTTAGAAGCTGATATCTGAATCTCCTCATCCTCCATTTTCCTAGATTGTTGCCTTCCCACTCTGCCTGGAGAAAACCAAACATTATCTTCCTTTGCTTTATCTCCTTGGGTCACATCTATAGGTAACTCATGATTCTCATCCTGAGCTACTTTTTGTATCTCTCAGTCTAGTCTTCTTGGGTAAGTACACTCTGGTTTCTGTCACCTAGTTTTTGTCGTCTTCCCGTAAGTGAAGTTTACGCCCTTTAAGGCGGCGGAGAAGTGCTGACGAAGGAGTAGCACGTGCCGTCGCAGCTAGAGCCGAAAAAGACATCGTGGTTTTTGCCCCTCTGGAAATAATAAAGGAGACAGTCTTGATTGCTCTGAAACTATTGTCTTGACGTTAGTTCTTACCATGTCTTCTTAAACGCCTCGTTCTTCTTTTAGTCTCAAAAAAGAAAGAACATCTTTAATTTTTAATTTTCTTAATAAACGATATTTTTTTACTCTAAATTTCCATTTACTTATTTAAAAAACTAATTACAAAACGTCCAAACAAATCGGGCGAGAATGTGGGAACCGAAATTCGCACTATCAAATTATCGTATAAATTAGGAAACTAGGAAAACCCTGATTTTCCAAAGATCTCGGATATCTGGAAAATCACACGCCAAGCAATCAGAATACGAAAAAAAGATGATAAAATAAGAAATCGTAAAAGAGAGCAAAAAATCATTTATTCTGAATCTGCGTATGAGCGTCACAACAAGGTAAAAGCGCTTCGGCTACGAGAGCTGTCGGCGAGATTCCTAGTCTAATACCCGAAGGCGGCTAAACCTAATTGAATCGCAGCTCGAAATAACAAGAAAGCGGAAAATTTCCTAAAAACAGTCTAAGTGCTAAGTTTTCTCTGAAAAAATTCTCCCCATGCCTCTCGCCCTTGCGCTCCTTATATACTCCCTCCTAGGTCGGTTTATGCCTTCCTCTTTTGCCCTTAAGCCGTCATAGTCCGAAAAATGGAGATATTCTATTTTTTCCGATCTTCATGATTATCTGCGGAAACTTTCCACTTAATTGCGGAAACTTTCTATTTAACCGTGGAAACTGATGTTTATCTCCAAGCATAAACCGATGCAAGATTTATGGGATTTTAATAAATTGTAAGTGGGCCTCGAATCAAGTGTAGGACCCTTTGGGCCGTCTTTTGGTTTGAGACATTTTTTACGTCTTCTCCGATAAAGTTATTTTTCCGCAGTTTTATCGTAAACCAAGATGACAATTCCATTTGATCGAGAAATCAAGAAATGGTTAGATGTGGCTTGCGGAGAATTGTTACAAGGATAGTCTAGAATGCATAGTTTTATGTTGTATCGTCGTTTCGGAAGACTTTGGACGTTTGCGGAAAAATGGTTGATGCTCGTATACTCGGTTGCTATAGCGACCGAGCTGTGTTCGAGCCTCGGTCGCTATAGCGACCGAGCTCTGTTTCGTGATACGATCGTTATAGCAACCGAGCTCTTGTTCGTGACCCAATCGCGATCGGGTTTGTTCTGTGGGTTTAGAACCACTGTCCGAGCGTCCAAGGTTGATTATACGATGCTTTTGGTGTTAAGATCAAGAATATCAAGGAATCGTTGATTTTAAGAAATCACAGTTTCTTAAGAAATTGCAATTTCTTAAGAAATCACGATTTTTAGGAAATCATATTTTTAAGATATCGTTATTTCAAGGAATCTTTGTCTTAAGAAATCGCTGTTATAAGTAATCGTTGTTTGGATCTTAAAACATATTTCTCCGTAAATCTTCGTATAAATTTTACTTTTCGAGATCGTAAAATTTTAATTAATAATTTTTTTAACGGAGATTTGGATGCCAACTTTGCCGTGTCTGATTTCGACCCCAACAGCGGACAAAAATCTTTCCAAGAATTTTATTGTAAAAATTAGTTAAGTAATTTTACGAGAATTATCTTTTTCGAGAAATATTTTTGAACATTAATTTCGTTGTGACCGTTTTTGACTCCAACAGTTAGCCTCCCAGCCCGTTAGAACTGTGGATTGTAGATGCGAGGTTCTAGCGTGCTTTAAGACAAGTCAGACAAGTTACGCAGAATTAGTGGTCGAAAATGTCCATTGAAGGTTGTACGTTCATTCTAAGAAGAGTGGAATCTTATAAGATCGGGGCTGCGCTTGATGAAAGCTGCCTACATACCCTTTGTCAAAAGGGATCAAGCCATTCGTAGTTCGTCTTGGAGTTAAGATTCTTATGACCTGTTTTCCATTGAGACCTTTACGGTCTAGTTGTATGTTGTGCAGAGTTCATTGGGCATGTTGTTGCCGATGGAATTTTGTATTGGACCTTTGTCGGTCTTAAAATTAGCCTCGGAGGCCGTTTACTTTGGCTAAGTGTGGCTATATTTATATTTTCGGGACCGAAAGCGTGTGGCTTCGAATCCCAGCCGCTTTGCAACTTTTTAAATTTGGCGTTTTAAAAGCATGTGTTGTATTCGTGTGAATGTAGAGGGAAGAGTATGAGTTGTCATCTCATATGAAACTCTGTGTAGATCGTTATATTTGCTGTTCGTTTTAGAAGTACAAAAATTTTATTCTTCGGAATTTCACGAACGTAGTAATACAAGCAAAAAGACATATTTTGGGATCTCATATCTTTTGATATCATGCTTAGAGATGTTAGAGACCAGTGTGCTGGGTTTAGGGCAAGACCTAGGCATACTTCTGGTTTAGGGGGTGCGACGACTAATTCGGCTTACGTATCCCATTACAGTTTCAATCTGATTCCATACCGATTTAAAGTCCGCGATAGGTTCTCGGCTTATACGACTTGTATGGTTGGAATCGAGTATCTCTCCTAGGACAATTTCTAAGTCTCCTGGAAGTGCTGACCAAAATTTCAGATTTCTTTTATAGCGCTATTACCCTTGTGTCGGGCGTATGAGAGCTATCTCTATGAGACGGCTAAGTCTGTTTAGGACTGTTAAGAGTTTGTTGTGATCAGCAACTAACTTATTGGTAGATATTACCGTTTTTGAATCTTCGCGAAGGATACATGTCTAGAGAGGGTGTCAGTGTGTATGACTGTCTAGTCTTACAAGAAGATGATTTTATCGAGGAGGGTAATATAATTGAAGAACGAATCATCAGGCGTCTGCGACGTCTCGCAATGCTTGAAGATTTGTTATTCTTTTGGATGCCGCATTACGTGTTAGAAATGTTCGCGGGCTTGAATGTGTTCTGGTGTTGCATGGGTTTAGTCTCAACCCTGCGTTAGAGAAACGTGTTGGTTTATCAGCGAATGTTCTCAACAAAAATTGTTGTCGATGCTAAGTAGTTTGATTTACGGTAGAGGAATTAGGACCGAATGGTCGCATATTTTTGATATGGGATGAAGCGTTTTTCTCCACTGTGCTTTTTGTGAAGAGTCGGCTCTTCGAGATTTATTTCGTATATTTTAAAGATGATTCGTATAGCCTAGGAGCTTTGTTACGATTTCGTCCTTACATGCCGCGTGTTTCTAGGTAAAACATTGCTGGTTTAAAGCGAATTGTGGAATGTGTGAGACTTGGTCGGTTATCGACAAGTTTAATTTTTCCGTTAACTGTTTGGTTGTTAGGACTGAACTTTGTTACGAACAATTATCGTGTAGTTTCTGCTCTAGGTTATACGACAAATAGTTTGTGTGATTTGTCCCTTGGCGTTTTATGAAAAATCATGGATTTTTCCTTAGCCATTTAAGCGATTGGAGCGGTGACCGCTTAATTGTTTTAGCTTGGGGGAAGGTTGCGTTCAACAATATAGCCAAGGATGTTGTTAGAAAAGGACCAGATTATGGAACTTTTGTTTTCCGATTGTCCCCAAGAAGATGCCGAATTCTGGTTCGGGATTTATGAGGAGGCGTAGTTGACTGAGGGCCAAAAAACGTTTGTCGAGATTAACATGTCAAAAATAGCGGAGTTTTCCGTGTTATTGTTGATGGTTGTTTTAAAACCAGCTTCCTCTTTGGGTTTAAGTCATACGATTCGTATTTCCTATATTGTTTCCTTAGTCGTAAAAAATTTATCCTTCTTTGTCCGTGAGAAACAAATTTTAACAGGCTCGACGCAGAATCCTTTTGGATTCAGTTGCGAGGCGATTTCGTGTTCGAATGTTACCGCGAGAAGTAAAAATTAGGAGTCAGCGATCCTCATGGAGCTTCGTTTTTATTTCACAAAAAATTATCAATGCTGGTTTTCTGGAAAACTGATTATGTCTATTTCCGAAAGTTGATTCGTATGTCGAGATTCGACTATACGGAGGATTTTTCGTGAAATTATCGTGAGAGTGTTTTTCGCAAAATTTTTCATGAAATTTTTGAAGTTTGTTTTGTAGCGATGCTGGCCTTGTTTTACCGTAGGCTTGAACGAAAAATAATGGGCGTCCAGTTTTACGAAGAAATTGAAGACTGCGGAGTTGTGATGTTTTCCACAGATTACACGAAGAACATTTATGTTTAGACTTTGATTTTCAGTGACAAATGCTCGGTCGGAAATACTCATGGAGTTTTTCCAAAGCTTATTCCAATATGATCTGGTCGCTAACCGTCGTGTTATTAATCTGAAGTTGGTACAAGTTTTCTAATCGCGAGATTGCGACAAAAGATGTTGTAGAGCTCTCAAGATTATGTTTGCTGAAGGTATGGCTATATTTCTTGCGCAGTTGGAAGAGTATTTGATTGTCGTTTGCCTTCTAGGACGATTTTAATGAGGCGTTGGATTGTCTATGGTGTTTTCAGGCTGACGACTTGGAATATTTCAGTTTTTAATAAAATTACTAGGAACAAATCGATTTTAAGACGACGTTCGTATCTCTAGTTCTTTCTTTCTTTAGGATGCGGGATGAGTACGTTTTTATGCGTGGCGATCGTTTCTCGGTTTTGCGAGAGATTAGATCGGTTTGCGAGTATCGCCTGGTCAGTTAAGGAACAATAGAACAAAACTGAATCTTTGCCTATTATTTAGCATACTAGATTATCCACCTAGATTCTAAGTTCCTTAAAATTAACTGCAGTTCCTAAGACGTTGTCATCCTTTATCCTACGGAAAAATAATATCTGATAAAAATTTCTAAGTCGGAAATACCTTAGTGTTTTTCGGAGATGCAGCTTTGTCTTTTTTCAGTTTTGCTCGCTTATTTTCCCTTCTTCTTTTCGTGTACGTTCACCATCTCGACATCGGTGTTTATGCTTTGAAACTCGAGAATTATTTTTCAAAATTGATTGACATCTTCTCCCTCTATACAACGTCAATTTTTTTTAAAAAAAATTTCAACGTAATCGTATTGTTGAGGCGGCTAAAGTTTTAAGTTAACTGCTACCGTTTTATACGATCAATTTGAATCTATGCGAGAAAACAAGTCTTTGCGTTTTTTTTTGTTTTTGATATTATAAAGTTCCAACGGTAACTTTAATCGAGTCGAAAAAAGACACGTTTCGATCGAGATTCGAAAGCAAACGACGCAAAGATTGAGCTAGGGTGAGTAGGAACAACCAGAGGAGTTTAAGATAAGTTCTACTTGTTTTCGTCGTAAACTCTCAACAGAAACTCCGATTGAGACGAAACGAAAAGCGTTTCGACGAGGATTCAAAGGAGAACACAGAGGAGGATTCCTTCGAGGCCTGCCGGGTCGCTATAGCGAGTGAGAATGTCATCTCGGTCGCTATAGCGAGTGGAAGGAAGCTTACACTACAAGAAATATGTACATTTGTAGCACACGATAAACGCTATCGTTGGTTTTTGATAGCGTTTTCTGATATGCTATGTCATCGGCAGCCATCATAGGTACCCCCTATATGATAGCTGTTTTTTTGACGCTATATAATGTACAGATACGATAACAATATGAAGTAGTTGTCTTTAGTGTTATTATAAGACGTGTTTTATATGTTACATATTGATTACGAGTCATGTTTCGTGCCATTATAGGGCTTTCTACAATAGCTATCTGTATTTGCTATAACTAATTTGTTATGGTTTATTGTGTGTTATCGTAGTTTAGTTCGTAGCCATTTATAAACGCTATTATATTAGAGAATAACATTTTTTTTGCTATTGTTGTATCGTTTCAGTGCTATGCTTTTTTCGTCAATTGTTATTTTTTCATAATAAAACCATCGTTAACAAAAGAGCATTCTGCTTTAGAACAACCTGCTTTAGAACAACCAACTGCTTCTTAACAGATTGTGATAATACATGTCATAAGTTTTAAGTACCAGAAACAGAAACAGACACAGCTGATCGAAAACTTAAGCTACTTGCTAACTAGCCGATGGAAAAACAATAGCCTAGTCTAAAAACTAGCTAATTCTGGATCAAAGTTCTTCATCCCCTGCATGCTGCAACAATCAAAAACTCTGATCAGTTTAGGAATTGCATATGAAGGATTGAAATCAGAAAGAAGTAGACTTACAAGTGCATATTAAAATATGACCAATTTATCAACTGTCCATGCAATAGACGAACCATGTGCATCTTTCAAAGACTCGATTTCATCAGACTTCCTCCAAACGTCTGCATCATCTACCATCACTGCATCAACCCACACCCTAGCTGCATTCGGACCCAATCGTACAAAGTGTACCATTTTATTTGGGTCAGTTGAATGCACACGTCCTTCGGCAACAACTTGTTTCCTTCCACTAATGTCCATCAGTTTGCACTTCTTATTCACTTGTACAGATTCAGTTCCATGATTTTCCTGTTATGTTCAAATATACATAACCATTTCAAACTCAGACATTAATAAGAACAATGATCTTTAAAACTGTAACAAAATGTTACCCGGCTTGATGGAGACTTCTCAGAAGGAGCTGATGATGTAGGAAGCTTAGAACCGAAGGATGGAACTTTTTGAATTGTTTCTCTTGTGTTTCCTACTGAGGATGCAGTGTTCTGTGATGGAGATCTTCTTGTTCCCTCCGGTGGGTTTTCGAAGACAACTTTTCTAACCGGCCATGAGATAAAACTCATGAAGCAGTCTTCAAGGTATGCAACGTCCGACGTAGGCCTCCATAAAAATGTATCAGGTTCAAGTATGACATCCAGGAAGACTTTAACTGCTTTTGGTCCGAGGGGAATGCCATTAACCAATGCTTTTGGTTCTTGTGTCTGCCAACGTCCTTCACCAACAACTACAGTATCATCGGATAAATCAAGTAGTTTGCATTTGTTGAGAGAGTTTGCTCTTGAGCCCTGTCACATATCATGAAAGGCAAATCAATAATCTTATGTCAACATTAACTACATACAGAACACAATAAAAAACGTTACCAGTGGTGCAATGTCTTCTGGTTGGAGGCCCTGTCCTAGTTCAACACATTTATTCTTAGGCCATGCAACGATATGACCAACAACTTCCTTAATGGTGCACAGTTTCGCGCAGGTCTCCAGAGGTAAGCTTCTAGTGCAGTAGCAGAATCAATGAAGACTTTTACATCTGTAGGGCCTAATCGACTGTCATTCACAATATCTTCTGGGTTTGAAGAGAGAATATGCCCCTCAGCAACGTTTCCCTCTTCATCAGCCCAACTCAATAATAAGACACTTCTTCTATGATTTTTTTTTCACACTCTGTATCAATGTCAGAAGCAAAAATGTGAGATTGTAAAAATTAAACAAGACATTGATCTAGTATATGAAGACTTACCCTTGAAGCCGAGGTTTCACCCACTTCATATTCATCTCCGACTTGGTTTTTCATTTTGGCAAGTTCAGCTTGTAACTGATAAACCGTTTCCTGTAGCTCAATTTGCTTCTCTTGCATCTCAGACATAGTCTTGTTCTTAACTTGGAAGCAAGCTAATTTGATCTTACTCATATTTCTGCCCATTACTCTCAAACGACCAGGATTATCAGGTCCTAACAGTTGGACGAGTGTATCTTCATCTCTGTTTTTAGCACCATTAACAAGCTTGGCTGCCCTTTGCTACACAACAGAAAACAAACGAATAATTAAAAGCTTCTGAAAAAGAAAACTACAGAACAAAATAATGATAAGGAATATTTGTTTTCAACTCACAATCTTCTCAGCTGCATTTGTGTTAATAGGAGTTCCATCTTTTCTGGTTCGTGACTTAACCTAGATTTTAAGCCTTGACACTCCAGATGGGTTATCTGAACTTTTTTTCTAAGAAAATAATGAATGTGTAAATATCCTTTACTAAAGAAAGAGTAATGAAACAACAGGAAGAAAGTATACTGACCATCTCTTCAGTAAGTCTAACCATTCCCTTGCGACTGAATGTATGAGGAATCTGTTTGCTTCTTCTCTCTTTGTAGCTATCACTCAAGACCTATCATAATATTTTTAATATGTTAATCTATTTCGAAACAAATATAGTACTCAATACGAGAAGCATACCTTGAATTCTTGGCTAGTTTTAAGCTTCACAAACTTCTGCCACTCCACCGGAGGAACATTCTTAGGTTTGAGCATGTTCCTTTGTTGGTTATTCTCCGTTTCATTAATTTGTGTGACTAGGCGTGACTTGGATGACCTCCACAAGGCTCCCATATGCTTAAGCAGTGAATCCTTATGGTAGTCATCATAAATTTCAAACCTCGCCTGCAAACACATAGTATGTAAATCAGTTTTCTGTTATTTACTTGTGCTCATTGTATAAAAACTCTCACCTGAACCGATTTCCAGAGTACAGTCTTCACTTCTTCTGTAAGCTTTTTCCAACATTCAAGTGTGACAGGAACGTGTTCCCTTACCAAAGGACCTAGATATGAAGACAACTTCACAGAACCTCACCATAAGGTTCTCCCAGTGGATTGAAATCAACATGAACTCTGGTATTTGGATCTTTGGCTAGGTCTTTCATCTTCGTAGGTCCACGCTTTCTCTTACGAGAGCTTCCAACTACAGGTTATTCTGTACCAAGATCGAGTTCCCCTTCAGACTCTTCAGCGTTATGCTGCTCTTCTGGCGCACCATTTGAGTCGTGTTCTTGTACAGGTTCTTCTGGGTCGTGTTCTTGCTCAGATTCTCCTGGATCTTGTACATTCTATGTGTCTTGTACATCACCTCCAGGTTCTACACTCCCCACGAACTCAACTTCTTCATCTTCTTGTATTATTTTCTTTACTTTTTTCCTTCCTCTTTTTGTCTTTGGACGTCCCATCTTAAGTTACCTGAAACAGATCATGAAAAGAAAAGTTATCTAAAATCCAAATAATTCAAGTCTAGTTAACAAGCCAAATAGAACATCCATACAACACACACATTAAGCAGACTAGAAACCATATAATTCATGTGTAGTTAACAAGCAAACTAGATCATCCATACCAAACACACAGCAAGCACACAGAGAAAGAACAATCACACACACGTATATTCCTTCACAATCGGTTCTGGCATTGTCAGCGTCATCATTGTCAACATCCATGTCAAAATTTGTAGGCAATGGTCCAATCTCTGCTTTTCCCTCGTGAACATCTTCCTTACTGTATCTTTTTGAAGAACCTCTCATGACAATATATCAGTTGGAGGTCTCATTTTCCCTAGAGTAGAAGACTTGCTTTGCTTGCGAGGCTAGTATATACGGGTCACTAGCAAAGGATGATGCTTGACTTTGATGCATGTTAACAAGTGTAAAACCATCTTCAATCTTCACTCCATTACCCTTTACTGCCCACTGACATCGAAACAGAGAAACGTAGAAGACATTCTAGTCGATCAGAACAATGTCTGTAACTCTGCCGTAGTAAGACACCAAATCAACCGCTTTGTGATGTATCTTTAGCACTTAATCTACAAACTGCGGTAGCCTCATAGTAAACTCCAGAATTCTGACTTTTCCTATCAACATACTTTGTGCAAAACCTCTGCCCATTAACTATGAAGCCAGTATATGACTTTGCAGAACAACGTGGACCATAAGCTAACCACTTGAGTGTTTCCTCATGTTCTTTGGAATCAAGAGGAACCTACAAAGTACAAAACACAGTAAACAACAGTACAACATCACATTCGATAGTATGTATAAGCTAACATTCTCCTCACGAACATGTTCTTTTAACCAAGTTGCAAAATTCTTAGCATGCATACTCCACAAGGTAGATGCATCACGGAGACACTTATCATCCGTGTCTTGTAAAAACTGGAGATGCTCACTGGTCAATAGAAGCTCACTTGTCATCACTTAAATGTAAACTTTCACATATGCAGGTTCACTAGTGAATAAGAAAATGAGACTTACTTTACATAAGGCTCGACCAGAGCCAGGTTTCGGATAATAGCAAGATATGCTATTTTCTTCTCCGTTTCAGTGAGGGTAATTGAGGTTCCAGTTGATATTGGACGCCCCTCAAGTATAGAGCTGTTCTTATACTCCATGTTTCTATCAGCTTTCTCTTCTACATTTGTTGTCTTCTTCAGAAATTCACTGCAAAATCTCATACATTCCTCAGCTAGATAAGACTCAGTGATGCGTCCCTCTGGTCTGGCAGTATTCCTAACGAAGTCTTTAAGTACTTTCATGTACCTGAAAAAATTTGAGTTAAGATCGATTAGCTAAATCATTTTCAGAGATTTCAAAAAGACAAGTAAATAGTACCTCTCAAATGGGTACATCCATCTGAAATGGACTGGTCCACCAAGTTGGGCTTCTCACCCTAGATGCACAGTCAAATGGACCATGATATCAAAGAAACTTGGAGGGAAAAATCTTTCAAACAGGCAAAGAGTCTCTACAATCTCCGCTTCCATAACCAGGAGCTGGTCCCTGTCGATCACTCTCTGACACAAAAGATTGAAGAATGTGCATAGCCTTGTAATTTCTAGCCTTGGTCCTTTAGGTAACAAACCTTTAAGAGCGATAGGCATGAGTAGTTGCATTAAGACATGATAGTCATGTGACTTCAACCCTGTGACTTTGCAATCATCTAGTGAGACACCTCTAGCTATGTTTGAACAATAACCATCTGGCCCTTTGAAGTCGAATAGGCGCCTGCAAAATAACTTCTTCTCTGTCTTGGACAAAGACCACGGTGCAGGAGGAAGATATGTTCTCTTTCCCTGCTGCTTAGCGTGCAAATCATGCCTAATACCAAGATCCTCCAGGTCTTTACGAGCAGGAAGACCATCCTTTGATTTTCCACAGTGCAACAATGTCGAGACAATACTAGCCGCCACATTCCTCTCAACATGCATTACGTCTAAGTTGTGCCTCACCGGGAGCTCCTAATCAGCAATATAAGCAAAATTAATCAAAATACAGTTAATTATATAAATATATAAGCACAAGAATGTAGCTTCATACCGCACAGTAAGGTAGCTTGAAGAAAATCGATCTCTTCTTCCATCTTGATAACTCATCTTCATCTACTTTGACTTCTTCATCTTCCTCATCCTCTTCCTCTGATTCACTGGCTAAACCCTCACTATCAGATCCTATATTAGTACTGATCACCCTTTTTCTCTTACTTCTAGGACGCTTAGCATTTCCAAACTCATTTTTGAAATGTCTCAGGTTTTGATAAATCTCACGCCCAGTTAAAATTCTTCCCCTTCTCCCTTGTTCACATTTTCCATCGAACCATCTCTTCTTTGCCCGAAATCTATGAGCTGGTGGTAGACCCTTTCTGTGGCACATGTATACATGTTTTCTGCTGAATTTTAGCCACATGCTATCAGTATTCTTCCCACATAGAGGACATCCCATTCTTCCCTTTACTTTGCAGCCTGCTAAATTCCCATAAGCTGGGAAATCACTGATAGTCCATAGCAGCATTGCTCTCAGTGTAAATGTTGATCGAGTCAAAGCGTCGTAGACTAACTCTCCAGTGCTCCACAGCTTGTTTAAATCCTCAATGAGAGGTTCTAAGTAGACATCTATACTATTACCAGGCTGTTGTGGACCGGGAATGAACAGACTCAGCATAATGTTCTCCTTCTTCATGCATAAATCAGGTGGCAAGTTGTAGTTGACTAGCAGAACTGGCCAACAACTGTACATCGTGTTCTTCATATTGAATGGATTAAACCCGTCTGTAGGAAGTTCAAGCCTCATGTTCCTCTCTTCTGCTGCAAATATAAGGTATTTTGCATTCATCTGATCCCATGTGACTGAATCAACAGGGTGTCGAAGCTTCCCATCAGTGCTTTTGTTGTTGAAGTGCCACCTTAGATCGTTAGCCATTTCCTCATACCGGTACATTCTTTTCAATCTCGGGGTGATTGGAAAATAACGTAACACTTTCTGTGGGACTCCTTTCTTCTTTTCACCAGTGTGGAGATTGGTCTTCCATCTTGAAGCCTTACATTTAGGACACTGTTCAAGCTTCTTAAATTTCTTTCTGAAGAGGCAGCAGTCATTTACACATGCGTGAATCTTCTCGTATCCCATATCAAATGTCTTCAAGAAATTTTTAACCTCATACAGTGAAGTGTGTAGAACGTTTTCCTCAGGTAGCATCTCCGGCAATGTCTCTAGCAGATCATTGAAGCTCCTGTCAGACCACCCATTCTGAGTCTTCAATCTAAACAATGATATAATTGCAGATAACTTTCTATGGCTTGCACAACTCGGATACAAAGGTGTCTCAGCATCAGCTAGCTTTTCCAAAAACTCATCTTCTTTCTTGTCTTCTCCCTCTGCCATCTCAGTTAAATCCCCCGTAGCAGCTAACACTTCATCAAAACCTTCAGCAGCTCTGTATAACCCCAAGATCTCATCATTCCATTAATGCACGCTGCCTTCATCTGCAACCCCTGAGTTCAGGTCTTCGTGTAGATACCAATCAGGTCACATCTTATAAGCCTCCTCCATTCCTCTAGTAACGAGATGGTCAGCTACCACACTCGCTGAGTGACGATCTATATTACGACAGTCGATGCAAGGACATACAATCATATCATTCCCTCCCGAAGCTGCAGCCACATCCTCTACAAACTTTGAAGCCCCTCTCTCGTAAGCAGGATCAACCCTACAGTTCAGAATCAAAAGACAAAAGTAAATAAACAAGTAAACGAAACAACAAACAAAAACCAAGATATATTTTTGAATTCATTACCTGCTAAGATGCACCCAAGCTTTGTCCACCATTTCTATGTTCTAACCTGAACTGAAACCTTTAGGAACATAGAGATCCAATTCAAAGTAAAACCAATCAAAATGGAAGGAGATAGCACAAAACAAACCAATCAAAGTAGACTCATAATCTAAAACGAAACCCTACACTCATAATCAGGAAACGAAACAATACGAAAAAGAAAACAAGCTCGAAAGAAGATAATTTCAATTTTGAAACCATAGCCTCTTAATAATAAACACAAAGCAAACACATAATGAATCAAACACGAAAGCAAACACGAAATAAAGCAAGAACAAGACTTCACAGATAATCGAAAACGAAACCTAAGCAAGGATAAATATCTTCGATTTTAGCTCAAAATCAAGCCAGACCTCGCAATTTAAGCAAGGATACCTTAGGTAAAGGAAATGTCGATGAATTTGCGGTTGGAATAAGGTAATTAGAGTTTCAAAGTTGTTAAATCGAAATTGTTGTATTCTAGGGTTCGAAGAGAAAAGAGGGGAAATGAAAGAGGAAAGAGGGGAAATAAGAGAGATGAGAGGGAAACGACAAATGATAGGAGGAAATGTTCTGATTTTCGCTAAGTGTCACGCGGAAAATAACATTTTAGCTTCCCGCTTACTAAAACTTTTCCATAGCGTTAATAAAACGCTGTTATAGAGTATTTGATTTTTTTTACGCATAAACGATAGCAGTTCGGTGAAACGAGCTATCGCAATATGCTATCAATGTGAACTTTTTTGTAGTGTTACGACTAGTCCCGTTTGTATTCGTCGTAAAATCTCAACGAAAACTCCGATTGCGACGAAATGAAAAGAGTTTCGAAGAGGATTCAAAGGAGAACAGATAGTAGGACTAGTTTGAGGCCTTCTGACTCGCTATAGTGAGTGAGGATGTCATCTCGGTCGCTATAGCGAGTGGAAGGGAGCCTAAGACGGGTCCCACTTATTTTCGTCGTAAAATCTCAACGAAAACTCCGATTGAGACGAAACAAAAAGCGTTTCGAAGAGGATTCAAAGGAGAACAGATAGGATGACTCCTTTGAGGCCTTCTGGCTCACTATAGCGAGTGAGGATGTCATCTCGGTCGCTATAGCGAGTGGACGTGAGCCTAAGACGAGTCCCGTTTGTTTTCGTCATATTATCTCAACGGAAACTCTGATTGAGACGAAACGAAAAGCGTTTGAAGAAGATTCAAAGGAGAACAGATAAGAGGACTCCTTTTAGGCATGCTGGCTTGCTATATGTTGGGGTCAAAAACGGTTCTCTCGAAATCAACGGCTAAAACTATTTATCATGCGCGGACTTTCCATAAAATAAGCGTCGAAAGCAAGACAAGTCGTATAGCTTAAAGAACCTATGTTAAAGTCGATCGTTCTTGATTTACACGATAAACTTTACGAGAAAACCAAATAAGATTTAGTCGTAAAACTTCGATGATACAATCAAGAAGAACCGAGAGACATTAGGTCCGTAGCTAAGATGACACGACCATACGAAAGTATACGGAAGAAACGGGAAGTAATCTAAGTTTGGACAGGCCGAACGACAAAGAATCCGCCTTGAAACTTCAAAGAGTCCGTTCTCTCAAACCGTGAGGACCCAGAAAACGAGTAAGATATCAAATCGAAGCCCTCGCCGAGACGCACGTGATTCCTCTAGGCGCCGGGCGCCTAGCGCCCGTGCCGAGACGCACGTGATGCCTCTAGGCGCCGGGCGCCTAGCGCCCGTGCTGCCTCTAGGCGCCGGGCGCCTAGCGCCCGTGCCGCCTCTAGGCGCCGGGCACCTAGCGCCCGTGCCGCCTCTAGGCGCCGGGCGCCTAGCGCCCGTGCTGCCTCTAGGCGCCGGGCACCTAGCGCCCGTGCTGCCTCTAGGCGCCGGGCGCCTAGCGCCCGTGCTGGTCCTAGCCGCCGAGAAACTTCAAAGAGCCCGTTCTCTCAAACCGTGAGGATCCAGAAAACGAGCAAGATATCAAATCGAAGCCCTCGCCGAGACGCACGTGATGCCTCTAGGCGCCGGGCGCCTAGCGCCCGTGCTGCCTCTAGGCGCCGGGCGCCTAGCGCCCGTGCTGCCTCTAGGCGCCGGGCACCTAGCGCCCGTGCCGCCTCTAGGCGCCGGGCGCCTAGCGCCCGTGCCGCCTCTAGGCGCCGGGCGCCTAGCGCCCGTGCCGCCTCTAGGCGCCGGGCGCCTAGCGCCCGTGCCGCCTCTAGGCGCCGGGCGCCTAGCGCCCGTGCCGCCTCAAGGCGCCGGGCGCCTAGCGCCCGTGCCGCCTCCCGCCTCTAGGCGCCGGGCGCCTAGCGCCCGTGCCGCCTCTAGGCGCCGGGCGCCTAGCGCCCGTGCTGGCTCGGGTCTTCGAGCGACAATCTTCCGTGCACAAGTCCCAGGCCCCGGCCGTCAGAAGTATGTACTTTGAATCTTTCCCGAGTCCTCGCGGAATGTATCATTGAGATTCCGCATACAAAACTATCGTCCTTACTCCAAACTAAGATCGTCGGAAACACTTCGGAAACTCGTAAGGTATCAACGGAAAAGAAGATCTTAAATTCTTCGTACGAAACAGTGATGGTTATCCTAAGACACCACTCATCTCAACTCTACGAAGGAATGAAGATCTTCCGAAGAAATCGTAAAAAACAGCGGAAGTCCTAGTGACGGCTCGAAAGGGACCAAACGCGATCGGACAGTCCGTTTACGATTATCTGAGATAGATACGGCAATTTACGTTTATCTTTACATAACAAGATAAATGCTAAATTTCCAAAAGGATAAATGTCAAGTTTCCCGAAGATAAATGTCAAGTTTCCCGATAAACATGAAGGCCGACGAAAATGGAAAAAGCCCGCTTCGCGGCCCAAAAGGAGAATAGACCGTCATAAGAAGGAGTATATAAAGGAGCTTTGGGAGAGAAGGAAAGGCAGAGCGAAAATCATTGAGAGAGAGAGCAAATCCGAGATTGGAGACCTAGAGAGCTCCTGTTAGCTTAAGAACTTAGAATTTAGGCGGTAGACTAGCAAGGCACGACCTAGAACGTCTGGCCGCCTCTCGTTCTATTTTCATCTTGTCCGCAGACCCTTATTTCTCGCGGAAGGATCTACCAATCCTTTTACTTAGAGTTCCGCACATAGAAACCCTAGGCATTATTCTCGACATGTCCGTTTCTATGACAAACGCTCATACTAGACGAACTCCGCCAGGCAGTTCGATCTCTTGTTCAAACCCTTCCAACTGAACTACGTCCGACTTGATCCTCGAAAGGGGTACGTAGGCAGCCTTCCTTAAGGTCCAGTCCCAACTCTTAACAAAACCCTTTTTGTACGATTTACGATCTTCGTTATCTTTCCATATCTTCCGCACTTGTTCGGTCACTTGTCGTTGGCTGTCGCAGAGAATCCGGGCCTTCAGGGAAGGTCGGGTTAACTTGGCTTTCCTCCGTATTTTACTTATCAAAATCGACAGTGCGAATTTCGGTTCCCACAGTTTGGCGCTAGAAGGAGGGGGGGACGGATTACTCTTACTCTTACGGCCGCAAAACGCTTGATCAAAGCAATGTCTGGAAATATGAAAGACAAACTCGCAGCTCACATCGACGCTGGTAAAACAACTTCAGCAGTGACTGCTCCTGCGACCAACGCTTATGTAATCGGTTATCTAAGATTATCATCTTACGGACAAACGTCCCGAGAGCGGACCATCCCGACCAAGTTCGGGTCCTATCAACCATGCGCCCACGTCCAAGTTCCTGCAACACGGTCCTCGGGTCCATGGACACAACCCCCCTCGCTTGGAAAAATTCAAAAAATGACTTGGTAGTCGAGACGGATTCCTGCCTGCCGTATACAACAGCTATGGTTAGCTTGAACACCAGTTGCCTTAACTATACGGGGAATTGAAATCCCTTCGGAAAAACCAGCGTCACATCAACGGCTTTTTCTAAAGAAAAATCGTAAAAACGTCTAAGTCCCAAGACGGCCCAAAAGAGGCCCGAATCACGGCTAAACGACCACATACGATTTTAGAGTAGGATCGAGCCCAAGGCTGATATGACGGTATGATTACCGAGCAGAGTTTCGACTGGAAATGTTTCTTAGAATAAATTCTCGAAATATTTCACGAGACAGCTCTTGCACGATTAAACTCGACAACATTTTACAAAACAGTTTCCGTAAAATTACCTCGACAACATTTTGTGAAATAACTCTCGTAAAATAAAAGGTCAACAACGTTCTAAGAAACAATTCCTTGCTGGGATCATGATGAAATCGATGTCCAAAAGCCTCGGAAAAACAATTAAAGAAACCTCGTGAGACTAAGTGTCGATCGAGAAACCTTTAAAAAAACCGGGAAAAACAGGCAGTTCCCGCAAGGAAGCACAGTCCCGGGCGGCTAGCACGCCCGTGCTGTCCCTAGGCGCCGGGCGGCTAGCACGCCCGTGCTGTCCCTAGGTGCCGGGCGGCTAGCACGCCCGTGCTGTCCCTAGGCGCCGGGCGGCTAGCACGCCCGTGCTGCCTCTGGCACCGGGCGGCTAGGACGCCCGTGCTGTCCCTAGGCGCCGGACGGCTAACGCGCCCGCCCTGCGCTGGTCGCTGGACAACAAAACATTCGGCGAACGCGGCAAATCCTCGCGAGACCATCCCGACGATAGTCCAACCAAATACTTTGCACCTTTCGTAAATTAATCCTAGACGATACTTCACGAGACAGCTTCTGCACGATTAAACTCGACAACATTTTACGGAACAGTTTCCGTAAAATTAACTCGACAACATTTTGTTGAATAACTCTCATTAAATAAAAGCTCGGCAATATTTTACGAAACATCATTCGTGAAGTATAACAAGATCGCAAGCTTCTTGACCTGACCAGTTCGCTCATAGCTTGACGAAACAAGAAGCCCCACTCAAGTGACATCTTGCCGTTCGTTTTCACTTGTCTACCCACCTTAGCCTTCTTCGAGTTTTGCCTACTTCTCCTCCCTTTGCTTCAACGATTCTGCAACGATTATGCACTGTTCCTTCGGGTTTCATCAAAAATCGATTCTCGATTCAGTGTCAAACTTTCCGAAGACCTTTGACAATGAAACGTTAGAAGACAAAGAGGAACGGACATGAGGCAATCTCGAGTAATCAACGAGACTAAGGTACGTCCGACTTAGAAAATTTTATCAAGGTTTTAATTTTTTTTCGTAGGAAAGGAATGAGAACGTCTTGTAAACTGCCGTAAATTTTAGGGAACTTAGAACCTAGGTGGATAGTCTAGCAAGCTAAATCTTAGGCATTTTCTTCCAGTTTCGTTCTATTGTTCCTTGACTATCTAGGCAAAACGCGCAAACCGATTTAATCTCTCGGAAAACCGAGAAACGATCGCCACGCATTTTTTGGCATACTCATTCTACTTCATAAAGAAAAAAATCCTTTCAAAAGGCAAACGACACTCTAAGATTCGTCCGAAACGCTAGCGGCATAACAGCGTGGTCAAACCGTTACAAACATAGTCTTGAAAACTCTACACCGTCTCTTGTTGCAATCTCGCGACAAGAAACTCGTACAACGTCAGACTAATAGCACGACGATGAGCTAAAAAATTAACGGAATAACCTTCGGTAAAACTCCATGAGTAATTCGAAGCAACTTTCGCCAAAAGACGAAATCAAAGCGGAAACATTTCCCGTGTAACCCATAACTCGGAAAACTCCGCCAAGATTTGCATGTCTATCTCAACGAACGCTATTCGGCCATCGGCCGACTACGCCTTTCCATAAAGCCCGAACCTGACTTCGGCATCACCATTAAGGACAATCGTGAACCAATATGACCTTAATGCGAAAGGATCGCAGTCTGATTGTTTACCAACTCCTTGGTCAAACGACTGTACACAGCCTTCACGCCAAGACAAAACAGCTGAACGATCACCGCTCCAATCACTTAAGGGCCAAACGATAATCCACGATTTGTCATAAAGCGCCAAGTTACCATTACGCGAGCAACTCTGTCACATAGCCCAAAAGCAGAATTCATGCGATAAAATTCTCATAATAAAATCAGTCCTAACCGCCATACGGTTAACGGAAAAAATTGAACTTAACATCGACTGATTAAGTTCTATACGCCCCGTAAACAAAGCATGAAAAGAAACACTCGTGACAAAGCTCCAAGAGTTATACGAGTCGTCCTTAAAATCCCGGAAGGCCAACACTTCGCGAAACAAAGCGAAGGTAGACGCTTCTCCCTGGGTCAAATATACGCGACCCCTGGTCCTAATCCCTCGTCCAAACTGAAACAACAGTTTCTGACTACGGACATTCGCAAAACATCTCCAAGCCCGCGAACATTTGAAATGCGGCACAAGGGAAAATTGACTCGTACGCATTTGAAATACGTATACTCATATACTCCCACGATTTTGCAGAAATCAAATTTTCGAAACTCTTCGCAAACAAATTCGCCAATCGCTAAACGGCCTCAACAATGGATCCAGTATCCGCCAAATAAATCATAAACTATCGCCCGGAAACATTCCGCGATTTCTAAAAGCCCATAGTACTTTATGGCATAAGAAAAACAAACTTCAAAGCACTGCGAGACGTCGCTTCGTGCCTGAACATTCGTTTTTCAATTAAAACCTTCATACGCCTTCTAAACGGCATCATATCGTTGTTGCTGATCACAACAAACGACCTCTAACGTCCTAAACAGACAAGCCACCTAAGGGTAGGCTCTTTTACATCCGACAAGGATCCCATAGCGCGCTATACAAAAATTCCAAATTTGGTTCAGCACTTCGTAAAGGAAGTAGCTCGATTCGTGCCCAGACAAATCATATAAGCCGATACCACTTCGCGGATTTTAAAACGGTACGAATCAGGTTAAAATCACAAACAGGCAAAACGAAAGCCGATTTGTCATCGCACAGCCTCAGTCTGAGAGTAAACCTAGGTCTTGCCCTAAACCCAGCCTTGCTGGTATCTTAACATCTCATAGGCAAAGCGTCAACGACGCGAGATCCCAAAATTTGTCTCTTCACTCAAGTCTGTACGTTTCCACGAATTTCCGCGTAAATCGGAAACCGCAGAAAAATCTCGCTTTGTACAAACGACGGATACGGTGATCATCAGGGAGGCAGGAATGAGACGACAACTCACACCCTGTCCCTCTAACTTCGATAGACAGAAGTTCTGAAAACGCAACATTAATATTTTATAAAGATTGAGCCGCAGAGTTCAACAGATGCCCTGAAAAAGGCCGGGATTCGAAGCCACCAACGGCCAGTCCCACAAATGTACATCATGGCCTCTTAACGGCCGAAACACAATCAAAATAAAAATCTCCGAAGGGATTGATAAACCTAGACGCTCCCCGGAGCATCACCTTCATCCTCAAAACTCACCCAAAGTAGGAACGGTCTCACTGTCGCCTCCTTTGGTCGCACCACCGCTGCATGTCTCATATGTGTCGGCTTCACGATCCTTGACTGCGTAGTCCTGGTCCTCCGAACCCTCCGAATCCGGGAAAAGGGTGCACACGGGTTTCAGACCAGCGAGAATCGAGTCGAAGTCCTCTCCGTCAAACTTGCGAGTCCTCGTCTCCTCAAGACTCTGAATCTTCTCTTGAAGACGACGGACTTTCGAGGACATATGTTCTTCTCTTTCCTCACATTGAGCAACGAACTCACGGTCTTTCCGACGTCACGTTCAAGATCGCCAATCAAAGGTGATGTGGATGTCCGCAATGAAATATTCTTAGCCACAAATTTCGATTTTCAAATCATAATCTTCCGCCCGCAAGATCGTCTCCGCGTCTTACAGGCTGGGGGCTAACTGTTGGAGTCAAAAACGGTTCTCTCGAAATCAACGGCTAAAACTATTTATCATGCGCGGACTTTCCATAAAATAAGCGTCGAAAGCAAGACAAGTCGTATAGCTTAAAGAACCTATGTTAAAGTCGATCGTTCTTGATTTACACGATAAACTTTACGAGAAAACCAAATAAGATTTAGTCCTAAAACTTCGATGATACAATCAAGAAGAACCGAGAGACATTAGGTCCGTAGCTAAGATGACACGCCCATACGAAAGTATACGGAAGAAACGGGAAGTAATCTAAGTTTGGACAGGCCGAACGACAAAGAATCCGCCTTGAAACTTCAAAGAGCCCGTTCTCTCAAACCGTGAGGACCCAGAAAACGAGTAAGATATCAAATCGAAGCCCTCGCCGAGACGCTCGTGATGCCTCTAGGCGCCGGGCGCCTAGCGCCCATGCTGCCTCTAGGCGCCGGGCGCCTAGCGGCCGTGCCGCCTCTAGGCGCCGGGCGCCTAGCGCCCGTGCCGCCTCTAGGCGCCGGGCGCCTAGCGCCCGTGCCGCCTCTAGGCGCCGGGCGCCTAGCGCCCATGCCGCCTCTAGGCGCCGGGCGCCTAGCGCCCGTGCCGCCTCTAGGCGCCGGGCGCCTAGCGCCCGTGCCGCCTCAAGGCGCCGGGCGCCTAGCGCCCGTGCTGCCTCTAGGCGCCGGGCGCCTAGCGCCCGTGCTGCCTCTAGGCGCCGGGCGCCTAGCGCCCGTGCTGCCTCTAGGCGCCGGGCGCCTTGCGCCCGTGCTGGTCCTAGCCGCCAGGAAACTTCAAAGAGCCCGTTCTCTCAAACCGTGAGGATCCAGAAAACGAGCAAGATATCAAATCGAAGCCCTCGCCGAGACGCACGTGACGCCTCTAGGCGCCGGGCGCCTAGCGCCCGTGCCGCCTCTAGGCGCCGGGCGCCTAGCGCCCGTGCCGTCTCTAGGCGCCGGGCGCCTAGCGCCCGTGCCGCCTCTAGGCGCCGGGCGCCTAGCGCCCGTGCCGCCTCTAGGCGCCGGGCGCCTAGCGCCCGTGCCGCCTCTAGGCGCCGGGCGCCTAGCGCCCGTGCCGCCTCTAGGCGCCGGGCGCCTAGCGCCCGTGCCACCTCTAGGCGTCGGGCGCCTAGCGCCCGTGCCGCCTCAAGGCGCCGGGCGCCTAGCGCCTGTGCCGCCTCCCGCCTCTAGGCGCCGGGCGCCTAGCGCCCGTGCCGCCTCTAGACGCCGGGCGCCTAGCGCCCGTGCCGCCTCTAGGCGCCGGGCGCCTAGCGCCGGGCGCCTAGCGCCCGTGCTGGCTCGGGTCTTCGAGCGACAATCTTCCGTGCACAAGTCCCAGGCCCCGGCCGTCAGAAGTATGTACTTTGAATCTTTCCCGAGTCCTCGCGGAATGTATCATAGAGATTCCGCGTACAAAACTCTCGTCCTTACTCCAAACTAAGATCGTCGGAAACACTTCGGAAACTCGTAAGGTATCAACGGAAAAGAAGATCTTAAATTCTTCGTACGAAACAGTGATGGTTATCCTAAGACACCACTCATCTCAACTCTACGAAGGAATGAAGATCTTCCGAAGAAATCGTAAAAAACAGCGGAAGTCCTAGTGACGGCTCGAAAGGGACCAAACGCGATCGGACAGTCCGTTTACGATTATCTGAGATAGATACGGCAATTTACGTTTATCTTTACATAACAAGATAAATGCTAAATTTCCAAAAGGATAAATGTCAAGTTTCCCGAAGATAAATGTCAAGTTTCCCGATAAACATGAAGGCCGACGAAAATGGAAAAAGCCCGCTTCGCGGCCCAAAAGGAGAATAGACCGTCATAAGAAGGAGTATATAAAGGAGCTTTGGGAGAGAAGGAAAGGCAGAGCGAAAATCATTGAGAGAGAGAGCAAATCCGAGATTGGAGACCTAGAGAGCTCCTGTTAGCTTAAGAACTTAGAATTTAGGCGGTAGACTAGCAAGGCACGACCTAGAACGTCTGGCCGCCTCTCGTTCTATTTTCATCTTGTCCGCAGACCCTTATTTCTCGCGGAAGGATCTACCAATCCTTTTACTTAGAGTTCCGCACATAGAAACCCTAGGCATTATTCTCGACATGTCCGTTTCTATGACAAACGCTCATACTAGACGAACTCCGCCAGGCAGTTCGATCTCTTGTTCAAACCCTTCCAACTGAACTACGTCCGACTTGATCCTCGAAAGGGGTACGTAGGCAGCCTTCCTTAAGGTCCAGTCTCAACTCTTAACAAAACCCTTTTTGTACGATTTACGATCTTCGTTATCTTTCCATATCTTCCGCACTTGTTCGGTCACTTGTCGTTGGCTGTCGCAGAGAATCCGGGCCTTCAGGGAAGGTCGGGTTAACTTGGCTTTCCTCCGTATTTTACTTATCAAAATCGACAGTGCGAATTTCGGTTCCCACACTATAGCGAGTGAGGATGTCATCTCGGTCGCTATAACGAGTGGACGGGAGCCTAAGACGAGTCCCGCTTCTTTTTGTCGTAAAATCTCAATGATAACTCCGATTGAGACGAAACAAAAAGCGTTTGGAAGAGGATTCAAAGGAGAACGCAGAGGAGGACTCACTTTGGGGCTGGGTCGCTATAGCGACCAAGCTTGGCTCACCATAGCGACCGAGCTTATCTCGGTGCTCGGTCGCTATAGTGACCGAGCTTGTTTCGGTTCTCGGTCGCTATAGCGACCGAGCTTGTTTTGGGGCTTGGTCGCTATAACGACCGAGCTTGTGCTTGGGCTCGGTCGCTATAGTGACCGAGCTTGTGCTTGGGCTTGGTCGCTATAGCGACAGAGCTTCGTATGGAGTCTTTGCCGTTAGGGTTTTAACATGTATGGTCAAGGTTTCCACGAGTTTATCACGTTCTTCCGACTTCTTTTCGTAGGCGGATAGCATCTTCTTGAACTCGTTGAGCGTCGCGGCGTTAGCAGGTGCGTTAGCCGCAGATACATCCGCTGTTGGAGTGTTCAAAGCGTCCTTGTCTTCTCCGTTGCGAGGAGTTTGCAAGTTCGTTGTATTGTCAATAGTAATGTCTGATCGAGCGTTTGCTGGTTACGAGTAAGATTGATCCGTACCCCCTCCTTCTAGTGCCAAATTGTGGGAACCGAAATTTGCACTGTCAAAATCGTATAAATTAGGAAACTAGGAAAACCCTAATTTCCCAGAGGTCTGGAAAACCACACGCCAAGCAATCAGAATACGAAATAAAAGAAGATAAAAATAAGAAATCGTAAAAGAGAGCGAAAAAGAATTTATTCTGAATCTGCGTATGAGCGTTACGGCTACAAGAGCTGTCGCGAGATTCCTAGTCTAATACCAGAAGGCAGCTAGATTTAATTGAGTCGCAGCTCGAAATAACAAGAAAACAGAAAATTTACTAAAAACGCTCTAAGTGCTAAGTTTTTTCTGAAAAAATTCTCCCAATGCCTCTCGCCCTTGAGCTCCTTATATACTCCCTCCTAGGTCGGTTTATGCCTTCCTCTTTTGCACTTAAGACGTCATAGTCCGAAAAATGGACGTTTGCGGAAAAATGGTTGATGCGGAAAAATGGTTGATGCTCGTAAACTCGTTTCGGAAGACTTTGGACGTTTGCGGAAAAATGGTTGATGCTCGTATAATCGGTCGCTATAGCGACCGAGCTTGTTTCCGAGCTCGGTCGCTATAGCGACTAAGCTTCGTATGGAGCTCGGTAGCTATAGCGACCGAGCTTGTTTCCGAGCTCGATCGCTATAGCGACCGAGCTTTGTTTCGTGATACGATTGCTATAGCAACCGAGCTCTTGTTCGTGACCCAATCGCCATCCCAATCAGGTTTGTTCTGCGGGTTTAGAGCCACTGTCCGAGCGTCCAAAGTTGACTATACGATGCTTGTGGTGTTTAGATCAAGAATATCAATGAATCGTTGATTTTAAGAAATCACAGTTTCTTAAGAAATCGCGATTTTTTAGGAAATCGTGTTTTTAAGATATCGTTATCTCAAGGAATTGTACTCTTAAGAAATCGTTGTTTTAAGGAATCGTTGTTTGGATCTTAAAACATATTTCTCCGTAAATCTTCGTACAAATTTTACTTTTCGAGATCGTAAAATTTTAATTAATAATTTTTTTAACGGAGATTTGGATGCCAACTTTTCCGTGTCTGATTTCGACCCCTACAGCGGATAAATCTTTTCAAGAATTTTATCGTAAAAATTAGTTAAGTAATCTTTACAAGAAATATCTTTTTCGAGAATATTTTGGAACATTAATTTCGTTGTGACCGTTTTTGACCCCAACAAAGAAGAAAAACAAAAGAAACTAAAAAAACAAACTAACACTTACCCACTTTAAAAAAAATGCTCCATTTCCTGCAACTCTGGACCCTGCAGCTTATCAAAACCCAACACAGTGCTTCGCTTCACACTGCAAAGAGAGAAAGCCACACATCAAGCACTGATGGTTGGCCTGGCGAAACAACCTGTCTACGAGCCACAAGATCCAGTCTAAGCCTGATAAACTGTTGAACCTCAGCAATAATATATCCTGGAGGCTTATCCACTGATAGGTGAACTCTGTTATTTCTCTTCTTCCAAAGCAAGTTCAAAACTGCTTGAAACACAATCCTCACAATCAGAGTCACATTGGTATCTTTCGCTGGGGCATTCAGCCATCTCATAATCTCCTCAAACCCACGCGGAGCAGACAGATTCAAACGAGATAAGAAGAAAGACAAAACCTGAGAGCTAAAGGGACAGTCAAAGAACAGATGGTTTCGAGATTCCTCATAAGGGGAACATAGGACGCAGCACGCAGGAACCCTCAAACCACACTGAATCAGCCAGTTTAGCTTTTGGGAGAATTGTATTCTCTATCCCTTGTTTTGATTTGATTAGATTCATCAATCAAGAAGGAGGTCTCAAGCGAGGATTCCTTAGAATCCCTTGGTTGAGCTGGCAGGTCCCAAGTGTGGTTTCATAACTCCTTGGTTGAGTTGTGTTTATCGTTGTTTTCCGCGCCATCAGGTGGTATCAAAGTCGTGTTTTCTTTGGTTTCTTAATCGAAGAACGATTATGGATATCATGTTGATTAGCAGTTGCAATTCCTATCCTTTCGTGGACGAAAGTCCTTTTGTTGAGAGAGAAGATGACCAGGAGATCTACAGAGAGATTCATGGTGATCCAGTCTACGACGTTTATGAAGATGATGAGATCTACAAAAAGATTTGTAGAGATCCAGTCTATGATATTTATGAAGAATATGATAATTTCGTCTGTGCGAAAATATGGCGAAATCTTGTCTATGCAGAAGACTTCAAGAATAATCAAATCCGTGCAATATTTGTGCAGAAACAGTTCTACGAAGAATTCGGCTCGTGCAAAATTTGTGCCGATTTGACTTGTGAAGATTTCGTACAGAATCCTATTGATGATGTGATCCGTGCAAAATTCGTGAAGACTTATAAAATTTGGGTGCTAAGAACGCGATTGAAGATTCGAGGACGAATTTTTCTTGGCCGGCGAGACTTGATGCAGCAAGATATTTGGAAACTATCCAAATATCTTTATTATTCATTAGTTTACATAGATAATTACCATTTATTTGTATTTTCTATATTTTAATAGTTTTCCTATTTTATTTAAGATTAAGGTTTTCATACATTTAAAGATTTAATATAAATAGGCATTGAAGCCTATAGTTGTATTCAGTTTTGATTTGATTAATAAAGAGCTTTTGCTTTAGGGAGAATAGTATTCTCTATCTCTTGTTTTGATTTGATTAAATTCATCAATCAAGAAGCAGGTTCCAAGCGAGGATTCCCTAGAATCTCTTGGTTGAGCTGGCACGTCCCAAGCGTGGTTCCATAACCCCTTGGTTGAGTTGTGCTTATCGTTGCTTCCGCGCCATCAGAAACACAATGCAACAACCGGCAGCCAGCCAAAATCAATGCTACATTTGGAGATTTGTTCATGACTTGTAACAGTAGAACCGAGACAATTATTTATTTTTCATCACAGCCGGTATCAAACCGACGCAATATTGTAGCAGACCATGCCGTTGTGCTGATTTTGTTTGCTCTCATTAGGTCTTGATGTCATCATTGACCTCTCTTTTATTTGACTGGATTCTTTTGCTTACAAGTATATAAACATGTGTTTGTTGTTCTACTCTTGCTGTCAAGATGTGTTTTGTTTGGGTTGCGGTTTGTTATAGTTGAGACAACGTTTGGACTTGGAAAAAAAAGAAATTAAACTCAGTTTTATATTTATGGATTTGGAGAAGAAAGAAAACTTAGTTTGAAAAGTCATGAGGTAAGCAATCTTTTGGACCTAGTCATTAAACACATCAGTGGAGTCAAAAACTATTCGCCTTGTTGGCGTACGAGTTAAACAAATATTCCTTATCTTTAACTTCTCAAGCTTTTTATCATTACCTTCATCATCATTGACAATAGAAATTGAAATATGAAAGTGGAGAAAAACGTTGGTGAAGAAGAAGAAGTTTGTTAATTTATGACAAAAAAAAATTAAAAAGGAAATAAATAATATTTAAAAGATTTTGCGAATATTTTGTAACTGTTTTTAGCTAGATTTCTAGATTTTGTTTACAAATCTAGTAGATAGAAAATTATAATATCGTAGATAAAAGAGAAGCCAGTAAAATGCATATTCGGGAAAAGAAGATGGTGGAACATTTATTAGTGCTTATGATCTACCGGAAATGTAGAACGTAGACGAGATGTAGATTGTATATACTGCGATGTCAGATCTTAAGTTATTTGGTAGATTATATATACCGTAATGATAGATCTTAAATAATTTGGTAGAATTAACCGTCTACATTGTCTAGATCACCGCGTTTTAAGTAGATTGCATATTCTGAAGCACCATAGATGGTAGATCTAATCAATTATCACATTTACCTAATTTTTCAAACTTACCATTCCAAATATTTTTTAAATGAAATATATTTTTAATATATGCACATGCTTGATTACCTCATATTTAATATTTTTCTTAATTTTTACATTGTAAATTAATTGATATGAATTTTTATAATATTAAAAGGTCGTTTAGGTCCAAAAGTGACAAATTTCTCAAATAATATATATATATATATAAGGGATATAAGGGATATATCCGTCTTTAGTTCCTTACTCTTTGGACGTTCACATCCACGACTTACGTCCCCTATTAAATAGATTGCATTTATTGGATTCAACAGAAAAAATGTTGCACAAAAAAGGATTCAACAGAAAATGTGTGTGTTGTACATACTCTAGTCTCTGGAAGAGACTCAGACGAGTACGAATATTTTAAACAAATCAATTTTGACCATTAGATCATCTGAATCCAAGGGCCATGGCCCGTCCGGATGAGAAACTTGATGTATAAATAGATCCTTATTTGCAACCATGGATCACTAAGGGTCTAACTGGTGACCAATGAATGATGAGGAATAATGTATTACTTAATGTTCCTACAAAATTTTACCATTTATAAGGAACAAATGTTTTTCTCATTCCTTATCATTCCTTTTATTGCAGAGAAATATAGAACAATATTGTTCCTTACTAAATATGATAAGGAATGTCACTCCTTAAATTTTATTCCTATTGATTCATTTTCTATTCATTCCTTATGTTCCTGTTATAGTTACCAGTTAGACCCTAAGTAATACAGTTCCTTACTTTCCTCACTTTATTTGTCTAATATCTTTTTCCTAACGAGATTAATTTTTGCGGCTGTGAGTGAGATTGTATTGGGTTTACTCCGCTCGTCT
Organism: Hirschfeldia incana; assembly: GCA_026261945.1. Taxonomy (NCBI): domain Eukaryota; kingdom Viridiplantae; phylum Streptophyta; class Magnoliopsida; order Brassicales; family Brassicaceae; genus Hirschfeldia; species Hirschfeldia incana. Next base: position 1,342,115 of record JABCMI010000033.1, read on the forward strand.
CGCCCTCTTTCATTATAAGATGGACGTCAACAGCCACCCGTTTCCGCCAACGAATCATCAGGTGTTCGTCAGTTTCCGAGGAGAGGAGCTTCGGTGTGGTTTCGTCAAACCATCTGGTGGAAGCTCTCCAGAGACATGGCATCAACGTTTTCATAGACAAATTCGAGAGCGTTGGCCAGGATCTCGCCAAACTCTTTGCAAGGATCGAGGAGTCAACCATTGCTTTGGTCATATTCTCCAGGAGGTACACGGAATCAAGATGGTGCTTAGACGAGCTCGTGAAGATCAAGGAACGTGCAGATCAAGGCGTGCTCAAGGTGCCTTTGTTTTGTCTCCAAAGTAAAGATCATAACATATATACTGAGTTTCTGTATTACAGGTCATTCCCATCTTTTTTAAAGTGGAACCAGTCACCGTGAAACAACTCCGTGGAGCCTTCGGGGACAAGTTCAGGGATCGAGAGTGGGAGTATAGGTGCGATAAACCAAGAAGTGATAGATGGAAGGAGGCATAAGCATATGTTTCCTGCAAAACTGGCCTGACCTTTGACAAGAAAAGGTAAGCTAAAATTCTATAGTATGTTAGTCTATTTATCATGAAGCCAAAACTCTAAATAATATCTATGTTAATTTCTTTCGCAGTAAAGAAAGTACATTCGTCAGGATAATTGTTAAGGAGGTCGAGAAAATGATACAACCACAAGGGAGCTTTGCGGTCATTCCATTTTCAGGAGGAGGACAGTGCATGAGCATCCTAGTACTGGGTGAAGATCAGATGAATCTATCAAGAGACTGTGTTCTTGTGCATGAGAACTCTTACATTGCTAACCAAATTGTAGTTGTTTCCAATAATTACATGGACATCGAATATCAGAACAGAGTTCTAAGGGCTCAGCTCGTTGAACTAAGGGAGAGGTTGCAATCACTAAACTCTATCATTGAGATGTCGGAAGGTGTCATGGCAGATGTCTTTCTGATGAGCCCTTGCCAGATGCATTTATCTTCACAGCCAACTGTAGCCACTGCTGATACTTTTAAAAACTGAGCGACTCTCATAATCACAACAAACAACTTATTTTCATGCAGTTTTATACTTGATTTTCTAACTATGAGCAATTTTTTCCTCAACTTCTGGTTCCAAAGAATCACATAGCAGAAACAACACTAGTTGACACTTAGTTTAATGGTCCTCCACATTCTGTTGATTGGTCTTAAGAATTATGTACCACAGTATAAACCAAAACTCGCTTTATCAGAACTTAAACGAACAATATCAACAAGAATAAAAACAAATCCTAAAGAGCTTTATAGCTTGGATGAGTCTGATAAACTATATATCCAAGAAGAAGTAAAATAGATATCTTGGTAACTTCTTAAAAATCTAAAAGAGAAACATAAACAATACGTACCACATTCATCTTCAAGAAGATATGTGAATTTCTTCATCTATTTCAATAACCTTCAGATCCATTTAAGTCCTTCAGGCTGAAAGGAGGCTTAAGGTTCTTGCTCACTTCAAGCACTTTTAGACAAATTCCATGTTAGAAAGTGAAGTGTGTAATTCCTCATGGATGCAGCACTGAGATGGAGGTCCTGGAGATTCTCTACTTGGTTTGGGATCTCAGGAAAGCTCTTGAGCTTTCCGCATCCAGAAAGATTGAGCAGTTGAAGCTCTTTGCAGTTCTTTAAGTCCAGTTTGACTAGTTTTGAGAGGGACTCGATAGATGCGGGTATTTCACTAATGCTGGTCCCCTTGAGACACAGTTCTTTGATATTCTGTGGAACCTCTGGAAATACTTTGATCCCTATGCAGCCATGGAGATTGAGAACCTGAAGCCAAAAGGTGATTCAAATGCTCTACGCATGGAATGTTCTGCAAGCTAGTACAGCCTCGGAGATCGATCAGCTGAAGATAGTCTTTAAGTTCTTGGATGTGATGAAGATTGATTGTCTTCAGTGACTTGAGGTTCTGAATAACAGAAGTGACACTGTCAGGACTTGAGTTATATAAAATCTGTCACTCAAGTCCAATATTTTCAGTTTACCTTGGATTCTTCCCAAAGTTCCTCAAGTTGACTGTATGGCATATTCAGTTCGACAAGGTCGTCAGGATCAAACTCTTCCGGCAGCGATCGCAGAGAGCAATTCTCTCAAGGAAGAAGCCGTAGCTCGTAAGGCAGAGTTACTAGACCCATGGAAAGACCGAGTCAAACACACCAGGGTTAAAAACAAAGCTCAAACTAGATGCTTCCAGTAATATGCTCTCAATGTTTTCCCTTTTCTGAAATAACTACAACAGAAATTAAGCAGAGCCATGAAGAACTTGGGCATCATTAAATCTTTTATTTTTGTAACCTAACATGGCATCATTATATATTGACATGAATGTATATAAGTATAGTTAGCGATAATAACTATATGTTCCAGGTATTCATGGTAATAAAATAAAACACTACTTATATGAAGCAGCTAGACTAGAACCATCGGACTCCAATTATGCCTACAATCTGGATACTATGTTGAAGCAACTAAAAAGAGAAGGGGAGCTAAGAGTGAGGTGGAAAAGGGAACTTACACTTTGAGTCTCATGCCCAAGTCCTGGAGAAATGTACAGTGGGATTTGCGGAGGTAAGTTTCCTTCTTCAAGTCAATACCATCCAACCTTGAGGGTGAGTTTTATTCTATTTCGTTTCTTCCAAAGTACCAGCGGGAAACCTCGTCTTGCCTTCCATGAAAATTCCTTGTGTGAGATGAAACTCCACTCTCACTGTACGAACATTCCCCAGCCATTATTGTATCTTCTTCGAAAAGAAAAATAAAAAGTGACACTGTCAGGACTTGAGTTATATAAAATATGTCACGCCAAGTAAAAAAACATGTCGAACATTTTCAGTCCACTCAAAGTACTCCAGCCATTATTGTATCTTCTTCGGGAAAAAAAATCAAAAGTATCCAAACCTGGCAAAAACAGACCATAAACAACAAGACAAGGAATTATCTAGCAGCTATTAAAAACTAAAAAACTGACTGAACTCATTCCGGACTAAGCCAACACAAATCGGACAACTTGATTAACGCCAATTCTTATAGCCAATTAGATACATTCCGTACAAGTTGGAAGCTTTTGCTCAAACCAGCAACTGGGGTAGGAAAAAACTTTTATCTATGAATCATATCTTAGAAACGTGTAAGGATCTGTAAAAAACAGGGACCAACTTGAGAGGGAAGTCAAAGCAGATTTTTTTTCAAACAGATAGACGGAAGAGACTGAATTTGTAAATAGGACACAGTAGATATAACATAGACTATGACGCCCGACTCTTCAAACTATGAAGATGAACAATGAAGCATTTGCGATTTGCAAAGATCAAATGGAAACGAACTTATCGAACAAAGTCAACACGAACCGGACACACTTAGAAGGGACAATTAGATACTATTGGAGTAAGAAGTTCGAAACCTTTTAGCTCAAAACACGAAAACCATACCGAGGGAGTTAGCAATGAAAGATCAAATCAAAAGGGCTTCTAGAAAAATCAAAACGAAAAAGTGATGATTTCGTTGGCAATTCTCTTGGTGGTGGGGGACGCAAAAGAATACAAATCAAAAGACGAAGCAAAATCGAACGGAGAGTATATTCTAATACACCCTACTTTTCTTTTTTTTTAACAAATCTAATACACCCTACTTAGAAATATCAAATTGTTGTGAATTATGAGGTGGAAAATACATTTTGCTTTAGAATATTTTATGTATTTTTTAGAGTGCATTACCTTATAGGACACTTTCTTCTCTTTTTTACACCTTAAGACACATTACGTTGGAGAGACACATTACGTTGGAGAGACACTTTTTCTCTACAGCTGGTTGCGTTTGGACATATATACCCTTTCCCAAGTGAAAGAAGACAACAAATCTTTATCGACTTTAATTGGAAACAACACACGGAAGATATTATTTAGATAATTAGTTTTTTCAATCATTATATATTTTGTTATACTGCTTTTTTCTTATTCTACCTTATATTTTCCTTTATATTTATTTTAAATTTGAAGATAGATAAAATAATTATAATTATCACAATAAGTTAGATATAAAATTATCTATCTTTTGACATCCATTTCATATATATATATCTATATATATATATATATATATATATATATGTATACGAAAAAATGTGGACATGGACAGAAAAGATGTGGACACCAGAAAAGTGGACAATAGTAAATGTTGTTAGAGATAATTTTATAGACTTTGTACATAAGAAAATACACGAGTTTTGTTGATTAGAGAAATATGTGTACAAATTCAAATTAGAGATAAATCAAAAAAATTTGTTTTAATAATATGTTTTTGTGGACGTTATTTTGGGAACAAGATGTTGTGGACATGATCTTGGGAACAAAATGTTGTCCAGAACATCTAATTAACAAAAAAAAATGTGAACATAGGCAAATGAAAGTGAAAGATCGTAAAATAAGCTCACCAAGATTTGTAAAACCTGATATTGTACAATAATGCTTGTGTATGATTCAATGCACAACTCATGAAGCATTCGCAATAAAGCTAAACCCAAATATTTTTATGATAACTTAGGATCTGAGTTGTTTAAGAGATCTAGTTGAAACTTGGAAACAAGAGAACAATACACTGTAACAAATTTAGAGCTTTCAATATTCCAAGAAAACCAAAGCACTAGACAATCAGATTTTCAGAACTTTTAAAAATTTGTGAACACAAAGCTAAACATGAAGGAATAAGATGCAATTAAAACAGTACCCAGAAACGATATGAAAAGGTTTCGGCTGAATTTGATCCAAAATCGTAACGCCAGCACAAGTTGCAGGTGGTAACTCTCCTCCGCCAGCTGCGCTAAGCTCTTCCCAGATGACGACCCCCCAACTGAATCTGCTGCCATCTAAATCCTGAAATCTCCTCCTACGACAACTTAAAAAAAAGCATAAGATTCTCAAAATCAAAGCTTTGGTGAGAACTATAGATTTAACCAAAAAGTCAAGAACTTTACCTTATGTGTGAACAACTATTGGTCTCAGAAACAAGGATGTGTGGAGTGTGTTGTTCAGCGGTGGCTAAGAGACGACGGCCGTGAAACACATACTACCAATTAGGTCGGAAAGAATCAAAAACAATGGAGATTGGGTTCCAATCGAGATTAGGATTTAGAAATATCCATCTCTTTCTTTTTCTTCTCCATCACCATTATTCTCTCATCAAAAAAAAATTTCAGAAATTACAACCCTCGCTTTTTTCCTCCTCTTTCCACCATCTGCTCATTTATCAAACGAGGTAGGGAGGAGACTGTAGAATCAAACGTCACGGCTCTGGATTCATTAGAAGATTTGGAGGCATTGGCGATATTAGCGTTAGGAAATAGAGGAGAAGCCAAAAAATAGGGAAAGTAGATCGAAGATATGAGTTTCAAAAGTGAGAGAGAGAAAAGTTGATTTGTTTATTATTATTATTATTCAATACTTTGTCGATTAGTTAGACTGGAACAAGAACTAGGAGAGAGTGTGATTGAGCATACTTTAGGGGTATTCAAGACAATGCACATAGATAAAGTGTGCCTCCAGCAAGAAGTGTCCCAACATGCAATTAGAAAGACAAAATGTGTCTTAGAGAGTAAAAAAATATTTTTTTTATGTGTGCAGGAAAGAGAAAAGAAAGAGATGGTAGCTTTTGTGTAAGAAAAAAAGCAACCAGAGAGAGAGAGAAATTGGGACCACTTTGTATTTTTTATGTTATTATTATATATCCGAAACAAAGAGAGAGAGTGCTATTTATAGCATAATCAGTCGGTCATATGTATAAAAATGACAAAATAAGAAACATATGATGATGCACACATTGATTGCTGAGAGGACAAGTAGTGATGATGATAATAGATGGTTTCTAGACATCTGTCCTCTACAGATGAATCATCATTTATAATACTCCCCCTTGATTCATCTTCTATTACGTAGTGCCTTGTTAAAAACCTGATCACGGAAAAACTCTGTGGAGCAAAAACCATAATGAGGAGAAAAATAGTACACTGACGTAATTTCCCCCTGAGAATAATGGACATAGTTTTCTCTTCACAAGTCACGCAAATGCCGCATTCTGATACCGTAGACGTATTTTCGGAATGTTGTAGTTACAAGAGCTTTGGTAAACAAGTCGGCCGATTTTTCGCATGATTGTATATACTCAATGTCCACTTCTTTCTTTTTCTCGAGCTCCCGAATATACGAGAAAAATCTCGGAGGGATGTGCTTCGTTCTGTCGCTCTTGATATAACCGTCTTTGAGTTGAGCGACGCAAACTGAGTTAACTTCAAAACCTTTTGTTGGCCCTTTCTTGTTAACTATTCAACTTGAATCTTGTATGTGGTGACTTATTGACCGCAACCACACACATTCTCGACATGCTTCATGAAGCCCAATAGTTTCTGCATGATTTGAGGAAGTCGCAACCAAAGTTTGTTTCTGTGACCGCCAAGAGATCGCGGTCCCACCAGTTGTAAAAATATAGCCGGTTTTCGATCGAGCTTTATGAGGATCTGATAAGTATCCCGCATCTGAAAAACCAACCATACCAAACTCGGGTTTTTTAAAATACATTAACACCAAATCAACTGTACCTTGGAGGTAATGGAATATATCCTTTATTCCGTTCCAGTGCCTGCAAGTAGGCGCAGAACTATATCTCGCCAGTAGACTAGTAGCAAAGGCAATATCAGGTCTGATACAGTTTGCAAGATATAAAAGCCCACCGATAGCACTCATATAAGGTACTTCCGGACCTAATATCTTCTCGCTATCTTCACATGACCTAAACAGATCTCTCTCAACCACGAGAGATCTACCAACCATTGGAATACTCAAAGGAGTTGCTTTATCCATACGAAAACGTTTCAATAATCTTTTCGTATAGTTTGATTGATGCACAAATATTCCTTCTCGGAGATGCTCTATCTGGGGCCCAAGACAAAATTTTGTCTTGCCGAAATCTTTCATTTCGAACTCTTTTTTTTCATATGAGTTCGTGCATCATCAACCTCCTTATGAGTTCCAATCATGTTCAGGTCATCCACATATACAACAATGATCACAAAGGCAGATGAAAATTTCTTTATAAAAACGCATGGACATATCGCATCATTCACATATCCTTTACTCAAAAGATATTCACATAAGCGATTGTACCACATGTGCCCGGATTGATTTAATCCGTAAAGTGATCGCTGTAACTTGACCTAACAAATCTCCCTGGATTTTTCTTTCAATGCCTCAGACATTTTCAATCCTTCAGGGAGTCTCATGTGTATATCATTATCCAACGATCCATACAAATAAGCAGTCACAACGTCCATGAGATGCATTTCAAGATTTTTCGATGCCGCTAGGCTCATCACAAATCTAAACGTAATTGCATCCATTACCGGGGAATACATTTTCTCAAAATCAATTCCCGGTCTCTGAGAAAAACCTTGGGCAACTAATCGGGCTTTATATCGTGTTACTTCATTCTTTTCATTTCTTTTTCTCACGAATACCCATTTATACCCAACATGATTTACTTTCTCATGCGTTATGACTATAGGTCCAAAGACATTCATTTTATTCAGGGAGAGTAACTCAATTTGAATGGCCTTTTTCCACTCTTCCCAGTCATGTCTTTTCCAACATTCTAAAATGGACCTTGGATCGGGAGCATTAATCTCATGCTTGATCTCTTCGGACACAGAAAAGGAAAACATTCCATCAACATCTTTTATCTTATTTCTGATCAATAACTTTTGATCATGGGCGTAGTTGATGGAAATCTCACACTTTCATGTTTCCTCCTCGTCATATGGATCCCTATCTTTATTTGGTTTTTCTTGAACCTCATCTATGTCTTCTTTGAGACATTTTTTAATATCAGGTTCTTCTTGAACCTTTTCACTTTGCTCAACCAATTTCTTTTTCTTTCGGGGATTTTTATCTTTAGAACCCGCTGATCTCCCCCTCTTTAACTGAACCTTAGGTTCATTTATTTTGTTTCCATCACTTTGTTCCTTAGGAACATCAAATCTTGATGGAACATTTTCAACAGGTATACAAGATTTCGTCACCCTTCTCGTATCTGTGAATGCATCACGTAACTGGTTTGCCAAATTATGCAAATGCACAATTTTCTGAACTTCCAGCTCTCTTTGATTGGTAGGGAGATCAAGGTGTAAAAACGACGGTGTACACTATGTAATCTCTTTTGGAATTTCTATAATTCCTCCCCCTTAACGCTGGAAATTCATTATCATTAAAATGACAATCAACAAATCTTGCCGTAAACATATCACCAGTTAACGGTTCCAGATACTTTATTATACTCGGTGACGTATAACCCACATATATTTTCAATCTCCTCCGTGGGCCCATTTTTGTTTTTTTGTGGCAGTGCTATCGGAACATAGACTGCACACCCAAAGACTCGGAGATGGGATACATCTGGCTCTTGCCTAGATGCCAATTGTAATAGGGAGTACTTATGATATGCACTCGGTCTTAGCCGAATCAGTGCAGCCGCATGCAATATAGCATGACCTCATACAGAAATTGGGAGCTTTGTTCTCAATACCAACGGTCTTGCAATCAACTGCAACCGTTTTAACAATGACTCGGCCATGCCATTCTGTGTATGCACATGGAGAACTGGATGCTCCACATCAATCCCCATTGACATACAATAATCATCAAAGGCTTGCGATGTAAATTCACCAGCATTTCAAGCCTTACTTTCTTAATGGCATATTCTGAGAATTGCGTTCTCAGCTTTATTATTTGGGCAATGAACTTTGCGAAAGCCGTATTTCGTGTGGTCAAAAGACACACATTTGACCAGCTAGTAGATGCGTCAATCATTACCATGAAATACTTAAACGGCCCGTACAGTGGGTGGATCGGCCCACATATATCACCATGTATTCTTTCTAAAAACATTGGTGACTCATTGCCAACCTTTGCTGGTGATGGCCGAGTTATAAGTTTTCCTTGAGAACATGCATTACATGTAAATTCGCCCATTTGCAAAATTCTTCCGTTTTTCAACGGATGGCCTTTCGAATTTTGCATTATCTTTCTCATCATGACTGAACCAGGATGTCCTGGCCTCTCATGCCAGATTTTAAATGTATCAGTAAACTTCATGTTTACCACGACATTGGACTCAGTCATGTTTATTCTCGTACAATATAGTCCAGAGGATAACATCCTTAATTCTTCCAATATATGTTTCCTCTCGGACTAAATGCAAAGAAATTCAATGCCATCTTTACTCATAGTCTCAATATGATATCCATTACTTCGGATATCCTTAAAACTTAATAAGTTTCTTTGAGACTCGGAAGAATACAACGCATTACTTATTTCAAATATCGTTCCCCCTGGCATTGAGAATTTTGCTCTTTCAGAGACCATAATAATCTTTGCATTACCAGATATTGTACTTACGCTTCCAGTGTAATTTCTCATTTTGAGACTGGAGAAATATTTCTTATCTTTGATAATCGTGTGCGTTGACGCACTATCCGCTAAGCACATATCTCCATCCATAGTCTCAAATTCTGGCATTTTTTTAATTTAAAATATTCATAAAACATATATATTATTAAACATTAAACTTAAAACATAATATATATCTTACACTAAAAGATATAGATACTATAATACAATACATATCATATCGATCTTATTACACATCGATATTTTCTGGTTCAACCAGAAAATCTGATACGTCGAAATGAGTATCATCACTTAAACCATGAAAGGATGGCCCGGGTTCATCAGAGATGAAGTTTGATTCACTTCCCTTCTCTTTTTCTTTTAGGGATTTCTTATACAGATCGACCAAATGCTTTGGCGTACGACAATTACTTACCCAATAATTTTTCATGCCGCATCTGTAGCAAACCTTATCTGTTTGCCTTTTATCATCCCGGCCCCTTTCATTCTCGTGGAAGTCCTTATCATTCTTTTCATCATATGGACGAAATCTTCTTCTTCACCCTCTTCCACGACCATGATTTCGACCACGCCCACGTCCTCGTCCTTTCCTATTATCATAACTGGATGATGCAAAATTCGCTTCAGAGAATGGTGCAGATCCAGTGGGACGAGCCTGATGGTTTAAAGTCACGAGTTGATTGTTTTGCTCCGCTACAATGAGTATTTGCATTAACTCCGCTACAAGGAGTATTTGCATTAACTCCGAGTAACGGGTATATCCATTCACCCGGTACTGCTGCAGCAGGACTACATATCCAGGATGGAACATGGATAGAGTTTTCTCGATCATATCATAATCGCTTATTTTCTCTCCACAGAACATCATCCTCGATGTAATTCCGAACATAGCGGAATTAAACTCACTTACACTTTTGTAGCCCTGGAACCGGAGATGGATCAACTCGTGTTTGGCTTTTGGTAAGAGCACATACTTCTGGTGATCAAACCTCTCTTTTAGAGATTGCCAGAGGTCCCAAGGATCCTCTTTCGTAATAAACTCATCTTTTAAACCATCATGTATGTGGTATCGTAAAAATATCATGGCTTTAGCCTTTTTCTCATCCGACACCGTTTTAGTATTATCGGTGGTTTCCAAAAGCCCGCTACCTCGTAAGTGCATTTTTGCACCTATTGCCCAGGTCATATAATTATTTCCCGTAATATTCAGGGCACTTATTTCGAGCTTTGTTAAATTCGACATGATAATTGTATTCATAAAATAATTTTATAAATATATAATATAGACGGGAATTTAAATGCATAATTTAAAAGCATAAATTAAATTTCAGAAATTTAAATAACATAAATAAATTGAAGGCTTAGCCTTTCACATGACGAGGAGTCAAAGACTACCATATTTATCATTTTCTAAAGTCAGAGGAGGCAAGCCTACCATGTTGACTTTTTCTTTTATCAAGGTCCAGGAGGCTCAGCCTTCCATTTTCGACCATTTTTTCAAGATCCGAGGAGACTTAGTCTTCCATTTTGATCTTTTCTTTTTTATAGACGGAGGTAAAACCTACCACGTGTTTCTCTGATCGTGAGGCCTAGCCTGCCATAACGATCAGTCGGGAAATACAGCGCCTATCATCCCGAAATACAAACGGAGAAGGCCTAGCCTCTCACTCCGAAATAAATAAAATTTTAAATAAAATTAAATATGTTAAAAAGATAAGTTTAGGCATCACCTTGTTTGGTATAAGAATGACCAGTAGAATTTTGCTAGAGCTTCTTCGTGCTAATAACGTGTTGTGAATTATGAGGTGAGATAATACGTTTGCTTTAGAATATTTTATGTATTCTTTTCTGTGTGCAGAGAGAGAGAGAGAGAGAGAGAAAGAGAGAGAGAGAGAGAGAGAGAGAGAGAGAGAGAGAGAGAGAGAGAGAGAGAGAGAGAGAGAGAGAGAGAGAGAGAGAGAGAGAGAGAGAGAGAGAGAGAGAGAAATTGGGACCACTTTGTATTTTTATATTATTATTCTGTATCTGAAACAAAGAGGGAGAGTGCTATTTATAGCACAATCAGTCGGTCACATGTATAAGAAAATGACAAAATAAGAAACAGAGGATGATGCACACATTGATTGCTGAAAGGACAAGTGTTGATGACGATAATAGATGGTTTCTAGACATATGTCCTCTATAGATGAATCATCATTTATAATACAAATATCTATTCTCTATCCACCTATTTTCTTATTATCCCATTGTCCATTTTTTCTCTTTTGTTATCCTTTCTCTTTATATTAGTTTCTCTTTTTCTTATTATCCTTTCTTTTTATATTAGTTTTTATTTAATTTGCGGATTTCATGTACCTCTCTCTTCCCTCTTTCCTGCAGATCCATGTTCCTCTCTCTTGCTTACAGACCTCACTTTATAATATTACTAGACCGGTCCGCCCTACGGGCGCGATGTGTTACATGTATATTTTTATTATGAATATATGATTGTTAATATGTAAATTTAATGGTATGAGTTGGTTTGGAATTTGATATTGTTGTTGGTTTGTTTGTGTAGAGTTATATCGATGGATGGACGACTGAATTTTTTTTTTTTGAGTTTTTGTAGTTGAGCTTTATTATTTTATCTACTGTGGTTTCTTGCTGTATATAATAGAGTGCAATTTTGGTTGAGCGAGTGAATTGGTGGAAATAACATGAGTTTTATAGGTTGGGAAATTGTTGTGGACCTCATATCTGTATGATTGGCCAATATAAATTGTTTTCTACATTGTTTTCAGATCACATGATAAAAATATCGGCGACTTTACATTGTTTTAGCAAAAATAGTGGCATAGACTTTGATGAAGTCACAGCAGATCACTCTGGAAATTTAATGTGTATGTGCATAAATGATGCTGTTAGATAAGATACTATAATATAGATAAGCATGTATCTGATTTGTGTATATCTCATCCTGTAGATAAGGATGCTTATCGTGTGTATATATATGAATGCTATGAATACATAACTCTCTACGGAGACTTACATTATAACATGGTATCACTATAATATTAGGGACATAAGTCCCACATCGGATATTGGAAGGGATCCTAAGCAATATATAAGATAGATGAGCCACTCCTCCAATTGCCAATTGGTTTTAGGTTGGAAGCCCATCTAGCTTAACATGGTATCAGAGCCCGATCCACGCAATCCAACCCGATCCATCGATCTGGCCCAAAGATGGCTCATCGATCCTTGCCCGAACATTCCGAGATTGATGCTCAGAGAACCATTATCTCGAGGGGGCGTATTAGACACATAGTTGTCCCACATCGGTAGTTGGAAGGGATCTTTAGCAATATATAAGATAGATGAGCCACTCCCATATTTCGACACGGGAGCTACGAATCACATAGCCTCAGATCAAGGTACTCTTCGTTCCATTGTTAATATGAACACTTTACCTTCTGTCATAGTCGGAAACGGCTCGTATGCTCCGGTCACGAAACTTGGCCAGGGAGTTATTCCTTCTCTTTCACGTCCTTTTCATCTTCGCAATGTTCTTGTGTGTCCATCTATCATCAAGAACTTAATATCTGTTAGAAAATTTGTTACTGATAATTTTTGCTCACTTGAATTTGATCCTTTTGGTTTCTCTGTTAAGGATCTTTCCAATCGGACAACTCTGCTTCGATGCAATAGCCAAGGACCTCTCTACCCCATCACACCTTCTTCGCAGCTGTCTCATCCTCTCGCTTTAGCTTCTTCTCAAAATAGCTCTTCTCTTTGGCATCGAAGATTAGGTCATCCGAGTGACCAAATTCTTCAACGTATTCTTTCATCGCTTTCTCTTAATTTTAATAAGACTGACTTGACAAATCTGTGTCATGCATGTCAACTTGGTAAACATACCAGACTACCTTTCTTTACTCCTAATAGCATTGTTTCTCAACCTTTTGACATTATTCATTCAGATATTTGGACCTCCCCTGTTCTAAGTGTTAATGGTTTCAAATACTATCTCATGTTTCTTGATCAGTACTCACATTTTGTTTGGATTTATCCTCTTCATCGTAAAAGTGATACTTTAGCAAAGTATCTTCACTTTACTCGCTATGTGCAAACGCAGTTTCAATGCACTATCAAAGCTTTACAATGTGACAACGGTGGGGAGTATGATAACAAGGCGTTTAAAGACTTCTTAGCGACGCAAGGCACCACTTTCCGGTTCTCATGCCCGTACACATCACAACAAAATGGCCGTGCCGAAAGGATGCTCCGCACAATCAATAATCTGGTTCGTACGATGATCCATCAAGCTTCCTTGCCTCACACGTTTTGGGTGGAATCTCTCCACACTGCGGTGCATCTTCTCAACCTTCTACCGTCATCTGCCATCAACAACGAGGTACCAGTTACTAAGCTGTTCAAGACACCAGCTCGTTACACGCATCTCCGCACCTTCGGTTGTCTCTGTTACCCAAACTTGTTACCAACAACAGATCACAAGCTAGCACCCTGGTCCACTCCATGCATTTTTTTCTCGGCTACCCAACTGATCACCGTGGATTCCGATGCTTTGACTTACAATCTCGCAAAATCATACTCTCCCGCCATGTCACATTTGATGAAGATGTATTTCCTTTCTCTACCTTTTCTAAGTCACCAGTGAGTACTCCTCTTGTTTCTTTACCTCCTCCACCTATTTTACATCGCCCTTCTCCTCCTCTTATTACACCTGCAGTGTCTCTTCCTTCTCAATCTAATCATCCTATGACTACTCGCAGTAAAAGTGGTATATACAAACCACGAGTTCCGATGTGCCTCCACACAGATACTTCCATCTCTCCCTTACCAGTGTCTCACGTGCAGGCTGCTAAAGATCCGAACTGGAATCCTTCTATGACAGAGGAGTATAATGCTCATATTAAACGTGGAACGTGGAAACTAGTACCACGACCTGTTGCTACTAATATCATTCGTTGTTTGTGGCTTTACAGACATAAGTTCAATGCAGACGGCACAATCAAACGCCACAAATCGCGACTGGTTGCCAATGGCAAATCCCAACGACCCGGCATTGATTGCGACGAGACTTTCAGCCCAGTTGTCAAACCAGCAACCATTAGAACGGTGCTTCATGTCGCAACTGCTCGAGACTGGCCTCTTCACCAGCTTGATGTCAAAAATGCATTTCTCCACGGCGATCTCGAAGAAACCGTCTACATGCATCAACCGCCTGGATTTGTCGACCCCTCCAAACCAGATCACTGTGTCTTTTGCAGCGCGCTATCTACGGCCTAAAGCAAGCCCCTCGCACCTGGTACAATAGATTTGCCTCTGTTGCAAAGAAGATTGGCTTTACACAAAGTAAGTCGGATGCTTCTTTGTTCATTCTATCTCAACAATCGGCAACGGTTTATCTCTTATTGTACGTCGATGACATTGTGATCACTGCGTCTTCTCAGAGTCTTCTCAACAAAATTATTGCTGCTCTCAAAGCTGAGTTCGACATGACAGATTTGGGCCAACTACATCATTTTCTTGGTATTACTGTGCAGCGTGATCAGCAAGGTTTGTTTCTTCAGCAACAAAATAATGCGGCTGACATCTTACATCGTGCTGGTATGACTAACTGCAATCCTTGCCTTACACCTGCGGACACTAAGTCCAAACTTGCCGCTGATGACAGTCCACGAGTCTCTGATCCATCGTTATACCGCAGCCTCGCCGGGGCTCTGCAATATCTTACCATTACTCGACCAGACTTAGCATATGCTGTTCAACAAGTTTGTTTATTCATGCATGATCCTCGTGAGGCGCATCTGAATGCTCTCAAGCGCGTACTTCGGTATGTCAAGGGCACAATTGCTCTTGGCTTGCGACTGTACAAGTCCAAAACTACTGATATGGTTGCATACTTTGATGCTGATTGGGCTGGATGCCCCTCCACGAGACGCTCTACATCAGGGTACTGCGTGTTTCTAGGTGACAACCTTGTGTCCTGGTCCTCTAAACGCCAAGATGTCATCTCACGCTCGAGTGCCGAAGCTGAGTATCGAGGAGTTGCAAACGCTGTCTCGGAAGCCACTTGGCTTCGCTCGCTGCTCCTTGAAATGAAGATACCAATCCAACGTGCAACCATAGTCTACTGCGACAACATCTCAGCAATTTACATGTCATCCAACCCGGTACAACATCAACGGACCAAGCATGTAGAGATTGACATTCATTTTGTTCGTGATAAAGTAGCCCTTGGTGTAGTTCGTGTCCTCCATGTACCGACGTCGCAGCAGTTTGCTGATATTTTTACCAAAGGCATGTCGTCACCTCTGTTTTTAGACTTTCGGAACAGTCTAAGCGTTCGTCCGTCTACCGCTTCGACTGAGGGGGAGTGTTAGATAAGATACTATAATATAGATAAACATGTATCTGATTTGTGTATATCTCATCCTGTAGATAAGGATGCTTATCGTGTGTATATATATGAATGCTATGAATACATAACTCTCTACGGAGACTTACATTATAACAGATGCGAACCGGAACTGGAATCACCTTAACATTTGAAACATTTGTGTTATCAGCATCAGACCCCAATTCTGTTTCAGTGGTGGATCTCAACTCAGTGGAACCAGTTTTATGAGTTCTCACAGCCATCTTTGTCACCATCACGCGGCAGTTCTCACAGATCAGATAGCACTCGAAGGGAACATTTTTTGCAATGTGTATGATGAGAAAAACAACAGTGATTGTTGATGTTACTAACTATTACAGAATTATCACGGAGAAATGAGAAGTCATATTCAATTATATTTTTAGAACACCAAGCATAATATGTTCAACCCTATTAACAACAATAAAACTGTTTCACATGCGTTATTAAGATTTTGTGCCCTCCCTTTCATTTAATTCAAACAGTATTAAAAAGTTCCATAATTAATAAACATTTAAAATTTATGCTTATTCAATACTTCAAAGTTAGTTATGGAATTATAACTTTATTTTTATGTATATTCTTAACAGCAAATTCTCAAGCTCCTAGGAAAAATGTAACCGGAGTTTCCCCCGATCCTTATTGAACTTGAGCAGATCATATTATTCTTTTTTTAATCAAAGCACAGACTTATAGGTTCACAGAATCTTTCAAACCATAAGAACTGGAACAACGATCATGTCGGATTGTTTTGGCGAACACGTCAAAACTGAACCAATAAACTATTGCATAAACTCTGACAAATTGTAGAACCGTGTTTCTTTGTGAAACATGTAGACTTTGAGTTTCATTTAGGATTCCAAAGGGAAAAAAAGAAACGAAGATCAGAAGAACAAAACACAGGAAACTTTAAAAACAAAATACAGAAGAACAAAGGGGGAAGAAGAAACAAATTTGAAGAAAAGAAGATAAAAAAATAATGAAAGTAATGGTGTTGAGATTCTTTTGCTTGTCAAATCTCCAATCCAAGGTTCTTTCCTGATAATCAAAATCAAAAGAAAACATTAAACCAAACTAAAACGGACATGGATACTCACTCTCATCGAATCTCCTTACGGATACACTATCCCTATCCAGACAATGAGAAGCATTTAGATTAATGTGCGTTGCATAGAAAGTAACAGGTGTCAAATAAAAAAGAGCTTACATGTGTAGCGTCAGGTCCTTTCTAAGATCCATCAAGATGAAGTGCCTTTTCTTGTATCATTCTCAGTCTAGCAGACACACTCTCTCTCTCTCTGCAGCCTGACGCTCTGATCTCTCCCGGGTATCTTCATCTTATTCTTCTATGTGATCCCTCTTTGTCTCAGTAGTCTCCCTCTCTAAACGCTTCAACTCTTCCTGCTTCTGTTTCTCCCTCTCATTGATATGTTATGCTTCTCGTTGTTTCCATTTTTCATACTCTAATTCCAGTTCTGTTTCTTTTCTAACTCAGGCTCTTTCACAACCAGCTCATCCTCCATAGCCTAAGCTTTATCATCCTTCTGAGTCATGAACTGAAAATAGAACAAAATGTGAGCAACAGAAAATAAATTCAACATGGCGGAGATGTGTAAAGCACCTAACCGGTGAAACTACTCTGATGGTGATCAATTTTACGAATATCAAAAATGTACACAACAATCATCAAAATCTGGAAAATGACTCGGTGAAAATATGTAACAGAAATTTTAAAAAACAAAGTGACGATTATAAAGGATTCATGATGGCAAATATGTCTTAAAAATTAACGGGTGAAACTAATCTGACTATATATGAACAAAAGGCAGAGTTAAATTGATAACCTGAGAATCAAGTAGGAGCATGTCGGCTCCCATGAGATCTCCAACACAGCGTACACTGCCTCCCAGAAACGGAGGAAACGAACTTCAACGGTGGAGGGGGAGCGGCCAGTCTGCAAATCGGAGAGGAAGACTGAAACTTTAGGCATTGAACACCAATATGCTTACTGGGTTGTTTAGAATGAATGAAAGGATGATTCTTAAAGGAGTAAATCATACCTTTTTATAGCCGAACTGATTCAACTCAATCGACTTGCATAACAAAAACTCGCATTGAATAGATCGTGGGTGATAATCGATTAATGGAAGGTTTAAAGTGGATAACTTGGTTACATGTATCGTTCCAGACCGTAAGAAAGAAGATGAAAGATCGTCTTTAATAACCAAATCGCCATTACGCTGGAGACGGGAAGAGAAGAACATTTGATAACCTAATAGAAAGGGAGGCGTCTCATCAAAAAAAAGCACGTGTCAAGACGACAAAGACCGAATTTCTGACATGGACGTCTACGTATCGCACTCGGGAGAGAAATAACTCTCTTTTATATATTAAGACTAGGATTAAACCCGCCCTACGGGCGGGTACAAATATACAAATAATTAAAATATATTTAAAATATTTTATTAATTTTTATATTTTTCATGTTAAATTTATCTATTTATTTTGAAAATCATAAATTTAGCTAAATATAGTCTAACTATTTTGGAAATCATAAAATATAATGTTTTGAAGTTTGTTCTAATTTATCTTCTAATAATATATCATTTTGATTATTTTTAGCAAATAAACATCTACTTAATAGTTAACGCCTTAATATAAATCTAGTGTTAAAATTTAAAATTTTTTTTTCACTTTTATACTTTGACATCCAAAAAGTAAAAATGTATTATCGTAAACTAAGATTTTCATCATTTGCTTTTGTCATGAAATATGTCAACTCGAAAAAACTGTTTGTTTTCTCCAAGAACAAATCATTTTCTCTTCTCTAATGTGTTTACTTCTTAAAATTTTACTGTGATAAAAATCTCTAATTTCATACCAATAGTCATTTTATTGAAGATACAATAACTATTAGGAGTGAAACTTTTTTACCAATATTTGTACTTGTGACTACTTCACCTTCATAGCTCGTTCTGCCATATAAGTCACGATCAGTGTTGTAGCATTTATAGTTTTTTATATAAAAATATATAAAATTTTTAAAAATATAAAATTACACATTTACCAGATAGATCTTTAAGGTATTTTTCCATTTCTTATATTAGATATTACTTGTTATTTATTTTTTCTTATACTGTATACTTACTTATTTTAATTTTTTGCTTCTATATACAGTTTTAATATTACGATAGATTTTTAATGTAATATTTCTGCTTCTAATATTTTAAATTTAATATTTTTTTTATTTATTATATATTTTTCAGATATATGTTTAATGTAGTTTTTCTATTTATTATATTGTATATTAACTTATTATTTATTTTTTATATCTTATATTTACTTTTATCATATTTTAATAAACATTTAATGTAATATATGTATTTATTATATTGTGTATTTACTTATTATTTATTTTACTCTACATTTTTCAGATAGATGTTTAATGTAGTTTTTCTATCTTTTATATTGTATATTTACTTATCTAATATTACAATGGATTTTTAATGTAATATTTTTTTCTTATATTGTATATTTAAGTATTATTAATTTTACTATCCATTTTTATTTTTTCTTATTTTGTATATTTTTGTAAATTTTATTATTTTGTATATTTACTATTACAAATAATAATATTAATTTATATGCTTAATGTAATATTTCTATTTTTATATTTGATATTTACTTATTATTTATTTTTTTCCTATATCGTATATCTACTTATAAAAAGATTTGGAAGTGATAAAAATGTAATATATATATATATATATATATATATATTCAGATATATGTTTAATGTAGTTTTTCCATTTCTTATATTGTGTATTTACTTATTATTTATTTGTCTTATACTGTATATTTAATTATTCTAATTTATTGTTTTATATCAAATGGTAAAATTATGATAAATGTTTAATGTAATATTTGTCTTTCTTATATTGTATATTTACTTGTTATTTTACTAAAAAAAATTCGGATAGATTTTTAATGTAGTTTTTCTATTTCTTTATAAAAATATATAAAAATAATAACAATGTAAAACTACACATTTCAAAGCTATATCTTTAAGGTATTTTTTTTTCATTTCTTATATTCGATATTTACATGTTATTTATATTTTCTTATATTGTATACTTACTTATTTTAATTTTTAGCTTTTATATAAAATATTAATATTAAATAATTACTTATTTTATTATATATTTTTCAGATAGATGTTTAATGTAGTTTATCTATTTCTTATATTGTATATTTACTTATTATTTATTTTTGTTATATTTTATGTTTACTTATTATAATATTGTAATAAATGTTTAATGTAATATTTGTATTTCTTTCATGTTTATTTACTTATTATTTATTTTACTATACATTTTTCAGATAGATGTTTAATGTAGTTTTTCTATCTGTTATATTATATATTTACTTATGTAATATTACAAAGAATTTTTAATGTAATATTTTTTTCTTATATTTTATATTTACTTATTATTTATTTTAGTATCCATTTTTCATATATATTCTTAATTTAGATTTCCAGTTTTATATTTTATATTTACTTATTTTTTATTTTTTCTTATTTTGTATATTTTGTAACTTTTTTTTATTTTGTATATTTGATATAACAAATGATATATATATATATATATATATATATATATATATATATATATATATATATATATATATATATATATATATATATATATATATATATATATATATATATTCAGATAGATGTTTAATGTAGTTTTTCCATTTCTTATATTGTGTATTTACTTATTATTTATTTGTCTTATACTGTATATTTAACTATTCTAATTTATTCTTTTATATCAAATGGTAAATTATGATAAGTATTTGATGTTGTATTTTTTGTTTCTTATATTGTATATTTACTTATTATTTATTTTACAAAGAAAATTCAGATAGATGTTTAATGCAATTTTTCTATTTCTGATATTGTATATTTATTTATTATTATTTTAATATTTTGATAGATGTTTAATGTAATATTTTTTTTCTTATATTCTATAGTTTCTAATTACTAATTTCAGTATACATTTTTAGATAGATATTTAATTTAGTTTTTCGATCTTTGATATTGCGTATTTATTTTTCTTTATTTTTTCTTATATTGTATTTTTTTATTTTCTATCAAATTTTAATATTACATTAAATGTTTAATGTGATATTTGTACTTTTATATTGCATATTTATTTCTTATCTATATTAGTATAAATTTATAAGATAGGTGTTCAATGTAATATTTTATTTCGTATGTTTTATATTTACTTATTATTTTTTTATTATATTGATATTTACTCTTTTTGTAATAATGTCGCAAATAATTGTATATGTTTATGTTATTAATTTTTATTTTTATTATATTATATATTTAGTGTTTATAATTATTTTTGTTTTATATCAAATTGAAATATTATAATAGATGTTTAATGTAGTATTTCTTTTTCTTATATGGTATATTTATTTATTATCACTTTTTTCTCATATGGTATATTTATTCTATTACATATTTTCAAATATATATTTAATGTAATACTTATATTTATTATATGGTATATTTACTTATTCTCTACTTTTACTTTTATTGTATATTTACTTATTTTTTAGTTTTTATTTTTTTAATATCAGTGTCATGTGTCATGTTTCGGACGAAGTTTTTTCCGCTGATGTGGACGCTCTCTGGAGCCTCGAAAGGTTACTTTTAATAGTATAGAGTGTTTAATGTGATATTTCTACTTTTATATTGCATATTTATTTCTTATCTATATTAGTATAAATTTATAAGATAGGTATTCAATGTAATATTTTTATTTCTTATGTTTTATATTTACTTATTATTTTTTTATTATATTGATATTTACTCTTTTCGTAATAATGTCGCAAATAATTTTATATGTTTATGTTATTTATTTTTATTTTTTTCTTATATTATATATTTAGTGTTTATAATTATTTTTCTTTTATATCAAATTGAAATATTATAATAGATGTTTGATGTAGTATTTCTTTTTCATATATGGTATATTTATTTATTATCACTTTTTTCTCATATGGTATATTTATTCTATTACATATTTTCAAATATATGTTTAAGGTAATACTTATATTTATTATATGGTATATTTACTTATTCTTTACTTTTCCTTTTATTGTATATTTATTTATTTTTTAGTTTTTATTTTTTTAATATCAGTGCCATGTGGCATGTTTCGGACGAAGTTTTTTCTGCTGATGTGGCTACTTTTAATAGTATAGATTTTAATCTTAGACATCTATTGTGTTCCTTTTGTTCAAAACCAGTTCCCACATTCTTTTTTTTCCATATCTACTCTCATGTTCACCATAGTTCCTACTACATTAATTTTCTTTATCAACTCTAGATAGTTGTTCGGTTATTTGAACTATTTCCATTACATGCAAAATACTTTTTCTTTGCTCTTTATCCACTGATGTAGATAAACAAACAGATTTTCATAATTCAAAATATATGATTGTTTCTTAGGTTTCACTACCACTGAAATGTAACCTAAATTCAGCCTCTTCATAAATGGATATATTCCCATCTTCCTGCATATCCTCTCCTCAACAACGAATATGTGATCTCCTCTAATGATAATGTCCAAAAGGATATAGCATACAAACGAGCACGGTTGGGATCTATTCATAATCATCTCCAGACTTGAAATAATGTCCATCATAATCAAAATATATGGTTGTAGAAGAAAGACACATCCGCAATACAAAAAATATTAAACCATAAAGTTATACCATTTAAGTTATACCAAGTTATACTTTGTTACACAGTTTTGTCAATAACCAAGTCTTACATTTTACGGTCTAAGCTAACCAAGTTTTCCCAACTTTTACAGTTCTAGTTGTTTTCTCCTCTTCAATTTGTTTCAATAGTTATCAGCTTTGATTCCCGACGTTCTATCTCTTCTTATGATTACAGTTGTTGATTATCCAATTCCCCTATAGACAGACCATCCACTCTTTCCGATCCTCGATCAATCCAGTCCAATTACAACTAGAATCTTGTAAATCGAAATCCCTGTAAATCGATCGATTGTGTATGGTGGATTCTAAACATTGGAATGGTTTAAGATACATCCCCTGTAAAACACAATCAATAGCTCATTCAGCATCCAAGCGACGAAACCGAGTTAGCTAAATGCAATGAAAGCGAAGAAGAAGAACGAACCGAACAAACCCGACGGGGATGAGAGAGAGAGAGAGAGAGAGAGAGAGAGAGAGAGAGATGATAGCTAGATCGAATAACAGATTACTCGCAATTTGGAATGGTCATTCAATCGGTTAGGTAGAGAAAGGATACTTTCGACATTAACCATCCATATGGGAAGTATCAGAATAGATAAGAGTATGTGAGAATTAGTAAGAGTATGACATATTTAAAAAATTTACATTATTAAAAATATCTGAGGATTTCTTCCAAAGTTGCGAGAAGCGAAACAAGAGTCTGGGCTAAAAGACCAAACAGCTTCAAGGGATTTACTCTTTCCTTCTTTCCATTTTTATTGCCCCGATAAGCCGAGTTTATTCTAAAAACCCTTATTGTTATTTCTTATTATATTTATGAAAATTTTTGATACTTGTTTTTAATTATATCTGATTTTATGATGACTTTTATTATTATGTAAATGTAAATATTAAAAAGAAATGTATATTTACATTTTAAATAAAGAAATATTAATTACATATAATCTTAGAAAAAAATATTTTAAAAAAAATTTTTAGATTTTTTATTTTGAAAATATTAAAATTATTGATTTGATATGATATACATTTATTTTATTTTATTTTATGACCCTGGTATCCGGAGTCCCGAGAGGATCCGACTAGCGCCTAATAATATATATTTATTAATAAATATAGTTAGTTGTAGGAAAAATAATATGACATTAAGTAAATGAAATGGTCCAACCTACACTATTTGTAAATAGATAAAAAATGATTTTTGTTTTAATATTATAGACTAGAGTTTGATCCGCCCTTTCAAAAGGCGGACAAGATTTTTTTTGTCATCATCCTATGTATTGATCTTCCTCGTTTGTTAAATGTCTGAGATTGATTAAGTCAACAAATTTATGAATACGTCTTTTTCTTCACCAATATTTTTAAATATAATGTTTGGTTTTCGGTTTTGGTTTTATGTTGTTTTTCTTTTTGGATTTTGGTTTCAGTTTGATTATGGTTTTTCTTTTTTTTTTTGTTCAAGATATATATATATATATATATATATATATATATATATATATATATATACCGTTCAGTTATTTATGAAATAACTTAATATATTTATACTTGTGTTTACCCGACCCGGATCTATGGTATTAGTTTGTTTTCCAAAAAAATATTTACTGAAAATTAAAAATTTCATACATGTATTTTTATTAAAAAAAACTTTTATAGAGAACAAAATTAAAATTAATAAATATAATTTGTTGAAAATAAGATAATTCATTTATAAAACCTGTCATTATTATTTTACTTATATTTTAAAACTGTAAATTATAGTAAGAAAATATTTTTAATTTTTATACTGGTCAAAATATATTTCATTCAACCCTATCATACTATATCGAATTATTTTTAATATTAAAATATAAATATGTAATTATTTATTATTTTATATATCTTACTTTACTATTTTATTTTAATACGTTGAAGTATCTGGTAAAATTCATGAATGTATGTTATTATTTAATTTTATAATTTATGAAATATATAATAAATTAATTAAGTTACTTTTTGTTTATCAGTTTATGTATTAATTTAATTACGAATATAAATATTATGTGAATATTATTTCTTATTCTATAATGAAAGAATTACTATTCGTCAATAATTTATTTAATTTTAATTACGAATTTTATTATTTAAAATAAATATTTAAAATAATTTATGTTTACATATGAATTAAGAAGATTTTAAAAGTTATTTTTGTAATAAAATCTTAGAAAAAGATACTTGACAATATCTTTTTAGATATCTTATTTTGAAAAATATTATTAAGTTAGTTGTAAAGAAAAAATAGGAGGTTAAATAAATTTTATTTTATAAATATTAAAATATTGATAGATATTTGTTAGATTAGAAAAACATTATATGATAATAACTACTGAAATTATTTTAGTTGTACTGTTATGACTTTTTTGATGGTCCAAAATATAGTCGATAAAAAGTTCTCACGTTTTAATAGTATTGACTAGAGTTTGACCCGCCCTTTCAAAGGGCGGGCAAGATTTTTTTGTTGTCATCATCCTATATATTGATTTTGCTCGTTTGTTAAATATCTGAGATTGATTTAGTCAACAAATTTATTAATACGTCTTTTTCTTCACCAATATGTTTAAATATAATGTTTGGTTTTCGGTTTTGGTTTTATGTTATTTTTCTTTTTGGATTTCGGTTTCAGTTTGATTATGGTTTTTCCTTTTTTGGTTCAAGAGATATATAAACCGTTCAGTTATTTATGAAATAACTTAATATATTTATATTTGTGTTTACCCGACCCGGATCAATGGGATTAGTTTTTTTTCCAAAAAATTATTTACTGAAATTTAAAAATTCCATATATCTATTTTTTATTTAAAAAAATTATAGATAACTAAATTAAAAAGTAATAAATATATTTTTTTGAAAATAAGATAATTCATTTATAAAACCCGTCATTATTAATTTTACTTATATTTTCAAACTGTAAATTGTAGTAAAAAATATTTTTAATTTTTATATTGGTCAAAATATATTTCATTCAACCCGTATCATACAATATCAAATTATCTTTAATATTAAAATTTAAATATGTAATTATTTATTATATTATATATCTTACTTTACTATTTTATGTTAATACGTTGAAGTATCTAGTAAAATTCATGAATGTGTGTTATTCTTTAATTTTATGATTTATAAAATATTTAATAAATGAACTAAGTTATTTTTTATATATTAGTTGATGTATTAATTTAATTAGGAATATAAATATTATGGGAATATTATTTCTTATTTTATAATGAAAGAATTAATATTCGTTAATAATTTATTTAATATCAATTACGAATTTTTTATTTAAAAATAAATATTTAAAATAATTTATGTTTACATCTTAATTAAAAAGATATTAAAACATATTTTTATAAAAAAATCTTAGAAAATGATACTTGACAATAACTTTTAGATGTCTTATTTTAAAAATATTATTAAGTTAGTTGTAAGAGAAAAAATAGGAGGTTAAATAAATTTTATTTTATAAATATTTAAATATTAATAGATATTTGTTAGATTCGAAAAACAGTATATGATAATAACTAATGAAATTATTTTAGTTGGACTGCTATGACTTTTTTGATAGTCCAAAACATAGTCGATAAAAAGTTCTCCTGTTTTAATAGTATTGATATAATACTCTAAAAAACCATGTGCGATAAAATAAGTTAACCATTAACATGAACATTTGTCATCATAAAGGTGTACAATTAGGGTTAAATATAGCAGTTAACTCATAAAAATTATGCAGATAATAGTGTTCAGCTTATAAAACATTCCATGACACCACTGCACCGGTCATGGGCCTCATGGCATATCGTGGGGGCAAAGTCCGATGAAACATTCACTTATCAAACTTCAATTTTTTTCAAACTTTTAGGGCAGGCCATGCGAAAGTTGCATCTTTCTCATGGGTCTGATCCACTGTTGTTTTGTTTTTAATAAGACAAAATATTATTAGAGAGGATGCCATGGCTAGATAATGAAAAAAAAAATGCACTTTCATCTCTTTGTCTTTCCCATGATAAAAGCAGCTCCAGCAGAAATGGAGATGATAAGCCAAATATACCTACCAGGTTTCATCTGCACACTTGTGTTTTCTGTGACTCTACCAGATTCCTCCTGCACGTAGCTATCCTCTTTATCTTCTGAAGATAAGCAAGAGTTTGTTTCATTTTGTTTAATAATCTCTAACTCTTCACTTTCTTCGGAATCCGGAGGTAACGTTGAATCATCACCTATTGAGATTGCGTCTTCTTGTTGGTTGATCTCTTCCATCCTTTGAGATTCATCACTATCGTCCAAATACTCTTGTGACAGCATCAATAGACCATTGGAGCTTGTTTCTCTTTGTTGGCTCCTCAAAGCTTCTTCATTATCAATTGCTCTGCTTCCTACTACAACAGGGATGTTGTTATTATTAGTCATTGTGCTTGTTTCTTCTTGTTGATTGATGATCATGCCTTCCATCTTTGAAGCTTCACCATTGATGCTGCTGTCAACCTCCCAAGAAAAACTTTCAGCTTCATCAGATTCATTGACCAAACTGAAACCACACTTAATCACCTGACAATTCTTCACCAGCTCGCCTGTACTATCTATCACTTCAAATCTAAGAGAAGCCTGATCATCATCATCACTGCAACTATAATCCTTCTTATCATCATCATTGTCATCTGCTTCCTTTTGTTTCTTGATCTGCAACCAGCTCGTGTATCCAATAAATACATGGTCTGAGTCAATCTTCCGCGGCTGATTTCCTCCTACGGTGCAACTAAACTGCCTCAAAGATCCATCTTTAGTCTTGAATTCACAGGTGCATTTCACTAGGACATGATGGTTTTGATCTTTGTAATCTGTAAAAGAGACAACTGCACATAGAACTACACCGGTTGTCCCATTGTTTCTCCAGTGTCGTGACAGTTCTGGTAGTACTATCACTGATCCATAGGCTTGGTGACTTAACCATGCATGTACTTCACATCCAGGAAAGCAAGCACCAACAAAAGATTCCACAACAGAGCCCTGCACAAGGTATGATACATTAAGAATCTCAAAACTAATGATTTATTATTTATTTTAGAGAAGGAAATTTGTGGGAGAGGGAGAAACCAAGTTGTATCGATCAAGAGCATCTGACATCAACTGGCTCTTCTTCTGAATAGGAAACAATACAAGTTTTTGCATCTTCATCAAGTCTGTTGCAGTTTGAGAAAATGAGTGTGGCATGGATTTGATCTGTCAGAACAAGATGGGCAAGTGGGTTTCCCAATGTTGTCAGTGACTCACAGCCATGTGCATTTAAGCATTGAATGTTTGGTGGGAGTGTCGGAAGAGATGTAAGGTTCTTGCAGAACTTTAAGTCAATGTATTTTAGATGGTAAAGGTCACCAATGTCAGGCTGCAGGCTTTGGATGTAATCATTTCCTCTTAAGCTGAGGTGTCTCAACAAGGGGAAGCCTTTGACACCAGCACCATAGTGTGGCCATCTTGAGAGTCTAGGGTTTTGCAATAGCTTTGGCACCTCTTTTATCGATGTTCCGTCAAGCAGAAATATCCGCAACCGTCTCATGTTCTCTTGCAGATCTGGAAAGGTCTCCAGCTTTTTACAACCTGAGAGTATTACTTCTTGAAGAGCTTTTATGTTTCCAAGACAATCGGGCACGGTCGCTAGCTTTGTGCAGTCCTTGAGGTTCAGCAAGACTAGTTTCTGGAACTTGATCATAGATGGAGGAAGTGTCTTTAAGGATGTTCCATCCAAGTATAATGCTTCTAGTTGTTCTGATATTATCTGAAACTCCTCTAGATTGGAGCAGTCACTGAGGATGAGTGTTTTTAGAGACTCCATGTTCATCTCAGCGAGTAATACGAGACTTGAGCAGCCTCTCAGATTCAGGTAAACAAGGCTTGTCAAGTATTCCATCCTCGCGTCAAATTTTTTCAACTCTTTGCAGCCTTCCAGGTTCAGTCTTTGAAGATTTTGAGCTTCTAATAAGCCGGACAAGTCGCTAAGGTTGATTGAGTGACTTAGATCGGCCGATGTTAAGTTTGATGTATCCTATTATGAAAACAGATCATGTTAAGTTCAGGCTTATCATAGGCAAAAAAATGGATTGGTCCTAACCGTTTTTATATTACTTAAGTTTGCTTAAATTCCTGATCTTAATACTTTATCCCTAGACAAATAGTCAGAATCAGACAGAAAGGTCAGGTGAGATGTGGTACATTAACACCGTCCCTGAGCCGTTTAATCTTGCTATAAAGCAGCTTCAGGTCAATAAGATTCTTCGGGTTGAAGTCTTGTGGAAGTTCTTCCCCTGGGAATCTCAGCCAGTGGAGATACCTGATCTCTTGCACCGGTAACTTAACTCCATTCGAGAAGTTTAATTTGTAGCCAGCTTCACGAGAGTCATAGATTTTGAGATATCAGAGATTGTCCATCCCATCAAAAGCCTCTTTGCTTAATGGTGTGTCTTTCCCTACTTCAGACATGTCCAAAAACATACCTCTGATACCACTGATAGTGTTTTTCCCCTGTAAACCAGTTCAAGAAGACATATTAGCAAAATATTTACATTTCTATATTAAAGACAACTTTGGAAGGGGGCTTAAGTAATAAATAAGAGAGAGAGACAAAGTCTCATGCATCTCTAACTTAACAGATTAATTGGTCCATACCATATTTTTTTTAACACTCCGATAATGTCTTTATGGTTACGTAGCCTCTTTTTTTGCTTGGAAGCTAGTTTCTTCCCCAGTGTATACAGTAAATTATGCATCTCTACTCGGCTACCAGTGATATCTATCAGGAACTTGTCTGCTAGTTCTTTGATCTCACTACTATCCTTAGAATCGACCAAAGCTGTCACGAACTTGTGATTTTCTGATCTGAAGAAACAAGTGACATCAAGAAACGCTTCCTTCTGTTGCTTACTTAGACCATCGTAACTCACATTCAACACATTGCCTGGACTCTGTGCGAGTTGGCGCAGCTTGTTTTCCCAATGAGCTTTGTCTTGACCACGAAGATCTGGTCCAAGTACCTTGAAAGCTAGTGGGTTTCCTCTAGCGTAATCCACAAACTCTCTTGATTCCTTCATCAAGCTTCCGTCATGGACTTTGTGGTCGCCAAAGGCGTGGTAACAAAAACACTCTAAACCTTCCCTCTCGTTCAATCTTGGGACAACGTCAGTATCGTTCACAACATCTTCAACTAATGACTTATCACTTGTCACAATAACAATCTTGCTCCCTCGGCTGATCCACCTCCTGTTTCCCAAAAGATACTCTAGTTGTTTCTTGTTGCTTACGTTATCTAGTACAAGAAAAACGTTGCCATCAAGTAGCTCGGCCTCTACGGATTCATGTGTGGTCTCTTCGGTTATCCTCTTATCTGTCTTCTTCAGAAGCTTCCTCAGGAGTCTGAACCGCAATTCAGTAAGCTCTTCTTCCTTTGAGGCTTTATCGATATCACCGAAGTACATTCTTCGATGAAACTTGTTTTTGCCCTCCTCAAACAACTTTTGTGCGATCGTGGTTTTACCAATACCAGCCATCCCAAGAACTCCAACGATATGAGTTTCCTTGGAGATCACGCCATGCATACCTAACTTCTCCTGCAGCTTTTGGAGACGATGCGTGATCCCGAACAACTTAAATTTTTCCTTTGTCTCAATTTCTTCTCCTTCCCCTTGCAACTTTGTCCCCGATAGCGAAGACACATCCTTCTTCTCACCTTCGATACTCCCCAACACTTTCTTTACTTCCTTGACGATATCTTCTACGAAGTCACTCTCAGTATGTTAATGTAAGATAACCGAGTTACACAAACTATAATACACAGTAACACAAAGATATATCTTTCCAAGAAATACGACTAGATTGATTCTTTTAAAAGTACAAACGAGTTCTTTCTAAAAGCAATCTTTCAATCAAGTTCAAGACAAACCTTGACTTGTTGAGTATCCTTGCTATGTTCACAGGCCTAACCTAGCCTCTGAACAACTTACGCTCTTAACCCCTAGATGCTTTGTCTCTCCTTCTCCGGACTTACAAAACCTCTCTTGCTAAAAACTCTCTTTGTGTGTTAACCTAAACACATATAGTCTAGAACTCTTTATATATTGTAGAGGCAACCCTAGACTTATCGCACTACCTATCGGAAACTTTCCATTTTTCTTGCTCCAGCGAATAAGCCAATCTTCCTCTTTTCTCTTCGGTCGATTGCTTCTTCTTCAAGTCTTCCTTTAATGTGACTTCTTTATTGCTTCTTATTCAAACCTTCCTTAAGTTCATTCTTCTTGACACGTACATCTCATATGTTCAAATGTCACCTGTCGTAGTTCATGTCGCACTTCATGAACTACTCTGCTCTGCTACAGCATCGTCTTGATCATACACCTTCAATCTCCCCCTTTTTAATTTGTGATCTCACAAGTACCTAAGATGAAGACAATACACAAGCAAGCAATATATCCACAAATCCCAATCAACCAAGAACCAAAGCTCATAAAAGAAACATACTTATATTATCCTAAAAAGGGTTCATGCATTAGTACAATTTAAACCAAGGATTCAAAAACACAAATGCTCCCCCATAACCCGAGATTGTCTTAAAATAAGGATAACATAATGATTGCAACAAGTGGTGCAATCAACAACAAAAGCACAACAAAAACAAGAAACATAAAGTTGCTCCCCCACAAACTGAGCGATCCTTCATCTTATTCCTCATCTTCTCCCCTTGCTTGTGAGCATACGGATTAAAAATCTCAAGAAAACAATCATAATCAACGAATAAAGAGTTAGAAGACTAACCTGCTACCGCATTCTGAAGTTCTTGGACTACCTCATCCAGTGCTTGTAAGGCACGAGTTGTATCCTCCAGAGCAACCTGAAGATCAATGCGTGAGAGAGGACCCTTAGGAACTGCAACTGATCCAAGATCAAAGATAGACACACGGCGTGGTCCTGATCTGATACTGGGTGTAGGAGCTGGTGTAGCAGGTGATGCTTTAGCTGCAGTACGAGGAGACTTCTTAGTCATCTGATCCTCCTTAGCTTTGTTTTTACGCCCCTCATTGATCTCTCCCACACGCTTGTCCTTCTTGTATGCCGTTGGACGCACAAGCTTGTCTTCAGGATATGTGGGAACAGGATGTTGCTCTTGAAGAAGTCCCATGATCAGACGTGGGAAGATCAGCCAGCGAGAGTCCCTTCTCTGCATTATCCCAAGGCTCATGATTTGTTTGAAAACCATCTTACCCACATCAACTCTAACTCCATGAGCCATCTTATAAATCAGCTTGGCTCGGTCCATAGACACATGTGTCTGATGTGTAGAAAGAATCCAGTTGTATGACGCAATGATCATGAGAGCTCCACTGCATGGTGTAAGATCTGCAGTAGTGAGATGCTTCCATTCCTTAACGGTTGAATCTATGAGAAACAGTGCCAACTCCGTCGGTGATACTTCATCCATAGCCGCTTCCTCACTTACTTCCTCTTCAGTAAGTGGGCCAAGGTCAAGAGCTTCATTAATCACTGAAGGAGAAAACTTATACTGATGCCCTCTTACCATCACAGTCACTTCCTCTGAGTCTTCTTCAAGCTTGGCCTCTGGCAACCCTGCATAGAACTCAGCCACAACCTCTACCACGTACACACCAAGAGATGACACAGTAGATTCCATCAGACCCTTTTTAATCACCTCTAAATAACCCCACTGGTCTGTCTCCTGCATATCTACTGACCTCTCCGGCAAAATTCCACGTTTGAGAAAAACTTCATACCTTTTCTTAGTGTCTGAAATTACAGAGGCAGGACTTGACTCAGCAGCTTTCCTTGGTCTCAAGCGTCCTGAATTAGACTGCTCCTTAGTCAGGAATGGAGACTTGGCAGCATCTTCTGGTGACAAGAAGTGGGACTGACTAGGCGTACTGGATTCATCAGTCTTATGTTGCTTTGACGATCTCAAACCCCGTCTCTTCAGAAGACGCTTCTTCCTCCCTCTTTGAACTGTAGTATCTTCAGAGGAAGATTCTAAGGCAACCACTTCCTTGTCTTCCTCCTCCTTCTGTTCTGACTCAGACGCATCCTTGTCCAAGGTCTTATCTTTTTCAGCATCTTCCTCTGTATTTACCAAGACTAGAGGCAATGGTGAGTCATCATTCTCTTCTTGATTCTCAACTAGGGTTGAGCCTTCAACTGTACCGACATCTACATGATCCTTGGGTAACTCAAGATCCTCGCTTGGTGGAACACCAGGTATCTCAGTCATCTCCTTAGGTGGATCTGCTTCACGAACAGAGGTGCCTTGAAGATCATCACTCCCTTCTGATAGCGTCTTCTCATTGGCTGTGGTAAAAGACCCAAGCTCTTCGGTTACTTGTGGTAGAGCTTCAGTTACAGATGGATCGTTCAAAGGAGGTGGAGATTCAGGTTCACCATCAACGAGCTGCCTCTTGCTTGACTCAGTCTCTGCATGCGTCGCAATCTCATCAGACTGACTTCCTTGAGCTCCCATCTTTGAGTTTCCCATGGCACAAATGATTTTGGATCTTAAAGAATGAGAGATAACAAGTAATGCTGGGTTTTGAACTTCGTGAAGCACAATGGAGAAATTCTAGGGTTTGTAACCCACTACTTCCTGTAACTGAAGAAACCTCGATCAACTGTTCTGATTTATTGCAAGTCCAGTCCCTCAATTTTTATCCTCTCCTTTTGTGTACCTACAACTTTTAATATCTCTCATCCAAAACCATTAACATTAAGCACATTCGTGAATTATCATTGTATCATTAGACTCTCAGCATAGTAATAAAACATGAATCACAACTCGCAGTCAGCTGATTCTAGATTGAATTTAACAGCTTAAAATAGATCAATTTACCATTTAGCGATTTACTACACGAGATGCCTCAGTACTTGATTCAGGATGCACATACAACTCTTCTAGATTTTATGATCTGGTGCACCTGATTGTCTTTTTATGGCTAGCTTTCACATTGTTGTGCCTTCATCAACTCTGTAGGTTTTCAACCTTTATTTGCGCGCTGTTGAAACCTCCCCAAACTTTATGATATTACACTTTTCTTTTCTTTTCTTTTCTTTTCTTTTCTTTTTCTTTTACTTAGCTCAGCATATCTCTTTGAGATTTATAGCTGCATCTCTTATTCTTGAGATGGGAGAGGCCACAGATTGACGCAAAACCTGTACTTTTTGCACATAGTTGACGGCACACCAAGCAGCTATTTTCCACAGCGTTCTCAGGTTCCAAACATAATCTGAATCATATGTACGCCCTGAACCTGTTTCTGCACTAATATATGTATGACTTGACCTTAAAGGTCAAGATCACACACACCAATCGCATTTCTTAATGTAACAAAACGATTATAATCAAGAGATTTTGTAAACATGTCAGCCAATTGCAAGTCAGTAACTACATGTTCGATTACTACCTGATTGTCTTCAACCAATTCTCTGATGAAGTGGTTCTGAATGTCAATGTGATTAGTCCTTGAATGTTGGACTGGATTCTTCGAGATATCTATTGCACTCTTGTTGTCACAATACACAAGAAAAGGACCGGATTGCATACCATAATCAGCTGACATTTGTTTCATCCAGAGAAGTTGTGAGCAACAGCTTCCCATTGAAATATACTATGCTTTTGCCGTAGAGAGTGAGACATAATTTGCTTCTTGCTTAGCCAAGAGATCATTTTATTTCCAAGAAAGAAACAACCTCCACTAGTGCTCTTCATGTCATCAGCACATCCTGCTCAATCAGCATCACAATACCCCATCAAATTCTTATTGGAATCCTTTGAGTAGTAAACTCCAAGATTCACAGTTCCTTTGATGTACTTGATGATCCTCTTAACTGCATTCAGATGCGACACCTTAAGCTTGGCTTGATATCTCACACATACTCCTACACTGAAGGACAAGTCTGGTCGGCTTGCAGTTAGATATAGGAGACTCCTAATCATCCCTCGATACATCGTTGCATCAGCATCTTCTCCAGCCTCATCTTTAGTAAGCTTCAATGACGTGCTCATGGGAGTTCTGAATGTCTTGCTGCTTCCAAGACCAAAACGGTTCACCAAACTAAGAGAATAAGCACTTTGAGAGATGAACACTCCTTTGTCCGTCTGTATAATTTGAAGACCTAGAAAGTATTTCAACTCTCCACATATACTCATCTCAAACTACTGAGTCATACTTTGAACAAACTCATCCCCCATCTTCTGAGATGTTCCTCCAATGATAATATCGTCCACATATATCTGAACAAAGATAATGTCCTTCCCCACCTCCATGAAGAACAATGTCTTATCTACACTTCTTCTAATGTATCCAGCTTCAAGTAAGAAACCAGTAAGTCGTTCATACCATGCCCGAGGAGCCTGCTTCAATCCATACAAAGCTTTCTTAAACCGGTAGACATGATCACGATGAGTAGTGTCCTCAAATCCTTTTGGTTGCTCCACATAAACTTCCTCTTGAAGTACAACATTTAGAAAGGCCCTTTTCACGTCCATCTGATACACTTTGAAGTTTAATATGCAAGCATTCCCAAAAATAGTCGTATATCTTCCATTCTTGCAACTGGTGCAAACGTTTCTTCAAAGTCCACTCCTTCAATCTGTGAATATCCCTGAGCCACAAGTCGAGCCTTGTTACGAACCACGTCTCCACGTTCATCAGTCTTGTTCTTGAAGATCCATCTGGTTCCAACCACATTTACTCCACTAGGTCTTTCAACAAGTTTCCACACATTGTTTCTTGTGAACTGCTCTAGTTCTTCTTGAATAGCTACAATCCAATATTCATCACCAAGTGCCTCTGTATGTGTCTTAGGCTCGATAGTTGATACAAAACATGCAAATTGCACCATCTCCTTGAAGTATATAACCTTCCCTCGTGTCTTTATTCCTTCTTCAACACCTCCAATCACACCTGACACCGAGTGATTTCTATGCACTTGTCGAATAGGTTGAGCTGACGTCCCATCTTCTACAGGCCCTTCCTGAATTACTTTTTCCTTCGGACTGCCTGATTCATCCTCAGCTTCTTCATCCGACTCAGATGATCCAGCAGTCGATGTAGATAGATCATCAAACACCACATTCACTGACTCCATGATTATCTCAGATCTTTTGTTGTACACCCGATACGCTGAGCTAGTTTGTGCATATCCTAGGAAGAATCCTTCATCACTTCTAGAGTCGAACTTTCCGAGGTAATCTTTGTCATTAAGAATATAGCACCTGCATCCAAAAACATGAAAGTAACCAAGATTAGGAGTTTTGCCTGTCCACATTACAGATCAGACTTTCTCATCTACCCTTGTGATGTTTCACCAATTCTTCACACTTTGTGTTGCTTCCATGCCTTTCTGACCTTCTCAAGATACTTGTAGCAATACCTTTTGTAGTGTCCATACTTCCCACAATAGAAGCGCCCGGTAAACTGTCTTGAGGCACTTCGTATCTTATTTTCTTCTGCTTGTGCAAATCCTCCTGACACGAACCGTGTTGTCCCGGTTTCACCATTCTACCTTCCAGTATAGCATAATCCCATATGTGACTGTTCTGTTCTTCCACTGCTCAGGATCTTGTCTAGTTGCTTAGTCCCGGTCAACATCTTGATCTTCTTATATTGTTGATCCAACTCTGTTTGAAGATCTGCGGCTTTCTTTCTTTCTGTAAGAACTTCCATTCTCAGTTCTTCAGCTTGCTTTGCGAGAGTTAGCTTCTCTTTGATAAGATTCACACTTTGCTTAGCTAGCTCGGCTTCCTTTTGTAACTACTCACGCAAGTTGACAATCTCATTCACTAGCTGAGCCTTTTCCTTAGTGAGATTAAGATTCTCAGTACCCAACCTGACTAGTGTTTCACGAACCACCTTGTAACTTTCATCCAACTCATTCTCGGGTTTTGCATCACTTTCTGACTCAACATCAACTATTCCAAGGAATGCTACAAAGTTGTTCACCTCCTCATAACTCTCGCTCTCAGATCCACTGTCATTGATTCCTAGCATATATTTATCTTGTTTTCTTTTCGCATCAGATTCACATTCTGCCTGAGTGTGACCATATCCTTTACAACCATGACATTGAAACTCCCTTCTCTTTACTGTCGGACAATCTGTCCTGAAGTGTCCAATACCTTTGCATTCAAAGCACTTAGCATCGTTCCTCCTTGAGCATTTGTCTGTACAGTGGTCTTTCTTCCAGGAACAAACTTCTTCTGCCCTTGCTCAACCTTACGTAGAGCTCTGTCAAACCTTCTGACCAACAAGCTCACCGGATCATTATCTTCAAGCTGTTCTTTCTCAACTGAAGCAAGAGCAATTCTTTTCTGCTCCTTTTCCCCACCTGATACCTCCATCTCATGTGCCTGAAGCATTCCCACTACTTCATCAAATGTCATCTCTTTCGTGTTTAATGACACACTCATAGCAGCTTTATATGCCATGAATCTCTCCGGCAAGCACCTTAGGAATTTCTTCACCAGCTTCTTTTCCTTATATTTCTTCCCCGAGGTGAGTGATTCTTGCGCAAGTGAGCTGAGATTAGAGCTGAAATTTCCAACTGACTCATGTTCCTCCATCTTAAGCTCCTCAAACCGTATAGCGAGCATGTCCTTCCTTCTGAACCTTGAGGGTTCCTTCAAAGTGTCTTTGCAGTATATCCCATGCATCCTTTTCTGCCTCGCACCCTTGAATCAGCTCAAACTGCTTCCTAGCAACACTGCAATGAATGGCCGTAAGTGCTCTAGCATTGAATTTTGCCATCTTGTTTTCCCCATCCGTCCAGAGCTCTTCTTTCTTTGGTACATTCATCCCATCATCACCTTTAGCCACAGGTGATGTCCAACCATGTTCCACAGCCTTCCACGCTAGTGGGTCAATACCCTTGATGGTTGCTTTCATGCGCGCCTTCCAGAAGCCATAGTTCCCAACTTCCTGAATCACCTTTAAGTTATTCACCAACTCTTGATAGCTCTCCATCTTACTCCGCAGGATCTTACCTGTTTAAAAACAAAGCACATATACCCGCTCTGATACCAATTGTTAATGTAAGATAAGCGAGCTACACAAACTGGAACACAGGGATATATCTTTTCAAGAAATACGACTAAATTGATTCTTTTAAAAGTACAAACGAGTTCTTTCTAAAAGAAATCTTTCAATCAATCTCAAGACAAACCTTGACTTGTTGACTAGCCTTGCTATTTTCACATGCCTAACCTAGCCTCTGAACAACTTACGCTCTTAACCCCTAGATGCTTTGTCTCTCCTTCTCCGGTCTTACAAAACCTCTCTTGCTAAAAGCTCTCTCTGTGTGTTAACCTAAACACATAGTCTAGACCTCTTTATATATTGTAGAGGCAACCCTAGACCTATCGCACTACCTATCGGAAACTTTCCATTTTCCTTGCTTTAGCGAATAAGCCAATCTTCCTCTTTTCTCTTCGGTCGATTGCTTCTTCTTCAAGTCTTCCTTTAATGTGACTTCTTTATTGCTTTTTCTTCAAACCTTCCTTAAGTTCATTCTTCTTGACACGTACATTTCATATCTTCAAGTGTCACATGTCGTAGTTCATGTCGCATTTCATGAACTACTCTGGTCTGCTACAGCATCGTCTTGATCATACACCTTCACAATACTGCAAAGAAAGTGAAGAAACAGAGAATCAATGAGTTGAAAGTAAGGTATAACCTCTCGGCGGACCAATCAGGAAAAAAAAACTCTTGGCATTCAACTTGATATGCTTTCTAGTTTCTAGTTTCTAGTTTCTAGTGTCTTGGATAACAACAACTGATGGATTAGATATCTAGATTAACTATAACATTTTTTTTTTCGTTCATGAGCTTGTGATGAAAAGATGGCAGTTTCGAGCTAGCTTCACAAGTCAGAAATTTAACCTAAAATGTATAAACAGTTCATTCACATGTTCGTGTGGTATATATCCTCTAGCAGATCTAGACATTATAGTTCTACAGGGGTCTATGTTACATAAAATCAGAAACAGGTACGTTGAAACAGAACCGTATGAAAGTGTAAAAGTGACATTTTTTTTGAAAACATTAGGAAACGGGTATATTGATAACAAAATTTATATGATTCAAATTAATAATAAAGCATTTATTTATTTATATAATTTCAAATGTTTTCATATTACAATTGTGAAACTAAAATAAATTAAGTTAATTATAATCAAATTAATTATTTTTAATATTTCATAAATAATTGACACAATATATCTTAATATATATGGTATATCTATAATATAAAAAAACTCAGTGCATAAAGATAATTTATAGCATTAGTTTAATATTAGTGTATTTCTATTCTTTCTATTTAGTAATATTAAAAACATGTTATTTTTAATTTATGTATGACATTGTGTTAAAAAAATTGTGATTCTAAAATGGAATCTCAAGCTTTAAACATATTTTTGAATATGATATTTTAAAAGTGTTTCGAAAGTGAGATTCTATAAGTTTTCACAAGGTTCCGATTCTGATTCTGAATCATGAAGTGGACATCCGATGAAACTTTCGTGCAAATTTTCATTTGGTATGTGGGTTTTGAACTCATGCCAAAGGATCATAAAGGAAGAATTTTACTAGTTCACCACAACAACAATATAGAAATATAACTATAAATGAAGTTTTGCTGATTTTATGTGGGTTCGGTGAGCTATGGCGCTGCCACTAACTATCTATCCACCTGTTGTTGTGAATTTGGTTTGGGTATTCTATCTGAAACCCGAAAACTCGAGTCAACTAATCAAAACAAGACTAAAACTTACAAATACCTTGACCATTATTACTTTTCAGAAACCGGAAAATCAAATCAAGCTGAGGAGTATATGAATATTCACTTACCCGAAATACAAATTATGTATCTTACGAACTTGGAAAGTGTATTCGATTTAACATTTGATGTGATTTAATATTTAGTGGAGTTTTAGTTTATTTCAATAAGTTACGGAGATTTAAGTGATTTTTGTTAAATTACTCTAAAATATCACGTGAAACAATGAGATTTGAGTTTTAATATTTTGACTAATAAACTCCACCTAAACACCCTAAAATCACTTAGAAACTTTAAAATTTCACAACTTAAAATATTTTCAATAACAGTGAATTTCAGAGTACTTTACGAAATGACAAGTTCAATAACAGTGAATTTTAAATGAGTTATTAAAATTCATGTTTGAGTAATAGTGGATTTGTCATCTTAAAACAAATCACATAAACCTCTCTGTTGAATACACCTCCTAGTTTTCATTTCTTTTTTTTTAATTTTAAAATAACTACATATTAAATAATAAATTTATAAACCAAAAAACAGGTTCTAATATCTAATTTGAAAAACTTGAAATAACCAAGTTTATTATTCAAATTATATGAAATTGTACAAATGATCTAATGTCTGAATCCGATGAAACCGAGTTATCTGATATCTCATATATACTAAGTCACATGACCAACAAATTTTTGACACATGGAATCTATTTTACAAAAATAATATCAAGTAAAAACTCTTCCATCGATCGCAAATTTTAGCAACTGAAAAACTTAAAGCCCTAAATTTCTCATACCACTAACAAAACACGTTTGGATTTTTTTTTTAAATATCAGTTATAAATTCCATCATGTCACGAGTTCTATAATTTATAGATTTGTTATCCTTCTCTTTTTTTCTTCCATCGTTTCTTTGTTTTAAACGTAGCAAAAAATTAATCCATACAAATTTATGTTTAGCTTTTACTCAGATTTTTTTCTTTCCTTCTCAAATCAATACTCTCTAATTCGTCTCAATTTTCTTTGCATTGGAGTAATATGTGTTACATATTTTTAATGGAAATCTTCAAAAACCTAAAAGTTTTTTGTGCAACTTGGTAAGAGTAAGTATATCTGATTATGCTATGTATATGGATTGAGTTTTTATGTTTGTTATGGTTTGACAAGTTTACAAATATGGTTTTATAGCATAACATATACTTATAATATGTGTATGAGTATATTATCTTCAAATTAATCAATACCTATTTTGTATTTTGAAGTTTCAGGTTAGTGATGACTGCACGTGAAGGGGATGGAGAAGAATACCAAAACGCAAGTTAAAAATAATCCCAAGGTATGTTTTCTTTTATTTTCAATAGGACATGTTTCTCTTTACTAGGCATCAGATTGCAAAACTTTCGAATAAATACTATCAATAAAAAAATTAATGTTTTTCTTATTTATTTCAGTTTTGCTTTTAATTTTGAGAAAATTCGCTGGTATGCCACACTTTGGAGAGATATTGTGGAGTCGGTACCCCTTAAAAGGAAATTTTGGAGTCAGTACCCATTATTTCAAAATACCAGCGCTACCCTTGGTAAGCGCATGGCAAGTATACGAATTGGTAAGCTAATGGCAAGTATACGAATTGGTAAGCTAATGGCAAATATACGAATTGGCAAGCTAAGGGCAAGTATACGAATTGGCAATTTAATGGCAAGTATATGATGAGATGATATGGCAAGCCAATGGCGCGGTGATACAAAACTTTCATTTGATGACGAGGAATTTGGTCTTATGATTAAGGGTCAGCCTTCGCTAATAGCTAACAAATACACTTTAGGCCGTTTGTTGTTCTTTAAACCTTTTGTAAGTCGTGTCAAATTCTTTTATGTTCGTGATGCTGTCTCAATTTGTGTATCTTGGTGTTCTATTGTTGTGTGTATATTAGGTTAGGTCTGAATATGCACATATAAACATTCAAGGGTTAAGGGTTATTAGAGACATCAAAGAAGATTTAATGTGTTGTCATCGTGTGCTAGAGAGATTATGTCTTCAATCCTTCGTTGATTATTTGAGTGGCAAAGGTAAACAACCAAACAAAATCCAAAAAATGTAGAATTCCTTGAATGGGCCGAAATACTGAAATGGGCCTAAAGTGTATTTCATCAAATGAAAGTTTTTTAAAAAAAAGTAAAAGAAAACAATAAATCATTTAAAACCTCAATGGAAACCCTAATTTTAATGGGTCGAACTTGGTCGCTGCGACAGAAAACCTAAACCAGAACCGTGAAGAAGAAGACCGAGACGTGAAATCGGTTGACAAAATGGAACAAAAAGGATTGAAGTATGAGGAGAATCCTGACCAAGGAGGCGGGGAGATAGGATCTGAGGAGAGGTCGAGTCACGAGACTCCGGGTGTTGATGATGTTCAGCCAAATGAAGAATAAGGAGATAAGGATGAGAAAAGTAGCAGCCAAACTTTAAGCGACTGTGGAGATACAAGAGTTTGTAATTCTATGACACTCTCTTTGTTTGTGAAATAAATTGGTATAGTTAGGATGACTGATTGGTCACATGTTATGATTAATGTTTAGTGAGTAATATGACTTAAGCTAGTCTGATGTGTAGTGAGTAATTTGATATAGCTAGTCTGATGTGTAGTGAGTAATATGAAATAAATTTGTATACTTAGGATAACTGACTGATTGGTCCCATGTTATTGATGTTTAGTGAGTAATTTAACTTAAGCAAGTCTGATGTGTATCATTCTTCCCGCTGTATGAACGATGCAGGAATTCAACCCTACCCACCACAGCTCAGAGATCTCATTTGCTGAATTAGAAGAACCGGGAGACTGGACAAAGCAATTGGGTTTGTTAGACAGGAGAGTCGCTGCATTAGAAGAGAAGGGCGTGAACCAGATGTGGGCGTTAAACTCGTTGAGGAGGAAAGTCGCTGCATTGGAGGAAGACGTGAACTATGTGGGGAGGAAGGAAGACCTGAACTATGTGGGGAGGAAAGTCGCTGCATTGGAGGAAGACGTGAACTATGTGGCACTACAAGAAATATCGGTATTGGTAGCAGTTCACGGTAGCATGAATTTATGAACTGCTACTAAAAACTCAAAAATCAGATCACAACTCTACCGTAGCATTAAATTCGCGCTACGAAAAAAATTCATTAAATGGAAACGGAAAAATCGGTTTCGTAGCTGAAATATCATTTTGGAGGCAAAATACTTAGGTAAAATTTTATTTTTCCGCCACTTAACAAAAAAAATTATTTTTTTCTAAAGAAAAGTGAAATCATTCATCCCTTCTCTATCTTTTTCTTCTCCAGCCATTTCTCGATCAATGGAAACTCCAATCCGCATCGCACCCCGGGTATCTCAATCTGAAAATGACTGCTCAAGCTGCGACACCGCGTGGTCCTCTGCTCGTTTCACGCTGTCGTCGTAGTCTCCTGCTCCAGATCGTCATCTGCTATCCCTCTGCCGTCATCGTTGGGCTCCAGATCTAGTGAGAGAAAGCTTTGATCCTCTCCTATGGTGGAGTTTTACATATTTGCAAGACAGGTCCCGCAACTTCTGCTTGTAATTTCTGATCTTTGTTTTTCCAGCAGTCCGGGTTTGAAGATGGTTTTAACGATGAGTTTAAGAAAATATTTAAGAATTTTAACTTCAGGGAACTTGATTCCTCTGAGGTAAGACTCTTTTGATTCTTGAAACTGGAAAGTTCTTGTCTTTATAGCTAAAAAGTCGATCTGTTTTGGTAAGCTTGTTGTGTGTGTGCGTTTTGTTCTTACATTATGTATTATTGTATATATAAGAATCATATTGTATTGTATCGTTGTGAGATTTAGTTCAACATGGTTTCTCTGTCTTTGATTGTTCTACTTGGTTTCTCTGTTTTTGATTGTTCTACTTGGTTTTTTCCTTTTTCAGGGAACAAAGTTATAGATGAATCTCGTAGCTTGGATGTTAAGGACAAAGTCACAAAAATCCAGATTTGGGATACTGCTGGTGAAGAAAGGTTTCTTCTCGATCTGTGTTCTTTACCGACCACGCACTTTGCTTTCTTCTCAGCAATCTCTTGCGTCTAGGATAAGAAAGTAGTTTCTTTTGTTGCAGCCAAATTGAAAACTGTAATCTGTTATGTTGGGTTAAAATTTTGGATTTGGGTGCTTAGTATATCTCATAAGTTGCCTTTTCTTTAGTTCTTTCGCTATGTTTCAATAGCTAACTTTGGTGTTTCCTTCTATGAAGTGGTATGGTTCCTGATTTCCAGAGTCAGTTCATAGATATTCGATGCCCATCGTTTGCCTCTCGGGTTTGAGTACTTTAATGAGGAGCTGTCTGATGGGAAAAGTTGCACACGAGTGCTTATAGAGCTTAGTGGAACTAGTCAAGAAACTATCAAATGATCTAGATAAGAAATTACAGGTACGTATGTTTATTTCTTCTTTCTTCAAGAGTGCATCCTCATACACAATACTTGTTTCTGTTTGGTGAGTTACTTGCATCAGAGAGCTTGTCTTATGTCTGAATCGCCTTGTGCTGTAACTAGAGTGTATTGAAACTGCAGTTTAATCACAGGTCGTTTTAAGAAACCTAGTTGCACTCTGTTTCTTGCAGTTTCATATATCATACAAAGATCTTAACTTGCTCAGGTTGGAGAAACCATAGTTCGAGTTGGAGGTATGGCAAAAGGCTCCTTGATTATTCATCCAAATATGTCAACTACGCTATGTGTGCCGGTTCGTGGAAGGATCGGTACTTGTTGCCGGTACGTGGAGGCTTGTTGCGGTGAAGAAAGAAGATACGGCTTAGCGTTGATGTTGAGGTCGTGAGGGTTTGGGAAGTGTATTCATAGACACTGTTAATGCTGCGTTTAGTAACCCAGGTAGTTAGTGAATGTAGTGGTCGCCTTGGAGATGCAGGGGAAGTCCGACTGCCATTGATTTTCTTTATTGCATTAGTAGTTTTATATGTTGAAGCACTCCTGATTAGTAATTTGAAAGATTATGTTTAAAATGATCAATGAAAATTTATTTTAGTTATTTACTTATATACTGATAGTAATTAACTATAAAATCCAAAGATAACACACAAGTAATATCACAAAAAAAATCCAAGACCAGTGATAAATCTAACAAAAATATTTTTTTTACTTCATGTTCTAACCCCTAAAGATGCCCTAAACCCTAAATTTATATTTCAACTCCAAACTTTTATTTTTTAAACATGAAAATCATTGTTTATATATAATATGAATAAAAACACGATTTGTAATTTTTTAACTTTTAAATTTTATAAATTTCTTGTTTAAATCCTAATTATTAGATTTAACTCCAAAACACTAAGTATGTTTTAA
Organism: Hirschfeldia incana; assembly: GCA_026261945.1. Lineage (NCBI taxonomy): Eukaryota > Viridiplantae > Streptophyta > Magnoliopsida > Brassicales > Brassicaceae > Hirschfeldia > Hirschfeldia incana. The sequence continues at coordinate 1,387,046 of JABCMI010000033.1, forward strand.
ACCCTTAACTCTAATTTTTCACACTCTAACCTATAATCTTAAAATTATACTCAAAGTTCAATTTTAATCTTAATCTATAACTTAAAAACAATAAACCTTACAATCTTCAATCAAACTATATACCCTAAGCCCTAATTTCAAATATAAACCAAATCTAATAAACTCAAATGTATATAAGTATGTTTATAGTAACTTCAATCTTAAATTGCCTATAAAAAGGTGAAATTTGAGTTCCAAAGTTAATAATATAAAATAAAAATCTCTAATTTAAATTCTAAATGTCAAATACCAAATATATTTTAAAACTCAAATCATATACTTAATTTTGATCTTTACTTTAAACCCTAAACCACAAACCTCATCTTAAGCTATATCATAAAACATTAGAATTTTAATTTTTATATTTTAATCAATCTTACAACATGTCAAATTTGATACAAAATTTAGATTTCGAATTTTAAATTATAATATCCGATTATTTAGAGTTTTAGATAGTTTTTTATGATAACTATAAATAAATAAGAAGATAATTTGTATTGATTTTTTTGAACCATTGATCAAATTAGATCAAAGGCCCAGAATAGCTCTTCTATCAATCCTCGTCCTTGTTTTCTATTGGTTTGGCGAGGATCACCATCTGCACCGTTAGATGGTATCCAATCTAACGTTTGAGATTAATTGTTTTTTCATTTGTTTTAATTATTTTCTGAGATCTGCGTGTTTGAGAGAGAGACATAGAGAGAGAGAGAAAACAGAGAAGAGACGGAGATGGTAGAGTCGTAGAGAGAGGAGAAGACGCGACGGCGTTCACCACCACTATCCTTTTCTAACCCTGGAATGAACCTCGTCTTACTTAGAGAAGGTAAACGGGTCTGATAGAGACGAGTCGGAGAAGACATGGAAAGAGGCTCGTCGATTCCGTCGCAGTCTTCGACTCCGTCGCACTTTTCACCACCACTACGGTCACATCTCTATCTCCCTCCATCTATCTCTCCCTCTCTCTCTCTCTCTCTCTCTCTCTCTCTCTCTCTCTCTCTCTCTCTCTCTCAGTTTTGAATCTGGTTTTTTTTGTTCATGGACAGAGAAGCGTGTTGTTCCTGATGGTGTTAATGCTAAGGTATCTCATTTTTAGTATAATCACACTTTGATTCTCGTGTTATTGTAACTGTCTTTGGTCTGTTGAAATTGACAATGTCTTGGTTGCTTTTGCAGATATGCTAATGGAGTTAGCGAGCATAGTAAGCGAATAGAGGTTGTGGAGGCTGGAGTAAGAGAACCGAGGCTTAAGTTGGAGATGGCATAGGAAGCTAGCGGCGAAGGTGGAACCAAGCAAGAAGAAGAAGGTGGAGCCAAGCAGAGGAAGCTAGCGGTGATGGGAGAGAGACGGCGGCGTAGATTAGCTTTAGGATTTGGTTTGTTAATTTCGGTTTAATTTTGTTTGGTTAGTAGGTTGTGGTTAATTTTGGTTTGGTTAGTAGGTTGTGGTTTATTTTGGTTTGGTTAATTAGTTTTTGGTTTACTTAGGTTTGGTTAATTGGGTTTTGGTTGAATGTGTAAATTGATTTTATGTGTAAACAGATTTTTAATTAATAAATAAAATTTTATTTAAGATCATAAAAATTCTTGATTTAATTATAGTTGGTCGATTTAATGTTAATTATTAATAATGTTCAATTCAAATAATAATAAATATTTATATACAATCAAAATAGCGTTATATTTATGTCACTATAAAATATTTTTATAGCATTAAAAATGTATCACGAAAAAATATATCATAACACGAATCATATGCTATTAAATAATAAATTATAGTGAAGACGTGAACTATGTGAAGGAAGTAGGCGAAGACTCACCTGAGGATGAAAACCTGAGCAGGACAAGGTCTGGGTTTAAGAAGCAAAAATGAAGGAACTCAATCAATGAACACTGTAGTTGGTGCCTATTTTTCCCAAACTTTTTGTTGTACTGCATTTAAAGTAAGGCGAAAGAATCGTATGTTAGTGATTCATATGTTATTGAGTATTAGTTAATCACAATACTTATTTCACACATTCCATAGTCAAAAGTGTATTTTACATAAACTTAGTCAAAGTAGATAAACATTACATTGCATACACACACAACTAATCTCCAATGGGCCAGTGACGAGCGGTCAAATGAATGTTACTGCCGAAGTCCCAAGCTGCACGTTGCCAGAAACAACGATCGCATCTCCACCTTTGTCTTGATTCATCTATGGAGACTTCAGACACTGGTTCTATCATTGTGGAGCACAAGCAATCACGTGACACGTTAAGAGATACCTCGCAAGTAGATGGCCTCTGGATTACCCAACTGGTAGCACATAAGCCTGAATTTTCTAACAGCATTGACCTCATCTATCCAGTCGAACAAGTCCATGAGATTTGCAGATCTGTAAAAGTAATCTTCTTTGCCAATTTCATTGAACCCGGAAAAAGAAATTCTTGCACTACCAAAGTCCCGGAGATTGTATGTTGCTACCTTGGAGAGAATCTTATGAAGAATGAAAGGAGGGAGAGAATCCAAGTTCAAGTTCGCCATATTCTGTATTTATTTGGAGAATGTAAATAATGATCGAAACACCCAACTTCAAGTAGTAACACGGAACATTTAAGTGTGATTTGATGGGTGATTAAAAGTTAACAATGGCCGTTTTGAATACTAGTCGTAAAAAAGAAGCTACCAGCACTACACTTACTAATTAGCAAGCTAAAGGCAATGAATTAGCAAGCTAAAGGCAATAATGACTTTCGTTTTAGGAGTTCCGTCCCCTTAATGGGCCCAGGTCAACTAATTGTGTTGATGGTAAATGTAATCAGCATGATATAGTTATGATTTAGTTTGATTTAGTTTCGTGCCAAAAAAAGATATGATTTAGTTAAATTGTTATCCTAACGATAAATAATTTTCATTTCAAAATAATGTAAAAGAAACACTATTGTTATCCAAATGATAAACATCTGCTTACCTAAGATATTAAAAAATTCTCAAACAATATGATACATAAACTCGATTAAAAAAGTGGAATACTTTTGTATCGAAATTATTATAACCCTATCAAGTTAAATGCGGAAAAAACTACAAAAAAAAGACTTATGAATATTAGAAACCCAAAAATCTTGATTCATTCCTTCTCCACTGACTACAGTTTTAAGTATAAATCTACATGCTATAAATCGAAAAGGATTAACGAAAGAGAAGAATACTTACTTGCCAAATATTGGGAGAGAGTAAACTGGAGAAGAAGAGAGATGATAGATTTTGTTAAGATCGTGATCAGTGAACAGTTTTTATAGAAGAGGAAGTCTCCAAGAAGAAACAGTTTTCACCTACTAGGCCTCATTAAAGATCCAATAACTTCAATACATTATGGATCAGTAGAAAGTGATAGTAAGCACATTTGTTATTTCCAGTTATTACAGAAACGAATACTTTTAGTGTTTTTATTAATGATTTAGAGAAACACTATTGTTATCCTAATGATAAATAGTTTACATATTAAAATGATGGAAAAGAAACACTATTGTTATCCAAATGAAAAACATCTGCTTACATAAGATATTACAAAAATCTCAAACACTATGATACATAAATTCGATAGAAAAAAGTGGAATACTTGTGTACTAAAAAGAATCGAAATTATTATAACCCTATCAAGTTTAATGCGGAAAAAATATCCAAAAAAAATACTTATGAAAATTAGAAACCCTAAAAATTATAATACATGCGTTATAGATAATACACCTTCACAACTCTCCCTTTAGTTGTTTCTATTCATAGCAAACACCACAAACTGATTAAGCCTTTGATAGTAGTAACCATGATTGCATACTTCAGCCACGTTATTGCCGCGACGACATCTACAGAGTGCCTCAAGGTTGACCATAGCTATATAGTAGCCTTGATTCATACTACCAGGGATTTCAGTTAGAGATTTCTTGAATCTTTCCCAGCATTGATGGGAGGTTGATATATCTTCTTTCCACTGGAGTTTATCCAAATACTTGGCCCCTTTATGAAAGCGTTCTAATGCAAGCAGTAACAAACCGTAAAGATACGTACCATCTTTATAGTTTCCATCGGATGATTGGCGTAAATGATATAAGCCTGCGCGTTCGTTGTCCTTTACGAGATATTGAAGTATGCCCTCAATATAATGTGCCTCAGGATTTCCATTCTCCAAGCATAGTTTCTTCAACTCGTAGTGCTTAGTGAGCATTTCGGTAGGGTTCGCAGCAAAATATGACAAGGGAATGTTTCTGAAATAGTGTGTGCGATCAGAGTTGGAGTCGTCGTCGTTTGAATTCGAGGAATCACCGATGGAGATAATGTCATAATTGTTTACCCATGAATCTTCTCCCATATTCGCTGAAATTTTTTCTTTGAAATTTAGGTGGTTTTTACTCTCAACTGATGCTGAGAATTTTGTGAAAGTAATGTAAGAAGTTGTAGGACATTGAGGGTTGTATTGTGTAGATGATGTGATTGTACTTTATGAAAAGGCTGTGGTAATTGTGTTGTCAGTTAAGAAGAATAGTTTGTCGTTGCTTTTTTTGGCATGCGCCAATAATTATCACCAAGAGAAGTCAGTATTCGTAATAAAAATATGAGTAAAGTAAAACATCAACTGGCAAGCTAGGACCAAATAGCTAGATAGAGTTTTTAAAGTATACCTAAGGTAACTGGCAAGCTGAGGGCAATAATAACTTTCGTTAATGGGCTCAGTCCCCTTTATGGGCCCAAGTCAACTGATTTTGTCGATGGCAAATGTAAACAGCATAACCCAGAAATCATTTCAATATCAGCAGTGAAAACCCTTAACATTGAGTGTTTTGAAGGCAAGTCGTTAAGAAAGAAGCTACCAGCGATACACTCCATAATTGGCAAGCTAATGGCAATGATAGGAAACGGTACCGGCAAGGCACGGCCTCAGATGAAAGTGGCAAGCTAAGAACGATGATAACCCTGTTTTTAATATTTAACGATGAAAATCGTAAAATAGAAGAAGCTTGGTTGTTAATAAATATTATAGATATGATTCATTACAAGAGTTCAATACAAAGAGTACATTACAACATTACACATTACAACATTACACATAACACTAGAAACAGTTCATTTAAACATGCACATAAAAGCTATTACAACTAATACGATGCCGTTGCTTTTGACAAATATACGGCTGAGATCTTGATCCACGCAATAGAGGTAACAGCCAATCAGAGAATTAGAATCCACTCACAATTTTTGTATAAAATAATAATAGGTTGACAGATGTATGGCTGAGATGGTGATCCGCGTGATAAAGGTCACAACCAAAATCATCAGAGAGATAATAGATAGCCAAGAGTGTCATAATATATTGAAAGGCGATAATCTTGTAGGAATTAACCCTTAATTTATTAAGATGAGGTGGCTTGGTTATTTAAAACCGATAATTTCCTAACTATATATTTTTAAGATTTATATGACAATTTATCATTTTAATTTAACTATATATAGAGACTAGGTTTGTTTAATTTTGATGCAGAAATAATTAAGTGCTAATCAGTAAGATATGGCGTTGAATTTTATTCAATAAAACCATGGCAGTGGGTATGAAGACGAATGTTAAAAAATGAAGAGGGTGTTGAATCTTAAAACCATCGTACATAGTTGGTAATTTAGACTGTTTGAATCTTTTCAACACAGTTTAATCACATCATCAAATTACTTTTTTCAACACTCCCATTGTAGTGATTCAACTGGTTGAATTCTATTCAACACATCATTCAACCACCTCGTTGCATGTATGTAGTTAACCTTTAGTGTGTATAGTAATTAAAGATCTGGTATTGTATTTGAAAATAATATTCATTGTTTTTTGTTTTTGTTTTTACATGTGTTCGTTCAATAGAACTTCAGTATTTAAATAACGAGATCAAACTTTTCGTTGAATGAGAATTATCAGAATAAAATACTCAGTGTTTGATGTTCTTTAGATAAATGTACATGAGTTATTGAAAAAAATTCTTCAAATAAATGTTCGTAAGTTATTGAAAAATGGTTTGGGGTCTAGGGTTTAGGTTTAGGGTCTGAGATGGAAGGAAAGAATACGACGGTGTGGAGAATAGAAGGAAGGGAGGTAGAGGACAGGATCCAAAAGATCCGGTCTGTTGCTTTAGACAAATATACGGCTGAGATCTTGATCCGCGCAATTAGAGGTAACAGCCAATCAGAGAATTATAATCCACTCACAATTTTTGTATAAAATAATAAAAGGTTGACAAATGTACGGCTGAGGTGGTGATCCGCGTGATAAAGGTCACAACCAAAATCATCAGAGAGATAATAGATCGCCAAGAGTGTCATAATATATTGAAAGGCGATAATCTTGTAGGAATTAGCCCTTAATTTATTAAGATGAGGTGACTTGGTTATTTAAAACCGATAATATAATTAGGAATTAATTATATATTTTTAAGATTTATATGACAATTTATCATTTTAATTTATCTATATATAGATACTAGGTTTGTTTAATTTTGATGCAGAAATAATTAAGTGCTAATTAGTAAGATAGGGCGTTGAATTTTATTCAACAAAACCATGACAGTGGGTATGAAGACGAATGTTAAAAAATAAAGAGGGTGTTGAATCTTAAAACCATCGTACATAGTTGGTGATTTAGACTGTTTGAATCTTTTCAACACAGTTTAATCACATCATCAAATTACTTTTTTCAACACTCCCAGTGTAGTGATTCAACTGGTTGAATTCTATTCAACACCTCATTCAACCACCTCGTTGTATGTATGTAGTTAACCTTTAGTGTGTATAGTAATTAAAGATCTGGTATTGTATTTGAAAATAATATTCATTATTTTTTGTTTTTTTTTGTTTTTTACATGTGTTCGTTCAATAGAACTTCAGTATTTAAATAACGAGATCAAACTTTTTGTTGAATGAGAATTATCAGAATAAAATACTCAGTGTTTGATGTTCTTTAAATAAATGCACATCAGTTATTGAAAAAAATTCTTCAAATAAATGTACATAAGTTATTGAAAAATGGTTTGGGGTCTAGGGTTTAGATTTGGCTGAGATAAAAAAAGAAATTGGTGAGCTGAAGAAATATATTGGTGAGATCATTTTAGTGCTTGAGAGTCTTAAATCTAATTTTTAAATTTTAAAAATTGGTGAATTATATTCGCAAAACATAATTGGTGAAACTGGTGATCATTTTAGATATTGGTGAAATTGTACATCGTTGTTGTTTGGTCATGTAAGTTGAATTATGTTAAACTTTATTTACTTTAGTCTTAATATGTTAGATGTACTAACTGATGTTGCTTGATTTTCAAAATAAAAATAGCAGAAATAGCATAGTTCGAGGTTTAAAACACAAAAAACCCTATATGTAAAGTCATATATCAAACTTCGTCATTTTTCTCCCCTATGGTTCTTATTAATAAAGAAAAGCACGTATATTTTTATAATTATTAATTCCTCTAAATTTTTGATTAGACAGCTAGGGTCAAATATGTGCAGGCTCTTCAATCATGATTTAGTTCACGTTTTTTAAGGCTTGAAATGTTAATTCATCACAACGGTTAATGTTAACAAATGCCTCGCTCTTTCTTTTTGCAGTGAAGAAATGTTCATAAAGTTATGGTTTAAGTTTTCCCAGTAGTGTTCCTCCAAATATAATATACTAAATTCGAAATACGATATAATCTTGTTGAAAGGGTTTACAACGAAACAAAATTGGTGCAGTTGGAAAATTGGCTTGACTTTCTCCTTCCACACCCTAGTTCGAGCTCCATAACGTGCAAATCTGTGTTTTGCCTCGTTTTTTACTCCATTGATACTTTATTTCTTTCTTCTCCTTCCCCATCCTGGTTCGACTCCCATAAATACATTTGACATAAAAAGAGAGAAATAAATATTTTTATTTTCACATAATTATAAATGTCGGTATAGACTTCGTACTATATATAATGGTAACCGCTTAGAATTCGACTTTTACAAATACATAATCATTCATTACGAAGAAAAATTATTTACGAATTAGGTTTACATTAGGTTTTGGTTCCATATAAATATGTCCAATCGTATAAAATATCCTATACAGAAATTATGGGTGGGCGTTTCAGTACTTATTTGAGTTTATTATGATCTATTTGGATTAGCATAAGTTAAATATTTCAGTTACGCTCGACTATTTTTAAATTTTGGTTCGAGTTCGAATAACCCATTTAAATCATTTTCAAAAATCTTTAAAATTCATATCTAACTTAAATTTCATAAATCTAAATGCAAAATCATATATCTATTTTATTAGAACATCAACTTGACATATAGTTATATGTGTGGTCCAAGTATTTTAATACAATTATAGTAATCTCTTATTAATCATTTAAAAAATAGTTATACTAAAAAAACACAAATATAGCTAAACACAAGTTTAAAAATTAAATTTGTTAAAAAATATAAAACAAAAAATAAACCTACCCTTTAAAGGGCGGGTCAAATTTATTTTGTAGTTAAAGTTAGTCAAGTGAGTTTATAAAATCTCATCCGTACATTAACCGAGAATTAACATTTAAATAAAGCGTGTACACTTGAGGAATCATCGTCATCCCCCTTTATTTTCTTTCCTCCAATAATAATTTCATTTCAATGTTCAAAATAAGAAGCCTAATCATTCTAAGGAAAAAAAATACACAAGTAAAATTAGAAATATAAATAAAGATTTGCCCAAAACACACATATCTGATACAAAAAAAAAATATATATATACATATATATAATAACAAAAAAGCATACGCTTAGAAATGCAATTTCATAAAAACATACAAAACAAAACATATACCCGCCCTCTTTAGGGTAAGTCCAACCGAACGGTAAAGTTATTTGGCTTGGGTACATTTTAGTGGGACCGAATTAGCTGCCTAGAGTTTCATAAGTTTACCTAGTTTCTTGTCGAAAAAGCTTACCTAGTTTAACAGAGAAAGCCTTCTATTCTTGCCAAAGATTTGCATACGGTGTTGTGAAAGAAAGAGAAGATGATCTGGAGTAAAAATAACATGCAACCAATGTACATAGTCAAAATGTAATCATTAATATCCACAAAATCTAAAATACTTTACATTCAATAATATACTGTAAAAATGCAATAGCTGGTAGATAAATATATATTCAGCTACAAAATATCAAGAAGAGAAAAGAAGAGAGAGAGCATCACATTCACAGTAGCCATTTTTTTCGGCGACGGAGGAAGCTCTTCTTTGATTCAATGGCGCCGCCGAAGAGTGCCGGAGGAGGAGATAAAGGGAAATCTATTGCGGTGGCTACGTCGACAAGGCAGACTCGAAGCCAGACTCAGGCACGCACAGATGGTAACTCGCCGGTTTCCAAGCTCATGAACTTCGAATCTCCCGAGAAGAGGAAAAGGAAGATGAAAGCCAAGGAAGGTGGATCAGCGACTAAGAAGATCAAGAAAGAAAAGGAGGAAGCTGCGGTAGAAGAAGACGACGATGCCGATGAAGAAGCAGAAGCCTCCGTGAAAAAAAACGATTGTAATCGAGCACTGGTAAATCTCTAATCATTGTTAGGGTTTAGTTTTTGAATCTTCACACATTCTTGTTGCTGTTAGGGTTTCTGATTCGTTCTCTCATAATGTGTTGTTCTTGAAGAGAAAATGTGGTTCTTCTTGTGATCTGCTTCATTGAAAGTTAGATTGTTTGTTGTTTTGATGAAGCAAACAAGACAAGTCATTCAAGGAGAGAGCCAACGAGGTGAAGGAAGGTCTGGAGAAAGTTGCTCCTGGCATCATTGTCACTCTCAATCCTGATAAGGTAACTCTTATCTTTTTTAACTCTCCACATGTATATTTTCCATCGTAAATGCTTGAGGTTGAGAATTTTTTCACATTGTTATGTTTGATTCAACAACCAAGGCGTGGATGCTTTGAGATTCGAGAGGAAGGCGGCGAAACATTCATTAGTCTTTTGGTAAAGCCTTTTAAATCTTCTCATTGTGTCAGTTAGTCGTTGTTCTGTGACAATTTCAATGAGTTTTTTCTCGTCTTGTCTGTTCTTATGCTCGTAAACACGTTTCTATGATGATTTGTTTATAGATGAAAATCAGTTTTTCAGATCCTTATGCCTTTTTTTAACAAAGATCCTTATGCTTCTTATGTAGGATATGAAGAAACCATTTACAAATATGACGGAACTTGATATGGAAGAGGTCGTTGCTAACATCCTAGAGAAGATTAAATGAGAGGGCTGTGTGTAGTTTCTGGATCCTAAAAATTTATGATATCTTTCGGATCATATTTTCTGGTTTTTCAAACCAGTTTTCGTTTGATGTTGGTCGGATGTTAAACTATGCTACTTTTGTTATATTTTATCGGATTATCTATTAGATTATCTAAATTTTGGGTTTCTATTTTTGATAAATTAGAAAAATAATTCATGATTTGGTTAGACATTCGTGTAGCATAGTTTAACATAATAAATCAGAAAAAGAATTCATGATTTGGTTAGACATTCGTGTAATCGTATTTTCACCATTTACCATAACCGGATAAATTTATCAACTTATCCAAAAGGAACCTATATATATGTTGAATGAAGATATATTTTCGGTTATACAAAATTGTATTTGAAAAATAATTCTCTGATTGGCTGTAGCATTCATATAAATCTTAAAAAAAAATTAATTAATCTCTAATTAGATTAGCGGTTATAAATAACCAAGGGACATCATCATAAATTTATTAAGGGTTATTTCATATAGGATTATCACGCGGATCACCACCTCAGCTGTACATTTGTCAACCTATTATTATTTTATATAAAAATTGTGAGTGGATTCTAATTCTCTGATTGGCTGCTACCTCTATTGCGCGGATCAAGATCTCAGCCGTATATTTGTCTAAAGCAACGGACCGGATCTTTTGGATTCTGTCATCTACCTCCCTTCCTTCTATTCTCCACACCGTCGTATTCTTTCCTTCCATCCTAGACCCTAAACCTAAATTTTCCAAGTTTCCAAGTTCTTCATGGTGTGCTTCATCAAGCCAATTAAACACATGGTTTGGACTATATATCTCTCCACATCTGTAAAATTTTCTTCCTGGATTTTGAGCTGTCTTAGACTCCAATATGATTGTGGGAGCTCCACATTCACAATTCCAAGGAATTCCAACTCCCTCGATGTGATTATCCATCTCTTCACACTCGAAATTGTACTTCTTTCCACTGCAAAGTCAATTCGAACTTTCAAAATTATACCTTTTTGATAAATAAACTAATGAGATATAAGGAATTACCTCACCTTGCTCTTGAGAAAGATGGAAAACCTATATATTTTACCTCAGATTTGGGAATAGTTAAAGGTTTCAACACTCATTTCATCTTCAACACCCTACTTTTTCTATTTTAACATTCCACATCATCTTCTCTCTCATCCACCTAATTTTTCAAACACATTTTTATTTTTAACCTCTACAATGGGTTGTGTAAAAAACTTCAACACCATGTCCCACAATTTGCTATTCATATTCTTTTATCTTAATAATATAATAATTACATATTAATAATTTTGAATTTAATTAGCTTAAAAACTAAAATAACATACATATTAAAAAGAAGAATTTTGAGTTTCAAAAAAATTATTAATGGAATTCAATTATAAAAAAGATTTAAAACACTAAAATAATTGATTATAGGAATAAAATGACGTTTTTTGTTCTGTGTCCAAATGAAATGAAAGTAGTCTCTATTTATAGATCATAAAAAGTTATGAATTTTGATATAATTTTAATTATTTAAAAATAAAAATATTGTATAAAAATAAGTTTGAATTTATGGATGATTATATAATTAAAACAGATCCATGCGCCTTCTTGCAGTGAGAAGTCGTGTCTTCTCGACTTCTAAAGACGTCTATCAAATCACTCTTAAGTGGTGGGAAAGTAAATACAATGAATACATCGGTAAGAGGAGAATGGATTATAAATAGGTTTATCACCTTCCCAAATAAATAAAACGTTAAACTTTCCATTTACTCCATTAAACTCGAATATCTCTCACGACTACTCATCTCTCAATGTCGAACTTTTCTTCTCTCCCTCATTCCATCCTCCATAAGATTCTCTCAAAGGTAGCAACAAGTCACATCCGGGACTTCGGTTCTGCTAGGATTGCTGTCCGCAAGTTCAATCGAGTTGGCAGAGAGGAGTACTTTTACCAATCTGCTGCTCATTCACTTCAATGTTTGGATTGAAGAGGTTAATGCTGTCAGACGTTTCCGCCTTTTGTGCTACCGAGCTGGTAATCCAGAGGCTATCTACATGCGCGGTATGTACGAGTTCTTCTTCCTCCATTTACTTGATCAAGGAAGAGAAAAAATCCGTCTTGCTGCTGAGAGAGGTTTGTTGTTGGCCAAGTATGTAGATGGAATGCTCAACTTAGTGTTTAGTGTAGATGATGCTGGTTGGTTCGCAACTATCCTAAATTTCCCCGTGAATTTGTTCATCGGATGGAACACTTGGTCGGTGTGGGAACCGAAATTCGCACTGTCGATTTTGATTAAGTAAATACGGAGGAAAGCCAAGTTAACCCGACTTTCCCTGAAGGCCCGGATTCTCTGCGACAGCCAACGACAAGTGACCGAACAAGTGCGGAAGATGTGGAAAGATAACAAAAGACGAAAATCGTACAAAAAGGGTTTTGTTAAGAGTTGGGACTGGACCTTGAGAAAGGCTGCCTACGTACCCCTTTCGAGGATCAAGTCGGACGTAGTTCAGTTAGAAAGATTTGAACAAGAGATCGAACTGCCTGGCGGAGTTCGTCTAGTACGAGCGTTTGTCATAGAAACGGGCGTGTCGAGAATAACGCCAAGGGTTTCTGTGTGCGGAACTCGGAGTAAGGGGATTGTTAGATTCTTGCGAAGGAACAGAAGTCTGCGGACAAGATGAAGGTAGAACGGGAGGCGGCCAGACGTCCTAGGTCATGCCTTGCTAGTCTGACCACCCAAGTTCTAAGTTCCCTCAGTCTAAAATCTCGGATCTGCTCTCTAAGTCTCTCTAGGGTTTTCGGTGCTCTTAATGATTTTCGCTCTCCCTTTTCTTCTCTCCCAAAGCTCCTTTATATACTCCTTCTTATGACGGTCTATTCTCCTATTGGGCCGCGAAGCGGGCTTTTTTCCATTTTCGTCGGCCTTCATGTTTATCGGGAAACTTGACATTTATCTTCGGGAAACTTGACATTTATCCTTTTGGAAATTTAGCATTTATCTTGTTATGTAAAGATAAACGTAAATCGTCGTATCTATCTCAGATAATCGTAAACGGACTGTTCAATCGCGTTTGGTCCCTTTCGGGCCGTCTCTAGGACTTCCGCTGTTTTTTTTACGATTTCTTCGGAAGATCTTCATTCCTTCGTAGAGTTGAGATGAGTGGTGTCTTAGGATAACCATCACTGTTTCGTACGAAGAATTCAAGATCTTCCTTTCCGTTGATATCTTACGAGTTTCCGAAGTGTTTCCGACGATCTTAGTTTGGAGTAAGAACGAGAGTTTTGTACGCGGAATCTCGATGATTCATTCCGCGAGGACTCGGGAAAGATTCAAAGTACAGACTTCTGACGGCCGGGGCCTGGGACTTGTGCACGGAAGATTATCGCTCGAAGACACGAGCCAGCACGGGGGCTAGGCGCCCGGCGCCTAGAGGCAGCACGGGCGCTAGGCGCCCGGCGCCTAGAGGCAGCACGGGCGCTAGGCGCCCGGCGCCTAGAGGCATCACGTGCATCTCGGCGAGGGCTTCGATTTGATATCTTACTCGTTTTCTGGGTCCTCACGGTTTGAGAGAACGGGCTCCTTGAAGTTTCCCGGCGGTTAGGACCATCACGGGCGGCTAGGACCAGCACGGGCGCTAGGCGCCCGGCGCCTAGAGGCAGCACGGGCGCTAGGCGCCCGGCGCCTAGAGGCAGCACGGGCGCTAGGCGCCCGGCGCCTAGAGGCAGCACGGGCGCTAGGCGCCCGGCGCCTAGAGGCAGCACGGGCGCTAGGCGCCCGACGCCTAGAGACAGCACGGGCGCTAGGCGCCCGGCGCCTAGAGGCAGCACGGGCGCTAGGCGCCCGACGCCTAGAGGCAGCCCGGGCGCTAAGCGCCCCGCGCCTAGAGGCAGCACGGGCGCTAGGCGCCCGGCGCCTAGAGGCAGCACGGGCGCTAGGCGCCCGACGCCTAGAGGCAGCACGGGCGCTAGGCGCCCGACGCCTAGAGGCAGCACGGGCGCTAGGCGCCCGGCGCCTAGAGGCAGCACGGGCGCTAGGCGCCCGGCGCCTAGAGGCAGCACGGGCGCTAGGCGTCCGGCGCCTAAAGGCAGCACGGGCGCTAGGCGCCCGGCGACTAGAGGCAGCACGGGCGCTAGGCGCCCGGCGCCTAGAGGCATCACGTACGTCTCGGCGAGGGCTTCGATTTGATATCTTACTCGTTTTCTGGGTCCTCACGGTTTGAGAGAACGGGCTCCTTGAAGTTTCAAGGCGGATTCTTTGTCGTTCGGCCTGTCCAAACTTAGATTACTTCCCGTTTCTTCCGTATACTTTCTTATGGTCGTGTCATCTTAGCTACGGACCTAATATCTCTCGGTTCTTCTTGATTGTATCATCGAAGCTTTACGACTAAATCTTATTTGGTTTTCTCGTAAAGTTTATCGTGTAAATCAAGAACGATCGACTTTAACATAGGTTCTTTAAGCTATACGACTTGTCTTGTTTTCGACGCTCGTTTTATGGAAAGTCCGCGCATTATAAATAGTTTTAGCCGTTGATTTCGAGAGAACCGTTTTTGACCCCAACAGTCGGGGTTGCAATTATCGGAGGCCATTGGGTTATTGATAGACCTGACCTGTTCATGTATGCAGTGTTAAAAATTAATAATCCTTGGCCCCTCTCACATGATGGCTGCAGCCCACAGTGGATATGCGATCGTTGCTTCTTGCAAATTGCAGCTTGGGACTTCTGCAATGAAATTCACTTGACCGTTTCCGACTGGGCTTTTGAAGATTAGTTGTTGTGTTTATTTCTCATGTTATGGCATGTAGTTTTATCTACTTTTACTAAGTTTCGGATAATGTAATGTCTACTTTTGCTAAGTTTCTGATAATGTAATGTCTCAACTCAACCTTCTATTTTTAAATGTCATAATGCAAATATATCTCATAACTAGTTGAATCTCTATGATCATATTTTGATAATCTAATGTCTCAACCTTATCGTTTGCACCTTAATCTAAGAGGAAGGGCTCCAAACAAATTCAAAAAGAGTATGGCAAGGATATAAAATATATCGCAAGGAAAACGTAGACTAATAGCAAGGGAACCACAACCGGTATACACATTATTGACTTTTGTAGACTTGGTAGGATGGGTTTACACATTATTTTACAATGTGGGTGTTGAATAAGAGATTCAACTGTTGAATCACTACAATGAGGGTGTTGAAAAATAAAATTTGCTGATGTGGATTAATTGGTGTTGAAAAGATTCAACTAGTTGAATAAGTAGAAAGTGGAGCCCATTGATGACACATCTCACTTTTTAAGAATTTTTGATATTTTGAAATCATTTCTCTGATATCTTTTAACATAGTGACTAAAAGATATGGTCTAAGAGTTAAGGGCTCCAAACAAACTCAAAAAGAGTATGGCAAGGATACGAGTTACAACAGTTACGTCTCCAAAACCAGGCTAGAAAAAAGCCTTAAAATAACGAGAAAGAGATACGTCGACACGTGAGTATATGTGATTGGAAAAAGCATCAATGTTTATGTAATTTGTTTTAATTCGTGCTAAGTTTGTTTAATGTTTTTTACCAAATTAATAAAATACTGTTGAACAACCAGTCTTGTATATAAAGTTAACCATTTATGCAAACCCTAAATATCTAGCCTCTCCTGCATCTCCGTCATCCAAAATAGAATAAAAGCTTTTGTAAGTTTAGTGTTTTTTTCTCGATCTAATTTCTATAGACGTTAATCATTGACCCGTAAATACTATAATCATGGACCCGTAAATTGTTTAGATCTTATTCCCTTGGTAGTTGATTTTATATGCTTATAGTTTATAGAACATTGGTTTGTACTAATTCATTTGTTTATAATTTTACATGCGAGATGACAGACAAGATGAACTTCGCAACAACTCAGGAGGCTTATCTGACGGGGAAAAGGGAAAATGATGAGCATTACATGACCATTCTGGCGATGTACAAGGTTCAAACGATTGGTTTGCAAGCCATGCATGCCCAGGAGAATGAAGTTTTCCGGATTAAAGCAAAGCTGGAGTTGATTGAAGAAGACCTTATTCGTCTGGAAGCTCTAAAGGTTGAGAAGGCAAAGCTTGAGGCGGATCTGTAGGTTGCACAGGAGAAGGTGGGTGCATGGAGGTTTCCTGAGATAGATTGGTAGAATTTGGGTGAGTCGAATATGGAAGCTTAACCCTTTCGATTTCTTAATCCTAAAAACTTGATCTTTTGTTGTTTCTGTTTAATTGTCCGCCAAACTTATGTTATGATCTAAACTTTAACTTATTTTGCTTTTCGATTTCTTAATCTTATAAACTTGATCTTTTCGTTGTTTCTGTTTAATTATCCGGCAAACTTATGTTATGATCTAAACTTTAACTTATTTTGCTTTTCGATTAATCGTGTGTTTTTATTTTTTAATTGCATATCTCACATACCCTTATTTTAGGGGGGGGGGGGGGGTTATTGGTTTAAGAATTCTCAAGGAATTATAAAATTTTATTATGATCTCTCTGTCAGTTAGTTTCATATTTGGTGTGCTGAAACATAACTTTTCGTTGGTAAGAGTGTGTCTCAAAAAAAAATGGCACTGAAAATAAAACCGTTAGAAATCTTTCATGTAGTATGAAGCTAAAAAAAAGACTATAACACAATACCATAAAATGCATTTGTCTATGTGAACACACCTTGGAGATAATCTAATACTAATAGTGTCTCAGCGAGATGAGGATGTTAGAAATTCCTACAATATTTTTGTATATTACCATATAAGGATTTTGGTTTAGAAAAAACCACATTGTGCAAATTCTTAATAATCAGTAACAATCTATAGAAATCTAGTAATGAACTTTTAAAACTCCGTCAAATTCTAAAATCACTAAACTTTTTCCAAATTATAGATAGCATAATCCCCCCCCCCCTTTTATTGTTTGTTTTGAAAATTATGATTGGACCATTTAGGGTGCAGATACAATTATAACTTTGTTGTCAGTAGTTGGTAAAGCTGATAAGCAATAGAAGATTCGTTGTTGGGAAAACGCAACAATTGATTGAAAAGAATTTATTTTTAGACACAACTTTGAATATAAAACTGGTCAACATGAGATTATAAACCTAATCAACTAGTGATTGAATCTACATCAGCAAATTTTATTTTTATTTGCTATTCATATTCTTTTAGCTTTATAATATAATAATTACATATTAATAATTTTGAATTTAATTAGCTTAAAAATAAAATAACATAAATATTAAGAAGAAGAATTTTGAGTTTCAAAAAAATTATTACTGGAATTCAATTATAAAAAAGATTTAAAACATTAAAATAATTAATTATAGGAATAAAATGACGTTTTTTGTTCTGTGTCCGAATGAAACGAAAGTAGTCTCTATTTATAGATCATAAAAAGTTATGGATTTTGATATAATTTTAATTATTTAAAAATAAAAATAATGTATAAAAAATAAGTTTGAATTTATGGATGAGAATAGAATTAAAACAGATCCATGCGCCTTCATAAAAAGAAAAACAGATCCATGCTGAGGGGGAGTGTTGAAATAAAAAAAAAGAATATGTTGAGTATGAAGATGAAAGAAGAAGTATTTATCCAGCAATGTCTGCCAAAGATTAGCAAAGCCTGCCAAGAGAAACAAGCAAGGCCTGCCGGCATGAACAGTATACGGGGTGCTACAGTAAAAACAGACACATATTTTATTGTAGCTTACATAATAAGCCAAGTGTGTTTGGTTTCTAAAATGGTAGTTTTATCAACTGTTGATAAATTTTAACAGCTGTTGATAAGCTTGCAATGGTTTGTTGAAAAACATAAAAATCTGATGTGGCAAAATCAGTGCTGAATTATCAACACCGTTGTAAAACAAAAATGTGTTCATCTTCCATGATGTGGCAAATACTGATTGGACCAAAAAGTTAGGTTTGTCTCTCAGATTTTAATTCCCACAAAAGTAGATGGATGAAGACAAATGTAAGACTATGTACATGGGTTGCATGTTTACACATCATCTTCTCTTTCTTCCACATCATAATTCAACACCCACTTAATTTATATTCTCTACAATGGTTTTGTTTTAAAAAAATTACAACACCCTACCCCATTAATTTTATTTATAGTTTTATTCTATTTTATGTTTTCATTTGTGATAACTATTATTAACTCTTAAGTGGTGGGAAAGTAAATACAATGAATACATCGGTATAAGAGGAGAATGAATTATAAATAGGTTTATCACCTTCCCAAATAAATAAAACGTTAAACTTTCCATTTTCAGAATCTTAAACTCGAATATCTCTCACGACTACTCATCTCTCAATGCCGAACTTGTCTTCTCTCCCTCATTCCATCCTCCATAAGATTCTTTCAAAGGTAGTAACAAGTCACATACGGGACTTCGGTTCTGCTAGGATTGCTGTCCGCGAGTTCAATCCAGTTGGCAGAGAAGAGTACTTCTACCAATCTGCTGATCTCATTCACTTCAATGATTGGATTGAAGAGGTTAATGCTGTCAAACGTTTCCGCCTTTTGTGCTACCAAGCCGGTAATCCAGAGGCTATCTACATGCGCGGTATGTACGAGTTCTTCTTCCTCCATTTACTTGATCAAGGAAGAGAGAAAATCCGTCTTGCTGCTGAGGGAGGTTTGTTGTTGGCTAAGTATGTAGATGGAATGCTCAACTTAGTGTTTAGTGTAGATGATGCAGGGTTGGTTCGCAACTATTCTAACTTTTCTCGTGAATTTGTTCATCGGATGGAACACTTGGTCGGGTGTGCAATTATGGGAGGAGGCCATTGGTTTATTGATAAACCTGACGCGTTCGTGTCTGCAGTGTTAATAATTAGAAATCATTGGCCCCTCTCACATGATGGCTGCAGCCCTCAGTCGAGATGCGATCGTTGCTTCTGGCAAAATGCAGCTTGGGACTTCTGCAATGATATTCACTTGACCGTTTCCGACTGGCCCTTTTGAAGATTAGTTGTTGAGTTTATTTCTCATGTTATGGCATGTAGTTTTATCTACTTTTACTAAGTTTCGGATAATGTAATGTCTACTTTTGCTAAGTTTCTGATAATGTAATGTATGAACTCAACCTTCTATTTTTAAATGTCATAATGCAAATATATCTCATAACTAGTTGAATCTCTCTGATCATATTCTGATAATCTAATGTCTCAACCTTCTCTTTTGCACCTTAATCTAAGAGGAAGTGCTCCAAACAAACTCAAAAAGAGTATGGCAAGGATATAAAATATATCGCAAGGAGAAGTCGAAGGAAAATAAATCCCATTTGACTTTACTCAGAGAAATGTCTGAGAGAAAATAAATCCCTTTTCATAATACTCATTCTACTAATAACAAAGCCATAAAACACACAAAAGGCACACTGCCATCAAAGCTTTCAAATTCCTAATTTCTACCTTGCTCCTTGCCACATCTTCCTTCAAATCTCCAATCAAAGTCATGAGCTCGTCAACCTCGGTTTTGGTCTTACTAACCTCCCTGCCAATGATTTTGAGTTTCGGAATAGCTTCTTCAACCTCCTCACACACAGCATCCTCGATCCACTTAAACAAATGCCCCTAATTCACGACCAAATTAGATATCTTTCTGTCTAAACAACATAAACAAGAAAGGTTGAAGATTACCTCATTTTTGCTTATACAACGGTAGAAAGGTCTTCCCGGATTCTCTTGTGTCTTCGATACTAAAGGTACAACACGTAATCCACAGCCACACTTCGTTGGGAACCCACGATCTCCTCCACATTGTACTTCTGACGATGAACTCATCATGAAATAGAGACAGAGCTTTGAAGCGAGTTTCGGTTTTTCGAGTTTGTGAAATTTTGGGATTTAGGGTTTGAGAATTGGGGGTTTTATGTTTTGCAAACGAAGTCGTTCTGGTTCCGGCGATCATAAACCGAAACTATACCTGTCTATTGAACCGGATCGACGACATTCGAGGCGTTGGTTTAGTCTTCGACGTTTTGGTTTAGTCTTTGACTCGCTAGTCAAGGGTTTTGTGGGAACCGAAATTCGCACTGTCGATTTTGATAAGTAAAATACGGAGGAAAGCCAAGTTAACCCGACCTTCCCTGAAGGCCCGGATTCTCTGCAACAGCCAACGACAAGTGACCGAATAAGTGCGGAAGATATGGAAAGATAACGAAGATCGTAAATCGTACAAAAAGGGTTTTGTTAAGAGTTGGGACTGGACCTTAAGGAAGGCTGCCTACGTACCCCTTTCGAGGATCAAGTCGGACGTTGTTCAGTTGGAAGGGTTTGAACAAGAGATCGAACTGCCTGGCGGAGTTCGTCTAGTATGAGTGTTTGTCATAGAAACAGACATGTCGAGAATAATGCCTAGGGTTTCTATGTGCGGAACTCTAAGTAAAAGGATTGGTAGATCCTTCCGCGAGAAATAAGGGACTGCGGACAAGATGAAAATAGAAAGAGAGGCGGCCAGACGTTCTAGGTCGTGCCTTGCTAGTCTACGGCCTAAATTCTAAGTTCTTAAGCTAACATGAGCTCTCTAGGTCTCCAATCTCGGATTTGCTCTCTCTCTCAATGATTTTCGCTCTGCCTTTCCTTCTCTCCCAAAGCTCCTTTATATACTCCTTCTTATGACAGTCTATTCTCCTTTTGGGCCGCGAAGCGGGCTTTTTCCATTTTCGTCGGCCTTCATGTTTATCGGGAAACTTGACATTTATCTTCGGGAAACTTGACATTTATCCTTTTGGAAATTTAGCATTTATCTTGTTATGTAAAGATAAACGTAAATCGCCGTATCTATCTCAGATAATCGTAAACGGACTGTCCGATCGCGTTTGGTCCCTTTCGGGCCGTCTCTAGGACTTCTGCTGTTTTTTACGATTTCTTCGGAAGATCTTCATTCCTTCGTAGAGTTAAGATGAGTGGTGTCTTAGGATAACCATCACTGTTTCGTACGAAGAATTTAAGATCTTCCTTTCCGTTGATACCTTACGAGTTTCCGAAGTGTTTCCGACGATCTTAGTTTGGAGTAAGGACGAGAGTTTTGTACGCAGAATCTCAATGATTCATTCTGCGAGGACTCGGGAAAGATTCAAAGTACAGACTTCTGACGGCCGGGGCCTGGGACTTGTGCACGGAAGATTGTCGCTCGAAGACCCGAGTCAGCACGGGCGCTAGGCGCCCGACGCCTATGGGCAGCACGGGCGCTAGGCGCCCGGCGCCTAGAGGCAGCACGGGCGCTAGGCGCCCGGCGCCTAGAGGCAGCACGGGCACTAGGCGCCCGGCGCCTAGAGGCATCACGTGCGTCTCGGCGAGGGCTTCGATTTGATATCTTACTCGTTTTCTGGGTCCTCACGGTTTGACAGAACGGGTTCTTTGAAGTTTCCCGGCGGCTAGGACCATCACGGGCGGCTAGGACCAGCACGGGCGCTAGGCGCCCGGCGCCTAGAGGCAGCACGGGCGCTAGGCGCCCGGCGCCTAGAGGCAGCACGGGCGCTAGGCGCCCGGCGCCTAGAGGCAGCACGGGCGCTAGGCGCCCGGCGCCTAGAGGCAGCACGGGCGCTAGGCGCCCGGCGCCTAGAGGCAGCACGGGCGCTAGGCGCCCGGCGCCTAGAGGCAGCACGGGCGCTAGGCGCCCGGCGCCTAGAGGCAGCACGGGCGCTAGGCGCCCGGCGCCTAGAGGCAGCACGGGCGCTAGGCGCCCGGCGCCTAGAGGCAGCACGGGCGCTAGGCGCCCGGCGCCTAGAGGCAGCACGGGCGCTAGGCGCCCGGCGCCTAGAGGCAGCACGGGCGCTAGGCGCCCGGCGCCTAGAGGCATCACATGCGTCTCGGCGAGGGCTTCGATTTGATATCTTGCTCGTTTTCTGGATCCTCACGGTTTGAGAGAACGGGCTTTTTGAAGTTTCAAGGCCGATTCTTCGTCGTTCGGCCTGTCCAAACTTAGATTACTTCCCGTTTCTTCCGTATACTTTCGTATGGCCGTGTCATCTCAGCTACGGACCTAATGTCTCTCGGTTCGTCTTGATTGTTTCATCGAAGTTTTTACGACTAAATCCGAGTTGGTTTTCTCGTAAAGTTTATCGTGTAAAACAAGGACGATCGACTTTAACATAGGTTCTTTAAGCTATACGACTTGTCTTGCTTTCGACGCTTGTTTTATGGAAAGTCCGCTCATGATAAATAGTTTTAGCCGTTGATTTCGAGAGAACCGTTTTTGACCCCAACAGTTAGCCCCCCAGCCTGTAAGACGCGGAGACGATCTTGCGGGCGGATGATTATGAGTTGAAAATCGAAATTTGTGGCTAAGAATATTTCATTGCGGACATCCACATCACCTTTGATTGGCGATCTTGAACGTGACGTCGGAAAGACCGTGAGTTCGTTGCTCAATGTGAGGAAAGAGAAGAACATATGTCCTCAAAAATCCGTCGTCTTCAAGAGAAGATTCAGAGTCTTGAGGAGACGAGGACTCGCAAGTTTGACGGAGAGGACTTTGACTCGATTCTCGTTGGTCTGAAACCCGTGTGCACCCTTTTCCCGGATTTAGAGGCTTCGGAGGACCAGGACTACGCAGTCAAGGATCGTGAAGCCGACACATATGAGACATGCAGCGGTGGTGCGACCAATGGAGGCGACGGTGAGACCGTTCCTACTTTGGGTGAGTTTTGAGGATGAAGGTGATGCTCCGGGGAGCGTCTAGGTTTATCAATCCCTTCGGAGATTTTTATTTTGATTGTGTTTCGGCCGTTAAGAGGCCATGATGTACATTTGTGGGACTGGCCGTTGGTGGCTTCGAATCCCGGCCTTTTTTAGGGCATCTGTTGAACTCTGCGGCTCAATCTTTATAAAATATTAATGTTGCATTTTCAGAACTTCTGTCTATCGAAGTTAGAGGGACAGGGTGTGAGTTGTCGTCTCATTCCTGCCTCCCTGATGATCACCGTATCCGTCGTTTGTACAAAGCGAGATTTTCCTGCGGTTTACGATTTACGCGAAAATTCGTGGAAACGTACAGACTTGAGTGAAGAGACAAGTTTTGGGATCTCGCGTCGTTGACGCTTTGCCTATGAGATGTTAAGATACCAGCAAGGCTGGGTTTAGGGCAAGACCTAGGTTTACTCTCAGACTGAGGCTGTGCGATGACAAATCGGCTTTCGTCTTGCCTGTTTGTGATTTTAACCTGATTCGTACCGTTTTAAAATCCGCGAAGTGGTATCGGCTTATATGATTTGTCTGGGCACGAATCGAGCTACTTCCTTTACGAAGTGCTGAACCAAATTTGGATTTTTTGTATAGCGCGCTATGGGATCCTTGTCGGATGTAAAAGAGCCTACCCTTAGGTGGCTTGTCTGTTTAGGACGTTAGAGTTCGTTTGTTGTGATCAGCAACAACGATATGATGCCGTTTAGAAGGCGTATGAAGGTTTTAATCGAAAAATGAATATTCAGGCACGAAGCGACGTCTCGCAGTGCTTTGAAGTTTGTTTTTCTTATGCCATAAAGGACTATGGGCTTTTAGAAATCGCGGGATGTTTCCGGGCGATAGTTTATGATTTATTTGGTGGATACTGGATCCATTGTTGAGGCCGTTTAGCGATTGGCGAGTTTGTTTGCGAAGAGTTTCGGAAATTCAGTTTCTGTGTTTGTAAAGAGTTTCGAAAATCCGGTTTCTTCAAAAAACGTGGGATTATACAAGCATACACATTTTAAATGTGTACGAGTTAATTTTCCCTTGTGCCGCACTTCAAATGTTCGCGGGCTTGGAGATTTTTTGCGAACGTCCGTAGTCAGAAACTGTTGTTTCAGTTTGAACGTGCAAGTTATAAAATTTTGATCGAGGAATTAGGACCAGGGGTCGTGTATATTTGACCCAGGGAGAAGCGTCTACCTTCGCTTTGTTTTGCGAAGTGTTGGCCTTCCGGGATTTTAAGGACGACTCGTATAACTCTTGGAGCTTTGTCACGAGTGTTTATTTTCATGCTTTGTTTACGGGGCGTATAGAGCTTAATCAGTCGATGTTAAGTTCAAATTTTTCCGTTAACCGTATGGCTGTTAGAACTGATTTTATTACGAGAAATTCATCGCATGATTTCCGCTTTTAGGCTATGCGACAGAGTTGCTCACGTAAATGGTCACTTGGAGTTTTATGACAAATCGTGGATTATCGTTTGGCCCTTAAGTGATTGGAGCGGCGATCGTTCAGCTGTTTTGTCTTGGCGTGAAGGCTGTGTTCAGCCGTTTAACCAAGGAGTTGGTAAACGATCAGACTGCGATCCTTTCGCATTAAGGTCATATTGGTTCACGATTGTCCTTAATGGTGATGCCGAATTCAGGTTCGGGCTTTATGGAAAGGCGTAGTCGGCCGATGGCCGAATAGCGTTCGTTGAGATAGACATGCAAATCTTAGCGGAGTTTTCCGAGTTATGGGTTACACGGGAAATGTTTCCGCTTTGATTTCGTCTTTTGGCGAAAGTTGCTTCGAATTACTCATGGAGTTTTGCCGAAGGTTATTCCGTTACTTTTGTAGCTCACCGTCGTGCTATCAGTCTGACGTTGTACGAGTTTCTTGTCGCGAGATTGCAACAAGAGACGGTGTAGAGTTTTCAAGACTATGTTTGTAACGGTTTGACCACGCCGTTATGCCGCTAGCGTTTCAGACGAATCTTAGAGTGTCGTTTGCTTTTTGAAAGGATTTTTTTTCTTTATGAAGTAGAATGAGTATGCCAAGGATGCGTGACGATCGTTTCTCGGTTTTTCGAGAGATTAGATCGGTTTGCGTGTTCTGCCTAGACAGTCAAGGAACAATAGAACGAAACTGGAAGAAAATGCCTAAGACTTAGCTTGCTAGACTATCCACCTAGGTTCTAAGTTCCCTAAATTTTACGGCAGTTTACAAGACGTTCTCATTCCTATCCTACGAAAAGATTAAAACCTTGATAAAATTTTCTAAGTCGGACGTACCTTAGTCTCATTGATTACTCGAGATTGCCTCATGTCCGTTCCTCTTTGTCTTCTAACGTTTCATTGTCAAAGGTCTTCGAGAAGTCTGACACTGAATCGAGAATCGATTTTTGATGAAACCCGAAGGAACAGTACAGAATCGTTGCAGAATCGTTGAAGCAAAGGGAGGAGAAGTATGCAAAACTCGAAGAAGGCTAAGGTGGGTAGACAAGTGAAAACGAACGGCAAGATGTCACTTGAGTGGGGCTTCTTGTTTCGTCAAGCTATGAGCGAACTGGTCAGGTCAAGAAGCTTGCGATCTTGTTATACTTCACGAATGATGTTTCGTAAAATATTGCCGAGCTTTTATTTAACGAGAGTTATTCAACAAAATGTTGTCGAGTTAATTTTACGGAAACTGTTCCGTAAAATGTTGTCGAGTTTAATCGTGCAGAAGCTGTCTCGTGAAGTATTGTCTAGGATTATTTTACGAAAGGTGCAAAGTATTTGGTTGGACTATCGTCGGGATGGTTTCGCGAGGATTTGCCGCGTTCGCCGAATGATTTGTTGTCCAGCGACCAGCGCAGGGCGGGCGCGTTAGCCGCCCGGCGCCTAGGGACAGCACGGGCGTCCTAGCCGCCCGGTGCCTAGAGGCAGCACGGGCGTGCTAGCCGCCCGGCGCCTAGGGACAGCACGGGCGTGCTAGCCGCCCGGCACCTAGGGACAGCACGGGCGTGCTAGCCGCCCGGCGCCTAGGGACAGCACGGGCGTGCTAGCCGCCCGGGACTGTGCTTCCTTGCGGGAACTGCCTGTTTTTCCCGGTTTTTTTAAAGGTTTCTCGATCGACACTTAGTCTCTCGAGGTTTCTTTATTTGTTTTTCCGAGGCTTTTGGACATCGATTTCATCATGATCCCAGCAAGGAAATGTTTCTTAGAACGTTGTTGACCTTTTATTTTACGAGAGTTATTTCACAAAATGTTGTCGAGGTAATTTTACGGAAACTGTTTTGTAAAATGTTGTCGAGTTTAATCATGCAAGAGCTGTCTCGTGAAATATTTCAAGAATTTATTCTAAGAAACATTTCCAGTCGAAACTCTGCTCGGTAATCATACCGTCATATCAGCCTTGGGCTCGATCTTACTCTAAAATCGTATGTGGTCGTTTAGCCGTGATTCGGGCCTCTTTTGGGCCGTCTTGGGACTTAGACGTTTTTACGATTTTTCTTTAGAAAAAGCCGTTGATGTGATGCTGGTTTTTCCGAAGGGATTTCGATTCCCCGTATAGTTAAGGCAACTGGTGTTCAAGCTAACCATAGCTGTTGTATACGGCAGGCAGGAATCCGTCTCGACTACCAAGTCATTTTTTGAATTTTTCCAAGCGAGGGGGGTTGTGTCCATGGACCCGAGGACCGTGTTGCAGGAACTTGGGCGGGGGCGCATGGTTGATAGGACCTGAACTTGGTCGGGATGGTCCGCTCTCGGGACGTTTGTCCGTAAGATGATAATCTTAGATAACCGTTTGCATAAGCGTTGGTCGTAGGAGCAGTCACTGCTGAAGTTGTTTTACCAGCGTCGATGTGAGCTGCGAGTTTGTCTTTCATATTTCCAGACATTGCTTTGATCAAGCGTTTTGCGGCCGTAAGAGTAAGAGTAATCCGTCCCCCCCTCCTTCTAGCGCCAAACTGTGGGAACCGAAATTCGCACTGTCGATTTTGATAAGTAAAATACGGAGGAAAGCCAAGTTAACCCGACCTTCCCTGAAGGCCCGGATTCTCTGCGACAGCCAACGACAAGTGACCGAACAAGTGCGGAAGATATGGAAAGATAACGAAGATCGTAAATCGTACAAAAAGGGTTTTGTTAAGAGTTGGGACTGGACCTTAAGGAAGGCTGCCTACGTACCCCTTTCGAGGATCAAGTCGGACGTAGTTCAGTTGGAAGGGTTTGAACAAGAGATCGAACTGCCTGGCGGAGTTCGTCTAGTATGAGCGTTTGTCATAGAAACAGACATGTCGAGAATAATGCCTAGGGTTTCTATGTGCGGAACTCTAAGTAAAAGGATTGGTAGATCCTTCCGCGAGAAATAAGGGACTGCGGACAAGATGAAAATAGAAAGAGAGGCGGCCAGACGTTCTAGGTCGTGCCTTGCTAGTCTACCGCCTAAATTCTAAGTTCTTAAGCTAACAGGAGCTCTCTAGGTCTCCAATCTCGGATTTGCTCTCTCTCTCAATGACTTTCGCTCTGCCTTTCCTTCTCTCCCAAAGCTCCTTTATATACTCCTTCTTATGACGGTATATTCTCCTTTTGGGCCGCGAAGCGGGCTTTTTCCATTTTCGTCGGCCTTCATGTTTATCGGGAAACTTGACATTTATCTTCGGGAAACTTGACATTTATCCTTTTGGAAATTTAGCATTTATCTTGTTATGTAAAGATAAACGTAAATCGCCGTATCTATCTCAGATAATCGTAAACGGACTGTCCGATCGCGTTTGGTCCCTTTCGGGCCGTCTCTAGGACTTCCGCTGTTTTTTACGATTTCTTCGGAAGATCTTCATTCCTTCGTAGAGTTGAAATGAGTGGTGTCTTAGGATAACCATCACTGTTTCGTACGAAGAATTTAAGATCTTCCTTTCCGTTGATACCTTACGAGTTTCCGAAGTGTTTCCGACGATCTTAGTTTGGAGTAAGGACGAGAGTTTTGTACGCAGAATCTCAATGATTCATTCTGCGAGGACTCGGGAAAGATTCAAAGTACAGACTTCTGACGGCCGGGGCCTGGGACTTGTGCACGGAAGATTGTCGCTCGAAGACCCGAGTCAGCACGGGCGCTAGGCGCCCGACGCCTATGGGCAGCACGGGCGCTAGGCGCCCGGCGCCTAGAGGCAGCACGGGCGCTAGGCGCCCGGCGCCTAGAGGCAGCATGGGCGCTAGACACCCGGCGCCTAGAGGCAGCACGGGCGCTAGGCGCCCGGCGCCTAGAGGCAGCACGGGCACTAGGCGCCCGGCGCCTAGAGGCATCACGTGCGTCTCGGCGAGGGCTTCGATTTGATATCTTACTCGTTTTCTGGGTCCTCACGGTTTGAGAGAACGGGTTCTTTGAAGTTTCCCGGCGGCTAGGACCATCACGGGCGGCTAGGACCAGCACGGGCGCTAGGCGCCCGGCGCCTAGAGGCAGCACGGGCGCTAGGCGCCCGGCGCCTAGAGGCAGCACGGGCGCTAGGCGCCCGGCGCCTAGAGGCAGCACGGGCGCTAGGCGCCCGGCGCCTAGAGGCAGCACGGGCGCTAGGCGCCCGGCGCCTAGAGGCAGCACGGGCGCTAGGCGCCCGGCGCCTAAAAGCAGCACGGGCACTAGGCGCCCGGCGCCTAGAGGCAGCACGGGCGCTAGGCGCCCGGCGCCTAGAGGCAGCACGGGCGCTAGGCGCCCGGCGCCTAGAGGCAGCACGGGCGCTAGGCGCCCGGCGCCTAGAGGCAGCACGGGCGCTAGGCGCCCGGCGCCTAGAGGCAGCACGGGCGCTAGGCGCCCCGCGCCTAGAGGCATCACGTGCGTCTCGGCGAGGGCTTCGATTTGATATCTTGCTCGTTTTCTGGATCCTCACGGTTTGAGAGAACGGGCTCTTTGAAGTTTCAAGGCCGATTCTTCGTCGTTCGGCCTGTCCAAACTTAGATTACTTCCCGTTTCTTCCGTATACTTTCGTATGGCCGTGTCATCTCAGCTACGGACCTAATGTCTCTCGGTTCGTCTTGATTGTTTCATCGAAGTTTTTACGACTAAATCCGAGTTGGTTTTCTCGTAAAGTTTATCGTGTAAAACAAGGACGATCGACTTTAACATAGGTTCTTTAAGCTATACGACTTGTCTTGCTTTCGACGCTTGTTTTATGGAAAGTCCGCTCATGATAAATAGTTTTAGCCGTTGATTTCGAGAGAACCGTTTTTGACCCCAACAGTTAGCCCCCCAGCCTGTAAGACGCGGAGACGATCTTGCGGGCGGATGATTATGAGTTGAAAATCGAAATTTGTGGCTAAGAATATTTCATTGCGGACATCCACATCACCTTTGATTGGCGATCTTGAACGTGACGTCGGAAAGACCGTGAGTTCGTTGCTCAATGTGAGGAAAGAGAAGAACATATGTCCTCGAAAATCCGTCGTCTTCAAGAGAAGATTCAGAGTCTTGAGGAGACGAGGACTCGAAAGTTTGACGGAGAGGACTTCGACTCGATTCTCGTTGGTCTGAAACCCGTGTGCACCCTTTTCCCGGATTTAGAGGCTTCGGAGGACCAGGACTACGCAGTCAAGGATCGTGAAGCCGACACATATGAGACATGCAGCGGTGGTGCGACCAATGGAGGCGACGGTGAGACCGTTCCTACTTTGGGTGAGTTTTGAGGATGAAGGTGATGCTCCCGGGAGCGTCTAGGTTTATCAATCCCTTCGGAGATTTTTATTTTGATTGTGTTTCGGCCGTTAAGAGGCCATGATGTACATTTGTGGGACTGGCCGTTGGTGGCTTCGAATCCCGGCCTTTTTTAGGGCATCTGTTGAACTCTGCGGCTCAATCTTTATAAAATATTAATGTTGCATTTTCAGAACTTCTGTCTATCGAAGTTAGAGGGACAGGGTGTGAGTTGTCGTCTCATTCCTGCCTCCCTGATGATCACCGTATCCGTCGTTTGTACAAAGCGAGATTTTCCTGCGGTTTATGATTTACGCGAAAATTCGTGGAAACGTACAGACTTGAGTGAAGAGACAAGTTTTGGGATCTCGCGTCGTTGACACTTTGCCTATGAGATGTTAAGATACCAGCAAGGCTGGGTTTTGTACGCGGAATCTCAATGATTCATTCCGCGAGGACTCGGGAAAGATTCAAAGTACAGACTTCTGACGGCCGGGGCCTGGGACTTGTGCACGGAAGATTGTCGCTCGAAGACCCGAGCCAGCACGGGCGCTAGGCGCCCGATGCCTATGGGCAGCACGGGCGCTAGGCGCCCCGCGCCTAGAGGCAGCCCGGCGCCTAGAGGCAGCACGGGCGCTAGGCGCCCGGCGCCTAGAGGCAGCACGGGCGCTAGGCACCCGGCGCCTAGAGGCAGCACGGGCGCTAGGCGCCCGGCGCCTAGAGGCAGCACGGGCACTAGGCCCCCGGCGCCTAGAGGCATCACGTGCGTCTCGGCGAGGGCTTCGATTTGATATCTTACTCGTTTTCTGGGTCCTCACGGTTTGAGAGAACGGGTTCTTTGAAGTTTCCTGGCGGCTAGGACCATCACGGGCGGCTAGGACCAGCACGGGCGCTAGGCACCCGGCGCCTAGAGGCAGCACGGGCGCTAGGCGCCCGGCGCCTAGAGGCAGCACGGGCGCTAGGCGCCCGGCGCCTAGAGGCAGCACGGGCGCTAGGCGCCCGGCGCCTAGAGGCAGCACGGGCGCTAGGCGCCCGGCGCCTAGAGGCAGCACGGGCGCTAGGCGCCCGGCGCCTAGAGGCAGCACGGGAGCTAGGCGCCCGGCGCCTAGAGGCAGCACGGGCGCTAGGCGCCCGGCGCCTAGAGGCAGCACGAGCGCTAGGCGCCCGGCGCCTAGAGGCAGCACGGGCGCTAGGCGCCCGGCGCCTAGAGGCAGCACGGGCGCTAGGCGCCCGGCGTCTAGAAGCAGCATGGGTGCTAGGCGCCCGGCGCCTAGAGGCAGCAGGGGCGCTAGGCGCCCGGCGCCTAGAGGCAGCACGGGCGCTAGGCGCCCGGCGTCTAGAAGCAGCACGGGCGCTAGGCGCCCGGCGCCTAGAGGCAGCACGGGCGCTAGGCGCCCGGCGCCTAGAGGCAGCACGGGCGCTAGACGCCCGGCGCCTAGAGGCAGCACGGGCGCTAGGCTCCCGGCGCCTAGAGGCAGCACGGGCGCTAGGCGCCCGGCGCCTAGAGGCAGCACGGGTGCTAGGCGCCCGGCGCCTAGAGGCATCACATGCGTCTCGGCGAGGGCTTCGATTTGATATCTTGCTCGTTTTCTGGATCCTCACGGTTTGAGAGAACGGGCTCTTTGAAGTTTCAAGGCCGATTCGTCGTCGTTCGGCCTGTCCAAACTTAGATTACTTCCCGTTTCTTCCGTATACTTTCGTATGGCCGTGTCATCTCAGCTACGGACCTAATGTCTCTCGGTTCGTCTTGATTGTTTCATCGAAGTTTTTACGACTAAATCCGAGTTGGTTTTCTCGTAAAGTTTATCGTGTAAAACAAGGACGATCGACTTTAACATAGGTTCTTTAAGCTATACGACTTGTCTTGCTTTCGACGCTTGTTTTATGGAAAGTCCGCTCATGATAAATAGTTTTAGCCATTGATTTCGAGAGAACCGTTTTTGACCCCAACAGGTTTAATACATGTGGAAGAAAACCAATTTGGTTCAAAAAATGAATATTACTAACTTTTTCAATAATTTTAATTGATAATGCCTTTCTCAATTTCTTTTCTTAAAAATACTTATCTCTCACAACTCTTCATTTCTATATATAATGCCCTTATTTCTTCTTTAAAGTTTTTCGTCTCTTTTAAGAAAAAAACCGATTCACCATTTTCTGACTACGTCTCATTAATAATGCCTACATCCTCTTCATCTTCCGGCGACTATTTATTTTGTCAGCCCATCCTCTTCCGAATCTTCGTCAGACACTTCACCGGATTCTCCATCAGACACTTCAGCGGATTCTCCTTCAGACACTCCATCGGATTCTGAACGATCCTCCCCTACCTCAGTCTCAGTGCGTGGCGTTGCGAACGACATCTCTTCGGGTCCTGATAGTTGTCCGGCGGCACCGCCTGTTGGATACACGGCGATTTACCGTGCGTACTCCGGCATCGGTTTCCGTCAGAACCTTTCATGGATAATGGTTGAGTTGTGCGGCTTGTTCCGCATTGCCCCAAGCCAACTGACTCTCCGTTCCTGGGGACTTATACATGCCCTTCAGGTCCTTTCAGATCTGTCCGGTGTTGACATAACTGGTAACATGGTCGCTACTGCCTTCTGTACTTGAGAAATTGGAGAAGGGTCTCGTCGTTTCGAGTTGTCACCACGTTCTTTTTTTAGGTCCCCTGTGGTACTACCGGAGTGGCTCCATAACACACCAACGTCCGGCGAATATTTTTTCGCACTTCACCTTGGCCCGAGACCCATGGGGTTGCGTCTCTCCTTGTCGCCTTCAGGTAAAACTTTATTGTGCAACGACAGTCTATTCCATGATATTCGGGTGGTGATTATTTGTTTGGTTTCTAGATTATAGATTTTGGTTATTGGATTTTAGTTTTTGGTTTTTGGATTTTAAATTTTGATTTCTATTTTTTTTTTTTAGTAGATTTTAGTTTTTGGAAAATCATGAATGGTTATCTTAGATTGCAGTAGATTTTAGTGTTGATAACTTTAGTAGATGAAGTGTTGATTAAAACTTCAATAATGATAGATTTTGGCTTTTGTGTACCAATGGTAGTTTTTCTTCTTTCCAAAAACTAGTTTCTGATATTTTTAGGGATCTATTTTTTCAGAAACTTGATTGGTTAATAAAGTAGTTTTTGAAAAACAAATGCCAAAAACATGTTTGAAAACTAGAAACAATCAACCTCTTGATGATCAAGTGATTTTCTAGGTGAGTTGCCGGGGGATCCACCTGAGTGGAAGTGGTTCCCTGACGTTCTATTTAATCTACCCAGTAACCTCCGTGATACTGCGTTTCTGCTGCATCCCGACATCATCCAGATGACCTCATTGGCGTCTACTGACGAACATCTTTTCATCCCAGATCGTAACTGATATTTGTTTTTGTTTCAGTTTTTATTTTAACATCTACTTCAAGAATTTTAATAACAACGACTTTATCAATGTAGATTCAATGGATGCCTTGATCGCCGCTCGCCTCCATTTTGATACCCTCTCTCAATTTTCATCAAGATCGGTTGAGAGACATCCATCCCATATTTGCCCAGATGCATCATCTTCTCAGGCTCCTACTGATTCGGCTGATAATCCTCCCAGTTCCAAACGTCCGCGTCGCTAGAATTTTTAATAAGTTGTAAACTTTGCTTGTCATCATCAGTTGCAAACTTTGCTTTCTTTTTGAAACTTGTGATGTGCGTTTCTGAATCACACATGCTTTCGTATGAAAAACCGTAATTTATGCTTGATTTTGTTATGCTTTGTACCAAATTATTATATATAATGTGTAATATTATAATGCTAATGTTAGGATAACGCTATCGATATAAATACATTATCCCATCATCTTTTGCATAGAAAATCATCGAACTTTAAATTACAAGTTGCTTTCCGTCGCTAATATTCATAACATAAGGAAACGTTATGGCAAGGAAATGATATTTCAGCAAGGCAACCACCAGCCTAAAATACAACTGTCTTAACTGCAGGGTTTCTTCGAATTGTCTTATCACTACTAGAAAGCTGGTTTGCAAACTAGTTGATTTTTATTCAACACCTCATTATGTAGTCTTAGGCAGTCGTAATCATTCCGTATAAGGACAGTTACCCACCCCCACCCCCAATAAATCAACCCTCTATTCATAATTAATGTTCTTAGATGAATATACTTTTAAGATAGTTGATTGTTTTAGCTTTGCCAGTTGTGTACTTCAACGAAAAGAGGATGGCAAGGCAATAAGGTCCATTTGCAAGGGAATGGCAGCCCAATAACGTTAGCTTAATTATTTTAGCACAGTATTATTATTATTATTCTATATGAGGTTCATAGCTGTGAAAGAACCTGATTTCTTGACCGGGGTAGCCTTGGGAGTCGTGAAATATTGCGAAAGCAAAAAAGGAAATGGCAAGGCAACAATTTGCATCAGCAAGGGAACAGTCGGCCAATAAAGTTTAGCAACCACTAGCAGAGTTTTCCATTATTAATAATATACGATGTTCATAGTTTTGTATTGTGTTCTCTTCACTTCTAAAACCGACATGACAACATATACATCTTTGTCCATGCTGAACCCCAGCCAAGTAAACACTCAACTTATTCGAGTTAAGCTACTGCGAATATGGAAAATCAAATTATCATCTCCGCGATTGTACAAGTTGATGTTGATTTTGGTCGATTGTGAGGTTATCTGTTACTAAAGTTTTAGCCCTCTTCTATATATTGTTGAATATTTTGGGAGCATGTACTAAATTGTTGTATTGTTGTACAACGTCTATTTCAGGGGAAGAAAATTCAAGCGACGATTCCTCCTGGATGTCTTCTATACTTTGTCCAAGACTTCCGGGAAAACAATTGGTATTCTGTCAAAGATTTTAGGATAAAGACAAACGTTGGTAGGACCAGGACATCCAACAACATCTTTAAACTCAAATTTCCTATATCAACCATAGTTAAGCCCGTTTCTTCTGTATCATCTTCGTTGTACTTCCATCCTACCTGTTTCGCTGATATTGTCCATAAGAGGATTGACTTCAAACTTGCTGTCGGTACGTAATAATCGTTCGTCCTTATATAATACTGTAGTAAATAAGGTTTCAGTTTATCCACTGAAAAAGTTATCCTCTTGTGTATGTATAATGACAATATTTATTTCAGATGTTATCGGCGTGATAATTAGTTGTGCACCAATACAATTTCTTTTGGATGAAGCAACAAAGTTCAAAGACATTTCATTTCTGAGTTTCACAATAGAAGATGATATGTATATTCATTAGTGTTATTCCTACATTATTAGTGTATAATATATATTGTGTTGTCATAATATGTTTGTTATATATATAGGGAACGTAGAATCGAGTGCCAAGCGGTAGGTGACATTGCCGTTCAACTTGAGAAAAATTGTGGGAACCGAAATTTGCACTGTCGATTTTAGTTAAATTTTATCGGAGGAAAACTAAGTAAACTCAGTTTTCCCTGAAGGCTCGGATTCTCTGCGACAACCAAACGAAATTGATAAAAAGATAAAAATGCGGAAAAGTCGCGCTAAGGCGTTTATTAAACTGATGATAAGATGAATACAATATTCTTCCGAAAAACGGGAAGTAGGAATTCGCTGAAGAGGAAACAACGGAAATATAGGAGACAAGACGTTCTAAGTCTTGCTCCGCTAGTCTAGCCTCCTAAGTCCTAAGTTCCCTAAGCTAGCAGGAATTTCTCTAATACCCTAGATTTCGGATCTGGTCTCTCCCTCGCTGATTTTCGCTCTCTCCTTCTTTGTCTCCCCCAATGCTCCTTTATATACTCCTCCCTATGACGGTCTATTCTCCTTCTGGGCCGCAAGACGGACTTTTTCCATTTTTGTCGACCTTCATGTTTATCTTCGGGAAACTTGACATTTATCCTTCCGGAAAATTAGAATTTATCTTGTTGCGTAAATTGCCGTACCTATCCTAGATAATCGTAAAATGAGTTGTCCGGTCGCGTTTGGCCCCTTCCGGGTCGTTTCGAGGACTTCCGATGTTTTCTACGATTTCTTCGGAAGATCTTCAATCCTTCATAGACTTGAGATGTGTGGTGTCTTAGATAACCATCACCGTTTCGTATGAACGATTTAAGATCTTCTTTTCCGTTGATATCTTACGAGTTTCCGAAGTGTTTCCGACAGTTTTTAATTCAGAGTAAGAACGAGAGTTTTATATGCGGAATCCCAATGATTCATTCCGCGAGGACTTGGGAAGGACTCAAGGCGCAGATTACGGTCGGTCGGGGCCTAGAACTCGTGCACAAAAGATTGTCGCTCGATGACCCGAGGCAGCACGGGCGCTAGGCGCCCGGCGCCTAGAGGCAGCGCGGGCGCTAGGCGCCCGGCGCCTAGAGGCAGCGCGGGCGCCGCTAGGCGCCGGGCGCCTAGAGGCAGCACGGGCGCTAGGCGCCCGGCGCCTAGAGGCAGCACGGGCGCTAGGCGCCCGGCGCCTAGAGGCAGCACGGGCGCTAGGCGCCTAGAGGCAGCACGGGCGCTAGGCGCCTAGAGGCAGCACGGGCGCTAGGCGCCCGGCGCCTAGAGGCAGCACGGGCGCTAGGCGCCCGGCGCCTAGAGGCAGCGCGGGCGCTAGGCGCCCGGCGCCTAGAGGCAGCGCGGGCGCTAGGCGCCCGGCGCCTAGAGGCAGCACGGGCGCTAGGCGCCCGGCGCCTAGGGGCAGGTTGCGGTCTGCCTGTTTCCCTCAGTTTGTGAGTGTTCGTGTACATTCTTCGAGGGATTTTTCGTACGGTAAATAGTCTTAGCCGTTGATTTCGAGATAACCGTTTTTGACCCCAACAGTTAGCCCCCCAGCGTGGAAGACGCGAGAGCGATTTTGCGCGCGGAAGATCTTATGTTTGAAAAATCGAAATTTTCGACTATGAATATTTTATTCCGAAAAATCCCACTATCCTTTGATTTCTTATAAGTAGCACTCCACCCCCCCTCCCCCCCTCATTTCTCACCCACTTCCCCCTTCTCATTTCTTAGAAAGTATGGCTTCCTCTCTAAACGAAAAGAAAGATTCTGACGTCGAAATGAGCGATGCCAAACAAGCCTCGCCGGCGCGAGAGGTTCCTGCCCTTACGCAGACGTTTGTCGAGGGATTCAGTTCCTTTCAGGAGAAGATGGAGCGACGCCGTGCTTTGATGGAGTCCAGCGTGGCCGGTTCTAGTGCTTCTTTCGTTCCGACTCCTGGACCCGTCGTCGTTTCAGCTCCAGACCCCTCGGCTTCGGTTCCTGAGAATGCCGTTGCCCCAGCTTCGATCTCTACGGTTCCTGCTCCTGAACCCGACATCCCTTTACCTGCTGGAGAAACTGCTGCTCCGGAGCAGGCACCCGGCGTCCAGGCTCGCCCAGAAGGCTCTTCTTCGGCGCCGATACTGGTTTCAGAGGACGCGGTGGAAGTCATGCCTCCCCCTCCAGAAAAGAAGAGGGAGATCGTTCTAGGACTTCTCGCATCCAATGCTATCCCGCCATCGAAGGGGCGTCCGAGAGCTGGAGTTAGAGGATCAGCGAAGAGGAAAAGGTGTGCCAAGAGCGAGGAAGGCGAAGTTTCGACAAAACTGTCGCACCACCGTTCTAAGGTATTTTCGTGAGACTCCCTTTTCTTTCATTGATTCTTTCGATTCTCACATTTCTTTCGTGCAATCAGTTTGTGTTGTTGATTGACGGGATGCTTGGGGACTGCGGATTAGAGGTCACACGTTTGTCCCAGTAGCTGGATTCGTCGCGAGAGGCCTTGAAGCGTTCCGAGGCTGTGCTTCAATCGATCGAGAGCACTCACGCCGCCCAGACATCGTCGCTCGAAGCTAGGATCAGCGATATCGAACGTGACTTGGGAAAGACTGTGAGTTCGCTGCTTAAGGCGAAGGAGGAGAAGAAGAGCAAGTCCTCGGAGGTCCGACGTCTCAGGAAGAGGATTCAGCGCTTCGAGGAGATGGGAGCCTGCACTACGACGGAGCTTACCGTCCCATCATCCTCGGCTGCCCTGGTCTCGGATTCGGAGATTCCAGAGGCCCAGGATGCTGGACTCGTCGCAGACAAAGATGGCGAGGAGGTCGGTGCGGGCAATGGCGAGGCTGCTCTTGCTTCGGGTGAGTCGGAGGACGAAGGTGGCGTCCCGGAGGATGCCTAGGTTGATCAATCCCTTGAAGGGATTTTTATTTTGATTGTATTTCGGCCGTTGGTTGGCCATTATGTATGATTTCGGGACTGGCCGTTGGTGGCTTCGAATCCCTGCCCTCTTTAGGGCATTATAATGAACTTGCTGTATGCATTTATGAAATATTTTGTGTTTAGAACTTCTGTTTATCGAAGTTA
Organism: Hirschfeldia incana; assembly: GCA_026261945.1. Taxonomy (NCBI): domain Eukaryota; kingdom Viridiplantae; phylum Streptophyta; class Magnoliopsida; order Brassicales; family Brassicaceae; genus Hirschfeldia; species Hirschfeldia incana. The sequence goes on from JABCMI010000033.1 coordinate 1,425,051, forward strand.
GAGGGGCAGGGTGTGAGTTGTCGTCTCATTCCTGCCTCCCTGACGATCACCGCATCCATCGTTTGTGCAAAGCGAGATTTTCCTGCGGTTTACGATTTACGCGAAAATTCGTGGAAACGTACAGACTCGAGTGAAGAGACAAGTTTTGGGATCTCGCGTCGTTGACGCTTTGCCTATGAGATGTTAAGATACCAGCAAGGCTGGGTTTAGGGCAAGACCTAGGTTTACTCTCAGACTAAGGCTGTGCGATGACAAATCGGCTTTCGTTTTGCCTGTTTGTGATTTTAACCTGATTCGTACCGTTTTAAAATCCGCGAAGTGGTATCGGCTTATATGATTTGTCTGTGCACGAATCGAGCTACTTCCTTTACGAAGTGCTGAACCAAATTTGGAGTTTTTGTATAGCGCGCTATGGGATCCTTGTCGGATGTAAAAGAGCCTACCCTTAGGTTGCTTGTCTGTTTAGGACGTTAAAGTTCGTTTGTTGTGATCAGCAACAACGATATGATGCCGTTTAGAAGGCGTATGAAGGCGAAAAACGAATATTCAGGCACGAAGCGACGTCTCGCAGTGCTTTGAAGTTTGTTTTTCTTATGCCATAAAGGATTATGGGCTTTTAGGAATCGCGGAGCGTTTCCGGGTGGTAATTTATGATGTATTTAGTGGATACTGGATCCGTTGCTAAGGCTGTTAAGCGATTTGATTGCGGAAATTTTTCGAAAGCTAGGTTTTTTTTGCGGAAATTGTGGGAGTGTACGAGTGCACGCACCCCACTCCCCCCCTTTTAAATCGGGGGGATAGCTGTACCCGCTGGTTGACGGGTTGCCTACGTACCTCCTTCGAGGATCAAGCCATCTCGTAGTTCTGTTGTCCACGTTTTATGTTCTAGTGGTAGTATTTCTTGAGATGCATCGCATTCCAAGTTCTCGGTATTTTTACGTCTTGCATGTTTGCGATTTGATACGAACTTGATCGGACGACTTTTATGATTTTGTATGGTCCTTCCCAGTTTGCTCCCAGTTTTCCTGCGTTTCGTTCGGCAGTGTTTTGGAAGACTTTACGTAAAACCAGATCACCTTCTTTGAATCTGCGATGGCGTACGTTCGCGTTGTAGTACTTTGCGGCGGCTTGCTGATAATTTTGAATCCGGATGAGGGCTTGGTCGCGACGCTCGTTGACGAGGTCAAGATTATCCAGCAGCATGGCGTTGTTCAGGTCTTCCCGTTCGGGAAGAAACCTCCCCCGTACGCCGGGGAATTCGACTTCCGCCGGAATCATGCATTCTGCTCCGTAAACGAGAGCGAAGGGAGTCTCCCCCGTTGCTCGTCTTGGAGTGGTTCGATGAGACCAAAGGACTCCTTCGAGTTCTTCGGCCCATCGTCCCTTCTTGGCTTCTAAGCGCTTCTTCAGTCCGTCCAGGACGGTTTTGTTTATGGTTTCAGCCTGTCCATTGCACTGCGGGTATCAGGGAGTTGACTTGTTAAGTCGTATTTTCCATTTTTCGCAGAACGCCTCGAATCGTGTGGAAATAAACTGAGACCCGTTGTCCGTTACGATTTCGTATGGGACGCCGTGTCTGGTTATGATGTTTTTCCAGACGAAATTCTCGACTTGCACGTCCTTGATACTTGCGTAGGACTCAGCTTCCACCCATTTCGAAAAGAAGTCTGTGAGGACCAGCAGGAAACGTTTTTGTTTGGATTGGTGCATAGGTCCGACGATGTCCATTGACCATCGCATGAAAGGGTATGGAGATGAGATAGAGGAGAGGATTTCTGCGGGCTGATGAATCGTAGGAGCGTGCCGCTGACACTTCTCGCATTTACGAGCGAACTTCTCGCAATCTTTTACCATAGTTGGCCAGTAGAAACCGTGGCGTTTTATTTTTGTTGGAAGAGACCTTCCTCCGGAATGGTTTCCGCAGGATCCGGAATGAACCTCTTCCATGATTTTTCTCGCCTTTTCTCCCTCCGCGCAAGTCATGAGAGGTCCTGAGAATCGCCATTTGTAGATTTCGCCTTCCACGGTTACGTATCGTGCTGCCTGAACTTTTATTTTCCGGGCAGCCCACTTTTCCGCGGGTAAGGTACCATCTACGATATAGGCTCTGATAGGTTCCAGCCAGGGAGTGTCGCAGCCGTAGTCTGTTCGGTCTGTGTCGTCTTCCGGCTGGTCTTCGTTTTCTTCAGCGCCTTCGATCTGTGCTCTAATCAGGTTTGCGATTACCGGTGGTCCGATGCTCGGGTGCTCGATGAATTCGACGGGGATTATTCTTTTAAGTCCCGGATCTGAGCTTGAGGCTAGGGCTGCTAAAGCATCGGCCTGGACGTTTTCCGAGCGGGGAATCCTGGTTAGCGCAAATTGCTGAAAATCGTGGGCCAAGTCTTGGACGACCTTCAAATATGCGTTCATTCTTTCATCCCTTGCTTCGTATTCTCCGCTGAATTGGTTTGCGACTAACTGAGAGTCGCAGTAAGCGTGAATATTTCGAATCTTCAGCCCGTGAGCCAGTCGTAGGCCAGCAATCAGCGCCTCGTACTCTGCTTCGTTGTTTGATGCGTGAAAATCCAAGCGGAATGATTGCTCGAGGATCTCCCCCGTTGGTGAGGTGAGTCAGATCCCGATTCCGGATCCTTGTTTGGACGAGGATCCGTCGACATAGAGATCCCACGTTGAACCAGGCTCCTTGTTAATTAAATCCATCGTGGGTAATTCTACCAGGAAATCCGCGAGTACCTGCGATTTTGTGCAGGTTTTTGGACGATATTCGATATCGTACTCGCTTAGTTCGATTGCCCACTTTGCGAGTCTACCAGACTGGCTTGGACTGTGTAGAATCGTTCGTAGCGGGAAAGTGGTAAGTACCACGATGGTATGAGATTGGAAATACGGTCTGAGTTTTCTTGCCGAGGTTATAACGGCGAGTGCCAACTTTTCCATTAGCGGATACCGAGTTTCGGCATCCAGCAACGTTTTGCTAATGTAAAAGACCGGCTTCTGTTCTCCAAACTCTTCTTGAATCAGAACACCACTGACTGCTGACGCGGACACTGCGATGTAGAGAAACAAGGGTTCTCCGACTACGGGTTTTGCGAGGATAGGAGGGGTGGCCAGATATTGTTTCAGCTGTTGGAAAGCTTTCTCGCAATCCTCCGACCACTCGAACTTTTTGTTCCCCTTCAAGGTTTCGTAGAAAGGGAGGCACTTATCCGTGGACCGCGAGATGAATCGGTTTAAGGCCGCGACTCGTCCGGTCAGCCTTTGAACTTCCCGCTTGGTTCTCGGGGAGGCCATTTCTATCAGTGCGTTGATTTGTTTTGGATTAGCCTCTATTCCGCGGAATGTTACGAGGTATCCGAGAAATTCGCCCGATGCTACGGCGAATCTGCATTTAGCTGGATTCAGTTTCATGTTGTGTTGGTTTAACCTCTCGAAGCATTCCTCCAGATGGAGTACGTGGTCGCGTTCGTCGAGAGATTTTACCAGCATATCGTCGATATACACCTCCATGGTTTTTCCGAGTTGCTCAGCAAACATTCGATTGACGAGCCGTTGATATGTGGCGCCGGCGTTCTTTAGGCCGAAAGGCATTACTTTGTAGCAATAGGTTCCTCTGTCGGTAATGAATGCTGTCTTCTCGCGATCATCTGGATTCATCATGATCTGATTGTATCCGGAGAATGCATCCATGAACGATAGAAGCTTGTTTCCCGCGGTTGCTTCGACTAGACGGTCGATGTGCGGGAGCGGAAAACAATCCTTCGGACACGCTTTGTTGAGGTCAGTGAAATCGACGCACACTCGCCATTTCCCGTTCTTCTTCTTGACGACGACGGGATTGGCGAGCCAGTCGGGATATCTTACTTCTGTTATCGATCCAACTTTGAGGAGTCTTTCGACTTCCTCATTAACCGCGGATGCCCGTTCGGGGCCTAGCTTTCGTCTCTTTTGTTTCACGGGTTTATGAGTTGGATCAATGTTGAGTTCGTGACATGTTATGTTGATGTCGATTCCCGGCATATCTTCCGCAGCCCAGGCGAACGTATTTAGGTTCTTCTTGAGACATGCGATAAGCTCTGCTTTTAAAGGGTCGCGAAGATTGGCCCCAATCTCCACGCATCGTTCTGGGTTAGTCTCGTCGAGGCAGACCGAAACCACTGGTTCGCAAGTGGGTTCACGTTTCCCTTCCAGGGCTTCAGCTTTTCGCGACTGCCAGATGATTTCCGGAGGGTCTAGCGATGCTGGTCTGTGGGTTGCTTGCTTTTTCGAGTTAGTTTCGGGCTTGGAGTTTTTTCGTTTTAACCCAGCGGCCAAGCAGACTTGCGGCGCCTTACGATCTCCTTGTATTGTTTCGACTCCGAGGAGAGATGGAAATTTGAGGCACATGTGGAAAGTCGAGGGTATTGCTCGCATGGAATTTAACCACGGAGTCCCGACGATCGCGTTGTATGCCGCAGGACCGTCGACTACCAAAAATTCTACCATCTTTGTGACGCTCCCGGCTCTGACTGAGAGATCGACCGAGCCGAGGGTCATTGTGATGTTTCCTGAGAGTCCGATTATCGGACTGGGATCGTCCGTGATAATGCTTAGGTCGAATCCCATCCTCTCGAGAGTGTTTCTATAAATAATATTTGTCGAGCAACCGGTGTCGACCAATATTCTTGCTACGTCGATGTCCTGGATCGTTAGTCTGATAACGAGGAGTTCGTCGCGAGGTTTGGCTTGACCAGCCGTTGCTCCGTCCCCGAATGACACGATGTTGCGGACAGGTGATGCGGCCATGCTGTCGTTATCAATCGTAGGTTTTTGAGTAAGAGAATCCGACCCCCCCTCCTTCTAGCGCCAAACTGTGGGAACCGAAATTCGCACTGTCGATTTTAGTTAAATTTTATCGGAGGAAAACTAAGTAAACTCAGTTTTCCCTGAAGGCTCGGATTCTCTGCGACAACCAAACGAAATTGATAAAAAGATAAAAATGCGGAAAACTCGCGCTAAGGCGTTTATTAAACTGATGATAAGATGAATACAATATTCTTCCGAAAAACGGGAAGTAGGAATTCGCTGAAGAGGAAACAACGGAAATATAGGAGACAAGACGTTCTAAGTCTTGCTCCGCTAGTCTAGCCTCCTAAGTCCTAAGTTCCCTAAGCTAGCAGGAATTTCTCTAAAACCCTAGATTTCGGATCTGGTCTCTCCCTCGCTGATTTTCGCTCTCTCCTTCTTTGTCTCCCCAATGCTCCTTTATATACTCCTCCCTATGACGGTCTATTCTCCTTCTGGGCCGCAAGACGGGCTTTTTCCATTTTCGTCGACCTTCATGTTTATGTTCGGGAAACTTGACATTTATCCTTCCGGAAAATTAGGATTTATCTTGTTGCGTAAATTGCCGTACCTATCCTAGATAATCGTAAAATGAGTTGTCCGGTCGCGTTTGGCCCCTTCCGGGTCGTTTCGAGGACTTCCGATGTTTTCTACGATTTCTTCGGAAGATCTTCAATCCTTCATAGAGTTGAGATGTGTGGTGTCTTAGATAACCATCACCGTTTCGTATGAACGATTTAAGATCTTCTTTTCCGTTGATATCTTACGAGTTTCCGAAGTGTTTCCGACGGTTTTTAATTCAGAGTAAGAACGGGAGTTTTATATGCGGAATCCCAATGATTCATTCCGCGAGGACTTGGGAAGGACTCAAGGCGCAGATTGCGGTCGGTCGGGGCCTAGAACTCGTGCACAAAAGATTGTCGCTCGATGACCCGAGGCAGCACGGGCGCTAGGCGCCCGGCGCCTAGAGGCAGCGCGGGCGCTAGGCGCCCGGCGCCTAGAGGCAGATTCGGGCGCTAGGCGCCCGGCGCCTAGAGGCAGCACGGGCGCTAGGCGCCCGACGCCTAGAGGCAGCACGGGCGCTAGGCGCCCGGCGCCTAGGGGCAGCACGGGCGCTAGGCACCCTGGCGCCTAGGGGCAGCACGGGCACTAGGCGCCCGGCGCCTAGAGGCAGCACGGGCGCTAGGCGCCCGGCGCCTAGAGGCAGCACGGGCGCTAGGCGCCCGGCGCCTAGAGGCAGCTTCGGGCGCTAGGCGCCCGGCGCCTAAAGGCAGCACGGGCGCTAGGCGCCCGGCGCCTAGAGGCAGCACGGGCGCTAGGCGCCCGGCGCCTAGAGGCAGCACGGGCGCTAGGCGCCCGGCGCCTAGAGGCAGCACGGGCGCTAGGCGCCCGGCGCCTAGAGGCAGCGCGGGCGCTAGGCGCCCGGCGCCTAGAGGCAGCGCGGGCGCTAGGCGCCCGGCGCCTAGAGGCAGCGCGGGCGCTAGGCGCCCGGCGCCTAGAGGCAGCGCGGGCGCTAGGCGCCCGGCGCCTAGAGGCAGCGCGGGCGCTAGGCGCCCGGCGCCTAGAGGCAGCGCGGGCGCTAGGCGCCCGGCGCCTAGAGGCAGCGCGGGCGCTAGGCGCCCGGCGCCTAGAGGCAGCGCGGGCGCTAGGCGCCCGGCGCCTAGAGGCAGCACGGGCGCTAGGCGCCCGGCGCCTAGGGGCAGGTTGCGGTCTGCCTGTTTCCCTCAGTTTGTGAGTGTTCGTGTACATTCTTCGAGGGATTTTTCGTACGGTAAATAGTCTTAGCCGTTGATTTCGGGATAACCGTTTTTGACCCCAACAAAAATCGCGTCCGTTGTCAACAACCTGGTGATCCCAAAATATGCTTATTACGATTTTGGCATGTTAATGAATTCCCTGATGGTATTATTTTGTTCATTATTTGGTTAAATTGCATATTGCATCAATATGTATTACGAGATATTAATTTTCCCCAGTGTTTAGTTTTTCATGTAGGCATGCACGAATACAGCCAGGTACTGTGGAACCCTAATGTACATGAAGTTAATGAGTTACGAGCAAGGTATGTTATATGAAATAATATTTAGAAATGTTTGTGTATATTAGAAACCATATATTAATTCTTATTTGATTTAACCAGCTTTAAACGCAGGTTCCACTGAGCACTTGAAACGGACAACTACTCATCAGGATAGAGTGATGGTTGTGTTCTGTGCTTGTTCATGTTATGTTCTGTCTTGTTTATTCAGAGTCTCTTCATGTTATGGGTATTATTGTAATATTGGAATGTTGAACCCTTGAATGTTTATGTTATGTTATTTACTACTATAATTTATGCAAGTTTTTTTTAATGAATTTATTTTGAGTGAAATTTGTTAATGTATTTTTAATGCGAGATATGTAATATTTATTTTCCTGTAGACGATCTATTTATCCACGAGAACTATCATATAGCATCAGATCTCCACCAAACTATGACCTCATGATAAATATCCACGAATTGAAAATTGCAAATCTATTTCTCCCTGAATATATAGTTCAAAACTTAACTACCCACAAGTCCACAAATGATGATTCTTATTGATTTTAATTGGTTTACTCTTCACCAAACTGTTTAAAATCAGCTGATGTATTTTTAATTTATTCTTGATTAAGTGGAATATTCCATGACAAAAAAGATTTTTTTAATGTTAAGTACTATTGTGTAATATTTATTAATGTCAAGGACTATTGTGTAAATAAGTAAATTCTTAAAAAAAATTTTGAGGTTTCATGATTGGAGCAATCAACCCTCAAATCCTCATTTAGGGCTTATTTGTAATAAACCTCTTTTCCCTTTTTATTAACCAAATATCAAAAGTTTTATCATTCAGTACCTTTAATATTTTGGTAATCGAATTTTAGAAGTTTTGAGATTTAGGGTTTTGGGATGGTCCGTAAAAAGATGACACCGCGACATTTTCCTGTCAGACAGCGGGATCCAAAGGTCGTTCAGACGGTTAAGCATTTGAAACCCTTTGGTACATTTGTTACAGAAGTATTGCAAATGTCGCGGAGGGAGCCAAAGCAGCCTGATACTGTAGAAGTGAAGAACAGGCGACACGACAGCAACCCGGCGATAGCTCATGAAACGGTATGTAGCTGAGAGAGTAATCTAACATATAACTTTGGAGAGTATTAGCCGTCTCTTTCTTTCTGTACGTAGAACTAGGAAACACAACAGAGTTCTCTGTTGAACGATTGTATTACACGTGGCTTCACTACCATTGACATGAATTATTGTATTTCAGGTGGGCGGAAAGGAACCACTGCAACCAAAGCGGATGTGCTTCAATCCGACAGACTATAAGAAGCAAATCAAGCTCTCTACAAGGTGTTACATCCAAAAGGCAGTAAAGAAATTGAATGCTTTAAAAGTCCCTCTTACAGCAGACGAGAGGAGATGGTTTGAGACACACGATCAATTCAAACACTTCTTCCACATGCCCCAAGAGAAACACCACAAGGTTATGGGAATGTGGATGCTTTTACTTCGAATTGTGTGTACGGAGAAGAAAAAGGAAGCTTGGTTTGTAGTCAATGGGACCCCCATCCGATATTCACTCAGAGAACACGCGCTGATATCTGGTTTAAACTGTCGGTGTTATCCACATAACTATGAACAGTTGGGAGGCTTAGGTTTTGCGAGAAGACAGTTTCCCGAAGGAAGTAGAATGGCATATGAAGATGTTGAAGAGAAGCTGGGGAAAATGGAAGCATGTCCAGATAGGTTGAAGATGTGTGTACTCTATTTCTTATCTAGCATTCTAATAGGAAAGAGCAGGACCGGAGACAAAGCACCCTCCGTGGAGCCCTTTTTTTTAAGAGCTGTGAATGATATTGAGATGTGTAAGACGTTTCCTTGGGGAAGATTATCATTTGATCAAAATATGAGGGATATCGTTCGTGCAATGGATCACTTTGGTGGAGTTGTCAGCAAAGGTGGGTTCACATTTCCAAGCTTCTGTACTTCTCTGGAGCTTCTACCGTTTGAGGCAATTCCACAGCTGAAGAAGAAATTTCGTGAACTTCATAGAGGTTACACATAGAGCAGTTGTCCTCGTATGTGCAAGTCTCAGTACGTACCAAGTGCCCTGACAGGTTTTCCACTTTCGGACATAAATAAAGCACTTGGCAATACAAAGGTTATCATTAATTTAAATCTAAACTGCTTTTTGGTTGCATAAAAAGTTGTGTTTATTGAATTGAAATGATATCTAAAATGGCATGTAATTGAAAGTATCTTGCTCCCGTCAGTTCACGAAGTATCTAAGCTTGAGCGAATCTTCGAAGAAGAAGAAGTCCATGATGTCGGTGATGTTATTCTTGACGGTTGGACACAGTGTCTCGTCACGAATCATAAGTCAATATGGTTTGAAGATATGTACAATCAAGATGTGGCTGCTAGGAAAGAGCCAGCCCGAGATGGGCTCATGAATAAAGTCGAGGAGGAAGATAATATTTCTCTTCGTACTTTGATTGAAGAAGGGTTGAAGAATTCCGTCGACAGGGGGATTAAGGTTGTCATTGACAAGGTTGATAAGATGGATAAAAGACTTAGAGAAGTGGAAGCTTTTGTGAAGGAAGCGAAGGAAAGGAGTGCATCAACAAGGAATGGAGAACCACCGCTTGTTGAGCAGGTAACACTTTGTAATACTAGAGTATGTCCAGATATTCTCTTTATAATATCAAGTAGCCCCTTCTTATTATAACTGTGACTACAGGAATCAGAGGAGGGGGCTACCGAATCCACTGCGGTTGGTGAAGCTAATCGGAAGAGAAAAGCGTCGGATGATGTGAACCAATCCTGTGTGGTTGTAAGCTCTTCCACGAAAGTGAAATATATATGAAATTGCCTTTTGGATAAATGATCTAGTTTTTATGTTATGTTATCTGGTCGCAGCACTATGGAAACTCTAGCTAAAAGAGTGCTTTATTAATTCGGATATTGTTACGAGTATACATGATTTTATGCAATGGTTCAACTAGTTGTAGTTGCTCTTCCACTGGCTATAAACGGCTATTCCCTTGCCAACAATTATAGTTGCTTTTGCCTTGCCATTAACCGGCTGCTCTCTTGCAAAAATAGAACTAAATTGACGTACAAGACCTGCTAGCTTGCCAATAATTAACTTTTAACTTGCTAATATTCAGCTGTTAGCTTGCCAACATGTTAATGTTTCGATTTAATCCATTAGGGTGAAAAGGTAATTTTCTCTCGTTCATCTTCAATTCATTTTATCTCTTTCGTCTTCTGCCCTACGCGATCCTCTATTCATCAGTACCCGTCGGGCGATCTCAACGAAGTTTATAATAAGGTGAACCATTTCCAAATTACGTTTCCGATCTTTCTGGGTCTTTCTTTCTGTTTTATTTGTTTGATTAGAAACAATGATGAAGAAAATCCTTCACCTTCTTCCTCTGTCTCTAGGGGTTGCCACTCTGTGTTTGGTTGATACTATGGAGTTCCCTCGAAGTTTGTTTTCCGACGAAACAAGGCCAGATCCAAAGAATTTAATAAATTACAGCTCTACTTTCAAGACCGTGAAAGCAGTCAAAGATGTAGTTAGTGCTGAAGTGTGGGAGCATGTTGAAAAGTCTCCACTCGGGGTAATTATCAAGTACGTGAATCTGGAGTTCGCATGGAGCTCAACATTGGTTCATTACATTCTTTCAAGACAACTCTATTGCAGGAAAAAACATGAGATTTGGTTTTTGATAGAGAAACAGCCTGCCCGTTTCTCGTTATTTGAGTTTGAAGATATCACAGGTTTAAACTGTGGTCCAATACCTAATACAATGGTAGTGGAAGATGTGGAGAAAAGTAATAGTTTTTGGGCGCTGTTCAACCTGAAACGATCCCAATCAACACCAAGCGCTGCGGACATATGTGCACTCTGTCGTCTATCTTCTGATGTTTGCAAATCCTGGTGTAAGGAAGACCAGATTAGGCTGTGTTACTTGGCAATCTTGACAGGCGGTTTACTTGGCCTTGATCGAAGAGAACCTATCCCTCCTGCTCAAGCAAAGCTGCTTATGGATTTGGAGATTTTCGAGCAGTATCCCTGGGGAAGAGTGGCTTTCGTTGAACTTGTCAACAAGATTAAGACCAAAACAGAGAGTGGTGACATCAAGCAGGCTTCTTATGTCTGCAAGGGGTTCGTGCAAGTGATCCAGGTTTGGGCGTACGCTTATATACCCTGTCTTGGAGAAGCAATTGGGCATCCTATCAGTTCAAGTGGTCCATCATTACTGAGGTTCAAAGGTTCGAATGGAAAGCTCTCCTTGGGTAATAGATTACAAAACGCGAAGGTATGTTAACATCGTATGGATTCATCAAAACTTTGTATTTTAATTTTTATTGACAACCACTTTGTGTAATTTGTTGTATATGTAACTTGTATGTGTCCGAGAATCATGAATGAAGTTCATCCTGGTTGGGAACACCGAGATGAGGATCCTGAGATTGACAATCTTTTGGAGTTCTTTAGCCAAGGCAATTCCCTGAGTACCATTACTTAGCAAGCCCTGCAAAAGTACCCACTGACACCGATGATATCTAATAATTAACAAGCGTAGCCGTGTTGCAAGCCAGCGGAAATCGAAGAAATCAAAGAAGTTGGCAAGCAGAGAGCAAGAGAACACAGGAGATGGAGGTGAAAACTCTTGTGACATTGCAGAAAGAGAAAGCGATGATGATGGAAATTTCTTCGTACAACGGAGGAAGACCCCAACATATGAAGTGTTGATGATAGAGCCTACAGACGTAGGTTCCCTGCAAAATCTAATTGCTAGTGTGGATGCATTGGAACGAGATTACCGTCTGGTGAAAAACGTTGCCGATCTGGTAAATAGAGTGTTATCATTGGAAGCTAAATCGCGAGTTCCAAGCATCAGAGTCGATGGTTCGGTATGTAAAAATACCATTGAAGCATAAAGCTGTGATGTTGTTATAGGTTTCTGAAGTAAAGAATTGATTTGTTGTTGTTTCGCTGCCATAAATGACAGAATAAAGAAGTAGGCAATGAACCCCAAAGAGCCTCATCCAGCATTATTACGCCAAGTATAAGGAGTTGTGCAAAGATTGCTGGAATGTCCCAAAAAAAGGTTGTGTATGGCCCAGTTGATAAAGCAAAGGTTAAAGCATTGAGAACTTTCGTCAAAAAAGAGTAAGTATCTTCTGATTCCGAATTCCCCATTCTTTGTTTTAACCATTCTTTGTCTAACTTGAGGTAACTGTCGGTCTTAATGTAGAGGATTAACCAATTATCCACCTGGTGATACTGGTAGGAAGGCCGAAGACTTTTTCGCTGCATTTTTGAAGCCGAGGGGTTGGTTGGATTACATTGTAAGTCAAAGAAATGGAAAATAATACCCTCGGTGTGTTAAGGAATTCTAAGCTTCTTATATCTTCTTGTGCAGCACCTTGACGTACCCTTAGCGCTGTACAGACTAAGGTTCTCCAGAAATCCGAGTTCTTTCATATCTCCAAGGATTGCAATAATGGATGGACTATTCCCAGGGTATTGGACAGTCAAGTACGTTCACTGGTTAAAAGATCAGTCGAACATACCTAAGGCAGTATGTGGTTACTTCGACGGTAAGCAGCCATATCTTATCCCACCCGGCAAGCGATGGGGACGAGATGTCGATACAATATATTCAATTCTAATGGCAAATAACAATCACTGGGTGACGATGGTTGTTTCTATCCCGGGCCGGACTATCAAGATCTATGATAATTCTACCGGTGCTATTGACAAGGACAGAATAATAGAGGCGGCGAATCCTTTTGCTCACATGATTCCTTACGTCTTGTCTTCTTTCTCTGATGACGAAGATACGCATTTTAAAGACACTAACAAGTTTTCCATCCAATTTGTAACGGATGGGGTTCCGCAAGCCAAATATCATTATGGAAACTGTGGAATTTACGCAGTCAAATTCATTGAGTGTCTAGTAATGGGTGTGCCATTTGATCACAAACATCTTTGTGAGTTGTCACCACGTTCTTTTTTTAGGTCCCCTGTGGTACTACCGGAGTGGCTCGATAACACACCAACGTCCGGCGAAATATTTTTTCGCACTTCACCTTGGCCCGAGACCCATGGGGTTGCGTCTCTCCTTGTCGCCTTCAGGTAAAACTTTATTGTGCAACGACAGTCTATTCCATGATATTCGGGTGGTGATTGTTTGTTTGGTTTCTAGATTATAGATTTTGGTTATTGGATTTTAGTTTTTGGTTTTTGGATTTTAGATTTTGATTTCTATTTTTTTTTTTTAGTAGATTTTAGTTTTTGGAAAATCATGAATGGTTATCTTAGATTACAGTAGATTTTAGTGTTGATAACTTTAGTAGATGAAGTGTTGATTAAAACTTCAATAATGATAGATTTTGGCTTTTGTGTACCAATGGTAGTTTTTCTTCTTTCCAAAAACTAGTTTCTGATATTTTTAGGGATCTATTTTTTCAGAAACTTGATTGGTTAATAAAGTAGTTTTTGAAAAACAAATGCCAAAAACTTGTTTGAAAACTAGAAACAATCAACCTCTTGATGATCAAGTGATTTTCTAGGTGAGTTGCCGGGGGATCCACCTGAGTGGAAGTGGTTCCCTGACGTTCTATTTAATCTACCCAGTAACCTCCGTGATACTGCGTTTCTGCTGCATCCCGACATCATCCAGATGACCTCATTGGCGTCTATGTGGGAACCGAAATTCGCACTGTCGATTTTAGTTAAATAAAAACGTAGGAAAACTAAGTTGACCTAGTTTTCCCCGAGGATCCCGGCTATCTGCTGGGCCACGCACGACAAAGTTAGAACATGCTAAGTTGAAAATAAATGCGTAAAATAAAGAGAGCAAAAAGAAAGAATTTTATTTCCGAATTCGCGGAGAGCGTTGGAACAATAGGTCGAGATCGCGGCCGTAAGAGCTGTCGATCGTTGCTAGTCTCAAAACCCTAGATCTAACCTAATTGAGTCGCAGCTCGCTAAAAAGGAAATAAACGCCTAAGTTCTAAATTGCTCTGAGAGTGTTTTTTCTTGTGATTTTCGGATCCCCCTTCCTCTGCTCCTAGACTTGCTTATATACTCCCATATGACGGTCTATTTCCGACGGGCCAGCGTGAGCTGGGCTTTTTCCATTTTCGTCGGACTTCATGTTTATCGGGAAACTTGACATTTATCTTTTTGGAAACTTGATGTTTATCCTTTGGAAATTTGACATTTATCCTGTCTAGGAAGATAAATGTAAACTTCCGTGTCAATCTCTTTAGAAAATCGTAAAATGGTTATCCGATCGTTTTGGTCCCCGTTGGTCCGTATCTCGGATTTCCGTTATTTTTACGATTTCCGCGAGAGAATCTCTTTTACTTGGACATCGGGAGATCTTTGGCTCTTTTATGCGGTAAATGGTGTTTTCAGATAACCATTGCCGTTTTCCACGAAGTTCTTCCGTCCGTCGATGTCATACAGGTTTTCCGAAGGTTAGGAGAAAGAAAAGGATTTTCGTTTGCGGGATTTCAGAAAGTCGCAAATCTTCGATTTCTGGCGGTTTGAGAGTTTGGAACTATCGCACGAAAACTAGCCGTCCGATAACTCGAGCTAGCAGGGCGCCTAGCGCCCGAAGCCTAGAGGCAGCACGGGCGCTAGGCGCCCGGCGCCTAGAGGCAGCACGGGCGCTAGGCGCCCGGCGCCTAGAGGAGGCCCAGGATCGTCGCTCGTTTCCTTCGGCTCGTGCGAGTTTTTTGCGTTCTTTTAACTTCTCGGAGATTTTTATCGTGTAGAGAAGGTTTCCAACCATTGATTTCAGAATGTCTTAACATGTTTCCGAGTTTTTTAGAATGAAACTTATTCTCCTAATGCTTCTCTAACATCTTTCGTATTTTGTCCGAACTTTTCGGACATCGATTTCGTCTTGACCGATTTTGACCCCAACAGTTAGCCCCCCAGCCAGCTAGGAGCCGTAGCGGTCGTAGGTCCTAGCTTGCTGTATGGTTTGTTAGGAAAGTATGGAGACGAAATCGTGCCGAAGGTCGGGGTAAATAGTAAAATTTTATGCCTATAAAGGCTTGTGAATCCTTTACCATTCTTACTTCACCCAAGAATCCTAAGTCAATTTCTCCCTCAAAGATTTTCTCTCTACTTTCAAGAAAAGAATGACTTCAAGGTCAAAATCTTCGAGGAGACAGTCTCGCCCTGCTTCGGGCAATTTCCACGCCGAGGAGCGAGCTCCGAAGCCCGAGGTTTCAGAGGTCGAGAGGGACGCGTACTGTGACGCCGTCTTTGGTTCCGATCCCCCTCTTCCTGTGATTCCGATTCCCCGGCGTCCTGTGAAGGCGCGTGTGGAAGCTGATTCGCCGAGCGAGGTATCTCCCGAATATCTTGAGGTTCTTCGAAAGTTCTATAACGTTCCGGAGAAAGTCGTGTTTCGCATTCCCCTTGGGGATGAGAGTCCGGAGCGTCCTCCGGAGGGTTACTTTACTTGCTACGAGGCATTCCTGACGCAATGTCGATTATGGTTCCCGATCCCTGGGGTCATTGTCCAAGCTCTCGATCGTTTCGGAATCTCAATCAGCCAGTTGAACGTCCCGGCTCTAGAGAGCTGGCTTGGCGTCGTGATTCTAAGTTACGAGCTAGGAATGGATCTTAGCCCTTCGGACTTCGAAGGGCTGTGGCTTTCCAAGAGCGTGAAAACCAATGGAATATTTGCCATGAAATCGAGGACTGATCACTCGGTAATTTGTGGGCTTACCTCGAATGTTAAGGACTTCGTTAATCGATTCTTTTTCGTGAGGATAGATGGAGAGTCTGTCGAGGAGAGCTTTCTTCATCTATTCCCGACGGAATGGTTGTACCGACGTGGTAAGATTATCGCAACTTTTTTTTTTTTTTTTTTTTTTTTTAGAAAAAGAAAGGCGAGCTCTGAATGTATATGCGCATTTCTTTATCGCAGAGAACAGGTGTCTCACGCACGTTCCTTCCGATCTTTCCGTCAAGAGAGACATATTCAGGTCGAGGGCCTGTTCCTGGGATTCTTTTGATCTCGACCGGATTCAGAAGGCGGTCGCGCTTCACCGATCGCGAGGCGGTACGCGACCTCTCATCAATGATGGATCTTTTGTATTTGCTCCTTCGAGGCGAAGGGGGAAATCTTTGAAGGGCAAAGGGATCGCTTTCGAGGCCTCGTCGGAAAACAACGATCCGTCGAGGTACGATCCTGACTTCGTCGCGGAGAGCGGGGGTGCTTCCGGTCCGAATCCTCCTCCAAACGACTTCTTTGATGAGCTCCCTCCGGCTTTTACTCGTGACGAGTCTTTGGGACAACGAGGAAAGGGATAAGGTGAAGGCGGAAGGCGCTCGTTTGGTCAACGAGGTTTGTTTCCGATACTTAAGCAGATTCTTCCTGTCTTTTTGCTTGATCTCGATTTTTATGCAGGCCGTGAGAGTATGGAATGCATCAATTGACGGGAGTTTCCGTACTGCTCGATTGGCCCGCTTCAAAGTGGAGGAGACCGAAAGGGAGTTTTCCAAGTATCGGTCGGAAGTTGAGGAGCGAAACCGTCGGCAAGCCGAGGCCCAGGCTCGAGCCCTCGTCCGTGCAGAGAGGAGAGGACGGAGAAGAGCGGCCGCCGAAATGAATCGAAGGGCGGAAATCTTTTCTACCGAATTTGAGGCGTACAAAGAGGCTCAGGACTTCGTAGGTGATTTTCGCGAGTGTCGTGGTTCGGTGGGCACTCTTCACAAGGTGCAGCGTGAGGGTTTCTCGCTTTCCAGCGAACTTGCCGCGATGGATGGTTCGATGAGAATATGTGCTAACGCCGAATCCTCTGTTCCTCCGATCGAAGGAAGAATTCGGGAATTGTGGAATCCTATTCAAGTCTCGGAAGATACAGCAGATGCCGGTGCGGACGCGAATGCAGGTGATGGGGGCGAAGAGGTCGACCAGCCCGATTCCTCGTATGGGATTACTTTTTCTGATTGTCTTGCGTTTGATTATAATTTGTAATAAGCCAAGTGGGCCGTTTGTATGTGTTGCGACCTTTTAGGAGGTTGCGTGACTTTATGTTTTTCAGGATCAGCCGTTGGTGGCCTTTAAATCCTTATTATGAATGCTTTATGAATTATGCGTCTTGATTTATACTTTCGCCAAGTGTAGAGGACCTTGAATACGCGTAGTCACTTCGTATTCTAGCTCTTTTTTGTCGCTTAACCTGCAGGTTACTTTGTAGCGAACGTTAGGTTTATAAGCGATAAGAGGCAAGTTTTGGGATCTCGTATGCTGGATACTTATGCCTATGAGATGTTTTTGATACCAGCATGGCTGGGTTTAGGGCAAGACCTAGGTCTAGTTTCGGACTGAAGCTATGCGATGACTAATCGGCTTTTCATTTTGCTTGTTTGCGATTTCGACCTGACTCGTACCGTTTTAGAATCCGCGAAGTGCTTATCGGCTTATATGATTCGTTTGGGTACGAGTCGAGCTACTTCCTTTACGAAGAGCTAACCAAAATTTGGATTTTCTTGTATAGCGCGCTATGATATCCTTGTCGGATGTGAAAGGACCTCGTTTGAAGCCAGACTACGAATTTGATTTAAGTGAAACGTTTCTATGTTTTTCCGTCGGGGCCAATCGACGGAACGGGGTTTTTAGAGTCGCGGAAAGACTGTTTGACAGAATTTTTTGGAGGAGAGTAGAGAATCGAAACTGGTCAGGAACTTGCGACGTCTCGCGTTCCTTAAAGATACGATTTTTGTTTTCCGTAGTATTGGTGCTTTCGATAAGCAATTCGAATTTTAAGACTGTAAAAAGCTTCAAGGATGTTGAATATATGTAGAGAATATTTTTGCGGGAGTAAAAGATTATTCGTTCCCATCTCCCCCCCCCCTTTTTTGGTGGGGGGATAGCTGAACTCGTCGGGTTTCGACGAGCTGCCTACGTACCTCTTGCGAGGATCAAGCCATCTCGTAGTTCTGCTTATATCGCGGATGTTATTACTCCACGACTTCCGGCGCCTCGACTGTTTTAGCTAAGTTGGCGGCCGCGTCAGAAGTTGGATCATCCGTTCCGTCGGCGATGGACTCGAGGGTTGGCTTATCACCCTGAGTCGTGGCCTTTTTGGATAAATCTGAGTCGTCCTTTTCCGAGTTCTCAGAGATACTTGGATGCTTCTTAGTTCGCTTCGGGTTAGCCGCTGGGGCGTTCCGATTGCTGCGCAACTTGTGTTCAGCCAGGAAGCAGAGTCGCGACTGTTTTTGGCTTCCCCAGATTACCGCCGTTCCAGTCGGTGTTGGAAACTTGACGCTGAGATGGTAAGTGGATGGGACTGCCTTCATGGCGTTTATCCAAGGAGTCCCCATTATGGCATTGTAGATAGCCGGGTTATCCACCACCGCGAATTCGACGATCTTTGTGACCTCTTTCGCCATGACTGGGAGCCTGATCTTTCCGAGGGTCATGGAGGTGACGCCCGAGAATCCAGTCAACGGTCTCGGTTCTGGGATGACTTCTCCGAGGGGTATGTTCATCCTTTGGAGGGTATCTCGGAACATGATGTTGACCGTGCTTCCTGTGTCGATGAGGATGCGGCCGACTTCGAGATCTTGGATCACCAAGTCGATGACCAGAGGATCGTAGTGGGGTTTGTCGAGTCCGGCCGTATCCTGCTCTTCGAAGACGATCGCGTGATTGGGAACGTCGTCTTCTGGGCACCATCCGGGACCTGTTTCGGCTTTCCGCCCATAGGCTTTGATCGACGAAACAGAGTCCTGATAGAAGTGCGATCCTCCGATGACCATGTTAATCCTCTGGCGATTGCTGTTGTTTCCTTCGCCATCTTGCCTTCGTCCGCGTTTTTCGCCCGATTGAGTTCCAGGAGCGTTATTTTCGGGATTGGCTCCGTCGGTCTTTGGCGGACGGTCGGAATCTAAGAGCAGGTCTTTCACGCTTTTCACTGTTGCTAGTTCGCCGGCGAGCAACTTCGTAATGAGTCTAGCGCCGAGAACTTTGCAATTAGCGGTAGAGTGACCTCTCGTCTGGTGGAACTCGCAGCTGGAGTTGTCCTTGTACGAGTTCCGCGTCCAAGTGTTTCCGGCGGTCCTCCCTTGCTCGGAGTTGACGGCGTAATTATGCTCGCCTTGGACGTCTTCCCCCTCGTGATGGACGTACTTGTCGTTACGTGAGGTTTTCTTCTTACCGGACGCTTTCTGCGGTCCGTGCTTTTGTGCCAGGACTTTCATCTCCTCTTCCATGATGATGAAATCCGTCGCTTTGTGGAGAGTGTCCTGGATGGTGCGCGGTCTCTCCAGAGAAATCCACTTTCGGAATTTCGACTTGTACCAGAGGTTTTTCCTCAGGGCGTCGATGGCGACTCTATCGCTGAGGCCTGTTACCCTGGACATTACGAGTTTGAACCTCTTAATGTAGTCGCGGAGCGGCTCGTCTTCCTTTTGAATGAGGCTCCAAAGATCTACATCGGAAGTTTCCCTGTCCATGAACATGGAAAACTGCTTCAGGAAGGCTGAAGCTAGTTGGCGAAAGCTTCCGATGGAGTTTCTTTTCAAGCGTGAGAACCACTCGAGCGCAGCACCTCTGAGGTTCTCGACTAACAGGAGACAGCAGCCGACGTCTTTTTCCCGCTCTGGAAGTTTAGACCTGGCCATTGCATCTGAAAGGATTGCAGGTGCGCCTTCGGGTCTGTGGTTCCGTCGTAGGTGGGAAGTTTTATTTTCCCGGGATCCGAAACTCGTGCGTCCGTGATTCGAGATGTGAACGGAGTCTTCCTCGATTCTTCGAGGAGCAGGTCGATCTCGGGAGCAGTACTGGTTGCGTGGTGAATCTGCGATTTTACTGCTTTCACCTCGGCTGCAGTCTTTGCGATGTATTCGCGTAGATCATGGATCTCATTGGCGCCGTTTGCGCTTCTCTGTCTACGCTGGCTGCGATAGGCCCGGGTCTGGTCTTCGGCTAGCCTCTCTTGCTCTGACCAGTAGAGGTCTTCCTCTTCTTCCGTCATCGGTTTCTCGAAGGCTGCCGCCAGTCGAGCCGATTGACTTCGGGTCCTTCTGTGGTGGACGTCGGCGTCTTCGTCGGACGGATCCGATTGGTCGCTGATATCCAGATCGATTCTTTCGACGTCGACTCCTTCGTTTTCCCTCGCGGGAGGTGGAAGTTTATCCGTCGTTTTCTTCTGCCCCACCTGAGTAGTATCGTCAGGGACGAGTTCCGGGGATTCTCTCTGGGCGTCTTTTTCTTTGTCTCCGGAAGTTCCGAAGTCAAGTCTCCTGACACGCCTCACCTTGGTGGATCCGCGCGGGAGTTTGCTTTTCGCTGTTAAGGTGCTGACCTGTTTAGCGAGCGAAGCCATTAGCTTCTCCTGTTCTTCCGACCGTTTCTGGGCGGTGGCGAACAGTTCCTTCACCTGGTCCAGCATCGCGGTGTTTGCCTCGGCAGTGACCGTCGATACGTTTCCAGCGGGTGTCTTCTCAGCGTTGGCATCGGCGGCTGGTCCGTCGTGCGTTTGCTTGTCTTTTTCCGCGTTAGCAGTCATGTTTAACTGAGCGTGCGTAGTTGCGAGAAAGATAATTCCGTGTACCCCCCTCCTTCTAGCGCCAAACTGTGGGAACCGAAATTCGCACTGTCGATTTTAGTTAAATAAAAACGTAGGAAAACTAAGTTGACCTAGTTTTCCCCGAGGATCCCGGCTATCTGCTGGGCCACGCACGACAAAGTTAGAACAGGTTAAGTTGAAAATAAATGCGTAAAATAAAGAGAGCAAAAAGAAAGAATTTTATTTCCGAATTCGCGGAGAGCGTTGGAACAATAGGTCGAGATCGCGGCCGTAAGAGCTGTCGATCGTTGCTAGTCTCAAAACCTTAGATCTAACCTAATTGAGTCGCAGCTCGCTAAAAAGGAAATAAACGCCTAAGTTCTAAATTGCTCTGAGAGTGGTTTTTCTTGTGATTTTCGGATCCCCCTTCCTCTGCTCCTAGACTTGCTTATATACTCCCATATGACGGTCTATTTCCGACGGGCCAGCGTGAGCTGGGCTTTTTCCATTTTCGTCGGACTTCATGTTTATTGGGAAACTTGACATTTATCTTTTTGGAAACTTGATGTTTATCCTTTGGAAATTTGACATTTATCCTGTCTAGGAAGATAAATGTAAACTTTCGTGTCAATCTCTTTAGAAAATCGTAAAATGGTTATCCGATCGTTTTGGTCCCCGTTGGTCCGTATCTCGGATTTCCGTTATTTTTACGATTTCCGCGAGAGAAACTCTTTTACTTGGACATCGGGAGATCTTTGGCTCTTTTATGCGGTAAATGGTGTTTTCAGATAACCATTGCCGTTTTCCACGAAGTTCTTCCGTCCGTCGATGTCATACAGGTTTTCCGAAGGTTAGGAGAAAGAAAAGGAGTTTCGTTTGCGGGATTTCAGAAAGTCGCAAATCTTCGATTTCTGGCGGTTTGAGAGTTTGGAACTATCGCACGAAAACTAGCCGTCCGATAACTCGAGCTAGCATGGCGCTAGGCGCCCGGCGCCTAGAGGCAGCACGGGCGCTAGGCGCCCGGCGCCTAGAGGCAGCACGGGCGCTAGGCGCCCGGCGCCTAGAGGCAGCTCGGGCGCTAGGCGCCCGGCGCCTAGAGGCAGCACGGGCGCTAGGCGCCCGGCGCCTAGAGGCAGCTCGGGCGCTAGGCGCCCGGCGCCTAGAGGCAGCACGGGCGCTAGGCGCCCGGCGCCTAGAGGACAGCACGGGCGCTAGGCGCCCGGCGCCTAGAGGCAGCACGGGCGCTAGGCGCCCGGCGCCTAGAGGCAGCACGGGCGCTAGGCGCCCGGCGCCTAGAGGCAGCACGGGCGCTAGGCGCCCGGCGCCTAGAGGCAGCACGGGCGCTAGGCGCCCGGCGCCTAGAGGCAGCACGGGCGCTAGGCGCCCGGCGCCTAGAGGCAGCACGGGCGCTAGGCGCCCGGCGCCTAGAGGCAGCTCGGGCGCTAGGCGCCCGGCGCCTAGAGGCAGCACGGGCGCTAGGCGCCCGGCGCCTAGAGGCAGCTCGGGCGCTAGGCGCCCGGCGCCTAGAGGCAGCACGGGCGCTAGGCGCCCGGCGCCTAGAGGCAGCACGGGCGCTAGGCGCCCGGCGCCTAGAGGCAGCACGGGCGCTAGGCGCCCGGCGCCTAGAGGCAGCACGGGCGCTAGGCGCCCGGCGCCTAGAGGCAGCACGGGCGCTAGGCGCCCGGCGCCTAGAGGCAGCACGGGCGCTAGGCGCCCGGCGCCTAGAGGCAGCACGGGCGCTAGGCGCCCGGCGCCTAGAGGCAGCACGGGCGCTAGGCGCCCGGCGCCTAGAGGCAGCACGGGCGCTAGGCGCCCGGCGCCTAGAGGCAGCACGGGCGCTAGGCGCCCGGCGCCTGGAGGCAGCACGGGCGCTAGGCGCCCGGCGCCTAGAGGCAGCTTCGGGCGCTAGGCGCCCGGCGCCTAGAGGCAGCACGGGCGCTAGGCGCCCGGCGCCTAAAGGCAGCACGGGCGCTAGGCGCCCGGCGCCTAGAGGAGGCCCAGGATCGTCGCTCGTTTCCTTCGGCTCGTGCGAGTTTTTTGCGTTCTTTTAACTTCTCGGAGATTTTTATCGTGTAGAGAAGGTTTCCAATCATTGATTTCGGAATGTCTTAACATGTTTCCGAGTTTTTTAGAATGAAACTTATTCTCCTAATGCTTCTCTAACATCTTTCGTATTTTGTCCGAACTTTTCGGACATCGATTTCGTCTTGACCGATTTTGACCCCAACAGTCTACTGACGAACATCTTTTCATCCCAGATCGTAACTGATATTTGTTTTTGTTTCAGTTTTTATTTTAACATCTACTTCAAGAATTTTAATAACAACGACTTTATCAATGTAGATTCAATGGATGCCTTGATCGCCGCTCGCCCTCCATTTTGATACCCTCTCTCAAGTTTCATCAAGATCGGTTGAGAGACATCCATCCCATATTTGCCCAGATGCATCATCTTCTCAGGCTCCTACTGATTCGGCTGATAATCCTCCCAGTTCCAAACGTCCGCGTCGCTAGAATTTTTAATAAGTTGTAAACTTTGCTTGTCATCATCAGTTGCAAACTTTGCTTTCTTTTTGAAACTTGTGATGTGCGTTTCTGAATCACACATGCTTTCGTATGAAAAACCGTAATTTATGCTTGATTTTGTTATGCTTTGTACCAAATTATTATATATAATGTGTAATATTATAATGCTAATGTTAGGATAACGCTATCGATATAAATACATTATCCCATCATCTTTTGCATAGAAAATCATCGAACTTTAAATTACAAGTTGCTTTCCGTCGCTAATATTCATAACATAAGGAAACGTTATGGCAAGGAAATGATATTTCTGCAAGGCAACCACCAGCCTAAAATACAACTGTCTTAACTGCAGGGTTTCTTCGAATTGTCTTATCACTGCTAGAAAGCTGGTTTGCAAACTAGTTGATTTTTATTCAACACCTCATTATGTAGTCTTAGGCAGTCGTAATCATTCCGTATAAGGACAGTTACCCACCCCCACCCCCAATAAATCAACCCTCTATTCATAATTAATGTTCTTAGATGAATATACTTTTAAGATAGTTGATTGTTTTAGCTTTGCCAGTTGTGTAGTTCAACGAAAAGAGGATGGCAAGGAAATAAGGTCCATTTGCAAGGGAATGGCAGCCCAATAACGTTAGCTTAATTATTTTAGCACAGTATTATTATTATTATTCTATATGAGGTTCATAGCTGTGAAAGAACCTGATTTCTTGACCGGGGTAGCCTTGGGAGTCGTGAAATATTGCGAAAGCAAAAAAGGAAATGGCAAGGCAACAATTTGCATCAGCAAGGGAACAGTCGGCCAATAAAGTTTAGCAACCACTAGCAGAGTTTTCCATTATTAATAATATACGATGTTCATAGTTTTGTATTGTGTGCTCTTCACTTCTAAAACCGACATGACAACATATACATCTTTGTCCATGCTGAACCCCAGCCAAGTAAACACTCAACTTATTCGAGTTAAGCTACTGCGAATATGGAATATCAAATTATCATCTCCGCGATTGTACAAGTTGATGTTGATTTTGGTCGATTGTGAGGTTATCTGTTACTAAAGTTTTAGCCCTCTTCTATATATTGTTGAATATTTTGGGAGCATGTACTAAATTGTTGTATTGTTGTACAACGTCTATTTCAGGGGAAGAAAATTCAAGCGACGATTCCTCCTGGATGTCTTCTATACTTTGTCCAAGACTTCCGGGAAAACAATTGGTATTCTGTCAAAGATTTTAGGATAAAGACAAACGTTGGTAGGACCAGGACATCCAACAACATCTTTAAACTCAAATTTACTATATCAACCATAGTTAAGCCCGTTTCTTCTGTATCATCTTCGTTGTACTTCCATCCTACCTGTTTCGCTGATATTGTCCATAAGAGGATTGACTTCAAACTTGCTGTCGGTACGTAATAATCGTTCGTCCTTATATAATACTGTAGTAAATAAGGTTTCAGTTTATCCACTGAAAAAGTTATCCTCTTGTGTATGTATAATGACAATATTTATTTCAGATGTTATCGGCGTGATAATTAGTTGTGCACCAATACAATTTCTTTTGGATGAAGCAACAAAGTTCAAAGACATTCCATTTCTGAGTTTCACAATAGAAGATGATATGTATATTCATTAGTGTTATTCCTACATTATTAGTGTATAATATATATTGTGTTGTCATAATATGTTTGTTATATATATAGGGAACGTAGAATCGAGTGCCAAGCGGTAGGTGGCATTGCCGTTCAACTTGAGAAAAATCGCGTCCGTTGTCAACAACCTGGTGATCCCGAAATATGCTTATTACGATTTTGGCATGTTAATGAATTCCCTGATGGTATTATTTTGTTCATTATTTGGTTAAATTGCATATTGCATCAATATGTATTACGAGATATTAATTTTCCCCAGTGTTTAGTTTTTCATGTAGGCATGCACGAATACAGCCAGGTACTGTGGAACCCTAATGTACATGAAGTTAATGAGTTACGAGCAAGGTATGTTATATGAAATAATATTTAGAAATGTTTGTGTATATTAGAAACCATATATTAATTCTTATTTGATTTAACCAGCTTTAAACGCAGGTTCCACTGAGCACTTGAAACGGACAACTACTCATCAGGATAGAGTGATGGTTGTGTTCTGTGCTTGTTCATGTTATGTTCTGTCTTGTTTATTCAGAGTCTCTTCATGTTATGGGTATTATTGTAATATTGGAATGTTGAACCCTTGAATGTTTATGTTATGTTATTTACTACTATAATTTATGCAAGTTTTTTTTAATGAATTTATTTTGAGTGAAATTTGTTAATGTATTTTTAATGCGAGATATGTAATATTTATTTGCCTGTAGACGATCTATTTATCCACGAGAACTATCATATAGCATCAGATCTCCACCAAACTATGACCTCATGATAAATATCCACGAATTGAAAATTGCAAATCTATTTCTCCCTGAATATATAGTTCAAAACTTAACTACCCACAAGGCCACAAATGATGATTCTTATTGATTTTAATTGGTTTACTCTTCACCAAACTGTTTAAAATCAGCTGATGTATTTTTAATTTATTCTTGATTAAGTGGAATATTCCATGACAAAAAAGATTTTTTTAATGTTAAGTACTATTGTGTAATATTTATTAATGTCAAGGACTATTGTGTAAATAAGTAAATTCTTAAAAAAAAAATTTTGAGGTTTCATGATTGGAGCAATCAACCCTCAAATCCTCATTTAGGGCTTATTTGTAATAAACCTCTTTTCCCTTTTTATTAACCAAATATCAAAAGTTATATCATTCAGTACCTTTAATATTCTGGTAATCGAATTTTAGAAGTTTTGAGATTTAGGGTTTTGGGATGGTCCGTAAAAAGATGACACCGCGACATTTTCCTGTCAGACAGCGGGATCCAAAGGTCGTTCAGACGGTTAAGCATTTGAAACCCTTTGGTACATTTGTTACAGAAGTATTGCAAATGTCGCGGAGGGAGCCAAAGCAGCCTGATACTGTAGAAGTGAAGAACAGGCGACACGACAGCAACCCGGCGATAGCTCATGAAACGGTATGTAGCTGAGAGAGTAATCTAACATATAACTTTGGAGAGTATTAGCCGTCTCTTTCTTTCTGTACGTAGAACTAGGAAACACAACAGAGTTCTCTGTTGAACGATTGTATTACACGTGGCTTCACTACCATTGACATGAATTATTGTATTTCAGGTGGGCGGAAAGGAACCACTGCAACCAAAGCGGATGTGCTTCAATCCGACAGACTATAAGAAGCAAATCAAGCTCTCTACAAGGTGTTACATCCAAAAGGCAGTAAAGAAATTGAATGCTTTAAAAGTCCCTCTTACAGCAGACGAGAGGAGATGGTTTGAGACACACGATCAATTCAAACACTTCTTCCACATGCCCCAAGAGAAACACCACAAGGTTATGGGAATGTGGATGCTTTTACTTCGAATTGTGTGTACGGAGAAGAAAAAGGAAGCTTGGTTTGTAGTCAATGGGACCCCCATCCGATATTCACTCAGAGAACACGCGCTGATATCTGGTTTAAACTGTCGGTGTTATCCACATAACTATGAACAGTTGGGAGGCTTAGGTTTTGCGAGAAGACAGTTTCCCGAAGGAAGTAGAATGGCATATGAAGATGTTGAAGAGAAGCTGGGGAAAATGGAAGCATGTCCAGATAGGTTGAAGATGTGTGTACTCTATTTCTTATCTAGCATTCTAATAGGAAAGAGCAGGACCGGAGACAAAGCACCCTCCGTGGAGCCCTTTTTTTTAAGAGCTGTGAATGATCTTGAGATGTGTAAGACGTTTCCTTGGGGAAGATTATCATTTGATCAAAATATGAGGGATATCGTTCGTGCAGTGGATCACTTTGGTGGAGTTGTCAGCAAAGGTGGGTTCACATTTCCAAGCTTCTGTACTTCTCTGGAGCTTCTACCGTTTGAGGCAATTCCACAGCTGAAGAAGAAATTTTGTGAACTTCATAGAGGTTACACATAGAGCAGTTGTCCTCGTATGTGCAAGTCTCAGTACGTACCAAGTGCCCTGACAGGTTTTCCACTTTCGGACATAAATAAAGCACTTGGCAATACAAAGGTTATCATTAATTTAAATCTAAACTGCTTTTTGGTTGCATAAAAAGTTGTGTTTATTGAATTGAAATGATATCTAAAATGGCATGTAATTGAAAGTATCTTGCTCCCGTCAGTTCACGAAGTATCTAAGCTTGAGCGAATCTTCGAAGAAGAAGAAGTCCATGATGTCGGTGATGTTATTCTTGACAGTTGGACACAGTGTCTCGTCACGAATCATAAGTCAATATGGTTTGAAGATATGTACAATCAAGATGTGGCTGCTAGGAAAGAGCCAGCCCGAGATGGGCTCATGAATAAAGTCGAGGAGGAAGATAATATTTCTCTTCGTACTTTGATTGAAGAAGGGTTGAAGAATTCCGTCGACAGGGGGATTAAGGTTGTCATTGACAAGGTTGATAAGATGGATAAAAGACTTAGAGAAGTGGAAGCTTTTGTGAAAGAAGCGAAGGAAAGGAGTGCATCAACAAGGAATGGAGAACCACCGCTTGTTGAGCAGGTAACACTTTGTAATACTAGAGTATGTCCAGATATTCTCTTTATAATATCAAGTAGCCCCTTCTTATTATAACTGTGACTACAGGAATCAGAGGAGGGGGCTACCGCATCCACTGCGGTTGGTGAAGCTAATTGGAAGAGAAAAGCGTCGGATGATGTGAACCAATCCTGTGTGGTTGTAAGCTCTTCCACGAAAGTGAAATATATATGAAATTGCCTTTTGGATAAATGATCTAGTTTTTATGTTATGTTATCTGGTCGCAGCACTATGGAAACTCTAGCTAAAAGAGTGCTTTATTAATTCGGATATTGTTACGAGTATATATGATTTTATGCAATGGTTCAACTAGTTGTAGTTGCTCTTCCACTGGCTATAAACGGCTATTCCCTTGCCAACAATTATAGTTACTTTTGCCTTGCCATTAACCGGCTGCTCTCTTGCAAAAATAGAACTAAATTGACGTACAAGACCTGCTAGCTTGCCAATAATTAACTTTTAACTTGCTAATATTCAGCTGTTAGCTTGCCAACATGTTAATGTTTCGATTTAATCCATTAGGGTGAAAAGGTAATTTTCTCTCGTTCATCTTCAATTCATTTTATCTCTTTCGTCTTCTGCCCTACGCGATCCTCTATTCATCAGTACCCGTCGGGCGATCTCAACGAAGTTTATAATAAGGTGAACCATTTCCAAATTATGTTTCCGATCTTTCTGGGTCTTTCTTTCTGTTTTATTTGTTTGATTAGAAACAATGATGAAGAAAATCCTTCACCTTCTTCCTCTGTTTCTAGGGGTTGCCACTCTGTGATCATCATAACCTCTAGAGATAAACGAGTATTTCGCCTTTGCCAAGTCAGACATATATATGAGGTTCAGGGTTTAAATGAGAAGGAGGCTCTTCAACTCTTTTTACTGTGCGCGTCTGCAAAGGATGAAGAGCAAAATCTCCACGAGCTGTCAGTTGAAGTACTGAACTATGCTAAGGGAAACCCGTTAGCTATCAGTATTTATGGCACAGAGCTGAAAGATAAGAAAAAACTTTCAGAAAGGCAGACTGCATTCCACAAACTCACTCCTCCGCTTGAGATTGTTGATGCATTCAAGAGCAGCTATGATACACTCAGTGACAGCGAAAAGAACATTTTTCTGGACATAGCTTGTTTCTTCCAGGGAGAAAATGTCGACTATGTGAAGCAACTTCTTGAGGGTTGTGGTTTCTTTCCAAACGTTGGAATCAATGTTCTAGTTGAGAAGTGTCTGGTGACTATTTCAGAAAGTCGAGTGTGGATGCATAATTTGACCCAGGATGTTGGCCGAGAAATTGTAAATAAAGAAACAGAACAGATTGAGAGGCGCAACAGACTGTGGGAACCTGGGAGCATCCAATATTTATTAGAAGATAACAAACGACCCACAACAACTTCCAAACGTGCTCAGGTCCGTTATAATTTTGATAGTTTCATATTTAGCTTACGTTGTGAGCCAGCAGCCTTAATATATATCCATTTCCAATACTATTTTAGGGCACTGAAGAGATCCAAGGAATATTTCTGGACACATTAAACTTGAGTTTTGATGTCAAGACTGCTGCCTTTGAGAATATGTTGAACCTCAGACTGCTGAAGCTTTACTGTTCTAGTCCGGAAATCCGTCCTGCAATCAAATTACGCAAACTCCATTCTCTTCCTAATGAGCTAAGGCTTCTCCATTGGGAGAACTGTCCTCTGAAATGTTTGCCTCAGAGTTTTGATCCTATGCACCTTGTTGAAATCAACATGCCGCACAGTCAACTTCGGAAACTATGGGGTGGAACAGGAAAAAGGGCCTATTTCAGACTGAACTTTTCGTGTCGTGCGGAATCCATCACGAACTTTAACACAGTGCGGATTTCATCACGAACTCATTATAAATTTGAAATCCCTATACAAACTTCCAAAACCGTGCATAAATCAATGTTGACTATAACGGTGTTAGTCAACCGCTTAATCTGGTGATTGGACTCAAAACGACGTAGTTTTAGAAGGTTTAAAAAATTAAAATTCAGTGTTTTATAGGATTCGAACCCTGGACTGTAACGTATACATAAAGATTCATTACCACTGCACCGCATCATTTTTATTGTACAATAATTAAACTATTTAATATAATAAGCAACTTACACGTATCTTAAAAAGAAAAAGGAACCTGGCTAGGTTCGATCTCGGGCAAGGATACTTAACTTATCAATACTTAAACCACTTGACTATCACGAATTATTGTAATCGAGTGGAAACAAAATTAAATATTAATATAGTTATTGTCTCATTCATTTATAACATCAAATTCTGTCCCCGACAAATTTCATCTTTCACCTCCAAAATTCTGTTTGAAGTTAAATGGGGATAAGGGTTTTGAGAACGAATCGAAGCTAAATCTCTGAGAAACAACCTTAACTTACAAGCTGAAGTCTTTGAGAAGCAAGAATGAGGTAATTTAGTTAATTTAAGGTTTAGTTAAATCTGATTAAAAATTAAAAAATGGCGTTTTTTATTAGGTTTAGATATGTTACGTTTAGTTTTCTAAATTTCAATGTTTCTATACATGGAGAAGCTTTATAATTTCGATTTTATGTGTAGAAAATTTTGATTTATTATCAGTTCACCAACTGTTCGATTAAATGTCTGTTGAAAAGAATTTTGGTTTTAATAAACTTCTGAATGTTGATTACAGCTCTTTAGGTGAAGTATCATTCAGTGTGTATCATGGTGGGTATTGGCTGAAGCTTTATAATGGAGATTTCACATATTTTGGTGGGGAGATGAAAAGTATCGAAAGCAAACCTGAAGAAGTACTTATTAGGTTGTCAGATGAGTTTAGTGATGGATTGTCTGGAAATAATTTGTGGTATAAGATGCATTCTGAAGACTTGAAGGAACGGAAGAGTTTGTGCATTGGGGATGAGAGTTTTGAGAAAATGTGTGAAGCAGCTAGATGGGCAAAGTCTGTTGATTTGTTTTTAGTTAGCGCAAGTGAGCATCCAGATGATATAGATGGTCCTGAGCCGTGTGAAGCAGAGGTTAGAGTTGAGAGGAGTGCGCTGAATTTTGTGGACGAAGATGAAAATTTTGACTATCATAACACACCTCCTAACTCTGATGGTGAAGAGGAGGACGATGTTTACAGATGGAAACGGGGCAGTGGGCAGTTGAAGCTTAGGCAAGTTTTTGACACTTTAGAAGACTTTAAAGAAGCTTTGTTGGAATATGTGCTAAAGGAAGGATGGAATATTGAGCTATGTCGTTGGGGGAAAGAAAAATCTGCAGCTAAGTGTGGGATAGAGAAAGAAAAGTGTCCATGGTTTATACACTGCTCCTATGAAGAATATGTTGGAAAGTGGATGGTGAAGGTTTTTGAAGATAAACACACTTGTGTGAAGGATGGATATTGTAAGATGTTGAAGTCTCCTGTGATTACAAAGTTGTTTTTGAATGACTGGAGGACTGATCCTGAGATTAAACCAAAGGCTATTCAGAATGAAATTGAAAAAAATTTCAATTTGATCGTAACCCCAGATGTGGTTAAAAAGGCTAAGGCAAAAGCCTTGGAGATCATCGCAAAAGACCACGAGGAACAATTTTATAGGCTTAAAGATTACCGTTTAGAACTCCTAAGGTAACTTTCAGTTCATGCTTCTTTTTTTTATTTCTTAGAACTCCTAAGCTTTTCTTCCTTTTTAACAAATTGTTGTGCATTTTTGCAAAGGTCAAATCCTGAATCAACTGTCCTGCTAGATACGTTCGAGAATGATGATGGGACAGAAACATTCCACCGATTCTATGTCTGCTTTGAAGTGATCCGAAGACTGTGGAAAACTTGGTGTCGTCCTATCTTTGGTCTTGATGGATGTTTTCTAAAGTCTACACTTAAAGGACAACTATTAGCAGCTGTTGGAAGGGATGCAAATAATGGAATGTATCCACTAGCGTGGGCAGTTGTTGATGTAGAAAATGAACCCAACTGGTGCTGGTTCATACAAAATCTGAAGAAGGACTTGAATCTTCAAAATGGTCGTGGTTTTACTTTGATCTCTGATAGGCAAAAGGTACGTAGTACTTGCATTGTTTGATAGATATATAGTATCATTCTGATTATTAACATATTTTCATTTTCAGGGTTTGTTGAATGCAGTTGAGAGGGAGTTACCTATGGTAGAACATCGGATGTGTGCTCGCCACATATACGCAAACTTGAAAAAGGCTTTTCCTCGTCAAAGTGAGATGAAAACCCTGTTTTGGCGAGTAGCTGAAAGTTACACCATACCTGAGTACGAGAAAAACTTGGAAGCTGTTCAGAAATATGATATTCGTATCTATGAAGCTATAATGGAGAAGAATCCAAAGAATTGTAGCTTGGCTTTTTGTGGACCAACTTCTTCATGCGTAGATGTTCACAACAACATTTCGGAGTCATTCAACAATGCCATTGATCCTGCTAGGTATATACCAATGGTTGAGATGTTAGAGGTAATAAGGAGACGTGCCATGGTGAGGATTGACTTGAGAAAGCTGAAAGCACGACAACATAAAAGTAGACTCACTTCTCGGGCCACACAGTTCATAGAGTTAGAGCAAAAAAATATTAAGTTCTGCAAGATGTTTCCAGGATCAGATGGGAGATGTGAGGTAAGAGAGTGTAATACAAGTTTCAGTTTGACAAATATATAGTGACTCAATACGTCCAGTTACCGGTATGCTGTTCTGGCAGAAACTTGGTTGTGTTATTAAGCCACCTGCTAGTCTTATTGAAGAGGTTGAAAATAGGAAAGGAAGGAAACCGAAGCCAAAGAGAAAGAAAGGAAGGCATGAGTCTCCTAAAAAGAAGGTTGGTAGAGAGAGAAGGATAATGCATTGTGGCCGTTGTGGTTCTGCTGAACACAATGCAAAGACTTGTACAAATTTTGGGGTGCCAAAGTTCTTGAAACCAAGAAAGAGGAAGAGTTCAAACTCTGGAGAAGATGGTTATGATTCCACAAGCACAAACGGAGGAGATACGTCGGATTTTGGAAATGGACCAAGTCAATCGACACAATTCTAAGTTTTTTTAAGGTTATTAATATGTTTTTAGCATTTTGTTTTACCATAAACTGAGTTAAGCTCATTATGTTGGTTCTTTTATGGCAGATGGGTCAGCTTGTAGATGACAAGAATGGATGTTTTGGGTTAGTGGTGATGGATATCTAAGAATGAGGATGGTTTGGAGTTTTAAAAGAAGCATGAAAAGGAAGAACTTTTTGTTTTGTTTATGGGATATGTAGTGCTTTTGGAGCTTGTTTGATGTTTTACATTTGATGGTTTTAAACTTTTAGTCACTTGAATGGTATTTTCTACGTGAAACAGTTTCTATCTTCTGATTAGTATTCAAA
This sequence comes from Hirschfeldia incana, assembly GCA_026261945.1. Taxonomy (NCBI): domain Eukaryota; kingdom Viridiplantae; phylum Streptophyta; class Magnoliopsida; order Brassicales; family Brassicaceae; genus Hirschfeldia; species Hirschfeldia incana. The sequence goes on from JABCMI010000033.1 coordinate 1,458,011, forward strand.
AGTTTCATATTCATGACAGAGTTCAAATCTAGCGTTGTGTGGTTTTGCCCTATTAAAAATTCCTATGTTTATTTCTATATATATAAAATGTTATAATAAATGTTCGATGAAAATTAAGTGGTCAAATGGTTTAGAGGTTTTTCTAAAAGGAAAAAGGGACCTCTATTCGAATCCCCTCTAAAACGCAGATTTTTTTTTTTAAAATTTCTAAAACTACGTCGTTTTGAATCCAATCACCAGATTAAACGGTTGACTAACACCGTTATAGTCAACATTAATTTATGCACGGTTTTGGAAGTTTGTATAGGAATTTCAAATTTATAATGAGTTCGTGATGAAATCCGCACTGTGTTAAAGTTAGTGATGGAATGTGCACGATACGAAAAGTTCAATCTGAAATAGGCCCTTTTTCCGGGTGGAACACGGGTAAGCAAACTCTGATTTCACCCTTATATCTTAATTTTTTTTTATTGGCTTATAACATATCGATATGAACATAATGAGCTGTCGCTCAATAAAACCAATAAAAGCAGTTGTTGCTGATACTTTCTTATCGGTTCCTTTTTCTCCTTCGTCCATAACCGGAGTATTTTCTTCTCAGAATCTGGAGATGCTAAAGACAATCAGGTTTTGTCATTCGAGGAAGCTGGTTTGTATTGATGATATTCTAAAAGCGCCAAATCTTGAGGTAGTTGATCTCCAAGGTTGTACAGAACTGCAGAGTTTCCCATCCACAGGTCAATTGCTGCATCTTCGAACTGTAAATCTCTCAGGTTGCAAAAATATAAAAGAATTCCCTGAGGTTCCACCAAATATTGAGACGTTGCATCTCCAGGGTACTGGCATAAGAAAATTACCACTTTCACTTGTTAAGTCAAGTGACAGAGTGCTTGCGAATCTTCTAGCAGAATTACCAGGTCTTTCAGATGCCTCGAAACTTGAGCGTCTAGCAAGTCTGGTGAATTCTAACTCATCCGGCAAGCTTATTTGCTTGGAGCTGAAAGATTGTTCTTGTTTACGAACTCTGCCAAACATGTTTAATTTAGAATTTCTCACAGTTCTTGATCTCTCTGGTTGCTCAAAGCTCAAGAGGGTTCATGGTTTCCCACGGAACTTGAAAGAGTTATATCTTACTGGCACCAAGGTAAGAAAAGTGCCACAATTTCCTCGAAGTCTAGAACTCCTGAATGCACATGGTTGTGTCTCTCTGAAATCAATTTTTTTGGATTCTGAGCACCTTCCTATGCATTATATATTCAGTAATTGTTTCGATCTGTCTCCAAAAGTGGTGAACGATTTTTTGTTGAAAGTGCTCGCTAATGTTCAACAAGGGCCAAGAGAGCGCCAGGAGGTAATTATCTCTCCATCTCTCCCCTTCGTCCTCACTTTCTCCACCTCTGTCCCATCTCTTTATCCCATGACATGTACGTAGTACACCCTGCTACATCCTTCTCATATCTGACGTATTTTTCATTGCTGAACAGGAACTCAACGAAGCTCTGGCTTTCAGCTTTTGTGCGCCCTCACCCTCACATACGGATAAAATTTCCACACTTGATCTGCAGTTAGGATCTTCTGTAATGACTCGACTAAACGCTTCTTGGAAGAAAACGCTTGTGGGATTTGCTATGATAGTGGAAATCGCATCTTCGGGTGATTACTATGATGCTACTGGTTTTGGCATTGGTTGTGTTTGCAGATGGAAAAACAAGGAGGGTCACTCTCATAGGCTCGAAAGTACTTTTGATTATTGGGCTCCAGGGGAAACTATTTCGAAAGTTCAAAAAGATCATATATTTGTCTTCTGCGATCTAAAAATGCGTCCAAGAACCGGTGAGGAAAACGACCCTGATATCTTGGCTAATTTAGTTGTACTTGAATTCTTTCCTGTCAACAAGCAGAGGAGGCGACTGGTTGGTAGCTGCAAAGTGACAAGATGTGGAGTCTATGTAATATCTTCTGCAACTGGCCATACAAGACCTACGTATACTTCACTAGTTTTGGCTTTGGATGTCATGGAGTTTTCTGGTGAAGAACTTGAAGACATAGTAAGCGTCTATGATAGTTTACCCGAAGTAGATAAAGCTTTATTTCTTTACATATCGTGTTTGTTCAATGATGAGGATGTTGACTTGGTGGCACCACTTATTGATAAAATTGACGTGGACGTCAGTTTTGAGCTCAAAGTCTTAGCCAACAGGTCTCTCATAGGTATATCTTCAAAAGGCGAAATAGTGATGAATTCTTTGCTACGAGAAATAGGTAAAGAAATTGTTCATATACAGTCCATGCTGTCTGCCAGCTCAAAAGATTTGACTCCGCAATTTGAAAAGGTCTCTAAGGCTTCTTCTTTACCTTGCAATTGGAAATATGATGTTTTCCTGAGCTTCAGTTCGCAAGATGTTGATAAAAATATCCTCAGCCACTTTCTTGTGGCACTTGAACGTAAACTAATCAGCACGTTTAAAATTAGTGCGACGGACAGTGACCGGCCAGTTGGCACTGAGGTTGCACAAGCTATAAAAGAGTCAAGGATCTCTATCGTCGTACTCTCAAAAAACTATGCCTCTTCAAGTGGGCTTTTGAATGAACTGGTGGAGGTTATGATGTGCAAGGAAATTTTGAATCAAGAAGTGTTGCCGATTTTCTACCATGTGGATCCTTATGATATTGGGAAACAGACAGGAGAATTTGGAAGGATATTTGAACAAACTTGCAACAACAAAACAGGGGTTGAGAAGCAACGATGGTGCCAAGCTTTGATGGACATAGCAAGTATAGCAGGATACGTTTCTGGAAACTGGTAAGTCATTTTGACTCAGTAGTAGTTACTTTTCTTGGCAAAAAAATATTTCTCACGCCTGGATAATTTAAGGCTATGTTGAAACTAAGGAGCTAAGACTGATATAAAATTCGAAAATAATGATATTTGATAGCATAGGTGGTTGTGAAAACAATGCAAACGCCGTCTGATATATTACTATTGATAAGGTTCCGTCAAGTACATGGAATGATCTTTGTCCTTTTTAGGGTGAACAAAGAAGACATGATGGATTCAATTGCCGATGCTGTTTCAAACAAGCTGAATTTTTCAACATCAAGGGATTTTGGTGACTTTGTTGGAATCGAAGATCATATTTCAAATTTGAATTCATTGTTGTGCTTGGAATCGGAGGAAGTGAAGTTTGTTGGGATATGGGGTCCCTCTGGAATTGGTAAGAGTACCATTGCAAGGGCTGTTTATAGCCGAATTAATTGTCACTTCCAATGTAGCATATTTGTAGATCGGGGTTTAGTAGAGAAAACTACTGATAATTCTAGGAGAGCTGGCACGAAGGCTCAGTTGCAAGCAAAATTTCTATCTGAAATAACAGGCCAGGAGTTCATTAAGGTACACCACCTAGGTATAGTTGGAGAACGGCTTAATGTTGAAGTTTTGCTTGACCTTCAGTCTCTTAACTCACACAGATCTAACTCTGTTTTATGTCTTGTTCACTCTTTGTTTTGACTTGTGTATCATCATAACACACAAGTACGCTCACTCTCTTTACTCTCTCACTCAAGTCTGTCTTTGTTGTTGTTGTTTTTGTTCTTGTAGAGAGAGAAGAGAAAACACTTTAATGTCTACATTTTTCTTATTGATTTTTGGATTCTTTCTTACAACAACACATGCACATATTTATAGAGAAAATAGAACACTCTCGATCTTTCTCCATAGACTTATTTTATTGACTAAGTTAACAAGAAGAGTCTAGACACTCCAACAACTTCTTTGACTTCTTCTTTGACTTTGTTGGCTCTTGTCTCTTTCACACTTTTCTTGTTCTTCTTTTTTTTTTTCTTGTTTAATCAAATGATTCAATTCCAACACTCTCTCTTGGATCATTTGATTAAACTCCACTTGTTCTTCTTGTGATTCTCCCTCTTGAGATGAATCTCCAAGAACCCTTTTTCTTCTTTTGCAAATTTTCTTTGTCACTTTCTTGACATATTTTCTTTGCCATCTCCCTCTGATTTTCTTTTTCCGTGAGCTTTCCTCACGTCTCCTCACTGGCTGCGTGCACAACCTTCTCCTGCTCCCTCTTTGGTGAGCTTCTTCTTGTTCACCTTGCTTCCTTTCTCTTAGATAAGCAAGTCTTATTCCCTTGTTCTTGAACCATCTCCTATGGTTCCTTTTCTTCTCTTTGTGGCGCAGTCTTTTTCTTCACCTTCAAGTTTACCGTGATGTCTCTCACGTTTTTTTGAAGTCTTGTGCGTGACTTTCATCACGTCTTCTTCGGTCGTTTTTGCAACCGGCTCATGCTTCCCTTCTCTCTTGGGTAAGCACCTTGTCCTTTTTTTTGCTTGGTGTCTTCCATTGATCACCAGCCTCTTGTTCAACTTTGGTTCCTTGAACCACCACCACCTTGGTTTTCTTAACCTTGGTGTCTTGTTCTTGTTTCAGTTGTAGAACCACCTCTTGGATTCTCAACTTTGAGTGATGCCTTCTCAACATCCTCATGCTTCTTATCAGTCACCAATTTCTGCCCTCTAATTCTCCAAACCATCACCTCAGCTTCATTGGCTATGGAATCTTTGATTTTTTGAACTTTCACCTTGATTTCTCACCAAGGTTCTTCCATCTTCAGCTTTGAACATCTCTGGTTCTTCAGCATCAATCATGGATTCAGACTTCATTGGCTTCATTGTTCAGTTGCTGTTGATCTCCTCCACGTCTCTGATGGTTGAGAGTAACCAGCAACTCCCACAGCTTCCTTGATCTTCTTTGATCTCCACCATGGTCTTCTTTCTTCTTGTTTGTTCATGTCTCCCTCTTGGAGACAACTTCTTTCTTGTTCATTGCCTCATTCTCCCGTAGGCTTCCTTCTCGCCCTGGCTCTTGTTCTTGTACCATCTGAAACTGCTCCTCACACTGCCTTCTTCTCAGGCTCTCAGCTGCAAGAAGAGCTTCATCATGGCTGACTTCATCTTCTTCTCTTCAGTCACTTTTGAGACTGATTTCTTCTTGTTCTTTTTCTTGTTCTTGTACTTCTGGCTCTTGTTCTTGTACTTCTTGTTCTTCTTGTTCTCCTAGCTTGCACAGGCTCCATGGACCTTGTACAGCTCTGATACCATGTTGAAGTTTTGCTTGACCTTCAGTCTCTTAACTCACACAGATCTAACTCTGTTTTATGTCTTGTTCACTCTTTGTTTTGACTTGTGTATCATCATAACACACAAGTACGCTCACTCTCTTTACTCTCTCACTCAAGTCTGTCTTTGTTGTTGTTGTTTTTGTTCTTGTAGAGAGAGAAGAGAAAACACTTTAATGTCTACATTTTTCTTATTGATTTTTGGATTCTTTCTTACAACAACACATGCACATATTTATAGAGAAAATAGAACACTCTCGATCTTTCTCCATAGACTTATTTTATTGACTAAGTTAACAAGAAGAGTCTAGACACTCCAACAACTTCTTTGACTTCTTCTTTGACTTTGTTGGCTCTTGTCTCTTTCACACTTTTCTTGTTCTTCTTTTTTTTTTTCTTGTTTAATCAAATGATTCAATTCCAACACTTAAGGATCAGAAAGTGCTTATCATTCTGGACGATGTGGTTGATCAAGTGTTACTTGCTGCCTTGGAAGGGAAAACACAATGGTTAGGTTCAGGAAGTAGAGTTATAGTGATTACAAAAGATAAGCGATATTTAAAATCTCCTCGGATTGAAGGAATTTATAAGGTGGGATTTCCATCTAAAAAACAAGCTCTCGGGATTTTCTGCCGATATGCTTTCGGTCAAAACTCTCCACCCGATGATTTCCTGGAACTCTCAACTGAAGTAGTGAAGATGGCCGGTAATCTTCCCTTGGGTCTCCAAGTTTTTGGTTCTTATGTGCGAGGAAAGGAAAAAGCTGAGTGGATGGATCTTTTGCCTCGGATCAGAACCAGTCTGGATGGAGAAATAGAGGCAACATTAAAGCTTGCATATGACAGGCTTAATGACTGCGATAAAAGTTTATTTCTTCATATTGCGTGTTTATTTAATAAGACTACGGTTGAACATGTGTCACAATTGTGCGCTACTTGTGACTTGGATGTGTCATATGGGCTTACAAGCCTAGCTGATAAATCTTTAATACATATATCAGAACATGGATATATTGAGATGCACCATTTACTGCTAGCCTTGGGAAGGGAGATCGTGCGTCAAACGTCCGTTGATCCTGGAAAACGTCAATTTTTGGTGGATTCTAGAGATCTTTGTGATGTACTCGAGGATGGCATCGTAAGTTTTATATAAGCATGCATGTCAATTGCTTACTGATAAACTGTAATCTTTATTAAGATATAACCAACTTAAGCGGGAATTTTGTTTTCAGGGTACTCGATGTGTTTTGGGGATATCGTTGGACATTTCACAAATCAGTGAGCTTTTTATAAGCAAGAGCGGATTCAATGGAATGAATAATCTCAAGTTCTTGAGATTCTACTCAAACTTGGAGAAAAAAGAAGTCAAATTGCACTTGCTTCGTGGCCTTGATTATCTGTCCTCTAAACTTAGATTATTGCACTGGGAGGCATTCCCGTCGAGGTGCTTGCCTTCTAACTTCCGTCCAAGATTTCTTGTTGAACTCACAATGGAGGCTAGCAGGCTTGAGAAGCTGTGGGATGGAGCTCAGGTATATGTTGACTGTTGAGTTACCACCAATATTAAATTGTTGTTAGTTGTATCAAATTTGTTATCGTTTTTCTTTTCTTTGTTAATGTCATCAAAGGGGCCATAAATTACTTGTGGTGAGATACATTTTTGAAATTTAGTTAACGTAAGAGAAGAATGATATTAGCTGAAGTTTGAACATTGATAACTATTGTTGCCAAGTTTCTGATGTATGTCTTTACCATTCTTTTTTGTTCAGCCGCTTGGAGAGCTCAAGCATATGAATCTTAGGGGATCTTTAAGCCTGATTGAAGTCCCAGATCTTTCATACGCCACCAATCTCAAGAAATTGGATCTTAGCAGTTGCGTGAGTTTGATAGCGCTTCCGTCCTCCGTTAAAGACCTCCATAAATTAAAGGACTTAAACATGGAAGGTTGCATAAAACTTGAGGTTCTTCCAACTGGCATCAACTTGGAATCTCTCTATTGCCTCAATCTCAGTAAATGCTCACGGCTGAGAAGTTTCCCGGAAATTTCAACGAACATTTCAGATCTCTATCTTGATGAAACTGCAATAGAGGAAGTTCCTTCGTGGATAGATAATATCTCTGGTCTCTCTTACCTATCGATGAATGGTTGCAACCGTTTGAAGCAGATCTCTCCAAACTTATCTAAACTGAACCTTCTGGAGGATGTAGACTTTTCAGACTGTGCGGCATTGACTGAAGCTAGCTGGCAGAACCATCTTGAGAAGACATCCGCTTATCTTGTGAGTGTAGACATGTCTGGTAACAGTTTTGAGAGACTTCCAGACACATGGACTTCCATTCAGCCAAAATATCTTATCCTCAGTGATTGCAAAAAAACTTATTTCTCTCCCGGTGCTCCCTGCATCACTATTCACGCTAACGGCAAATAATTGTGAATCACTTGAGAGTATATATAGCTCCTTTCACTTCCCATGGCTGACTCTACAATTTATTAACTGCTTCAAACTGAACCATCTGGCGAGAAATCTCATCCTAAAATCAGACTGTGCATATGCTATCTTACCCGGTGGAGAGCTTCCTGCATGTTTAACGCATCGTGCTGATGGAAGTTCCCTAACCATCTCACTACCTCAGGGCCATCTTTCCAAAAATGTCCAGAGTTTTAAGGCTTACATTGTGGTTGGACCTACATCTGGTCGGTTTGATTTTGGGGTGCTTTGGCCCTTCAGAGGAGGAAACGACAAGAAATATTTTAGTTGTCTGACCGACACTACATCTACCAGCAATCATCTCATCGTATTCAACTGTAACTTCTCTCCGGATGATCTCGGCGATGTGCAGTTTGAGTTTTTTTGCCTTGACCACAAGAAGGAAATGATAAAGATAAAAGAATGTGGTATACAACTCTTGGAGGTCTCTCAATCTGCCGATGGTAGTGGTAAAAGATCTGAGATTGAGTATGGGAGCGATTCTGGAGACGGTAATGCTGAGGCAACAAAAAGCAGAAAGCGAATGCGTTTAACGCCGTGAAAATGAGCAAGCATTGATGATAGAACAAACATCTACAGACACGGTGGAGGTAGAAACGCGTCCTTGAATTTTGAAGATTGGTTCGGTCCAGGTGGAGCATGTACTTATTTATCTCCTGCTAATATAGACGGCTGAAGTACCATCGCTATATCTAATTGTTACTCTTCCTCGACTGTTGTTTGCACTTGCAGGATAAATTTTACAGTTTGTGATGGAGCAGAACTGAAGATGTACAGAAAGTAAACGAGTTTGATGATTGGAGAGGTGGGTAATTGAAAATAGATAAAGCTGAATTTAGTGCCTTTTACAGCTTTCGTCGGATTCAATCGTGACCTGTCCTTTGTTAAGTTTTTACTCTGTTTTTGTTTATGTACTCTTCTACTAGCTACTTTTATTGCACGAATGATAAACGATTTCAGCTACTGCTCGCTCAATTCTCTTGGCAGTAACTCATTGGGTCTATTAACAGAAAAAAGTTTGCCAGCTACACGAAATTTAGTCTAATACTGTAACAATATCACAAACCGCTGCTGCGAATATGAAACCCGAGCTTAGACCAATCAGAGCTGTTTCTGCTTGTAACGCCGGCAAACTTCCTGATGATACCAACAAGAAAAGAGCGACTGTGGTTGGTAAAAGAGCAACGGTTAGCCACCATGTTCTAGCGAAATAAAACTTCCTGCACAATTCACATTGCAATAACATCAGAATCTTCTCAATGATGCTAGAACCAGAGGGGCAAAAAGGCTTGTACACAAGAGACTTACGCTCTGATATAGTCTGGTGTTGATGAAAGCAATCGACCAAAAAATGAGAAGGACGAATAAAGCGTGACAAGAGTTGTTGTCTCAGAGCTTTGTCCTAGGGACTGTTGCAATCTGTCCGAGGTTGTTGCTATAGACAAGTACAGAGGATGCTCTTCTCCAAGCAGTCCTAGCTGATTTCTTGTAACGAGCTTACTGCAACAAGATCCGGGATCAGGAGTAATGGCTGTTCGCACTACATCATCGTCTATCAACTGATAGCCTTTGAGGCTGGCTTCACGTGTGGCCATTCCTTTATGTATCTCAAGCTCATCCACATCAACAAGAATGAACCCGGAGCCTTCTAAACGGAAACTGGAGTGGACGTTGTGGAGATACCAGTTACGAGGGTAGGCTAGACCGGGAAGGCATAAAGGGAGAATCAACATAAGAATAGATCCACCAAAGAGCAGACGAGCTGAGGTTGCATCCGAAGTCTTGGAAGTTGGAACCAAAGAGAAGCAGATAAACACCGTTCAAAACCGCTAATATGTTAAGCAAGAGAAACATGATAGTCTCTACGAACTCCATCTGGTGGAAGAGGTTCAAGAGGTGGTTGGCGAAGAATAGGGATGAGAGCAGCGAAGGAGACGATAAGAGGTATAGCTGTGTGGAGATGGGATTGATTGCGTTGTAAGAAAGAGTGTATAACGCAGCACTTACGCCGTTGAAGCTCACTGTGAGAGAAAGTGCAAGTCATCTGTTTGCAGGGAAGTTTCTGATGCAGAGTACAAAGCAGACGGTGTTAAACCACTAGATACTTAGCCCAGCTAACAAGCAACACAGGAACACCTGCCACAACATCACAAGAAAAACATACTTAATCCCAAGATGTATCTGAGACATTGTGATCAAGAATTATATAAAAATCCAAGAAAGTTAATCACTCCTCGAAATAAAATTCAAAGCTAAAATATTTAATTGACAAGATAAGTGGAAGATAACTAAAAAATAAAAGGAAACATTCAGCCATAAAACTTTTATCTTAAAACTGAATATATTTTTCATCACATGACAAAGATCCTCCCATGTCTACTCAACATAACAGGAATAGTTCAGAATGCAAGAAAGTCACTATTTAAATGATTTTTTTCGGCCAGAGAGAGAGAAGAATAATACCACAAGATACAAAGATGATCACAGGAAACTACGAAGGTTCTCGAGATACTCATCATCAGATCTCACTATCCCAGACAAAGCAGAAACCAGCCAAAAAGTCACGTGCGACCCACCAGTCAAATGTAAATTACTTCTAGACTACCAATCAAACTAGTCAACCATCACCAACTCTTCATCCAAACTTCCAAATCTTGATTTTATTTCATTTCCAACCAGAAAAGGAACATTTTTTACCAAAGAAAGTCAGAAATATGAATACTAGCAAACCTGGTCCCATGTATTTAGCCGTCTAAAATGCATAAAAACTGTATGCACATAAACTACCATACTCAATTATGTCTATAAACTTTTATATAAATTTTGGCGTTTAATGCTAGTGCTTCGTGTGCTTTATGCCCAAAGCGAGTCTCGTGAGCTTTAATTATGCTCAAAGCGAGTCCTGTCAACTAGTAAGAAGACTAATCTGATTCAAACAAATAGATACATTAGCTGAATATATATTTTTCAAAGATCAAAATTAGCTATATATTCAAATTGATTCACCGATTAAACAAGAGAGACATAGAATAAATAAGCTCAATAAACTGAAACGTTGGTCGAAATTTTTCGTATACCAGAATGTACGGCAAAGAGATAACGTTGGTGATGACGAGCCACTGAGCATCATAACTGATAGAGTAACCGATAGGATAGGATCGAGTGTTTAGTCGAAGAATCCCCAAAAGAACCTATGAACTTGAATCCGATGAGTTCGACCAACGAACTATTCGTAAACAAGAGTTTTAAAGCCAAAAGCTCTGTTTTATAAATCAACTAGATATGGACCCGTGCGTTGCACGGATTTTATTTGATGTATTAATTTCAAAAACATATAAAAATAATAAAAATATTTTTTTCATATTAGTTCTTCGATTTTCCCGTATATATTGGTCTTATTTTAGTAATATTAATTTGTTTCTTACTTAAATCTGTATTGATATTCTTTTTCAATAATCATGGTGTTTTAAATATTATATTAATATTTTTATTTTGAATTATTAAATATTGATATTAGTTGTAGTTATTTAAAAAATATAGAACTATGAACTATCTATATTATTCATATTGTTTCAGACAAATTAAAAACAACACAATTCAAAATATTAAAATTACACAACATCATTCAATATGTATTATTGATAGTCAGGTAAATATAAAATATATTGTTAAGTGAAACATTAAAATGTTTACTTTAGCTTCCATGGTGTGACTTTAAAATTTTTTATATATATTATATATTACTGAAAATTTTTGATATATAATATTTTGAAATACACTTGTTGTCGTTATGTTCTAATAATCTGAAGCTAATGCAGTTGTAGTGATATTTGATAGTGTGGTGTATAATTGTCAGACTGGATTTGGCAAATATAGACCAAACTTTTAAGGTTTGATTTTAACTCTTGTTGTTAATCATTGAATATGAAATTTGTATAGAAAATTACCGTCATTTCAATTTGAAAGGACATTTTACATTTGCTGGTACGAAATTTATTTTAGGAATAAAAATCTGTTTTTTCACATAACTTTCGGTTAGAATTTCTACTTCAATAATCATATTACCTAGGTCAAACTATTAATAACATTGTCAATTGCAAAGTCTTTCTCTTTGATTTAAATTCTTTAATAGCATGACCTATAACATAACATTGCCAAGTCATTCTCTTATATTTAAATTCTTTAGTAGCGTGACATATAATAGCATAACCAATTTGATATGTCGATAAGAATAAACACACATAAGCATAATCACATATAAGCAAAATTGTCACATTACCTTCCCCATTAACTTACGTACAACAACATGTACAAACGCTTAAATATAAACATGACCATAACTAATGCACATCAGCATGACAATTAATTATATATATTTTTTTAAAAAATGATCAAGATCAGTTAAATGTAAAAATCAGGATATCTAGTTAGCTCCTCAACATGCAACACCAAAAAAAAGAAGTATAACACGCGAAAATGTGAAAGAACATGCAGAAAAACTCATTGAATATTTTTATTTTATCTCTTAATATGTTTGGTGTTGAAGTCTGAGAAGTGACACAATATAAGATAGCTTAATCACATATATTTATGTGAATATTTGTAGTTCCTTTTAGTTTATGATTATGAATAAGAATATTAACTATTAAATAAAAAAGTTGATTATTCATAAAAAAATTGATCTAATATTAATCCAAATATGATCGCGACCAAAGATCGAACCAAAATCACGTTATATAATAATGATTTTTGAAGGGAAATTATTTAAAAATACCCAACAATGCAAATGCTATCTTATTATATCAAGAAAAAACTGACCAAAAGAAAATACTATCTTACTATATATAAATATATATATATATATATATATATATATATATATATATATATATATATATATATATCTATATATATGAATATATTACCATATAAATCGCCTGTTGAATCTTTCAGTTGAGCTAAATCTTCATAATTTTGAAATCGAAATTTTTCAGGCGGTATATGAGGTAATTTTTGAACCAAACATGCAATTGATGTTCTCTCTTTCAATCTAATCTGAAATTTATGATCTGAGATTTTTTAGGTTTTATTGCAATCTTGCATATTAAAATTGCAGATTTCAATAATCGCTCTTTCGCGTAACCAATCTCCAAACTTTTCAATAAGAGAAGGATGCACCCTTGAATGATATTTTCCTAGATAATAAATAAATTATGCTCTTAATAATAATAACATTACATAAGAACTTTTAAAAAAATAAAAATAAAAAAAATTACCTTTTTATCGAGTAGTAGAAAATTTATTGCTATAAGGCAATTGTTCTTAGTTAAATTTATTGCTTTCCACTTTCTAGTAAGACGAACTACGGTACTACGGTAAGGACGTTTTTTGTTTAACTGATCTAGTGTTAAATAATTTGCTGAAGCTATTGTTTCTTGATAACACCTGGTAACAAAATAAATTACAATTTAGTTAGAAAATTATAATTAGGACAAACACACATAAGAAACTATAATAATGAAAATAAAACGTATTGATAATTTAAAACAATTTTAAATTATTTAAAATATATTTAAAATATATTTTTCCTCTTTAAATTATTTCTACTCCCATAGTGCTAATTTTCTTTTATTAAAATCCGAATTAGAAAGATCATAACCCAAGAGGAACTATGATTAATCATATATATATATATATATATATATATATATATATATAGAGAGAGAGAGAGAACTAAGATCTCTTATATTTTATCACCAAGAATAATTATTGATTAAAGAAAAATATATGGTGAAGTTCAATATTCTTTTCTTCTTATAAAATTATGGTTGATCGTTGTCATGATTATTATTTGATTGTTGTCATGCTTTTGAGTTCTGTCTTTTTTTTATCGATTCTTATAAAGTAATGGTTGATCGTTGTCATGATTATTATTGGATTGTTGTCATGCTTCTGGGTTCTATCTTTTTTTCAATATATAAGAAATTTTTAAAAACTATTAGTGATATTGAAATAAATAAATTTTACTAATGGAAGCTTAAAAAAAACAATATTATCTGGTAATAATAATTAACAAAATAAGTGTAAAATTAGTATTGATACGAATTATAAAAATAGTAATTTTAAAGTTATTATTTTCAAAGTTACTAATTAACACGATCGCGACACATCGCAAGTTATTATTTAAGATTGTGACATGTGTCAAAAACAAAATTGTCTAAAAAACATATTTAAAACATATTTTCCTCTTTAAAATATTTCTACTCTCATAATGCTATTTTTTCTTTATTAAAATCCTAATTAAAAAGGTTAGAACAAAAAAAGTAAAGAATCTTATCTTATTATAAATATTTTTAAGTTATTATTAAAATAAAACGATTTTTTAAAATAAAAATTTCAAAACAAAAAAAAATTATAATAAAACGATTTTTAATAATTTTTACTAAAATAAAACGATTTTTTAAAAAAAAAATCATAGTAATTTTAATTTTAACAAAACCTATTCCAAAACCAAATTGTAATTATTCTTTTTAAAAATATAACCTAAAAATGGCAAGCTATTACTTAAAATTGTGACATGTGTCAAAAACAAAATTTGGTTGATCGTTGTCATGATTATTATTTAATAATAATAACATTATATATGAGCTTTTAACAAAAAAAAAATAAAGAAATTTACTTTTTCATGGAGTAGTAGAAAATTTATTGCTATAAGCTCATTGTTCTTAGTTAAATTTATTGCTTCCCACTTTCTAGTAAGACGAACTACGGTACTACGGTAAGGACATTTTTTGTTTAACTGATCTAGTGTTAAATAATTTGCTGAAGCTATTGTTTCTTGATAACTCCTGGTAACAAAATAAATTACGATTTAGTTAGAAAATTATAATTAGGACAAACACACATAAGAAATTATAATAATGAAATTAAAACGTATTGCTATGTGACAGCGATGTTATGGTGTGGTGTCAATAACATTACACGTATTGCTATGTAACAGAACTCTGAAGTTTCAATTAAAAGAAAAACAGAACTCAGAAGTTTCGATTAAACTCGTGCAACTAATCGATAAAAAAAGCAGTTTTATAATTAAACAATATCAAACCCGTGCAACTTTATAAGAATCAATCAAAAAAAAAGAGAAAGAACTCAGAAGCATGATCACGATCAACCATAGCTTTATAAGAAGAAAAGAATATTGAATTTTACTTGGTGATAAAATATTAAAGATCTTAGTTCTATATATATAGTTTTATCACCAAGATCTTTTTGATTACTACTACTATTTTAATAAAGGAAAATTAACACAAATCATTCTTTGACTTTTTTTTGTTATAAGTTTTTTTAAAAGGATAATTACAATCTAATATTTTTGTTTTTTTTTTGCTATGACCTTTTTTTAGATTTGAATAAAGAAAAATAGCATTATGAGAGTAGAAATATTTTAAAAAGGATTTTTTTACACTTATCTTTTCTTTATGATAAAGGTCAATTAACATAAAATAGTCTTTTCCATTTTTAGGTTTATCTTTTAAAAAGGATAATCACAATTCGGTTTTGAAATATTTTTTGGTAAAATTAAAATTACTATGACTTTTTTGGTAAATCCTTTTATTTTTTTATTTTTTTCGTTTGGACATTTTAATTTTTTTTTAAATCGTTTAATTTAAAAAATAATTATAAAAGATTTTATAAAGGAAAAATTAGAATAAAATAGTCTTTTCCATTATTTAGGTTTATATTTTAAAAGGGTAATTACAATTTGGTTTGGAATAGGTTTTGTTAAAATTAAAACTAAAATTACTATGAATTTTTTGAAAATTTGTTTTATTTGAATTAAAATTATTAAACATCGTTTTATTATTAAAAATTATTTATTTAATAAGTTTTCTTTTTTTTCGTTCTGACATTTTTATTTTAAAAAAAAATCGTTTTGTTTTAATAATAACTTTCAAAAGATTTATAATAAGATAATTTTTTTTTTTTTGTTTTAACAATTTCAATTAGGATTTTAGTAAAGAAAAATTAGAATTATGAGAGACCTTTTGTTTTAACTTTTTTAATTAGGATTTTAATAAAGGAAAATTAGCATTATGAGAGACCTTTTTTACACATGTCACAATCTTAAATAATAAGATTGCCATGTGTCGCAATCGTGTTAATTAGTAACTTTGAAAACTAAGCTTTATATAATAAGATTACAATTTGGTTTGGAATAGGTTTTGTTAAAATTAAAACTAAAATTACTATGACTTTTTTGAAAAATTGTTTTATTTTAATTAAAATTATTAAACATCGTTTTATTATAAAAAAATGTTTATTTAATAAGTTTTCTTTTTTTCGTTCTGACATTTTTATTTTAAAAAATTGTTTTGTTTTAATAATAACTTTCAAAAGATTTATAATAAGATAAAATTATTTTTTTTTTGTTTTAACTATTTCAATTAGGATTTTAGTAAAGAAAAATTAGAATTATGAGAGACCTTTTGTTTTAACTTTTTTAATTAGGATTTTAATAAAAGAAAATTAGCATTATGAGAGACATTTTTTACACATGTCACAATCTTAAATAATAAGATTGCCATGTGTCGCAATCGTGTTAATTAGTAACTTTGAAAACTAAGCTTTATATAATAAGATAATTGTGTGTCTCTTACAAAGCCAAGAGATCACTATATATAGCTAATAGAAAAGACCTAAGTCCTTAGGGATTATGACCTAACACTTATCCATAAGTCTTATTCCTAATCTCTTAAATAAAAAGGAAAACTGATGTTTATCGCTAAGTAAAACATAATAGGAAAGAAAGCTACAACTATAAGGAAAAGGATGTTCTATGCTGCATCAGGTCACCCGGGGTAGAGAAAGATCCGACCTCGGATCTTCAGTGTCATCCTGCCCTACGAATGGAATGAGATGTTTGACATTGAAAACATCAGAATATCGAGCCTCAGGTGGGAGCAAAAGACGATACGCGTTATCATTGATCTTCTCAAGAACTTCCAATGGGCCAACCTTACGTGATTTCAACTTGTTGTAATCACCAGGTGAAAAACGTTCGCGAGTAAGGACCGCCCAAACCAAATCACCAACTTTAAACTTTAAAGCTCGACGATGGCGGTTCGCGCTTGCTTTATACTTTGCGGAAGATAGTTGCAAATTATCATGAACCTGCATATGCACCGACGAGACATTAGCCAGGAAATCCATTGCTTGACCATGATCACGAGCGATATCCGGAGCAACACCAAGATCAATAGGGCCGCAAGGAACGATTCCATAGACGACGCTGAACGGACTGAACTGCGTACTTTTGTTGACTGCATGATTATGGGCGAATTCAACTTGGCACAAAACAGAATCCCAGCTCCGAATATTGTTGATAACCAAACAACGAAGCATATCCCCAAGAGTACGATTGGTGACCTCTGTCTGACCATCTGTTTGTGGATGGTAAGCGGAGCTCATATCAAGACTGGTACGTAATAAACGCCACAAGGAACGCCAAAAATGACTAAGGAAGCGGGTGTCTCTATCCGAAACGATGGAAAGCGGTAGACCATGGAGTCTATAAACTTCACGAAAAAAAAGAACAGCAACCTGAACCGCATCAGTAGTCTTTTTGCATGGAATAAAGTGAGCCATCTTGGAAAAGCGATCAACCACCACAAAAATTGAATCATGACCGCGTCGAGTACGAGGAAGACCCAAGACAAAATCCATGCTAATATCAGTCCATGGCTGAGTAGGAATGGGTAACGGAAGATATAAACCACTGTTAGACGCATGGCCTTTAGACTTTTGACACACCACACAGCGCTCAACAAAACGCGAGACATCGCGCCGCAAAGAAGGCCAGAAATAAGCATCAATGGCTAATTGAAGAGTCCTATCACGACCAACGTGACCCTTCTCGTGTAATTCCTTGATGATCTTGAGCCGTAAGCTGGACTCAGGAATGCACAAACGCGTGCCCCGAAATATGTAGCCATCGTGAAGTGAAAAATCAGAACGCACACCTGCTTGGAGAGAAGACCAAACTGTGCCAAAATAAGGATCAGAAGCATAGAGATCGGGTAGGAGCTTGAACCCTGGAACAGAGACTTGCAAAGTAGTCATTAAAGAGTGACGACGACTTATCGCATCCGCAACCTTGTTAGATTTCCATGACTGGTGTTTAATGACAAATGTGAATTGCTGGAGGAGAGCAACCCAAGATGCATGGCGGAAAGATATTTTATCCTGACTTCCCAGATGTTTTAGAGCATCATGGTCCGTATATAAGATGAACTCTTGATGGAAAAGATAATGACGCCAATGTTTGATAGCCTGAACAATAGCATAAAATTCGACGTCATAAGTGCTGTATCGAGCACGAGAACCAGCAATCTTTTTCACTGAAGAACGCAATAGGGCGGCCTTGCTAACTTAAGACAGTCCCAATTCCGAGCTTACAAGCATCACAGTGAAGCTCAAAGACCTGTGTGAAGTCCGGCAGAACTAAAATCTGAGCGGAAACCAAGCATTGTTTGAGAGCTTCAAAGGCGTTATTAGCTTCTGTCGTCCACGAGAAAGATGTACCTTTCATGCAATCAGTGAGTGGTGCGGCAATATTACTGAAGTGATGAACGAAGCGTCGGTAAAAGGAGGCGAGGCCATGAAAACTACGGACGTCACTGATCGATCGTGGAGTAGGCCACGTTTTGATGGCATCAACTTTACTTGGATCCACTTGCAACCCTTTACTAGAAACGATGTACCCCAAGAAAAGTACATGATCCCCTCTGAACACACACTTATGTCTGGCTGCGTACAACTTTTCACGCCGAAGAACTTCCAAAACAGCACGCAAATGCAAGAGGTGGGAAGCCAGATCATGACTAAAGATCAGAATGTCATCAAAATACACTACAACGTATTTGCCAATGAACGGCCGAAGCGCCTGATTCATAACTCGCATGAAAGTGCTAGGAGCGTTTGAAAGACCAAATGGCATTACTGTCCACTCGAATAGACCCTCACGCGTCTTGAAAGCTGTCTTCCACTCATCGCCAGGTCGTATGCGAATCTGATGGTAGCCGCTTTTCAAATCAAGCTTTGTGAATACTGTTGCTGATCCAATTTGATCGAGAAGATCATCCAACCGTGGGATTGGGAATCTGTAACGGACTGTGATTTTGTTAATGGCGCGACTGTCGACACACATACGCCAAGAACCGTCTTTCTTTGGTATGAGCAAAGCTGGCACAGCTGCTGGACTCAAGCTTTCGCGAACATGCCCTTTGTTGAGTAGTTCTTCCACTTGTTGTCGCAATTCGTCGTGCTCTTGTGGGCTCATACGATAATGTGGTCTGTTAGGAAGAACTGCATTAGGGACTAAGTCAATGTGGTGTTGTATATCCCGTAATGGAGGTAGAGCATTAGGTAGTTCGGCGGGAAAAACGTCACTGAACTCCTGGAGTAGAGGAGTGAACATTGATGGTGGTTCCTCTGTAACCAAACTCTGAGATGGCGTCGCAACTAAAGCCCAAACAACGCCAGTGTCGTTAACCTGTTTCTCAAAAGCAGACTTGGGAAGTGTTAACAATGTCTTTGTTGTGGAGGAGTTTTCTGGTTTAGAGGAGCTAGAGGTACGCGAGCTCGGTTCAGACTGTTCTTTTGAAGGTAGTAACGTAATCGTGCGGTTGTCAAATGTGAAACTGTAAGTGTTTTCTTTTCCCCGATGGACAGCGTCACGATCAAATTGCCATGGTCTTCCTAATAATGACAAGCGTCCATAGGAATTACATCGCAGGTCGCTGAGTCTTTGTAGTGTCCAATGGAAAAGGAGATAACCACCTACTTATTGACGTTGATTTCAGTGCCGTTGTTGAGCCAAGCAAGAGTGTATGGTGAAGGGTGGGGTGTGATGGTGAGACCCAATTTCTGCGTTGCTTCATAGGACATAACATTAGTGCAGCTTCCAGAATCGATGATAAGCTTGCACACGCGGCCGTTGATGGTACAAGTCGATCGGAATAAATTGGTACGAAGCCATGATTCATGGTCGACGCGTGGGATTAGACAGTTGCGTCGCAGAACAAAATTCAAGCTTGTGTCACCGTGTATTGCATTGTTGTCGGCATCACTTGCTTCTCCATCATCATCATAACGGGGCTCGTCGTATGTATCTTGGATAATAAGTCCCCGTTTAGCTTTATTCGGACAAGCCGTCTGAATATGTCCACGTTCCCCACATGTATAGCAACGCAAAGCATTGGTTCGTGCTGGTCGAGAATTAGCAGTTGTCTCTGTATTGTTCTGCAGGTTCTGACTATCAGATTTGGATGTGGAACCCTCAGCTGTAGTCTGACCTGGGTTGTCGTTTGTAGAATTTTGTTGTGGACGACTTCGCGTATTGGATGTCCAAGAAGGACGAAGCTGTAGCTCCATTGAAATTGCGCGCTGGTGAGCTTCTGAAACTGAAGTCGGGTTGAATTGAGCTAAAGAAATCTGAAGTTGATTTCGAAGACCACCAATGAAACGAGAGATGAGTTTTTCTCTGTTTCTCGGGAAGTCATTCTTGCTGTCATATGAAAGAACTCGGTTGCGTAATCATCAACTGATCGTGTGCCTTGCCTCAAGTTTTGTAACTTGTTGTATAAGGTACGTTCGTAGTTGTACGGAAGGAATGCCCGTCGCATGTGCTTGGTTAACCTCTCCCATGTTGTAATGCGAGGTTTGTTATCCTGCCGTCGAGATTCCTTTAACTGTTGCCACCATGCCATTGCACGTCCGTTGAAACGAGTTGCCACCAGTGAAACCCTAACATCAGCTGGAACTTGCCGAAAGTCGAGAATTTCTTCGGTTACGTTCATCCAATCGATAAAGTCTTCTGGATTTAGTGAACCATTGAATTCTGGGATGTTAGAACGAAAGCTAGATTCCCAACGGTTCGGTTGGAACGCACGTTGTTCGTGTTCATCACCGGGAGCGTTGTAAGGCTCGTAACGGTGACCACCACGTCGCCTTTGTTCGTCACGACCCTGGGGAGCAAAGACGTTCTCAAACATATCTTCTTCATCCGACGAGTATTGATGAACTTCCTGTTGTTGTCGATGATGTTGTGGGTTGGCTCGACGAGCCTTGCGATGGTTGTGTTGATTGTGCAACACAGTTTGAAGGGCGGTTGTAACCGTAGTTTGTAAAGCTTCCTGGAGACCCGTCGTAAACGTCTCAAGCATGAGACGAATTTCCTCGAGTTGGTCATTCGTCAAGGTCCTTGGTGCCATGATCGAGGGGTTTAGATTGAGAAATCTAAACGGCTGTCTCTGATACCAACTAATAGAGTTACCGATAGGATAGGATCGAGTGTTTAGTCGAAGAATCCCCAAACGAACCTATGAACTTGAATCCGATGAGTTCGACCAACGAACTATTCGTTAACAAGAGTTTTAAAGCCAAAAGCTCTGTTTTATAAATCAATAATTGTGTGTCTCTTACAAAGCCAAAAGATCACTATATATAGCTAATAGAAAAGACCTAAGTTCTTAGGGATTATGACCTAACACTTATCCATAAGTCTTATTCTTAATCTCTTAAATAAAAAGGAAAACTGATGTTTATCGCTAAGTAAAACATAATAGGAAAGAAAGCTAAAACTATAAGGAAAAGGATGTTCCACGCTGCATCAATAACCGACGAACCCCATTACAGCCGCAGCGAAGAGAACAGTCCAGAGAGGGAAGTACAACAGCGCAAGTCCGGATGACCACCCGAGCACTTTCCCGAGATTGGAAGCGACGGCGATATAGTTCAACTGTAACTGGGAGATCCCTAGAACTGATTTCAAATCCGACGAGTACGACGAGAAATCGAAATGCGTACCGGTGAAAGCTTGAATCCAGATCGTCGCCACTAGAATCATCCATTTCCGAGACTGTCCCGCCATCTCTTTCCAAACTCAGACGTTGTTGCTTCCTAAATCTCAGGAGCTTTTTATTTTTTCTTGATACGATGTGTTTGGTAGTGAAAAAACAAAGCTTTGCTCTCTCGTACAAAAAACGAATGTTGGTTTACTTTGTTTGATTGTAAGTTTATTTCTCCTTTTTTTAAGGAAAAATTGGGAAAATAAAACAAAAGAATTAGTAGATTATCTCTATGCCATAATGTGAACAAGAAGTTATCCATTTAGCATATTTTTTCTGTAAACCCAATTAAGTCCATAATCTAATTCTAAAATGATTTTATTAATTAAATTTAAAATAAAATAAAAAGTAAAAAAAACTTAAAAAAATAAAAGTTAAAAATAAACAAAAGAGGAAAACTTGTTTAAAATAAAAAAAGTTAAAAAATTTTCTACTATATATTTGTTAAAAATTAAAGGTTAAAAAAAATCTCTACTATATATTTGTTTATTTTTCCTTTTTGAAACTTTTTTGACACCTCTAATCTAATTCCAACGATTTTTAAAAAAAACATTAACTTAGGAAACACAAAAAAGTTTAAAATATCGTAGATTTAGAATATATTCTCTTAACAGATTTTGGAGAGATTTATGGAAAATGTACATTTCGACATTGGTAGAATATACATTCTACCTTCGTAGAATGTAGATAAGATGGTAAATTGTAAAACCCCACTGTCGTAGGAAAATAGTTTTTTGGTAGATTTCATAATTTCAACTTCATAGATATATTAAAAAGTAGTAGTTAATGAAATCTACTATGGTTCAGAGATTAAGTAAATGGCAGCTGGTTAATTCTACTAAGGTAGAATTATAACCATTTGTAGGTTATACATTCTACCAGAAATATATATCAAAATAGTTAACCAAATATATAATATACATGTTCGTAGACAGTAGATCATGTTTTTTGCCACCATAGATCAAAATATAAAATTATGTTTCACTAATATTTAGTCAACCTAAATATTTTTCATATGATGGTCTCTTGTTTATCTACATTTTGTATATTTTTCCATAATTTTTTTACTCTTAACATAATTGATATGAATTTTTAAAGTTGATCAGGGGTACCTAAATCTGACCAAAAAGAGATTTATAGCAAATGGACAATATATTTGTGTTTTTACTCTGTTTGGGCTAGGCCTGGGCATTCGGGATCCCAATCGGATTTCGGTTTTATCCAATCGGGTTTCGGTTTTTTTGGTTTATCAAAATCAGCCACATTCGGATTATATGAAAGTTCGGTTTGGGATCGGTTCGGATTCTATCAGGTTCGGTTCGGGGTTAGTAAATCTTCAAAGAACCGGTATAACCAGTTATACTTCCGGGTTCGGGTCCCAATCGGTTCTTTGGTTTAAAAATACATGATTTGTACCTATTTTGTAACCAAAACATAAATGAAATCGGTTCTTCGGATTTAAAATACATGATTTGTACTTGTTTTAATAACCAAAACATAAGTAAACTCGATTCAAAAAAAAGAACATCAACGCGATCATTCAAAATTAAACGAAAGATAAACATAGTTATTTATAGAAAGAAAACTAAATAAATGAAAGCATAAAACAAAACCTAAGTTCTCATAAAATGATAAATATTATTTGATGAAAATAAAATCTAAAATCTAAAAACATCAAGTTTCAACCGCCACATTCAATCATCAACCTTCATATGATAGATAATTAGTTTAGAAATTCAATAATATCTTAAAGTATTTTGGATATATATTAGGACTTAAGATCATATTTAGTAAAAGTTCTTTTTGTGATTTTAAATGTTTCGGGTACTATCGGATATCCATTTATACTCAGGTTCAGTTCGGATAATAACCATAACCCAATATACCAAAAAACAAGATCCATTCGCACTACAAAAAAAAACGATTATTTTACGAGGGCCAGTTTCCTCGTGAATTCATCGTAAATGTGCAGTTACGATGAATTGACGAGGAAACCCTTTTTGTCGTAATTCGTTTGTTGTTAAATATATTTCCTCGCCAGTTCCTCGTTAATTAGCTAGTCAGATATTTCCTCGTAAAGACGAAGTAAACTATTCTTCGTAAATACCACGTGACTTATCCACGTAATGACGTCGCTGACATTCCTCGTAAACAACACGTAACGATTTATCGTAAATACCACGAAAATACCATGGAAAGTATTTCTCGTAATATTCATGTAAATACCAAGAAAATGTTTCGACTTTAGAACCTCGTAAAGACCTCGAAAACATTTCCTCGTGAATTCCACGTCCACTCTTCCTCGTTAACTCCACGTCCACTTTCCACGTAAAGGACTCGTAAATTAGCTTCGAATTTACGTGGTTTCTTATTTTTCTGATTTTAAAAATATAATCAAAAAATAATTACTAAAAATCAATTTATTTAAAAAATTATAAATTAAAAAAATCAATAAATCTAAAATTATTTATTTTATAAATAAATATGTTATAAGTTTTGCATTCATAAAAAAATAAAAGAACAATAGAAAAAAAAACTAAGAAGGCTCGTGCATCGCCTGATAGAATTCATCGCTCCTCCTCGAGACATCATCCTCGTTATGTGGGACGGGTGCGGGTGGCTCACCTGGAATAGGGTTTCCTTCTCGCATGGTCTTCAACAATGCCTCCCATTCCAGATTTGTGGAGGCTATCACGTCCAAAAAGCCCTCCACTCCACCCATACGAGCTGTGAACGAAGTTTTCGTCGACGTCAACTCCGTTCTTGTCGAGGCCAGCTCATTTCTTGTCGAGGCCAGCTCCGTTTTTGTCGAGTCCAACTCGGTACGTAGCTGAGAGACTTCGTCCGCCCGTCTCTGACCATAAGACGATGTCGCTCTCGAAACATCGTTGACAGAACCAATCCCCATCGTACGCCCCTTTTTCCTCGGGGCAACCTTAAGAAAACAAAAAAATATAAATAAATATATATATATATATATATATATATATATATATATATATATATATATATATATATATATTAAACTTATAAATTTAAAGTAATAATTTAAATTGAAAAAATTACCTCCTCGTAAATCTGATCCACCTCAGGAACAGATAAACTGACGGGCAATCCGTCGGGCGACTCCTGGGTCAGCTGGGTCTCACGCTCCGCAACCCGAGCTGCCACCTCGTTGTAGATTTGCTCGGACTTTTCATCTAGGAACCAGCCCGCCTTATTCCTGTGGGTGCGGTCGTAAAGTTCGAGAAGAGTGGGCATGCGTCCCAACTCTTTGGCCTATAAACATTGAATAAAATTAGTTAAATTTGTTATTATGTATATATATATATATTAAAATAATAAATTAAAAATTTTAATTACGTACTATTTCCAAACGGATAGCAGCGTGGGGTTTTTGGCCCGTAGAGTGTAGCATTGCCCTACGGCCGTTCTCATCAACTGAGTTACGGGAGTTAGAGCAAGACTGGGCGACTCTTATGGAGTTCGGATCCTTCCAATAGGCGATGAGGCCATCCCAGACATCCGTGGTGAGCTCAGCGGGTTTGCCATTCACATAACCCTTCACGATCCAGTCATCCTTCCAGTTGGAGACCGTGTCCAGCAACCGTGGTTTCACCTTCTCGTAAAACGCTTGCCGTACCTTCTCCGTGACCCCAAAAGACCAATTATATTTTTGCTGCCAAAAAAAAATAAATTAGTAAATAATTTATGAGAATTTAAAATTTTCAAAATTTAAAAATCAGAAAATAATAAAAATTAATTAATAACTTACAGCGTAAATTTTGAACCACGTCCTTCTGACCAGGATCGGAGTTAGTTTCCAGTTAGGATGTGGCAACACGAAGTAACCTTTCATCGTGTCGGCTACGTCCGTTGCAAGCTTCCCGTCAACCCCAAACCTGGAAAAAAAATTAAAAAATAAAAAATATTTTAAGTTAAAATTATTTATAAAAATCATTTAAAAATATAAAATAATTTAACTTACCACATAGTTCCATCTGGTCGGTCGGGGTCTATGATCGGTAAGCCTTCTCTGCCTGGCATAGCGAGAATGTCCTCGACAGTGTACTGAGAGTAAGGGGCACTCGCCGGCACCTGCAAATCAGCATGAACTGGATTTGCGGGCATCTGAGGAGGCGGCACATGAGGAGCTGCCATCTGAGGAGGAGGAGCCATCTGAGGAGGAGCCATCCGAGGAGGCGAGACTATGTGTGAATACTGAGTCTCGGGGACAGTCTCCTGCTGACTGCTAGAAGAACCGGGACCTGAAACAGATGGCGGGTCTAACCGGCTACCCGGTGGACCGAACATCTGTGCGTATTAAAAAGTGCGCTGATGACCGCGAATACTCTAAAAAAACAAAATTAAAATCAACACTTAAACTAAAATCTATAACTAATTTATATAATAAAATATTCCATAAACCTATCTAAATTCTCTAAACTAACCACCTAATCTAAATTCCCTAAACTAACCACCTAATCTACCCTATACTAGGAGAGGAAAGAGAGAGGCTTACCATATTGGAGAGGTAGAAGAGAGGAAATAGGGAGACCTCGCGGCTTCGCGTATATATAAGATTAGGGTTCCTCGCCATTTCCTCGTTAGCCCAAGGCCTGTGTTTCTGTTCCTCGCCATTTCCTCGTTAATTAACGAGGAAAGCCCAAGGCCCGTGTTTTTGAGAGGAGGAAATAGCGAGGTCCGTGTTTTTGTTTACGAGGAAATACCGAGGCCCATATCCTAAACCCCTAAAATCTCAAACCCCAAACCTATAATCTCATCTTTCATATCTTCTACTTCATTTATTCTCAAACCATCATCTTTCCTCAATCTCCTCTATTTATAAATTTATTTTTTTCTTTTTAACATTTAGTTTTCCAAATAGAAAATACTTTAGAAACAACTTTTAAAATCTTTATATAAATTTTTGTAAATTTAATTATTAAATTTTTTTTTGAATTAAAATATAAACATTATTTTCAAATCTATAAAACTTAACTCTCAACATTATTTTTGTAAGATTATCTAAAATTATAAATATGATAAGTTTCTATTGTAAATAAGAGATATTAATATTGTATATTTTGGATAAGATAAAATTTGGAAATAATTTGGATTGGTTTGAAGATATTTTGGTTTAAAGGAAGATGTATTTGGAATATATGAAGTAGAATAAAAGGAAGATATGGTTTAGGGTTTACGGTTTGCGTTTCGGATTTTAGGGATTTGTACATTTCCTCGCCACTTCCTCGCCAAGTGACGTGGTATTAACGAGGAAAAGTGAGATATGGTTTAGGGTTTAGGGTTTGGTTTGGGGATTTGTACATTTCCTCGCCACTTTTTCGCCAAGTGACGTGGTATTAACGAGGAAAAGGGATATATGGTTTAGGGTTTAGGGTTTGGTTTAGTGATTTGAACATTCCTCGTTAAGTCGACGTCACATGGCGAGGAAGTGGCGAGGAAACGTTGACGTGGACATAGCGAGTATACGCTTTAAATACATGACTGTTTCGATGTATCGTATCCCTCACATTTCCTCGCCACTTCCTCGCCAATTGACGTGGCAATAACAAGGAATACTAAAAAAAAAAGTTTCCTCTTTACATCCACGTCACATGGCAAGGAAGTGGCGAGGAAATGTGTTGACGTGGAAATAACGAGTAAACCTTTTTCTATATATATGGGTGTTTTCCTTCCTCATATCCCACACGATCACCCAAATCACACAATATACTCATAAATATGAGTTTGAAATTAGAAAGATTTGAAAAAAAAAGAAGTGAAGAAGATACTGGAGTTACATATAGTAAAGCCTTGCGGGTTAGATTTGCGTAGGTTTTGTCATATGTGACTACAGTATCTTTCTTCTCTTCTTTTTTTAGTATTTTTTATAGAAATTAAAAAGTATAGAAAGTTAAGAGTTTAAGAGCTACTACTTTTAACGATTTTTAAAGGGATTTAGAATCAACGAGGAAATAAGGACGAACTCTGTCCAATTTCCTCGTTCAACCCACGTCTCATTACGTGGATTTCACGAGGAATATTTCGATATATGAACACTTTCTTCGTTTAATCCACGTAAACAGACGAGGATATTACGAGGAAACGTGCTAAATCCGAAGTCTCCAAACCCCAAACACTTTCTTTCTTATCTTCTACTTCATATTTCTTCTCTCCAATCCAAACCATAAATTATAAATCATAACAATACTTATAATCTGAATCTTTTTTTATTAAAAATTATCTAAATAGTTTTATTGATTATATTGTAAAACTGATACATCAATCAGATACATCGTCATTCTCGTCATCACTAGAAACATCATCATTTTCATTAAACTCGTCATCAACAACTTCGTCTGTGGCATCGTCCATAACATCTTCATACTCTTCATTATGCGGATCAATGAGAAGGATGTCATCAATTTGTTGTTGAACTTGCTCGACGATATTTATTTGTTCTTCTTGCAATGGTGGTTCTTCCCCACCAATAATTTGTCCTCGAGGTGTAACTTTGATCACGGCTAACCAATTTATTCATGATTCCCTCATTCGGGGGTATGGAAGAAAGCTAATTTGGTCTGCTTGTGAAGCTAAGATGAAAGGCTCGAATTTGTCGTACCTGCAAAATAAGAAAAACGTAAATATTAATACATACATGTATGACAACAAAAAATATTTTCTTGTACCTTCGTCCACCATTGACATCAACTACACCAAATTTGTTAAACCGGACACCTCTGTCCACGACAGGATCAAACCATTCACATTTGAAAAGAACGCATTTCAGCTTCAATATTCCTGGGAATTCCACTTCAATAATATCCGTCAAGATACCGTAGAAATCTGTTTCACCTTTCACACATATTCCATAGTTACTGGTCGCCCGCTGCCTACCATAATCATATGTGTGAAAAGTATAGCCTCGTGTGAAATACATCTGTGATGTGGTGACCTTTACACGTGAAGCTTGAATTACTTCATGTAACCACTTAGGATAATCTAGATCGTCTTGATAATCAACCTGCATAATTAAGAGTGTGATATTATACATTGAATGGAAAATTCTGAAAATTTAAAAGTTAGAGTTATACCTGAGTCCTCAACCACTTAATAAAGTGCTGATCTTTTCTTTTGTCTACATCACTTGTAGATATACCTGGGAATGTTTCTTCGACTTGAGATACAAACATGCTATAAAATCACAGAGTTTATGGAAATTAATATATTTATATGTATTCAAAAGTAAACTTATATATGTATTTAGAATTGTCAATATATGTTACCTTTCAAAATAACGCATCAAAGGATCATCGCAATTGAGTAGAATATAGATGTGTGCACTATGAGCGTCTTCTTCACTCGACCACCAAACCACTTTTAATTTTCCACCGAGTCGACCTATCTGGCTAAAGATGTCAGGAACACCAGCAACTGCATATGTTGGCGCGACACCACCATCATCATATCTTCTTGGAGCTCTTTTTCGAGTACGTACTTTTGACGCAAAGTAATACGATGTGAAGTGAGAAGTTTCTTCCGTCAAACTTCTCGCAATTATAGAACCTTCAACTTTCGCAAGATTTTTTGCTTTTCCCTTCAAATATTTCATTGCTCGTTCATACTGATACATCCATCAGTAATGTACATGTCCACGAAGTAATGCCTCATATGGGAGGTGGACAGCTAGGTGTTCCATGACGTCAAAAAATCCAGGTGGAAATATCTTCTCCAAGTTGCACAATAAGATGGGAATGTTCTCCTGTAGCTGTTCGACGACTTCTTCTTTAAGAGTGTGTGTGCTCAGATCCCTGAAAAATGCTCCAATGGCTTGATATATTCCAAATACAAGGAAACACATTATTAGTCATATATAATAGCAACCATTTTTAAAAAACTGTTAAAATATATATATATATACCTGCAAGTGCTTCATGTACGTTTGTTGGCAGTAGCTCCGCAAATGCAAATGGAAGTAGTCGTTGCATAAAGACATGACAATCATGACTCTTCATCCCGGTGAACTTTTGACCTTTTTCAACACATCTTGAGAGATTTGAAACATACCCATCGGGAAACTTCACTTCTGATGCAACCCAGTCGAACAACACCGACTTTTTTTCTGAAGACAATCGAAATATGGGAACTGGAACTTGTCCATTGTTTTTTATATGTAACTCACTTCTTGCGCAAATGTCTGGCAAGTCCAACCTCGATTTTATCTTGTCTTTTGTCGTCCCTGGGATATTCAATATTGTATTCATGATGTTCTCAAAGAAATTCTTCTCTATATGCATCACATCAAGGTTGTGGCGCAGAAGAAGATCCTTCCAATACAGCAACTCCCAAAATATACTCTTCTTGTGCCAGTTGTGATGAACACCATAAGAATCAGGCATATTACCAGGGACATGCCAATTACCACCATGCGGAGCTGTTTTCAATGCTCCATAGTAATCGAGTTGCGCTTCAATTTGTTCTCCAGTTAGATATGGAGGAGGTGTGTCTCTGACAACCCTTTTGTGCTTAAACGATTTCTTGTTTCTTCGGTACGGGTGGCCAGCGGGAAGAAATCGACGGTGACAATCAAACCAACTTGTCTTTCTACCATTTTTTAGTTGAAACGCATATGTCGTTCCATTACAATATGGACAAGCTAATCTACCATGTGTTGTCCATCCAGACAACATTCCATAGGCAGGAAAGTCACTTATGATCCACAAAAGCATCGCTCGCATCGTAAAATTCGTCTTCGTTGAGCAGTCATACGTCCTCACTCCCGTAAACCGCAAATCCTTCAACTCTTTTATAAGTGGTTGCAGGAAAACATCCAGAGACCTTTTTGGATGGTTTGGACCAGGTATTAATATGGTCAAGAATATCAACTCCCGTAAATTGCACATCTCTGGTGGCAGGTTGTATGGCGTAAGAAAGACTGACCACAATGAATATTGTCTCCCTGACATCTCGAATGGACTAAATTCATCTGTGCATAAACCGAGATACACATTCCGGCTATTGCTAGCGAATTCCGGATATACTTTGTTGAAATTTTTCCAGGCTCTTGCATCTGATGGATGACTCATCTCACCATCCGTCTGAGTATGCTCGGCATGCCATCTCATCTTTCCAGCAGTCTCCTCTGATTGATACAATCTTTTCAATCTATCTGTGATTGGTAGGTACCACATCCTTTTGTACGGTATCCTATTACGTCCACGTCCTTGCGGCTTGAATCTTGGCTTCTTGCAGAATCGACATTCTTCTAACTTCTTATCAACTCCCCAGTAGATCATGCAGTTGTCGATGCAAATGTCTATCATCTCCGAAGGCAACCCAAGACTATAGACCAGCTTCTAAATCTCATAGTAAGAATCAGCAGACTCATTGCCTTCCGGCAAATACTCTTTAAACAAGTCTACCCATTCATTCATGCAACTTTCAGGTAGATTGTGATCCGTTTTTATATTCATCATTCTATCAGCCAACAATAATTTAGAGAGACCTTCTCTACAACCACTATAAAGTGGTTGATTTGCCGCATTCAACATATCATAAAACTTTTTGACATCTATGTTAGGTTCTTCATCTTCATCATGAGCTACGAATGCATCTGCTACCATATCATGAACCCTATCACAATCTACCATCTACTCTTCCTGATGGTTATGTTCATTAACCAAATGATGATCTACCGGTTCTACCTGAAAGTTGCTATTACTACTACTAGCAGCTTCATTCTGATCATAATTATAACCTTCTCCATGATGAAACCAGATATAGTAATTTGGCGTGAAACGTCTATTTATTAAATGCTTCCAAACATTTTCACGATTTCCTAATTTTGAATTGTTGCATTTTTTACAAGGGCAAAATATCTTACCGGTTTCTTGGGCAAGCGATGTAGAATCTGCTTGATGCATAAAAGTCTCCATCCCTGTAAGGAATTCTTTCGTCACTCTCCCGTTACTATCTCTATGCATATACATCCATCTTCGGAACTCATAAATATTCCCGGACCTGGACATAATTTTTTTTTTATCTTTTTTTTTCTTGTTGGTGTGTCTAAAATGAGGTTCAAACGTCCATATTTATAGAATTTTTGAATCTGGTTGGTGAGATTTAGCGAGGAATTAAGTACGAAAAGATAATTAGGTGAAACCCAAAAAAACGTGTTTCAAAAGTTTCGTGGTTTATTCCTCGTCCAGAAAAATCCACGTAATGGTTCAGGATAAATATCCTCAAACATATACACTTTCTATACAAATTTGTTTAAAACAATTATTTAATTTTGAAAACAAACCCGCGCTTTTTAAGCGCGGGTAAAAATCTAGTTTTTCATTAAAAATACATTAAGGTGGTCTTATTGGATCAAGAATCTGAGAGGATTCCATTTTTTTTTTCAAATCCACTCTTGTTATATCTAGAATTTATAAATTCTCTATGACATCCAAGCTTATTGAATTAGTCATTTGTGTTGTCCAAAAAAGGATTAGTCATTTGTATAAATTCTATCAATTTCTAAACTGTTGGAAAATATTGATTTTATCAATAATTTTTTTATCAAATGGGATTTGGTGGGTGAGGTTTGAATGATATTTTATAGTGAAAAATCAAAGAATCAAAATACCAATTCGTATGATGGTATTTGAAACTTTTTTTTAAAAAAAATAACTTCACATTTTTAAAAAGAAAATAAAACTTTTTAAAATGAAAAAAAAAAATCTTATTTGAAATTGGGTTTAAAAAAATCTATATGTATCATATATTTCAAAAACAATAAAAATATTCGAGAACTTTGAAATTTCTTCAAAAACCCATAAAACTCGTAAGAAATTCTTTTAAAATTTACTCGGATTTTCAAAAATTTACTCAAAACCTGAATTCTCTCAAATCTTTGATTCAATAAGCCCTAAGTTTTCATCTTACCAAGAATAAAACTTTCACTAATAATCTTATCTAAGAAGTAATATAAAATAAGACTGATAGTTTTCATTTTTTTAAGAAAAATACTTATTGAAAAAAAAATTTACTCAAATAATATTTTAAATTTTATTAAAGCATAATGAATTAATAAAAATAAACAGCAACATCCACTAAAATCTTACAACAGTGGAGATATTGACGATTAAACCACCAAAACAGATGGGGAAAATCTCATAAAACTTTGAAAGTGCACCTACTAATGGTTTACTAATTCATAAAGTAAAAAACTAACATGTTTTACAGGTAAATGTGATGATGTGTTGAAAAATAATTATTTAATTAAGAAAACAAATAAAATTAATTAGTATTTTTTCCGGGGAAATTTCAATTTTATACCACTTTTCATATTTACCTCTAATGGATGACTATTTTTGAAAAAAAAAACCCTAAATTTGTGATAAAATAACATTAAAATAATTTTAAAAAATATTTATAAAAAATATATAAACCCAACCCAAACCCCTTAATACTAAACCCGAAATACTAATTACTAAAACCTAAATTCAAATGTTTGTATATTTTTGATTGAGGATATTTTTGAAAACTAGTACTTAACTTGTGGTATTTTTGACAATTTCTCTTGTTTTCCATTGATGTAAAATTTTATTAAAAAATCAGATAACTAAAAAAAGTTCAGAAATTGTTTTAAAAAAATCAAAAAAAAAAATCAAAAAAATTTCAAAAACAAATTCAGAAAATTAAATAAAATTACAAAATAAATTAAATTAAAGAAAAATACAAAAAAATAAATAAAATTTAATAGATAATATTAATTTAATATATAAAATTAAATTAAAACATTTAAAAAAATCACAAAATGAAAAAATGAAAAAAATTAAAATAGCTTTTGCTTTAAATTACAAGATTATTTTTAATAAAACAAATATATCATCATTAACAATAACAATTTCAAACACATTACTGATGGAGATTGTGGTTTCTCACATAACCATTAACAATGATATTTTTAACATATCTTGAGCGATAGTTTCAGACATCATCGTTAAAAATGATGGTAGATATGTTAATAACAATGTTTTCGACAAAAGTGTTAGTAGGTCCCAATTTCAAGGTATTTGTGCGATTTTCCCTAAATAGATGTTATCTAGAACATAGTAAATGACACAATTACATCCACCGATGGCTTTTAGATAAGCATATTAAATAAAGATATATATATATATATATTACTATAATATTTTATTATTCACATTAATCAAACAAATACAATATTTTTATAAAATCTTAATAACAAATATATATTCTACTAAATACAAAGTTGCTATTTTTATCTATTGTTAATAAGTCATATTAAAACCATTGAATTAATTTTATCAGATTCATTTTATTATATCATAACAATATTTTATTTTCCAAATATAGTTATATAATAAAATGAATCTGATAAAATTAATGTTGGGTTTTCTTGCCAAATATAACCGATATATGACAAAATGTAAAGGAAACATAACAACTGGTGTACAAAGGAAATCAATTGAATCCAACATGATCAAATTCGAATTTAAAACATGGTCCTCCGTTTTTGATCCTGACTATTCCTGTAAATTGATAATTTTTTAACCTTTTAGTCACTATGTTAAAAGATATCAGAGAAATGTGAATGATTTATAATATAATCTTCGTCAAGGTTCTCTACTCGCCAGAAACCCAAAGTCAGGAACGTTCCATATATATTCTACTAATACAAAGTTGCTATTTTTATCTATTGTTAATAAGTCATATTAAAACCATTGAATTAATTTTATCAGATTCATTTTATTATATCATAACAATATCTCTCCCAGCGCTTCACATTCTAACTAACCCCCACTACGTAGTATTGTTGGTGAAATACAAATAAGATGAATGTAGATTTTACATATAATTTTTTGACAGTCATGATTAATTAATATAAGAATAGTAATTATCTTTCATCTTTAAGCTTAAATTAAATTATAGCTAGAGGTACACCAAACATCTCCCCCATAAGGATCATCTTCAAACTCAATCAAAGTTCCAAATGAAGTTACACATCCTACCAAGTCTACAAAAGTCAATAATTGTTTAGGATCTTAAATATTGCTGATAAAAAAATAACATATTAATTAATTATACTTTCCAACAAAATTACCAGATGAGACAACAAATCGATTGGATAGGTGTTGCCGAAACCCCTTTGTAGAACTTGTTGGAAAAGAACAAGTGCTAACATTGGGTTTTCTGAAAGTGAATACCCGTAAAATACATGTGTACGATCATCAAATATGATATGGAATTGATGTGGTGTATTCCTAACGAAATTAGGTCTGGAATAATAAGATAATAAAATTTTAGAAAATCTTATGTAAATATATGGTCCCAATAAAATCAGAAATTAATAATATATTTATATATTCATTTCATACAAGTAAAAATTAAACATTATATCGTTGGTTTTATACTCACAATGAAAATATCTCTATTTTTAACATTTCAATATATTTTGATAATATTTATTAAAATGAAATTGTGTTATATGAATCATAAAAATATAAACCAAGTAATATAATAAAACAATATGAAGTCAAATATATTTTATTTTATAAACAAATATTCAAAAATAGAAACAATTGTAAAAATAAATTTGTAAATTAGTATTTCTATAAATTAATAAAATTTTATAGTCTCAACATTACTAATTTATAGAGGTTTTATTGTATATGAATTTTCTTGATGTAAAGTAAGATTTTTCTTTCAAAATTAGTCATATATATATAAAATAAAAAGAGATATATCATTTTTCAGTTTGTTATATATTTTAATAAAGGTGAACTTAATTATAGTAATACATTTGACATTATCATAAACTTGATTCTAAATGGTAGTACATAATATATTTTTAAATAATTATATATTATTAAAAAAAATAAGACTACTTGATAAACAAATAATAATAAAAATCATGATAGTTTTGTAAAGTTTACAAAATTAGTCAAATGTATAATAAAATGAATGTACAAAAATCATATTCCTAATGTATCAAATAAAAATAAAGAAAATCACCAATAATAGTTTAAAAATTAATAATAATATTTTTTAAAAAATCCTGATCAGTTTGGATAAAGGCTATAATAAGAATGGATACTTTTTTAGTTGTAACGATCAAATATTAAATTATTATAAAATCTAGATAATTTTTTTTTTTAAAAAAATACTAAAATTCGCTTTTATCATCTAAATATGTAGAAGAATATGTTTACGAATAAAAATAAAATTATCAGTGGATTAGAAAACATGTATGAGAGAGATAAATAATTCATTATTTATGTATTGAACTTCAACTCAGATGGTGTATTTACTTAATTCTATAACTAAGTTGGAACAAACATTACTATGGACACACAACTTTTCATTAATATAATACCAATACTTCCAAAGAAAAAAAAACATTACTATGAAAATTGTTACACTGATAAAAAGGAAATCTTTTTTTTTTGTAAAAAAAAAAGAAAGTTTTATTATGAGTTAGATAAATTTATTTATTTTGCTAAAAGATAAATTCAAAATAAATATATTTATATGTTTAGCAAGAAAAACAAAAACAAATAGTTATTTTCATTGATGACTAACTAAATATTTTGAAAGTGTATTGAATTCTAAAATGTTTTATTGTTTATTTCACTTGATTACCGTTCGTATGACGAGTTTACTCCTGGTAGTCATATACTATAATACTATAATACTATAATACTATAATACTATATAATTGTTTTGTCTATTTTTTCTTTTGCTGACGAAAAGAAAATGCTTTGTCGGTACCACTGTATTAGGCCTACAATTATTGTTTATTCTTTCAGCATGTAATCTGATTATATTCAAATAAAAACATCATGTGATTGCAAATTATTGTAACGAGGTCGTGACTCAAAAAGTCAAAAGTCAAAACTCTAAACCATATGCTGTCTTTGTATTATTAAACGCGGTTTCGGGTTTGTAGAAAAGAAAACGAAATTTCTTGTGGAAACTATTTGACCTTTTTTAGAGACTTAAACAATTGGCAAATTGCAACCACGAACTTCCGGGTCGCTTCCTTGTTTTCAGTCATTAATCAGAGACCCTACTTCTCTTATTTAGCAATTTTCCCAAAATTATTTAATTTGTCGTTAGACATTCTACATCAAATTTCATTTCTTGACAAATGTATTCCTAATCCATTAATATATAACAGCTAATTGTATTCATTTCTTGCACAACAAACCATTCTCAGAAATATAATATGACAAATGTGAATATATTTAAGTAGGTCTGAGCATTTTATCTGTTAAATTTGATTCGATTCGTTATTCATTTCGATTCGTTCTAAAAATTTCGGATATCTGCTATCCCTAAAAGCAAAACAAATAATAAAAATCAATATCCGTTAGAATCGAAGCAAATCACAAATACTAAAATTTTGGGAAATGGATACCCAATTCGATCCGGCAATATATAAATACATGTATATCTTGATTATATTTAAAACTTTGAATGTATAAATAATATAATTATTATTCTAACATATCATTTGACAAAATTTTATTCACATTATTACTTACTATATAAAAGTATTACGTAAAAAGAAGAGTAAACATTTATGACAATTATTTTTTTCTTAAGTTTTGTGTTATTGTAATTGTTAATTAAGTTCAAAAAAATACAAAATATGCAGATTCACTATTTCTTTTAATTTTTAGGTTATATATCATGCAAAAAATGTTTTAAAAAACAAATTTGTATTGAACTTTTAAGATTATTTGTATTAATCAAAACATATGAGATATCTGTAAGTATTCGTAAATGTCCGCAAATATCTATTTATTTTCCGGATATCCGTTTTTCCGAATATCCGTATTTTTCCGAAGCAAACCAAATCGAAAAATTAAATATTCGTGATATACGAAACAAATCACAAATACCTCCAAAAACCCGGATATCCGATCCGTGCCCAGACCTATATGTCTAAGTATCTAATGACATATCTCTGTAAAATCTAACAATTGTGAGAAAGAGCAGTATTTGTTTTTGCTCTCTTTTTTGGCTAATTAATATTTCTTGTGTATGGTGTTTTTTAAATCGTACAACTAAAACTAGACAGATTGAAGGGACACAAATCAGCAAATATCATGAATATTTAATTTTTCGATTTGGTTTGCTTCGAAAAAATACGGATATTCGAAAAAACGGATATCCGGAAAATCACAAATACCTCCAAAAATTCGGATATCCGATCCGTGCCCAGACCTATATGTCTAAGTATCTAATGACATATCTCTGTAAAATCTAACAATTGTGAGAAAGAGCAGTATTTGTTTTTGCTCTCTTTTTTGGCTAATTAATATTTCTTGTGTATGGTGTTTTTTAAATCGTACAACTAAAACTAGACAGATTGAAGGGACACAAATCAGCAAATATCATGAATATTTAATTTTTCGATTTGGTTTGCTTCGAAAAAATACGGATATTCGAAAAAACGGATATCCGGAAAATCACAAATACCTCCAAAAATTCGGATATCCGATCTGTGCCCAGACCTAT
The DNA here is from genome assembly GCA_026261945.1 of Hirschfeldia incana. Classification (NCBI taxonomy): domain Eukaryota; kingdom Viridiplantae; phylum Streptophyta; class Magnoliopsida; order Brassicales; family Brassicaceae; genus Hirschfeldia; species Hirschfeldia incana. The sequence goes on from JABCMI010000033.1 coordinate 1,496,080, forward strand.
ATGTCTAAGTATCTAATGACATATCTCTGTAAAATCTAACAATTGTGAGAAAGAGCAGTATTTGTTTTTGCTCTCTTTTTTGGCTAATTAATATTTCTTGTGTATGGTGTTTTTTAAATCGTACAACTAAAACTAGACAGATTGAAGGGACACAAATCAGCAAATATCATGAATATTTAATTTTTCGATTTGGTTTGCTTCGAAAAAATACGGATATTCGGAAAAACGGATATCCGGAAAATCACAAATACCTCCAAAAATTCGGATATCCGATCCGTGCCCAGACCTATATGTCTAAGTATCTAATGACATATCTCTGTAAAATCTAACAATTGTGAGAAAGAGCAGTATTTGTTTTTGCTCTCTTTTTTGGCTAATTAATATTTCTTGTGTATGGTGTTTTTTAAATCGTAAAACTAAAACTAGACAGATTGAAGGGACACAAATCAGCAGATAGCCCCCCCCCCCCCCCCCCAGGTGATTAACTCATAACAAAACATTAATTAGCTAAAGGGTGACTTTTTCACTGAAATATTCAACATGGAAAAATAAAATCAATTTTTATGTAATTTACTGATGCTAAAATCCGTTTAGTCCCAGTTTACACTTCTAAGTTATAACGTAATTGAGTTGCTCAAAAAAAAAGTTATAACGTAATTGAAATACAAGACGAAAAAAACAATGCAAGATGAAGATCAAGGGAGGAAAGTCAGACTTAATAATATAGATAAACTACCATAAGCCTTGATGCTTTTCTTTTTGGGACAAAGTCTTTTTTTCTGAACAAAGTCTTTTAACATTTGGTATTTCGCATTAACTCGGTTCGGTGCATTTGAAGCACCGACAGGACACGCGGCAAATTATTTTCATTTCAGAAATAATTGAGGGTTATTTTGTCATTAACTTAAATGCATTTGTTTGAAATTTAAAACCCAAAGTTGAAGATAAAGCTGAACTCATATGGACACGTTCGTACAAATAGTTTTAGTTAGATTCCGTCCAGACATATATTTTGATTTCAGTATAGGTCATTCCTAGTATTTACCTACCATTGCTACTGCGTAGAGAAACTTGTTTTGTTTTTTTTTTTTTTTTGCTAAAAAATGTTAAATCCGGGTCACTAATAGAACCAAGCATAATTTACGGGTGGAATATGCAACCCACAGATAGATCTTTTCCCAAGTATTCAAATGAGTCTTAAGCAATAGACTCATATCCGTGTGGCCACTTAAAAGTGTTTGCAGCTGCGGAAATTCGAACCGGGAGTATTAGAAATCTCACCCTCAACCCGAAATCCGTCCTACCACTAACCCACCTATAGGTGGTTAATTGTTGTGGTCTTTGTATTAACCGTTATTATTTGGTTTGGGTGGTAATTTACTATTGTAGAATGATAGCAATAATTTTTTAAAATTAATAAGGCATTTATAACATCAGTTAAAAAAACGTTTACGAAATAATGTATTAGCTTTTCATTTAAATCGTTTATAAATTTATTCCCCGTATATTTAAACCGTTCTGATATTATTATTTCTATTATGTTAACCCTAAAATTTTAGAAATAATGTTACAGCGTCCAAAAAGCTTCTCATAGAGGTGTTCTTATGTAGGAATTTGAATGACAACTTATAGAATGTACTAACTTTCAAATTTGTGCTTAGAGATAGAATCTGTATTGTAATTTCGATAGAAAAATACTCTCTGACTATACAAGTTCTAACCACTATCCCAAGAACACATCAACAACTTTTCAAATTTGTGCTTAGAGATAGAATCTGTATTGTAATTTCGATAGAAAAATACTCTCTGACTATACAAGTTCTAACCACTATCCTAAGAACACATCAACAACTTTTCTTTTTTTTTCTTTTAATTTTTTTTCTTCTATTATCGCTTTTTTGGCCAACTTTCTTCTGTTATATCTTGGTTTCGGTTTATCAGTAAAAGAAATATACTCTAATCAAATAAATAATAGTTTTTCTAAGATAGATTAACATCAGAGAGCCAAATAAAAAAAAAACTATTATGAAGAGAAAAAGTATTAGTAATGTAAATGTGAATAATTATCATACTACAGAGGTAGTTTTCATGACACTCTTTTGACGTTGAATGTCTCGTGACCTGTCAAATACATGAAAGCAACCAAAATTTTAAGCTTATTTTAATAAACAAAACAAAAAAGGTAAATGGAGAGACAAAAAAAAAAAGTTTTCTTTGAACGTGTGCTATTCTGTATCCATCTATATAACAGAGAAGACGGCAATGGCTTTTCTATGAGCTTGTAAACCTTACCCTTAAAGATTTCTCATTTACACATTTCTCTACGTGAATAAGAATCTGAAGAGCCATTTCTCAAGGTAACGCTTTTTTCTTCATACAATCAAGTTTCATTTGTTAGCAAAAAAAACTTTAAGTTTCATTTCCCTACATATTTATTAGATATTTCTCAGTTATTCCATCTTCTGGATAATAATTTCTTCTATCTTGCTCGACGAACGAAAGATCTTTCCTTCCATAGTTGATCTTAGCTCAGATTTTCTTATTAAATATAGCTTTTTAGATATGTTTTCAACTTCAAATGGTGCTTATTCAGGTTATTACTTATCAATACTGACTTGTGACTACTGTTGGAGTTTAACCTACTAATGTTGGAGTTTAACCTAGCTAGTAGTTACAGTCGTATAGTTTATGATGCGTAAATCTTGATCTTTTTTGTCTCAATCTTATAAGTTCATTCAAGAAGTGAACAAGAACTAATCTGATTTTTCGAAATAGCAGACGGTCCAATAAGTTGAATTCTCTTTTTTTTGGTAACCAATTACTATGCGTTGAATTTCAAAGTTACATGTAGATTGAATTCTCATTACTTTCATGATTCTCATTACTTTCATGATTCTCATTTTGCCCCTCCCGACGCCGTGAATTCAGATTGTGTAAGTTTGGCCAAGAAGGGTATTTTCGGATACACCGTATTTTGTGCATTTACTTGTCACCATCTCAATCGCATTTATCACAACTTCGATCTAACAACTAATAGATTGCTTTGAGTCATTGTTTTTTTCTTTTGACAAAGCATTGAGTCACTGACTATCAACTGACTTGACTACTCTAAATATAAATGTCGTTTATTACATATTTTGAACTTATAATAATAACGCTGATAAAATAATAATTTAAAATATTTTTTTCGGTGGAGACCGTGGAGTACACCCATCGAGGTAATTTATTACTCATGTTTCTAATAATTGTCATTTTACCTCATTTTTCTTGTTTCAAAAAAGTGTCATTCTACGATATTCCATCTGTATTATTTTAAGTGGTATTTTAGATTTTTGCACAAATATTAAGAAAATACAAACTTTATGTAATTTGCTTTGGTTACATTAAATAAAACTAATACAACCAATAAGAAAAATATACAGCATTTTATAATTGGTCAAAATTTTCAAATGACATTAAATTTTACCTAAAATTGTGAAAACATCACTTATTTTGGGACAAAATCAAAATGTTTAAACTCCACTTAAAGTGATACGGATGGATTATTATTGTAATTTATACTAACTTTCAATTCAAAATTAATTAAAAATGCATTGATCTTATAAATAAATTTATTAATCTAAAATACTATTGGTCAATAAAGTGTAATTAATAATACTCCCTCCGTTATCAAATAAGTTTCATTGCAGAGAAATTTTTTTGTTGCAAAATAAGTGTCGTTTTCAATTTTCAATGCAAAATTTATTAATTCTGTGGTGCCATTTATTTTCCTATTGGTTAAAATATGATTAGATGTATAGGTAATTGTGTTTTTATATGGAAAATATGTAATATTAATTATTTTCTTAATTTGCGTGCATAAAGATAAAATGACATTTATTTGAAAACATAGGAAGTAACTTATAAGTATATTTCTGCAACTTTTTTTAATCTGTGTTAAAAGTATTAAAGTGACACTTATTTAGAGGAAGTATATTCCAACTAGAACACACACATGGACTGGTCCTCTTGTTCCCCGGCTTTTGAGCACACCAGTGGACCAATAGTGATACTTTCTTAAATATATTCGCATAGTTCAATAAAGTTATTACACAACCAAATTTAGCATTATTCTAACACGAGTTATTGGTAAAAACAAATAAATAAACTACAGAACAATAATATTTTAAGTCCCATCAGATCTCGTGATCTCGCAAATTTGTTTCTATTTATGGATTAGAAATTTAGAATCATTCTCCACAGTGTTTGGGAGAGAATTAACGCTCTAATTGGATTTTCAAACTATTGTAACCACAGTACGTAAGATATTACTATGGGCAAGTTCCTTTTAACTAAATCGTGCACTAACTTGTGAATTTCAGGATGGTGAGGCTGAAGCAAGTATGGTCAAGTTTAGTGGTCTTAGCCGTAGTTGTGATCGGGGCTGGAGCTGTGCCCATCACATATCTTGAATCTGCTGTGGCTAAAGGAGCTGGTACGCAAATTTATTTCTGTCTAATTTATTTTGAGATACCTAAACTAAGGTGTTAATTAAGGGAAAGTTTGAACATTCACCACATAAATTGGCATACAAATTACACTGTCTGAACATAATAAATTAAACCAAAATTAATTTTCTCGACCGAGTTTAGTGCAAACAATTATATTAAAATCTCTATAATTTAATAATATTGTGAATATGATATTTTATTAATTTATAAAGCTACTAATTTACAAAAATATTTTTTTAAAAAAATCTATTTTCGAATGTATTTTTAAAAAAATAAAATAGTTGATTTTAACGTATTACATTAGTTAAATTTTAGAAATCATATTGTTTTTATAGTATTTGTGTATGTAAAATATGTTTTATCAAATTTAAATGTAGTTTAAATATAATTTTACTAAATATCATCAAAATATATATAAATGTTAAGAGAATATATAGATAATTCCATTCTGAACAAATAACAAACAATACAATGTTTTGTTTGTAATTATATAATATGAATATACACATACACATACATATATATATATATTAATTTTTGGTTTTAATAAGACCATACATGTACATAGGATTTTCTATAAAAAAACTATTATATCTTATTGATTTGTATATTTTGAACCTGTCCAATTGGGGACCGAAGAAATTTCAAGTGTTTTTTTTTTAATTTATCGACTATTAATTGATAGAGTTTCTACTCTAATAAATATATATATATATATATATCCTGGACATGATTAGGATTTTGAGCAAAACTTAGCTGTTTATAAATTATTGTATTATTTAAAATGAATCTTTTTATATTTGTATCTTGTGTCGGACTAAACTTATTCCAATTTACTAGCCGAGTGTTGTATAATTTATTGGATAGATAAAAATCATTGGTATAATTGATCACTACATTTTCACAGTGTGCTTGGACGGTAGCGCACCAGCGTACCATTTCGATAAAGGATCTGGCTCAGGAGCGAACAACTGGATCGTTCACATGGAGGTTATATCAAAATAACTCTTAAAGTTCTATCTTTACTAAAAAGTTCTGATCACAAATTATGATGCAATTACATGACTTAGATTACTAAATATATCTTTGTATTAGGGAGGAGGATGGTGCACTGATATAGCTACATGCGTAAAACGTAAAACTACAATGAAGGGTTCGTCTAAGTTTATGAACAAAGACTTCGGTTTCTCTGGTATCTTGGGTGGCAAGCAAAGCACCAATCCAGGTTCGTAACATACTTTTTGTTTATCAATTTCATGAGTTGTTTATCATGTTCTTTAAGAAATGAAATTGATTGGATTTTGTGTCTTCGCAGACTTCTATAACTGGAACAGAATCAAAGTTCGGTATTGTGATGGTTCATCTTTCACCGGTGATATAGAAGCCGTTGATCCGGTAATCATCAATCAGAGTGTCACCGTTAAACTCTAGTACTTGAAATCATTAAAACATTTAAAAAGCATATTGGTGGGGAATAATCTAACTTTAGTACTTGAAAACTTTCAGACAAACAAGCTGTTCTTCCGCGGTGCTAGGGTTTGGCGTGCCGTGATCGATGATCTTATGGCGAAGGGAATGAGCAATGCTCAAAACGTACGTAACGTTGGAAAATTTAAAATTTAACTATTGATTTCTTTTAATATTTTTGGCATTGAGCATTTTTTGTTATTTTATTTCAGGCGATACTCTCTGGTTGTTCTGCCGGAGCATTGGCTGCGATTCTTCATTGCGACCAATTCAAGTCCATTCTCCCCAAAACAGCTAAGGTCAAGTGTGTTTCCGACGCCGGTTACTTTATCCACGGGTAACATTCATATCTCTAAACACTATACAAATTAAACAAATATTACCTAACCTATTTGACTTAATGACTAGAACTCTTAGATTACCTAATAGAGTCTATGAAATCGCATGCTCAAATCCAATTGAGTGGGTTCTGCTATAAAAAGAGTAAATTTGAGATGGTTTAAACGACCTAAGAATGTTCTACAGACCCATAACTTCTTAGTCATTAAAAAAATTACATACAGCAAACAACATTAACTTTGTTGTTTTAATCAGTAAGGATATCAGTGGAGGATCTTACATCGAATCATACTACAGCAAAGTCGCAGCGACCCACGTACTATCTCTTTCTCTCTCCTTTTCCGGCCACATCATATTAGATTCTTTGGGTCGAGGCTAATCTTGATCACTATTTGCAGGGATCTGCAAAGAGTCTTCCTGCTTCTTGCACCTCAAGTATGAAGCCAGAACTGGTAAACCTCTATTAAAACATCGCTGATATAAGACTTTTTGCCCGTTGGTTATATTTGTATAAACGCTATGTTTGATCGTTTTTGCAGTGTTTCTTCCCGCAATACGTTGTTAAGACCATGCAAACACCACTTTTCGTAATCAATGCCGCCTTCGATTCGTGGCAGGTACTGATTTTTATCTTGCTATTATTGTTTCTTTCTGCATTATGCAACCCTTAAGACTGAGATTTATTCGTATTTGTATTTATACAGATCAAAAATGTTTTGGCTCCAACCTCTGTTGATAAACGCAAAGAGTGGAAGGATTGTAAGCTTGATCTTAAGAAGTGTACAGCCGCTCAGCTTCAAACAGTTCAAGGTATATAGTGATGAAGATTAACTAAATGCCTCTTTTTTGATGCCTACTTGGCTAAACCGATTGGTTTTAATCTCTCAGGGTATAGAGACCAAATGTTGGCTGCGTTGGCACCTGTTCGAGCAACGACGACTAGAGGATTGTTCTTAGATTCGTGCCACGCTCATTGCCAAGGTGGAAGTGCTGCCACTTGGTCCGGTGCTCAAGGCCCCCAAGTCGGCAATACGGTAATCGCTCACTATATTTTTAATACAAAAGATAACTAAAAAAAATAAAAAAGAACGAACACAAGTTCTTAAATGAAAAAAGCTAAAATTTTGAAAGTGTCATTGTCAGATCGTAGATTAAGTCCATTACTGAATTTTCAAAGTGATAGATTTAGAAAACAAAACATAAAATGTCGTCTTCTTTTATTGAAAAGTTTTATTTACAATCAAAATGTTCTTTTAAATTATGTTTTGGTATTTTATTTTTCTTTTCAGAAAATGGCGAAAGCGGTTGGAGACTGGTTCTATGAGAGGAGTACGTTTCAGAACATAGATTGTCCATCTTTGAATTGCAACCCTACTTGTCCTGCAGTATCCACTGAAGACTAAAATCTATTGATGTTTTTAAACTCCAAATAAATTTATTTCTTTGAATACAGTTGTTTAATTTTTTTAATATGATGCATAACTGATACAATTGTTTAAGACACATTTTATTATATAAAGCTTGGTTTTCAAAATTACTAATTAACATGATTGCGACACATGTCAATTATATATTTAAGATTGTGACATGTGTCAAAAATATAATACAATTATCTTTCGTTTAGGATTTAAAAGAGGTTTAGAAAATTAAAATTTTCATTACAAAACAAGATCTTAGAATAGTAAAATTACTATTACATAGTTTTTTACATTATATTTGAAAGAATATATTTGATAATAATTTTCATTATTAAAAAGTTCTAAAGAAAAAATAATTGTAAAAAGCTATTTGAAAGTGATTTTTACAATTACAAAGCTTTTTAAATTGTATATTGTTTAAACATTTGATAGTAATTTCTTCTTTTTAAAAAATAATAAAAATAATTGTAAAAATCTGTTTGAAAGTTATAATTTTTGGTTTCAAAGATATTAAAGAAAGAGATTTATTAAAGATAAATATTAAATTTTAAGCAAAAATATTGAAAAACGAATTAAAAAATCCTACAAGTATAATAAATTATTTAATAAAATCATATAGAAAAACTAACTATAGAAGAAATAATATTGCTTTTCAAAAATCCTAAACAAAAGAAAATTGTAAAAGTACTCTTATTATTTCTTATAAGTAACTAATTTTCCTTTTATAATAGATATTTGTATGTTAAAAATTTATGACAAAAAATAGCTACAAATAGTTCACATCTATATTTAGGTTTAAGTTACCTGAGTATCTTTTTTAGTTACTTGATACAACTTAATTTGTTTCTTATTTTTATTCCATCTTATGGTATTAATCATTGTTCAGAGGATATGTGACAAAATCACTTCTCAAATAATCTATATGATATATATATATATATATATATATATAATTTATAAAAAATTATGAAAATAATTTATTTGTATAAAAATATCAAAGAAAACCCAATTATAAAATAATTAATTTTCATTTTCTAAAAGTCTAAATGAAATAAAACTGTAAAAGTAATCTTAATTTTTGTATAATTAACTAACTTTACTTTTAATAATTTTGTGTTAAAAAATTATAAACCAAAATGAAAAACATATTTCATCCGATATGATTGTGACATATATCAGTTAAAACAATTAAAATATGTCATTATGTGAAAATGTTTTTTTCCTAAAATCCTAAATAAAAAAAGATTTATAAAATATTTTTCTTTTTAATCTTAACCAAATAAGATTTTTTTTAAAAATCCTGACCAGAGAAAATTGTAAAATTTGACTTAATAGTAATTTTTACTTTGAAAAATTATTGATAAATATGATACTAAAAATGTTAATTAACAAGAAAAATTGTAAAAGTATTACTGATATTGAGAAAGCCTAATCTTGAAAATGAAAACTTTTAAAAAATAGTTAATATTAACTGGATATAATTATTTGATAGTAATTTTTATTTTTCTTAATCCTAGACAAAATAGAATTGTAAAAGATTTTTTAATCTTAATTTATTTATATAAAACCCTAAAAACTATAAAAAAATATTTGAAAGTTGTTTTCCTTTCTAAAAATATTAATCAAAAGAGATTTGTATCATATCTTTATGTCATAACGAAAAGAGAATTGTAAACAATTATTTGATAATATTTTAAAAAAGAATTTGAAAATGAACATGATACTAAAAATTATACAGTTAATAAAAGAAGTGTAAAATAGTATTGATATAAATGGTAACAATAGTAATTTTTAAATTATTTATTAGAAACTAGAAATAATTATTTGATAGCAATTTAAAAAAAATACTAAAGAGAAGATAAATTGTAAAAGTTTATATAACAGTAATTTACATTTTCTACATCCTAAAAAAATAGTATTTAATAGTATTTTTTATTTTAAATTGTAAATAAAAAGGAGATTAATAAAATAGAATGTGTTCCCTTTAAAACAAATCCTAACATAATTAAATTTTAAAAATTTATTCAATAAAACATTCAATTATTATATAAGAAAGTGTATGACGCTATTTTATTTTCAATTTTTTTTCCTTTTAATAAAAAAATGTATAGTTTTTTTCTCTAATCTAAATACAAATTTGATAGCAATTCATCTATAGACCATGATTATAAAATACATATATTAACTTAAACTTATGTATAAAAATTGTCTTTTAACTATAAAATAAATCTCACAAAACATATGTAAAAAAATCATAAAATTATAATAAAAAGTTTATTATTTTACGTAAACATCAAACAAAACCCATTGCAACGCAACGGGCTCATATATAGTGAATAATAAATAAACATTTCCACTTTATCATCTTTACAATTAACAATGTAATTAAATAGATTATTTATTACTCGCTTTCATAACAGATAATGTTTTACACTAATACACATTTATTAAAAAAATCTACTTTTTAAAAGTAACATTAAAATATAACTTAAATATAAATTTTGTAACTGTAAATGAAAATAGTAAAATGCAAATGGTTAAACAGTTTTAACAAAGATAAAATTACCTAGATATATGAAGACATATTTTATTATAAAACAACAAAAAATTATCTAAAATATCATGTATATTATGTTTAAAGAAAAATTATAACTTTTAGAATCAAAATCTTTAAGGTATATTTTGGGAGCAAGTAAAACACAAAATGTAAAAACCAATGGGAGTCAATCATATAATGAGCCAGAAGCAAAGCTGTTCATGATTACAAAAATATCAGTGGATTTACTTATTATAGGTCTCATAAATAACTTTTAGACAAAGATAATACTCCCTCTATTTCTAGATGATAGATGTTTTAGGATTTTCACATTTTTTAATAAAACACATTAAAAATTAGTTATAAATACATAGTTTTCTGCAATTTTATATTTTTTATATTTTTAAACCAATAACATTTTACAAAATGCAATCATGTTTTTGAAATTCACAATTTTTCATTATTAATTGACAAAGTTGCATTGAAAATATAAAAACAATCTTTTAAAAACAATTTTTTTTTAGAACATCCATCTTTTAGGAACGAAAAAGGAGTACAAAACTTAGCATGAATCTCCAAAAGGCGAACATAATTTTTGGTGCATGCGGTTCTAGATTCAATAATCACTTTGACGTCTTATTCAGTGTGTGTAAGTGTAGTGAGGTTAGAGTAAAAATGCAGATATAAAGAAGACACAAGTCTTTTTTTCGAATTCACTATAACAAAAACATTTTACACCAATTTTTTTATTACAAAAATTATTTAAGATTACCCAATCATAAACTAAAACTCATCCTAGATTCTAAACTTTTGTTTATCAGAATTACTCTAATTTCAAGTTTAACTCTCCATAAATGTAGACTTTAATCTTCTAACATTCTGGAAGTACGTCAACAACTACATCATCTAACATACAACAGTCACACCAAAGAGCTTGATCACATAAGCACAAAACAAAGATCTCTCCGTTTACTTATTTTACAGAGACAAGTTTCATCATAGAGGCACATCCTCCTTGTATAGATTAACCAAAAATTGTTTTCTAACTTCTTAAAAAAAACAACTTAAACAACTTTCATTCTTCTCCAACGGAATAACTCCATTGTCTTTTTCTCTTCAAGTAAATCATTTATCATCATTGTAAATGTCCCAATAAACTAGGTGATTTTCCCGTGGCCATGTAATGTATAAACATTTTAGAAATAATTAAATTATAATAATTTTTAAATAATTTCATTTGTTCATTTATAACTTTTAAGTTATTTGTAAATTTTATGTATGACAATAAAAAAATTGTATTAGTATCTTTATGTTACCATCTTTATTATATATGTGCTTTTTAATATTAATCTTTTTTAAAGTAATTAAAATATATTATTTGGTATGTTGAGTTACTTTTATTGTTTTTAATTGAACAACAATATTTTTTTGTTTCTTAATTAGATTAAATTTGAACTATTATTTTTAATTTCAAGTATTTAAGCTCATCCTCTTTTTGTCATCCAGTTCATCCTTTTATATTTGCACAAATACTTTTTTTTTGTATATCTGATATGTGTTGTTTTAGAAAAATAGAAATTATATACTAAATCAAAGTTGCATTACTAAACATAACTTTTAATATTGTTAAAATTCATGCACATTAATGAATATATAAATTAACTAAATCATGATAATTGGTTGATTAGATTCTTCATATTTTGATTAGTTTGGTTATTCATATTATGGTATATAAGGTTTTTTTTTTTTTTTTTATCAACAAGATTACAGACTCATGTGGACTCTGTAAACCAAACTGGTTGCTCTGTATCCATATGGACCGTAAACGACGTATGTTGTCTGGCACCACGTGCTAAGCTATCCGCCTTTTTGTTTTGCGTCCTTGATATATGAATAATCTCCGAGCTGTGAAAACTTTTCTTGAGACTTCTGATGTCTTCTAAGTAGTTTGCAAAAGCCGGCCATTCTTCTGGTTCTGAAACCATCTTCACCAATTGACAACAATCCGTTGCAAACGTTACATGGTACTGCCTTAAGTTCCTCATACATTCCATTGCCCATATGAGCGCCTCCACCTCCGTATGTAATGGTGATTGACTCGCCCTCGTGTTTCTCGCTCCCAATAAACCTTCAAAACCTTCTAGAGTACTATACCATCCATGGCCCGAGTAATATTCCCCCGATTTCCAAGAACCATCTTTAAAACACCAACGACCCGGTCTAGTCGGTAACGTTGGCGGAGGAACCGCTATAACTTGATCCTTCTGTATGTTAATTTTTTGTGCATCTAACCATAGTAACGATTCAACCATTGCCCGTTTAAGGGTCTCTGCCGTATCTATATCCAAATTACTAAAAACCTTATTATTCCTTCCTTTCCATATGTACCACAGTATCCACGCAAAATGATGATGTTCCATAGCGGGGTTGATTCTCCAGAACAAATAATCCATATTTGTAAACAGGGATTGCCCTGGAAAATGGTCTGGATGCGAGGGGATACTCGACAGAGCCCAAACCTGGACTGCTGGCGGGCATTCAAAGAACACATGATTTATAGATTCCTCCGCTGCTCCACATCGGTCGCATCCTATATCACCCTTAAGTCCTCGGGTTTTTAAATTTTTTCTTAACAGCTATACATCCTGACAGCAACTGCCATAGAAAGTGCTTCATCTTTGGTGGACATCACACTTTCCAACAATGTGCTTTAAGATCCGTAACTGTTGGTCCAAACTCAATTATCCCGATCCCGCTATCAGGGTATACTCTTTCAAGTTGTTACCCTGATTTAACCGTATATTTTCTATTCTTCGTAAAGTGCCATCCGTCCCGATCTAACATTGAGGTCCTACTCAGGGGTATACTCTCCACAATCTTAACGTCCTCAGGTTCCATAACTTCCTGTAAAGCCAGAAAATTCCAGGTACGCGACGGACTATCAATGAGAGAGTCGACCGTCAGATCCGGTAAGTGAACATCTTGTTTTTTAGTTGCTGGTCTCGGGCGATTGGTTGGGAGCCAAGGATCATTCCATACTGATATAGAAGATCCTGATCCCACCCTTTTGATTAGTCATTTGCTAACCAGAGATCTAGCAGAAATTATACTACGCCATCCATAGGAGGACGCATATGATCTGGCCGGTTCTAGGGGTGGAGTATTCCTAAAATACCGACCTTTAAAAACACGAGAAAATAAGGAATTTGGTTTCTCTATAAACCTCCATAGTTGCTTCCCAAGCATCGCCGTATTGACATCTGTCAAATCTCTAAACCCCAATCCTCCATCATCCTTATGTAAACAAACCTTATCCCAAGATTTCTAGTGTAAACCTCTAGTGTTCCCACTAGAACTCCACCAAAATTGGGATACTGCACTCGTAAGTTTTTTCATCACCGTTTTTGGAATCCGAAAACATGACATAATATGATTAGGTAGAGCAGTTATTACCGATTTTATAATTACTTCCTTTCCTCCTTTGCTAATAAGTCCATCCATTCACCCTATTATTTAATCGTTCCTGGACAAAACCAAAAACTTGGACTTTTGAACCGCCTAAACTCTCTAGAATCCCAAGATATGTTCACATTCCTCCCCGGTTTTGAATTCCCAAAATGTTCCTAAGTTCCTGACGGGTATCCTCATCAATCTTATGTCCAAATTGAATTGATGATTTTTGAAAATTAATCTGTTGACCCGAGACCTTCTCATACTGATTTAGGATTCCCAAAATAGTCTGACACTCCTTTTGTTGCGCCCGACAGAAAAAAAGGCTATCGTCTACGAAAAGCAGATGGGATATCGACGGGCAAGCCCGTGCCACTTTTATTCCTGTCAACCGTTTTTCAAATTCGGCCTTCTTAATATTTGCTATTAAGGCTTCCGTTCACAAGATGAACAAATAAGGAGATAACGGATCTCCCTGACGTAATCCTCTATTTGGAATTATGTGTCCCCTTGGTTGTCCATTCAAAAGTACTCGATACTGTATCGAAGAAATACACTCCATCATCAGCTGAATCCAGTGGTTATCGAACCCCATTTTCTGTAGTAAGGCCTGAATAAAACCCCATTTCACTCGATCATAAGCTTTACTCATATCTGTTTTAATGGCCATAAATTTATTCTAGCAAGCCTTATTTGTCCGTAGTCCATGAAACATTTCCTGGGCAATGAGAATGTTGTCTGAAATCAATCTCCCAGGTACAAAAGCCAACTGTGTTTCCGAAATCAAAGCTGAAAGACACGCTTTGAGTCGTTGGCACAAAACCTTAGAAATTATTTTATATCCAACATTACATAGACTTATTGGTCTAAGCTCTGTCATCCTTGTAGGCCTCTCCGTTTTAGGAATCAAACATATATTTGTGATATTTAAGCGTTCATCCATTCTCCCTGTGGTCAAGAAAGTATTGACCAACTCCAAAATATCATTTTTAATGAGATGCCACAAATGTTGGAAAAAAAGCGCAGTCATTCCATCTGGTCCAGGTGCCTTTTATGGGTGCATCATGAATAAAACTTGCCGCACTTCCTCCTCCGTAGCCAGTTGTACAAGACACTGGTTCATTTGCTGAGAAATAGATGGATGAATTTCATCTAGGAACTCATCAAATGCCGATGGCGATGTGGTACTGAATAGCTCATCAAAATATCTCACGGCGATCCGCTCAATCCCATTTTCTTCCACTACCCAGTTTCCATGGTTATCATACAAGCCCACTATACGATTACGCGTCCGGCGCTGTTTTGTTAATGCATGAAAAAAATTTGTACTAAGATCCCATGATGTGTTCCATGTATTCCTACTTTTCTGATGCCAGTATTCCTCTTCATCTTTATACGCCTCTTGTAATTTCTTAGACACCTCCAAAATATCTTCCTGGGATCTACTATCATCTGTTTGGACTTCCTCTAAAGCCTTTTGAAGCTCTGCAATATTCTCTTTTCCATATGGGGGATTATTTTTGTTCCAAGTGGAGATCTCGTGTCGACAATTAATTATTCGTGACACAACATCTCCACTGGTTCCCCCTGAATTCCTCATCTCCTTATTCCAACCTCTTGTAATGGATTCCATAAAACCTTCCCTTCCAAGCCAGCGCTTGTCAAACCGAAATTGCCCTTTGCGCTTAACAATCTTATCTTCCAAAAAAGCCACAATTGGTCTGTGATCCGAACCCACCAGTTTTAAGTATTCTGTGTATGAATTTGGGAACATCGAATGCCATTCTTCATTTGCTAGAGCACGATCGAGCCGGCACCGAATCATCGTTGATTTGCCGTTAACTTTTCTTCTTCCTTGCAAGGATAATTTATTTCCACGCGCCGGAAATTCCAACAATCCACTATTACGTATCATATTATTAAACGATACAAAGGAGTCTGCGCTGCGTAACGGTCCCCCTTCCTTCTCATGATTCCCTGTGATCTCGTTAAGATCACCAATAATGAACCATGGATCATCCCTTGAGATACCATATCTTGTCAATCTTTCCCACACTTGGTCTCTTAAATTTTGTATCGGATCTCCATACACAAATGTCATGAAAATTTTCTTTCCCAGAGCTTCTGCCTCCACATCTATCATCCTAAGGCTAGAATATAAGATGTTAACCTGGAACTCGGTATTATAAAATAATGCCAGTCCTCCACTCGATCCATTTGGGTCCACCGTAATTAAATTGTCATAGCCAAAGTGTGATTGAAAACCTTGGACAAAAGCAATATCTTGCTTTGTTTCTGATAAAAATAAAAAGTCTGGTTTGTTTTAATGCAATATTTCCCGAAGATAACTTATGATCCATTTACTTCTCATTCCTCTGCAATTCCAACTTAAAACCTTCATAAAAAATTAATTAGGGGCCCTCTTGAGCTAAGATTCGGGTATAAAGAGACCCTATAAAGAACCAATCCCCTCTTATTTCATAAATCCTGTTTTTAACAGTGGAACCAATCTCCATAAAAATAGAGCGTATCAGAGTCAACCATGTTGAGTAGTGATAACAAATTTGTAATATACAACATAATATGACCCTATAACTTTTATAAACATTCAGTCGTAACTTACGTAAAAAAATAAATCCTAGTATTCCAGATGCAGAAACCTCATTCTCAAACGTTCTTTCAGTTGAACAATATGCCTTCCACATTCCAATAAATTCCGTCCGCTTATCCCACCAATATTGTTTCAGTGATTTCCAGCTTGTATACCCCATTTCTTGTGTTTTTGCCATGGTGGTTCCATATTCACTCCAGCATATGTGAAGCAACGAGCCACTCGAGAGCCATAGAAGGTTTAAAGAGACCATCCATGGTCGAGTGACATACTCTTGATGAGTATTAAATCCCAAAGAGACCATAGTCGTTACCATCCACACCAACATAATCCCCAAAACAACTGCTAACGTAGAATGATAGTTATACACTTGACCACACCCGCCAACTCTATTACTGAAAAAAAATATGGAAAGTAATAACACAATTGTCCACCGTTGAGACTAGCAACAAATATCCAACCATTCCATGAGACCATGAGAAAACATAGAAGCTGAGAAATAAATATCTGCTTCCACCACCATAACCTGGTTGAGAGATTTAAACCTACATCCCATAACATGAGCTATACCCTGTCTCCAAAAAGAGTAAAAGTCTCCAAATAGATCTGTAAACCTGAAACATTGCCAATACTCACGATACATAAACAACTGACATAAAGAAAATAAAGCAGCTACATCTACCCTTATTTTCCCATGACTACAAGGTCCCTCATAATGACCAAAATTAATTCAAGTTAGAAACCAAGTGTTATTATCCTGAGCTATCATTCGACCACAATCATAGCTAACTGATATCACTATACTTCCCAAACAGCACCCAAGCGAACATAAATAAAGGCCAGTTTTATTCCAAATTGAAACTTGAGCAAATAGATTGCTCACATACCCAATAAAGCCAGAACAGAAAAAAATGAAAGCCATAGCTAACAAGAAAACAACTAAAACTGAAATGCTCATGGAGCTTATTATAAAACCAAAAGACAAATCTTCAAAACCAGAGGCCTCCTCCAGAAGTTGAGTAGATACTACCACGAAGTCCTGATCCATAAACTATGGTTTTTGAGAAGTGGAAGTCGAGTTCGAAGATCCTTTTCCTTCCTGGTGATTCTTGCCTACCTTGGCTGGAGCTCTCTTGCGAGGAGAGGCTAGGACATTGGCAGCTCGGAGCTTGTTACTTGCTGCAACACACGGAGGAGGCTTGAAAAGTCTTTTCCTCGTTGTCTGCGCCTTAGTCTCTTCACTTTCAGTCTGTCCTTTATCAGCAGTAGTCGCGCTCCTCTCAACTGGTTGCTGGTTCATATCAGCACCCTACACCATTTCATTAAGATCCTTCTCCTCCTCCTCTGTAAGGTCAGGGAGGTCATCCGCTGCATCCAAATCAAACCCTTCTTCCCTACATGATGCCTTTATGGCGTCCCACTCCATCTCCTCTTCGTCCCCTATTGATACCTTCTCTTCCACCAAGTGTTTTAGTTGCAGTAACCCCATCTCCGCATCTATCGGATTGAACAATCTCTGTTCCTTCTGCTTGAGTCATGGACAGTTGATCCTGAAACGCCTTCGACGGAGGCAGAGCTTGGTTTTCCTTTGGTTCCAGAATCTCACCTTCCTCCCTTGTATCTAAAGGACGCACTTGGTGCTCGCGCTGCTGTCCTCCGCTCCCTTGAAAATCTCCTGTCGGACCATTTTGTTTACTAGGTTTCACCCCATTACGATGGTAAGAGCTGTTTCTCGACGATCCCCCATCACCTCCATGGTAACCTCGAGGTTCTGAACCTTTTTTGTTTCCTTTCTCTCCCACCTTGATCCACTTGGAATCTGCTTCCTCTGAAGCCTTCCCTTTCCCCTTACCATAGTGATCCCGTCTGTCCATCTCTCTGTTCTGATTGTGTCCTTCCCCATTGAGTACGACTCCTTTGTAGCTTCTAGCGCGGTCGTCATGTTTCCCTCCATCTACCCATCCCCCATTTCCATTTGTAACCGCCTTCTTTTCCTCATGTTCTGCTGCTCCTTTATCCTTGGCCAAAGGACATTTCTCATCCTCATGGCACAAGCTACCACAAACATCACAGTAGCCAAAAAGTTTCTCGTACCTTAAGGAGATAGCCACCTCCACCCCATCATAGAACTCACCACCTTTGAATTCTATGGAAGTTTCAAAACACAGCTCCTTGAAGCCATCCACTACAACCAATACTCGCATCTGATCCACGTCGACGCCGACCGTTTTCCCAATAGCATCTCCTATGCTTTTAAAAGTAGCATCCGTACGAAACTCCTTAGATACTCCCAACACTCTGACCCAAAAAGGAATTTCCGAAGGAAAGTTGGCGTCTCTCTTTGGTTGCCACTTAGCCACTGCAATCATCCAATAGTCGAAGTGGTACGGCTGCATTTTCATTACCCCCTCAATATCCTCTTCCCTCTCAAACTCAAATTGGAACTTACCAAGTCCCAAATCTGTTCCAGTCACCTTATCCTCAAGGTTCCAAATCTTTGGCATTTTGGAAAGGAGAGCCTTCATTTCCTGTTTGGCTGGGTTCATACATCTCCCAAGTAGCACCTTAGAACACGATTTGATGAGATCAGTGTTGTCAAAGTGTGCCACCGTGATTTTCAGTCTCTTCCGTGTCCTCTCTCCATTCCCACTAGCCCCCATCAATCCCAAAACCTGAGTCTGTGTCATGATAGAACAAAAAATGTAAGAACTTTGTTGGTGGTAACTTTTAGAAAAGTATAAGGATTGTGAAATCTGATATCGAAATCGTTTAACCCAGCCTCCTCTTTATAGTCCCATTGACTTTCCTTAGCTTTACCCCATAACGATTTACTAATAAAAGCAAATCGTGAAACCCGAATCCACTTTGATTCAAACCCAGTAGACCTAGATTTTCATATCACATAAGATCCCAAAAAGATCAATCTTTTTATCATTTCTGTAGATAAAGGATTGACAGAGATAATACCTTGATCATATCGCGATTTCACTATAATGATTAATGAGATCGTTCTCCACTTTCCAATCGAATCCCTATTGGACAATCTTTTGGAGATTTCTTCTCCCCGAATCCAATCGAACCTCCGTAGAATCAATTTGAAACCCGAATCAACCCAATCGATCTCCCAGAATGGGAGATACTCCTCACAATTTCGATACCACTCCCCGATTCCTGGATCCCATCCTCGCCAGACCATCAGAAAGCCCTAGATCTCAAATTTCTTCGTCACCTTCGCCGTCGCCCCTCATGTAGTAATAACTTCTTACTTCACCAGAAATGGTGTATAGGGTTATATTATATATTTTTGAAACGAATCACATTTTTATTACAATTAGACTGAAATAAGAATAGCCTTGTTAGTTAGATTTTGCTAGTTTGAAATATTTTTTTGATACAATTAAAAGATTGAAGTGTTGATAAATTTATAAGATAGTTACACCAAAAAAACTCATAATTCCTCTCCCCACCAGTTTACTTATATTTAATTGGATTATTCAATATTAATAAGTTTAATTTTCATTCTCAAATTGTTTGAACTGTTTATTTAGTTTTGAGTTAGTATTTTCATATTTCTTTTAAAACTATGATATTATATGATATATTTTGTTATTAAAAATTAAAATAATTTAGTCAAAAATATATTCATTGTAAAAATATTTTTTATTTTGTTTATTAGCCTCACATTTTTAAATATGTATTTTGTTTTAAGATAATCAAAAAATATATTTTGAACATATTAAATTTTTATAAATATATATATATATATATATATATATATATATATATATATATATTATTTTATTTAATCGATTTATGTTTTCAAATTTATTTTTGAAAATTATGTAGATATTTCCTTTTTGATAATGTTTTTAATAAGTATAAAAAATCCCTTACATATAGAATCTATACGATTTTTTATTTTATAAATATTTACGAGTTTGCTATTTCTGTGTTTAAAAAAAAGTAAATGTAAATTAAAAAGCTAATTAAAGTTTTATTTAAATATAAATACCAATAAAATATATTATTCAAAGTAGAAATAGTATTATCCTTTTGAAGAAAATTTCTAAAAGAATTTATATTTTAAAATTTTTGTGCAGATAAATAGATATCAAAATTGAATATATTTTCCTTTTTATTTATGTTGTTTTGATAAAATATAAAAAAAATATTTAAAATTTGTTTATAATTAAAAATTTCTATGTTTATATTGCATAAATATATCCTTTTTATTTATGTATTTTTGCATAAAAGAAAATTAAATTAAAAAGTTAACTAAAATCTTATTATGAAAAAGATATTAATGGCAATCATTTATAATATTTATAGCTCTTTGAGGTTATCTATGTAATTAACTGTTGTGAGAATTAACGGGAGCGCGACATATAGCAAACTGACTTTTTAAATAATATTGTAGAGATATATTACCTCTTATCCAAGATTAAAAAGCCCACAAACATCACATTCCAACTCAGCCATTGAAAATTTTCATGACACACACACGTATTACCTCATGTAGTACTTCACGAACTGATACATAATATACATCTTTAATCTCCCTATTTTCGACTATACATGTGAACTTATCACCTCTATTTTTTGTTCAACTCTGGATAGAAAATTACGTCTTCAGTCTCCCTCTATGAAACACATCATGGTCAAAAACTAATATAAAGATCCATATCCTCCAAAGTAAAGCGAAAATCTCATTCCACCATTTTCATAATGATTAAATCTTTGTGATGCATACTTAAGTGTTTTAGTAACTTGAGTTTCTGGCTTGACCTTATCCTTAGCCAGCTTAAAATTTACCTCAACTTGTGTAAGCCAATTCTCATACAATTTTTTATAATTCAGCAAATTAAAGCTCTCATCATCATCATCATCATCATCAACATCATCATCATCATCATCATCACTTCCAGCATCATCATCATCTCCACATAAAGACCTTGACATAAACGCTGATACAGATTCCGCCGCATACTTTATCCTGAATCAGACACAAAGTCCTGAACACCACAAAGTTCATATCACATAAGATCCCAAAAAGATCAATCTTTTTATCATTTCTGTAGATAAAGGATTGACAGAGATAATACCTTGATCCCATCGCGATTTCACTATAATGATTAATGAGATCGTTCTCCACTTTCCAATCGAATCCCTATTGGACAATCTTTTGGAGATTTCTTCTCCCCGAATCCAATCGAACCTCCATAGACTCAATTTGAAACCCGAATCAACCCAATCGATCTCCCAGAATGGGAGATACTCCTCACAATTTCGATACCACTCCCTGATTCCTGGATCCCATCCTCGCCAGACCATCAGAAAGCCCTAGATCTCAAATTTCTTCGTCACCTTCGCCGTCGCCCCTCGTGTAGTAATAACTTCTTACTTCACCAGAAATGGTATATAGGGTTATATTATATATTTTTGAAACGAATCACATTTTTATTACAATTAGACTGAAATAAGAATAGCCTTGTTAGTTAGATTTTGCTAGTTTGAAATATTTTTTTGATACAATAAAAAGATTGAAGTGTTGATAAATTTATAAGATAGTTACACCAAAAAAACTCATAATTCCTCTCCCCACCAGTTTACTTATATTTAATTGGATTATTCAATATTAATAAGTTTAATTTTCATTCTCAAATTGTTTGAACTGTTTATTTAGTTTTGAGTTAGTATTTTCATATTTCTTTTAAAACTATGATATTATATGATATATTTTGTTATTAAAAACTAAAATAATTTAGTCAAAAATATATTCATTGTAAAAATATTTTTTATTTTGTTTATTAGCCTCACATTTTTAAATATGTATTTTGTTTTAAGATAATCACAAAATATATTTTGAACATATTAAATTTTTATAAATATATATATATATATATATATATATATATATATATATATATATATATATATTATTTTATTTAATCCACTTATTTTTTCAAATTTATTTTTGAAAATTATGTAGATATTTTCCTTTTGATAATGTTTTTAATAAGTATAAAAAATCCCTGACATATAGAATCTATACGATTTTTTATTTTATAAATATTTACGAGTTTGCTATTTCTGTGTTTAAAAAAAAGTAAATGTAAATTAAAAAGCTAATTAAAGTTTTATTTAAATATAAATACCAATAAAATATATTATTCAAAGTAGAAATAGTATTATCCTTTTGAAGAAAATTTCTAAAAGAATTTATATTTTAAACTTTTTGTGCAGATAAATAGATATCAAAATTGAATATATTTTCCTTTTTATTTATGTTGTTTTGAGAAAATATAAAAAAAAAAATATTTAAAATTTGTTTATAATTAAAAATTTCTATGTTTATATTGCATAAATATATCCTTTTTATTTATGTATTTTTGCATAAAAGAAAATTAAATTAAAAAGTTAACTAAAATCTTATTATGAAAAAGATATTAATGGCAATCATTTATAATATTTATAGCTCTTTGAGGTTATCTATGTAATTAACTGTTGTGAGAATTAACGGGAGCGCGACATATAGCAAACTGACTTTTTAAATAATATTGTAGAGATATATTACCTCTTATCCAAGCTTAAAAAGCCCACAAACATCACATTCCAACTCAGCCATTGAAAATTTTCATGACACACACACGTATTACCTCATGTAGTACTTCACGAACTGATACATAATATACATCTTTAATCTCCCTATTTTCGACTATACATGTGAACTTATCACCTCTATTTTTTGTTCAACTCTGGATAGAAAATTACGTCTTCAGTCTCCCTCTATGAAACACATCATGGTCAAAAACTAATATAAAGATCCATATCCTCCAAAGTAAAGCGAAAATCTCATTCCACCATTTTCATAATGATTAAATCTTTGTGATGCATACTTAAGTGTTTCAGCAACTTGAGTTTCTGGCTTGACCTTATCCTTAGCCAACTTAAAATTTACCTCAACCTGTGTAAGCCAATTCTCATACAATTTTTTATAATTCAGCAAATTAAAGCTCTCATCATCATCATCATCATCATCATCATCATCAATATCATCATCATCATCATCATCATCATCATCATCATCATCACTTCCAGCATCATCATCATCTCCACATAAAGACCTTGACATAAACGCTGATACAGATTCCGCCGCATATTTTATCCTGAACCAGACACAAAGTTCTTGAGCTTCTCACCATCACCTGAATCAGTATCAGAATCACTCTTGTTGTCCCTCTTCTTCTCTATTTCTCCATATGATTTGCTCAGCTCAAAAACTTCCTCCAGCTTCGCTGAAGAAGCTAGGTTCCTCCAGCTTCGCTCCTCTCAGTCGAGAGACTGGCGTTCCTCGAGAACGACTATTAATTTCAAGTCAGTTAGAATTTGCGGGATCTTAAAATTCTAATAAACTCATCAAAATCTAGCTCATTCAGATTGTGAGCTTCTTCTACAGCAGAGATGTTTGATTCAAACTTGGATGAGAATAATCTCTTTAGCTTCTTCACTAGCTTCTTGTCCTTCTACTGCTTTCCAAGTGAAAAATATACATTTGAAATGTCACACAACTTAACACTCAATGGAGCCATGGTTTCCTCTTCATCCATCCTTAAATTCTCAAGTCTTGATGATGACATATCCAGCTTCGTACGTTTGACACTTGTAGTACCTTCAAAAATATTTTCCAATGCCTTCTGAGCTGAAGCACTTAGGAAAATCAGCTTAAAGTAGCTTGCATCAATAGCATTGTAAATCGCAGTCTTGACCTTAGAGTTGCAATTTGAAGCTTTTTTCTGCAGCAATCCACTTATCTCTCCGTTTAAAAATTTTAACCTTCTCATCATCAAGCATCACCAGATTAATCCAACCAGCTTCAATATAATTCCAACAATCCTCATCAAGAACATTGATAAAAGTTTGCATATGTATCTTCCAATATCCATAAATGGATGAATCAAGACGTGGAGGTTTTGTCATAGACGTTCCCTCTTGATATGCCGCCATAAAAACTATGTCCTTCTTTCTGAACCAGTTTTTGTCCTCGCCCTTCAAGATCTCACCAGCAAATTAGGTGACGAGCTCTGATAATTTACCCTAAAAAGTGATTTTTACTCTCTCAAATAAAAAGATCAGTTGTAGTACTTAGAGATCGAATCCACAATGAGCATGAGCACACAATATACTATAAATATTAAGATTAAACTAGGCAATCAATATTAAAGCAGAAAATTAAATGAAAGCAAGGAGAACACGACAGCTGTTCGATTGGTTGAGTTTGTAAGCTAGGACTGGGCAAAAAAAAACAAACCCAAAAAACCGAACCGAATCCGATCCCAAAAAGTAGTACCAAACCTGAACCGGAATTGATTAAAAATCCGAACGGGTTCAAATTTTTTGTATTTAAAGAACCGAAACCGGACCCGATCCGAACCAAAATATTTCCGGTACCCGAATATTTCTGATATAGATTAATATACCAATATATATTAATTATTTTTAGATTTAATTTATAATAAAAACATCCAAATATATATGACACTTTTAAGTTGTTCAAAATTCTTGAAAATATATATAAATAGTCAAAAGTAAATGTTTAAATAGTTTAACTATACTCACAATACCAAAATACTTAATATATTTATTAATTTTCTATCCAAATATTCAAACCAAACTAATTTATGTGTTAAGTTTAGGTATTTTGGCTTATGTTATTCAAATTTATATGTAATATATTATATTATTTATAGATTTTGTGAAATTGAAAGTATATAATGAATTTTAAAATTTAAAAGATAATTTAAATGGGTTATCCGAACTCCAACCGAACCCGCAAGGATCCGAACCGAACCCAAACAGAAATTTAAAATATCCAAATGAGGCTGAAATCTTTCACTCCGAAAACCCGAAACCCGAATAGATCCAAACCGAACCCGAATGCCCACCCCTAGTAAGCAATAAGGAGAAATATCTAGAGCTAGGGATTCATCAATCAAAAGATTCAAAACTACCGTTCAAAGATGCTAATGGTTTATAAACTCAATTCTAGAACTCGATTTTAATAAGTAAGTAATCCAGCTATTTCATCATTTATACTGAATCAGACTTGTTACAACCAGGCAAAAGTATTTGACCATAAACAAAGTTAAATTATCATTTGATTTCACTTATTCTCAAGTTCCTTAAACCTCTCAACATCAAATTGTATCTACATCCCACATACCAAGTTTCAATGATCAGCTCAATAAAAGACCTTATGCTCATGTACCGTGATTTATAACATTTGATTTCACTTCATATAATTTTTGCTCGTCTTTAAACGACTTTTTCTTTGTGGATTATTGTATTATCAGCAAGCCTCCATGAAAGAGCTTCTGACTGCAACTCTAGCTGCACACACCGCACTCAGTTGCCTTGTCTCTAGTCTCAGCTCTTTACACTATCTCTGCGACTTGCTTCCATCTGAACTCCAACATAATATGCTCTCTGAAACCAAACATGGATAAAAGAAAACAGAGCAATATCGGATCACTGGAACTCTTAAAATCCAGTCCTTCATCTAAACAAACAAAAAAGGATCATTTATAAACACTACCTCGTAGAATAACCCCACTCAGAAATCTACTATTATGTCCCAACACTTCATGTCTCTTGTAACCTACAAGAGATTGAAATAGATAAGAACACTGCCAAGATTTACATGAGGGTTAGGAGCTAATAAAATTAAAACAAACAAAGCAATGAACCTTAATGGAAACAAATAAAGTAACAGCAACACAACACTATTCAGCAAAGAAATGAACTTTAACACCACGGAAAAAATATTTTTAGTAGCAGACAGTAACTAGGCACCAACTTAGAATAATGTTTTAGGACTCTGTTCAACGTAAATAAATTTAGAACAGGAGAAACCCAAATTATAAAAATGATATTAAAATAACTTTTAGACGACTTAATATAAACCCCAAATTCAAATATCTAATTAAATAGAAACAACCACTTCATTAAATTTATATTCATCTTAAAAGGTGTTTAATATACATAAATCTAAACACGTATAGGTTAAAATTTAATTTTCAAAAAAAAATATTAAGCTTCCAAAATCTAACCCTAAGAATACAAACAATACTAAAATATATACTACAAAACCCTAAACTAAAGAATACCACGACTCATTATATTCAATCATCTATGTCGAAAATTTACAATTCAATTTTACTATATCTTAATTTGTATCATTTACAAATGTTTATAATTACATGATTTAAATTTTTCTTCCAACACAATATTTTCTTATAAAATTTATAAAATATATTTAAAATATACTACATGAGAAGACTTTCTGGAAGTCTTACATAACCTCAAAAGATTTACAAAATTTTAGAAGACTATAAGGGTTTATATTCGTAAAACTGATTTCTGATTTTTTTTGTTTGGTCATAAGGGGTTGGATGTAATTTCACTAGCATTTAGAATTATTTTTGCATTTAGTTCAAGTCTGATTATACTTTTGAGGTTAAAATAAAGTGTTGAGTCATATTTGGTAAATTTCTCATATTATCTTCCCTCAATTATTTAGCAGTAAAAAAAATTAAGTAAAAATATATCAAAATTGATTATTTTTATGATCTATAAATAGATACCAATTAGAATGTAATCAACTATTTTAGTTTTTAATACTTTTTAGTTAATATTATTAATTTTAATTTTACTTTTTAAAAACTAATCAAGGATGTATATAAAATTTTCGTATTATTTTAATAGCATTGATTTTATTATTACTTTTTAAAAAATAGTTAGTTATGAGATTGGTGAATTTAGAGAAAAAATGATGTGTATTCATACAAGTTGAATATATTCAATAGTTTAAAAAGGGGACCACATGGAATGTGTTCAATTTTATTGGTTGTTTACATTCTTATAATTTTATCTCCACTTAATTATTCGAATTAATTTATTTAATAATAAAATATTTTTTAAATCAAACAGTTACAAAATTCATAGATTTGTATGATCTATAAATAGAGACTATTTTGTTTTATTTGGATATATAAAATTTTTACTTTGCTATATTTTTGGTTAGCTTCGAATCAACTATTTAGTGTTTTAAGTTGTTTAGTTAATAATATGAATTTTAATCTTGTTTTTTAAAAAAATAGTTAAGAATAAAAAAATATAAAAGTTGATGTCATTAGACCATCAACAATGGGGTAGTTGAATCAAAATTTGAACCAATAAAAGTGATTCAATGAGATTGTTGATATTAGGAAAAAATGATGTCGATTCACACAAGGGAACCCAATTTTCATTTGTTCAACTTTTATTGGTTGTCTAGATTTTTATGACTTTTCTCCTTTTCAATTATTCTAGTTAAATTATTCAAAAGCAAATATTTCTCTTAAAAAATTAAATAATATATCAAATTCATATTTTTGATGTATTTTTTTTTGTCAACAAGATTACAGACTCATGTAGACTCTGTAAACCAAACTGGTTGCTCTGTATCCATATGAACAGTAAACGACGTCTGTTGTCTCACACCACGTGCTAAGCTATCCGCCTTTTTGTTATACGTCCTTGATATATAGATAATCTCCGAGCTATGAAAACTTCTCTTGAAACTTCTCTTGAAACTTCTGATGTCTTCTCTTGAAGCTATCAGCCATTCTTCTGGTTCTGAAACCATCTTCACCAATTGAGAACAATCCGTTGCAAAAGTAACATTATACTGCCTTAAGTTCCTCATACATTCCATTGCCCATATGAGCGCTTCCACCTCCGTGTGTAAAGGTGATTGACTCGCCCTTGTGTTCCTCATATTTTTGATGTATAGATAGCGATCAGTCTCCTTTTATTTTAATAGAGAAAAAGTCATTTTTGTTATATTTTTAATAACCTTCTAATCAACTATTTCAGCGTGGTTAACTTTTTAATTATTAATATTAAGTTTGGTATTATTTTTTAAATAGTTGAAAATATAAGTACACAAAAAATTATAAAGTTATTAAAAATTATGTCATAATTTAGCCATTTTGTTAATTGCAATCAATAATTTATAAAAATATGTTGAATTTTAGTAAACAATAGTATTTTAGAGATTTAAAAAAATGTGTGTTAAATAACTGGACAGAAGAAAGATAAAATGATACGAAGTGTAAAAAAAAAAGAGAGAAGATGTTCAATTATGTTGCCCAGTGTAAATGGTCGATTACAAAAAAAAATGGTATCATATACAATACTACAGTAGAAAAAATTTAAATTAATAAACACCATAAAATATTAAAATTTTCCAATTCCAAGATGGATCTGTCCAAAATATGACATAACTCGATAAAACAATAAAATGATATTTTTTTCAGAAAATTATATCTTCAAATTATGAATTAATAATGTATATGTCTACATTTATATAAGTACAAACAAGTTATTATATTTTATTTTTTTTCCTGATGGAATTATCTTTATATTGTCAAAACATTTAACATACTTTGTGAATTTTGGTAAATTTATATCTAAAATCATATTTAAATTCTATAAAAATAGCTTATATACATCAAATACTATAATCAAACCAATATGATTTCGAATTTCAAAAAAAAAAATTAATGTGTGTACACTAAATTCATTTTTTTTATTTTAGAAAAAAATATCTTAAAATACAAAAATCCCAAAAATATTTTTTTTGTAAATTAATAACTCTATATAGAACAATAAAATACCATAGTCCCAACTTTATTAATCTATAGAATATTTACTACAATATCATAAACCGGACCACCGAGCTTTGCTGATCAGTCAAAATTTAATTTATAGAACTAGATCTCGACCCGCGCAACCGCACATGTGTTTTTTCGTTTATATTTATCTGAACTTTTTTTCACTTCTAAATTAGTATTATACAGTAAAATAATATATGAGAGGTATATATTTAAGGTTATTCAAACATAATAATATTACAATATACTTGTTTTCCATCAAATAGATTGTTTCAAATTTTCACATCTGTTTGTTTCTTTTTATATGTTTTTGGATTAAAATTTAATCATGAGAAATTTCTTTAGGTATCATTTTTTGTTTATTTTCATAAAAATAGCCACTCAAATAAGAAAATGACCATAAGACATTTTATTGAAGTGTAAATATGCATTTATAATCCTTGAGTTAACTAATCTAACGCTTAGGGTTTAGAGTTAAGGGATGATTTTTAAGGGATGAGTTTCAATTTTTTCAAATAGAAATAAAAATTAAAAAATTTCAAAGCAAAAATGGACTATATATATATTGGTCATTTTATTTTTGGAGGACAATTTTGTGAAAAATCTAAAAAATGCTATTTGAGAGAATTTCCCTTTAATTATTTAATAAATAAAAAGAAATGAAATTTAGAAAATATTAAATATAATCATCTCCACAGATTATCAAACATTTCAAAAAGTAAGAAAAATTCCTGATAACTAAAGTTAAAGCTTCATATATAATTTTTTAATAGAATTAAGTTAAACATTCAATTATACTTTTAAATGATCTATCTAATTTTAAAAGTTAACATGTAAAAGATTTAAATAGTATACATATGGGTCAAGTTTTCTTTAAACTATAAATCCAATGGGTAAAGTATTCTTTAAATTCAATTATTGTAAGTCCAATATAAATGTGATCTGATCTGGTAACAGATTATTCTCAAACTATGGTTAATTCACCACATGTCAAAATAGTCAATCTTGGGTTTGTACGTCACAAGAAATGGGTTATATACTTATATTAAATTTTTTATTGGATTTAAGATTTTTAAAATATTTGATGATTATGTTATAATATATAGCGTGCTTTGTAAAAGAATATATCAAATATTAGTAGGTAAAGGAATGTAACTATATTTTGATATGACCACGATTTAGGCAACATATATTGAATTATATTGCTAACAAATTGTCCATATTTTCGTTGATTTTATGAAAATTAGTTACAAACACGAAGATAATAATTAGTCAATTTTTGAATGTAGGCTAAATATGGTTTAGTTAAATGAATATATCCACTATTTTAATGCAATAAATCCAAATTTATTTTTTACTGCACAGTGTCTCAATCTTCATCTTCTCCAACTACGTACTGTAACAAAAAGTTCTAAAAAATGAAACCATAATTTACGAAGAAAGTACAGTAACCTGTGCAGGCTATCATAATTAAAGGAAAATGACTAAGACATAACATAAGCAAGTTCATTTACTAACATAAAAAAGCATGGATATTCTCATATTCATGACAATCATCGAGATTTACAATTACGAAGTTAAATAACAACTACTTGCTTAAAGACTCCAACCTTTTATGTTCAAGGTTGATTTTTTATTGTGTATTGTTGCAGGAAAAACCGCATCCGCAATTGTCATATTAGTCGGGGATATATAAAGTTCTCGCTTAGTGATGGAACCGTAAGAAATGAAAGGTACTTCCTTTATTATAACTCTGTGCATATTTCAGATTGCAATCTCAACAATCAGATCATTTTCATTTTCAGATGAAGTAAGGTTCTGCATTTGGTGCCTTTATGGATCCAATTGCAGATGAGGTGTGCGACAAACTTATCTTTTTTTGTAATTCTAATGTTCGTTTGAGTGGATGTAAGATATAATATATATATATATATATTGGGTCTGCATCTTATGGTTGATTTAAAAGGGGTTATGTTAATCATGGGCAATTTTGTATGAGTCCTTATGTTATAAGATATATATTACGGTGACATTAAATAATAAATGAATGAGTCGTGATTTCTAATTAGAGTCTATTTTTTTAAATATTACACATGAATGAGAAGTCATGACTTCTATTTTAATATAATAGATACTATAGTTTGACACGCCCTTTCAAAGGGCAGACAAGATTTTTTTTGTCATCATTCTATGCATTGATATTTCAGGTGTGTTAAATATCTGATATTGTTAACAATCTTAAAAGTTTGCATTTTGATGATTCTCGTTGGGACATAAGATATTTATATATATTTTGTTGACAAATTTATTTAACCCGTCTTTCTGTTCACCAATATGTTTAAATATGACGTTCGATTTTGGTTTTATGTTGTTTTTCTTTTTAGATTTTGGTTTCAGTTCAATTCTGATTTTTTTTCCTTTTTTGGTTCAAGATATATAAACCATTCAATTATTTTTGAAATAACTTAATATATTTATACTTGTGTTTACCCAAACCGAGTATACATAATCAGTTTTTTTTTTAACATTTTTGAACTGAAAGTTAGAAATTTCATACATGTATTTTTATTAAAAATTTTATTTATAGTGAATTAAATTAAAATTAATAATTATAATTTTATGAAACTAAGATAATTCATTTATATAACATGTCCTTAGTAATTTTACTTATATTTTAAAACTGTAAATTATAGTAATTTAAAAAAAAAATTATGTTGGTCAAAATTTACTTTAATTATACAAATTAACTATATTTCATCAACCCATATCATACTATATTGAATTATTTCTAATATTCTAATTTAAATTTGTAATTATTTATTCTTTTATATATCTTAATTTACTATTTTGTTTTAATACGTTGAAATATGTGGTAAAATTCATGAATGTATGTTTTATAATTTATAAAATATTTAATAAATTAATTAAGTTACATTATATTTATTAGTTTATATTTGATAAATTTATTATATGTATGTTTGAATAATCCATTCAAAGTATATTCATAAAATATCAATAATACCATGTTTCATCATATATTAAATAATAATAGTAGCTAACTATTAATATATATATATATATATATATATATAATTTTATTACTCTAAATATAAGAATTATATATTTTATGTATTTGGTGAGGTTTTGAAGAATTTTGTTTTCATTTGGATGAATACATAGTTGTATATATACGAATTAATAGACATATATAATTATTTATTGCATAATGAATAAATTATAATTTATTTTTAATGAAATTTCGTAATTATATAAATTAAATTCATTAGTTTAAAAAATAATATATTAGTTAGTTAGTTTCTTAATTTTAGGTATGATGTATATTTAATTGTAATTAAATTAGATATATTAATAGAAATAATAGAGAAGATAATAAAATTAGATATATGAATAGATGAATATAAATAATATGACCAACTTAAACTTTTTTTTGATAGTATAAAACATAGTCTATAAAAAATGTCTCTATTTTAATAGTATTGATAATAGATTTTTACTTGTAATATCATAAACCGGACCACTGAGCCAGGCGAGCCTTGCTGATCTGTCAACCTCGTGAATTGTTTTTTTGTTTATTACCGCAGCTGAATGTAATTAACCACATCTATGGACGCTCGTTTGTAAATTCATTAAGTTCAAAAAAAAAAAAATCTCACATGTGTAAAACACACAGCAGAGAAAGAAACGAAAAAAAAAAGAACTTCACGGCCAAAAGAAAATGCACACGCTAAACACCACCACCGGTCCACAAGATCCGATCGACCCGAACCGAAACCTCGACCCTGATCAATACCCCCACCACCGCAACCCCAACCATCCACAGTCTCGACGCCCCCGCGGGTTCGCCGCGACTGCTGCGGCGGCGTCGATGGGTCAAGCCGACAGCGACGCAAACAACGGAAACATAGCCGGAGAGACGAGCAGCGGCGGAGGAGGGAAGGGGAAGAGAGAGAGGGAGAAGGAGAAAGAGAGAACAAAGCTTAGAGAAAGACACAGACGAGCCATCACTAGTAGAATGCTCGCCGGATTGAGACAGTACGGTAACTTCCCGTTACCGGCGCGTGCGGATATGAACGATGTGATCGCTGCTTTGGCGCGTGAAGCTGGATGGAGTGTTGACGCGGACGGTACTACCTACCGCCAATCGCATCAATCAAACCTTGTGGTTCGAACCCCTTTCCTCTCAAAGTTGGAAACTTTTCAAGCCTCTCAATCCAAAATTCAATACCCATTACGACATTTACCAGAAGGAATTAGAAAATAATTAAAATTCGAACATTTCTCAGTTGTAGCTTACTCTGTTCTTGGTTTTACGTAAACAATGTAGCAAAGCTGTTTCCTTTGAGTTTGTTCCTGAAGCTAAGTTATAAATAGTAACAGACATATATAGGTTTTTATTAACCAATTTGATTAATCTTGATTGTTTCCAGTTTCCGAGTAGATCTATTGAGAGTCCTCTATCTTCAAGTACTTTGAAGAACTGTGCTAAGGCTGCACTTGATTGTCAGCAGCAGCATCCTTCTCTTAGAATCGACGAGAACCTTTCTCCTGTCTCTCTTGATTCCGTTGTTATCGCCGAGAGTGATCATCCAGGGAACGGAAGGTATACTGGTGCTAGCCCTATCCCCTCAGTGGGATGCGTTGATGCAAATCAGGTAAAAGTTAAAAAAAAAAAAAAATACATTGCATTGTTGGGACATGACTTCTTTTGAATCTAACAGGTTTTGTTGTTCTTTCAGCTTATTCAAGATGTTCATTCCACAGAGCGTCGTAATGACTTCACAGAGAACTGTTATGTCCCAGTGTACGCCATGCTTCCTGTGAGCTTCTGATGAGAGAACTGTGTGTTATATACATAGTTTTCTTGAGTTGAAGTTCTCTATACGTTTCTTTTCAGGTTGGCGTTATAGATAACTTCGGCCAGTTAGTTGATCCTCAAGGTGTAAGGCAAGAACTAAGCTACCTGAAGTCATTAAACGTCGATGGAGTTGCAATAGATTGTTGGTGGGGGATAGTGGAAGGCTGGAATCCTCAGAAGTATGTGTGGTCTGGCTACAGGGAGCTCTTTAACCTTATCAGAGACTTCAAACTCAAACTACAGGTGTCAATCTCATTCTATAACTATTTTGCAATAAAGAACTGTCTTCTTTCTTGTGTACTATCTTAGCAATAAGCAATATGGCTATATTTGAAGGTGGTGATGGCATTTCATGAGTGTGGAGGGAATGCATCTGGAAATGTTATGATCTCGTTGCCACAATGGGTTCTTGAGATTGGGAAAGACAATCCGGACATATTCTTCACTGATCGTGAAGGAAGGAGGAGCTTCGAGTGTTTGAATTGGAGCATTGACAAGGAAAGGGTATTGCATGGACGAACTGGTATAGAGGTATTCATTTCTCCTGAACTGCTAAGTACTTAAGTGGACATATCATTTTCTTAGTTTTAAATTTTGATTTTTCAGGTCTATTTTGATTTTATGAGAAGCTTCCGGTCAGAGTTCGATGACTTGTTTGTGGAGGGGATGATTGCTGCAATAGAGATTGGTCTTGGAGCTTCTGGTGAACTTAAGTATCCATCTTTCCCTGAAAGGATGGGTTGGATCTATCCTGGTATCGGTGAGTTTCAGGTATTATTCAGATCTCTGAACTCTACTTCATCCTTGTAACTGATAATGCCTGAGCATGGTTTCTTCCTATTGCAGTGTTATGACAAGTATTCACAAACGAGTCTGCTAAAGGAAGCAAAGTCTAAAGGATTCGCTTTCTGGGGTAAAGGACCAGAGAACGCTGGTCAATACAATTCACAACCTCATGAAACAGGTTTCTTCCAGGAAAGAGGTGAATATGACAGCTACTACGGTCGCTTCTTCTTGAACTGGTACTCTCAGTTACTGATAGGACACGCAGAGAATGTTCTGTCTCTTGCCAATCTCGCCTTTGAGGAGGCAAAGCTTATTGTCAAGGTATGTATAAATCGTTTTAGGCATTTTTTTTCTTCAAAACCATAACCATTCAGACTCGTACAAGAGCACAATAATGCAGATACCGGCGATTTACTGGTCATACAAGACAGCTAGTCATGCTGCTGAGCTAACTGCAGGATACTACAACCCTTCAAACCGTGATGGGTACTCTCCTGTTTTCGAAACTCTGAAGAAATATTCAGTGACTGTTAAGTTTGTGTGCCCTGGGCGTCAAATGTCTTCTAATCAGCATGAAGAAGCTCTAGCTGATCCAGAAGGTTTGAGTTGGCAGGTAATAGCCGTTAACTTTGCTTTCTTGTTTTATCTGCAAATGTGTTTTTCTTTGACCAAAGTTTGTTATTTTGTGGCAGGTGGTCAATGCAGCTTGGGATAAAGGGCTTCTTATTGGGGGAGAGAATGCGATTACTTGTTTTGATAGAGAAGGTTGTATGAGATTAATAGAAATGGCTAAACCAAGAAACCATCCAGATAACAATCACTTCTCCTTTTTCACTTATCGCCAACCTTCTCCTCTAGTTCAAGGGTCTACTTGCTTTGCAGATTTGGACTACTTCATAAAACGCATGCACGGTAAGTCTTACGTGCGCATACAAATAATCGCGCATGTCTAATTGTCTACATTGCTAAGCTGTTGTTCTTGCCATTCTATGTTTGTTTTTGCAGGTGATTTACAGAGATAAACAGTGGTTGGAACTTTGAAACCAGAACCGAGCAATAGGGGTTTTAGGTTTGTTTCAAAGTCTTTTGTTTAACTTTGAAACTTCAAAACCAATTTGGCTCATAAGAGTAACTGCCTCTAAAGCTGGTTTTAACTTAACATTTGGGTAAAGAGTATCCATGACTAATGATTAGAACATTGAGGACGAAACTCTTAGAATATATAAATCCTCAGCTATTATGTTTGGTTTCTCAGCTCTTTTGTTTTTTTTTTACGATGATCAATTGCGTAATAGTATCAAGAGATTTTGTATTGAAATCGTTTCTCAAGAAGAAAAATACTACCTATTGCATCGGATATAGATATTCGTGATGAGTGAAAAGGCAAAGACGTCTATTTCACAAACAAAATGTCAAAATATGTGTGTTTTATTGTTGGTTAGGTCTAGTAATTTTACCCATTCCTGAATCTGATCTAAAGAATCCATAAGAATCCAAACTGAAATTCGAATCGAAGTAACTAAATAAATTTTGAAAGATTAGATATCTGAATTTGAACATGTAATTTTGAATCCGAAAAGGCATTCGAATCCAAATAGACCAAATAGACATCAAATAGACATCGAAGAAAATAGCATATCTATTTACTTTTATTTTATTCAAAATATTTATATTGATGCTACTTAATATAATTGCTGACAAAAAGTAATTTACAATTCACTTAAAATGCATGTACATCTTCTTGTTTCGTATATTAATAAAAATTTGTATATAAATTCTTAAAACAACAACCAAATTAGTGATTTTTTATTTTCAAAAATTTATCGCTAAACTTTTTAATCGTCAAACCTATTAAAATTAGAAAATCAGTTTAGTTAATGGTAAAATATCAAGTACAAGAAACTTGAACAATGAATAAATTTAACTGGAACTTATGTATAAAATAAATTATTAATTATAAAATAAATATCCCACAATATATACAAAAATAATCTTAAACTTATGATTAATAATTTATTATTTTATGTTTTTATTAAATAAAAACATCAAATAAAACCGAGTCCGTTTTTTGTATGGGTCGGATGAAGTTTTTAAATGTGAAAATAGGTCATTTCAAGTTTCAATTTGAAAGTTGCATACCTGCTAAGTGAGAGAAATATTTGAAGACATTTTTAGCCTTTTTGATCCACAAACTTATAGGTTTTGATCCAAAAACATGTGATTTGTGGAAAGAAAAATGACTCTGAGAGTTGGACTCCGAAACTTGTTCACACGCTTGTGACCCTACCACAAACTTTAACTCATCACCATAAAATGTGATAATTTTTGAGCTTTTCTAATTTGTTTTCCAGGTACTACTAGCTAACTCGTTTCACAGATATTAAAAGATTCGTACTTTGAGAATGGCTGAGGTATAATAATCTTTCTATTTTTCATCTCTGGTTTACAAGTTTTTTTTTTTTGTAAAAAAATCTCTGGTTTACAAGTTGACGCTGTGTATTTGCTTCTTGGTTGAATATGGAAGGGAGAGACTGATAAAAGTGCAGCAGACTCATCTCCAAACCGGAGCTTGACAGAGCTCATGCCAGGACGGAGCTTGGACGGACCGAAGCTTGATAGAGCGCCTGACTGGAGCTTGACCGAACCAGAGCTTTACCAAACTGGAGCTTGACTGAGCTCATGGCGGTATACCAGAGCAACAACCAACGGGGATTACGTTCCACCATCTCCGGTGAGCCTACTCCAGAAAGGTCCACTCGTCGTCTCGTGCATCGGAAATTGAAGTTGCTGTTGTCTCCAAGATTAGATCCAATCTGCGATCCAGTTTAATCATTATTGCAATTTAAGTCCCTCGGATATTGATATATTACAATTTGGCCTTATAACTTTCAGATTTGATAATTGTTTTTCACTTTAGCCCTAAACTTTCAATCATGTTTTACAACCCTTATTATATGAAATAGTTGTGCAAAAGTAATATAATTACTTAAATAAAAAACTATATGAAAAATGAATATTTAAACAAAAATAAGCTGCTAAAACTAATATAATCATGAAAAAATGATTTATTTTTAAGGATGATAATTTTAAACATTATTTTTACAAATTTCTTATATAAATTTTATAAATTTACATAAAAGGAATGATTTTTTTTGTAAACCCTTAACTCAACCTAGACTCAAACTCAAACTCTAAACTCAACTTTAAACAAAAACTGTAAATCCTAAACTCAAAGCCATGTACTCTAAATCAAAAGAATAATTAAAAATATGAGAAAAAAATGCTAGAAGAAAATAAAAAAATAATATCTGCAACCATTAATATAATGCATAGGACTATGCCGGTTTTAATATATTATGTTTACGATCAATATACACTTTGTGAATAAAGTCTCTCAATATACACTTTGTTTCCTAATAAAGTCTATCAAATTTACAAATTTTCTTTTATTTTAGCCATAAACTTCCAATCATGATTTATAACCCTTATTATATGCAAATATATGTACAAAAGTAATATAACCACTTATATGCAAAACTATATGAAAAATAAATATTTTAAACAAAATAAGCTGTTAAAAATAATAAAATAACGAAAGAAACAATATATTATTTAATATCTTAAACATTATCTTATAATTTTATTGTGCTCAATAACATTAAATTCTTTTAAATCACCTAAACCCTAAACCCTAAACACTGTTGTTCAAACCTAAACCCTAAACCTTGAAAGAAATCACTAAACTCTAACCCTAGACAATATATTCAAAACCATAAACCAAGTAGTAAATCTCATCCCTTAACCTAGATCCCATAGCTTGGACAATATACCCAAAATTGTAAAACTATACAGCATACCTTAAACCATGATCCGTAAAAATACTCGAAACCCAACCCTTTACCATGTATTCAAGATTGTAAACTCAAAACCTAAAGTAACTCAAAGAAAGCCCTAAACCCCAAACTCAAACCCCTAAACTCAAAACCCTATACCCTAAATCAAAAGAAAAAAAGTATGAGAAAAAAAAACAATAATATCTATGATCCTTTACATAATGCATAGAACTCTTATCGATTTATATGTTGGTCTTAATATATTATGTTCCGATCAATATACACCTCGTCATAAGATAATTTTTAGGGTTAGTATTAATTTACTTTATTGCTGAAATCTTCTTGTTATTCAGTGTACACCTTGGAAAGAAAAACCACACTCTTACTATTATTCAGTCACCTTATTCAGTATACATATTGGAAAGCAAAACCACATTCTTATTGTTATTCAGTGAGCTTCATAACATTGCTCTCTCTTTGAAA
The DNA here is from genome assembly GCA_026261945.1 of Hirschfeldia incana. Taxonomy (NCBI): domain Eukaryota; kingdom Viridiplantae; phylum Streptophyta; class Magnoliopsida; order Brassicales; family Brassicaceae; genus Hirschfeldia; species Hirschfeldia incana. The sequence continues at coordinate 1,535,082 of JABCMI010000033.1, forward strand.
TCTCATACATTCTGAACATTAAGAAAGGAAAAGATCTGCTTTAGTTTTATTGTCTTATTACTCTCCATAACCCTAAATCGAACATTCTATACCAAGTTATTTTGGGTTAACCAACAAATAGTATTTTATTATTTATATTTAATATATTTTAAAAATTAAACAAAAAAGTAAAAAAAAAAAATCAAAGTTATATTATGTTTTTAAATAAAAAAGTAAAAATAAATAAAAATAGTAGTACTTGCCACACAAAAAATATTTTAACGCTGTCAATAAAAAACTAAACCATAAATACAAAAAACTAAACACTAAACCCATGGATAAACCCTAAACCCAAAATAAATAAAAACTAAACACTAAATCCAGACTATTTACATAAAAAAATAATATCTACAACCATGCCGAAAAAATGCTAGAAGAAAATAAAAAAAAATAATATCTACAATCATTTACATAATGCATAGGACTATGCCAGGTTTAATATATTATGTTTACGATCAATATACACTTTGTGAATAAAGTCTCTCAATATACAATTTGTTTCCGAATAAAGTCTATCAAATTTGCAAATTTTTTTTTATTTTAGCCCTAAACTTTCAATCATGATTTATAACCCTTCTTATATGCAAATATATGTAGAAAAGTAATATAAACATTTATATGCAAAACTATATGAAAAATAAATATTTTAAACAAAATAAGCTGTTAAAAATAATAAAATAATGAAAGAAACAATATATTATTTAATATCTTAAACATTATTTTATAATTTTATATATAATTTTTATAAATCTACATGAAAAGAATGATTTATCGTTATTTTTCAAAGAAATCTAAAATGATTTTTCTAAGTTACATTTTATATTTTAATATTACTAATTTATAGAGTATAGTGTTAGTATTTTCTATTAATATAAATAAATAATCACTTAATCTTAAACCATGAAACTATACAATAAACCCTAAATAAATAATCACTTAACCCAAAACCGTAAAACTATACAGTAAACCCTAAACCATGATTCTTAAAACAACTTGAAACCCTTAAACACTAAACTAGATTTAAAAAAAAAAAATATTTTAACGCCGTTAAAAAAATACTAAATCCTAAATACTAAAAACTAAACCTTAAACCCAAGGGTTTATCATTTACCCTAAGGTATAATATTTTAACGTCGTTATCAAAACACTAAACCTTAAATTCTAAACTCTAAACCTAAGAACCGTTGGTAAACTCTAATCCCTTTAATATATCATAAACCCTAATCATAAACACTAAACATGAGGAGTACTCTAGTGCACCTAGTGTACACCCACTGTACACTAGAATATTCATCGGATGTATACATAAGTATATACTCTAGTATACACTCTTGTGTTTACTCAGGTGTACATCTGGGTGTCCATCTCAGGTGTACAGTGTACACCCAGATGTACACTTAGTATACATTCTCACAGTATGAATACATCTAGAATATTCATCGAATATATACATAAGTTTATACTCTAGTGTGTACACTCTGGTGTTTACGTAGGTATACACTTGGGTGTACATCTCATGTGTACAGTGTACACCCCGGTGTACACTTAGTATACATTTTGGATGTATACTCGGTGTACACGTCGATATGCACTCGATCTGCACATGGATGTATACCATGAAGTTCACTCGGTGTACACCAAAATGTAGGTGTACACCAGTATGTATATCTATGACAACGACTATACACCTCTGAGTACAACGAGTAACACATGTGATTATAATGGTTTCTTGTAATCCAAGAAAGTTACACATACGATATTGCTGAAATGAACTGCTTGCTTATATTATTGTGCTCAAAAACATTAAATTCTTTTAAATCACATGAGTCCATGAAACGATAATAATAACAATATTTTTTATCTATTTAAAATATAGTTAAATATATTACTTAATGTAAAGATACAGTTAATTAATGTAAAGATACGGTTAATATATTACTTAATGTAAACACTAAACTCTAAATCCTTGGTGGATCCGAAAACCCTGGATAAATCATAAACCCTAAATCATGAACGCTAAACATTGTAGTCTTATCCATTTATTTTTGAAACTAATATAGTAGCATACACTGGAACATATACAACATTTATCATGAACTTTAATTTATGTCTTACAATATAAATAAGACATATAACCTACACTTTACATCTTAATTTACAGTTTACATTAGAGTTTATAGTAGTATGCATCGGTGCATACACATTATGTTTTGCATTATCAATTTTTTTTTGCAATTAATATTATTGCACGTAGTGTGCATCGGAACACGTAGTGTACATCAAGTGTGCTCTGGAGTATTCATCGGGTTTATACAGGAGTATACACTCTAGTGTACATTCGGTCTACACTCTACTGTACACTCTAGAGTACATTCGGTCTACACTCTAGATGTATATTTGGTGTACACGTGAATGTACACCAAGAAATACACTTGGTGTACACCAAGAAATACACGTGGATGAACACTCGGTGTACACCTATGACAACAAGTGTACACCTCTGAGTACAACAAATATACACATGTGATTACAATGTTTTTTGTAATCCAAGAAAGTTACATATACGGTACTATTGAAACGAATTGTTTGATTATGCACAGAGAAGAAAGAAATTTAATTTTAAAGATAACTTAACATTTCAATGTTTATTTCAACATATTGTTGTGTTCAAAAACATTCAATCTTTTCAGTTCATATGAGTCATTGACACGATAGTAATAACAATATTTTTGTATATAGTTAAATATATTACTCAATGTAAAGATAATTTTAATTAATCTTTTAAATTACTAAATCAATTTCCAGTTAGTTTAAAAGATAATTTACATTTGTGTGATTGAGAAAATAATATGGAGAAAATTATAATGCTCTACTACTTTCATTCAATGTTTACACACTACATGTATAGTAAAAGACTCAAGTACAAAAGATTAAATCTAAGAAGATCAAGTATGTGAAGTCAATAGGAGAATGATCGTCTGGTGTAAAATGAATGGACCATAACCTTCACACGCTTCTGGTCATGGTCATGGCACCAAAAGTTTGCAATTTATGTTTCAGATAGTTTGATGAATTGATGATTTTTTAAATTAAAAATAATGATTAAGTGTCTTTAAAATATATAATAATATGAAAATACAAAACAGAACTTCTTTTGATTTATTAAACAGTTACAATCAATTTTATATTTAACTCTAAATCACAACTATCCCCTTGTGACCAAACAAAAAAACGAGATTTTTTTTTACGTTTTTACCCTTCGCAAGTCGTCTGTTTAGACGACTTGAAAATAACTCGTCCAGACGACTTAACTGAAAGTCGTCTGGACAGTTATTCTTAAACATAATTTAAAAATTTTGTAAAAAATATTTTGATAAGTGAAAAATGGGAACTATGTAATTAACATATGTCTTAAGATATAAAAATTAAGATATAACAAATTTCAATTGTTTTCAGCATAGATGAGTGAAAGTAGTGAGTCATGATATTCTTTAGTTTAACTTTCATCAACATATGTTGTAGTATTGTATATGTTCTTAGGGTTAGATTTCGGAAAGCATTAAAACCGTTTATGAAAAATTTAAAAATTACTTAAGCGTGTTTATTTCTGTGTATAGTAAACACTATTGAAGTATAATTTGATTTATAACGTGGTTAGTTAGTTGATTTAGTCATTTTAGTTTAGGGGTTCATTTTAGGGTCTGGGACGACTTAACATTTAGTCGTCTGTGAAAAGACGACTAAACATTAAGTCGTCTGATGTACATTATCAGCCAGAATAAGTCGTCTAAACCGGACCAAACATTAAATTTTACCAATGTACTTTTAAAGCTAACCGGATTATTTACCCAATATATAAGGTGATTTTTTTTTTGTTCATTTTTCGCGAACTTCAGAAACCCTAACAGTTCTCTCTCACCAGTGATATCAAAGGCGATTTCAAATTCCCACTATTTCCGAACAAACCATCGTTCTCAACGTCGGCTATCTAACTTCATTCTCACCGTTCTCGCCGCCGCTTCTTCTAACCCTAGCGCCGCCGCTTCCTCTAAACCCTAGCGCCGCCGCTTCACTATTTCCGACGAACAAACCGTCGCCCTCGCCACCGTGCTCACCAATGTTCTCACCGCCGCTTCCTCCAAACATTAGCGCCGCCGCTTCTTCTAAACCCTAGCGCCGCCGCTTCTTCTCTGTAAACCCTAGCGCCGATTCTCTGTAAACCCTAACTCCGGTAAGTCATCAATCTCGAGGAAAAGATGAAAATAAAACGTTGTCTCTATCAATTTACTCATTCTCACCGTTTCACGTATATTTTTTCAGATCTATAACCGCAATGACGAGTACTCCAACTCCTTCTGCGACTACTCAAGTCCGCTTTAAATTTTTCTACTGGAAGACTTGTAAGATAAGTCGTCTGGAAAGTCTTCCAACTGGACGACTTAGTAGACGACTTAAATATAAATCGTCCAGCAGGAAGACTTTCCAGACGACTTATTACAAGTCGACTACTAAGTCGTCCATTTGGAAGACTTTCCAGACGACTTAATATTAAGTCGTCTGGAAAGTTTTCCAACTGGACGACTTTCCAGACGACTTAATTTTAAGTCTTCTACTAAGTCGTCTGGAGTAACAATTGTTGTCTTTGATTGTTGTCACTGGCTTATGTTCTGACTTCTATTGTTGTCTTTGATTATTTTGCAGACAAAAAGGATGGATATTCCAGAACTCCCCCGTAGGTTATACACACCAAGGGAAGAGCCACCAGCCCACAATAGCATTTCGTATCACACGGATAACAAGAAGTTGCATACTGCTCTTAGGGAAGCTCTTACTGATGACGAATTTGAAGAGCTCAAGGAGTCGAGATTGGGAGTTTTCATCAAGTTCAAGGAGCAGGGATTTGGTTGGGCTTCAAGGCTGGTTCACTACATGCTCAGTTTCAAGCTGGAAATTAAGAAGAAGTATGAGATGTGGTCTCTCGTTGGTCCAGAACCTTTGAGGTTTTCACTGTTAGAGTTTGAAAACCTCACTGGTCTAAACTGCGAGTACATCGAGGACCTTGAGACACCAAAATGTGAAGTTACCAAAGAGATGGTTTCTTTCTGGGGGATGCTGGGAGTTCATCTGGAAGCTGGGCCAACTACTGATCAGATAATCGCAGCACTGAAGAGATGCGGGGATTGGTCCACGGAAGATCGCAAGCGGCTCGCATACCTTTCCATCTTCACTGGATTCATTGAAGGGAGAAAGTTTTCAACCGCTACACGATCTAGTCTGGCAAGGCTAGTGATGGATTTAGATCGGTTTGAGAATTATCCATGGGGGAGAGTCGCGTTTAAGATGCTGATGGACGCTTTGTGGAACAAAGATATTACTGGCTGTTACACCGTGGATGGGTTTATACAAGTTCTTCAGGTCTGGGTGTACACAGCTATGCCGGAATTGGGTGCTAGTATTGGTGGTCCCAGAGCAAACAATCCGTCTCCACCGATACTGGCTTACGGAGGCAGCAGAGGCCGCAGATCAATGAAAGCTGCTATTTTGAGTCAGGTATTTACTTCAATCCAAAAGACTGCGCAGACGACTTATTTTAAATTCGTCTACTAGGTCGTCCATCTGGACGACCTTACAGACGACTTAATTAAGTCGTCTACTAAGTCGTCCATCTGGACGACCTTTCAGACGACTTGTAATAAGTCGTCTGGAAAGTCTTCCAGCTGGACGACTTGTAATAAGTCGTCTGGAAGGTCGTCCAGAAGAATTGAGTTAGATATTTGAACAAAAAGAGCTGGACGACCTTCCAGACGACTTATAATTAAGTCGTCTATTTAGTCTTTTTGTTCAAATATCTAACTCAATTCTTCTATTTACTGCAGACCCGCGTGATCAACTTTGTCCAGAAAGACATTAGTGAAATGTGGCCAAAATGGGACTCTGAGGTTGATAACTTGCCCGCGGAGAACATCATTAAACTCATGTATGATCGGAGACCGTGGAAGTGGACCATATATTGCTGGGAAGTCACTGGTACTAAGGTCTATACACAACCTAAAGAGGCTCCATCGAAGAAAGCTAAAGAGATAGAGATGGTTGTGGTGGAGGAGGAGGAGGATGAAGACAATCCAAGACCTCTGAAGAAAGCTCGTAAAGAGGCTCCTAAAGAGGCTCATAAAGAGGCTCCTAAAGAGGCTAGTGAAGAGGCTAGAGAAGAGGAAAGTTGGATGACCAAACAGGGGTTGGAAAAAATGTTCAAGGACGTAACTGACTGCATGAAAGAAGGGTTTAGGAAGTGCATCAGGGAGATTAGGAAGGTGTCCGATAGGTTGGAAGCTGTCATGTCCCCGATCCTCGATAGGACCGTGGGACGGACCATGGTACATGGAGACGCACCAAGTCAGGTCGCTAAGCCTGAAATCAGGTGTATCATGGTCCAAAGGGATGGTTAAGTGATTCATAGTACGAGTACTTGACCATCGGAAACAAGAAGGGCGTTAAAGTAAGCTGGACGAGTAAACCGGAAGCTGGAAGTGGTCCGGGGCAAGCTCATCTAGCTGAACCATAAGTGTGGTTAGCTCACCTGAGGTTTGTCTAGCTCACCGGAGCTGAAGGGTTAGCAGGGTCAGCTAGGACAGCTCGGGGTAAGCTCATCTCACCTCGACGGAGTGTTCGGGTCCGGACCTGACTGGTAGAGCTGAACGGTTACCCGGACTGGTCCGACGGTCTGCACATATGTGAAATATGTGACGATGGGACCAATGTCTTGCCCATCGATCTGGGACGTCCCACAAGGGAAGGGGAGGTTCCCTCCGTGCCTAGGAACTGTCCCAAAGGGACAGTTAGTGGGATACACGCGAAACGGTGCCAAGGGCAACCGTTCGGTCCGTTCTCTCTCATCTCGTACCGGTTCGCCTAATTGGAAGTTGGCAATCGAGATCTCTATAAATAGAGAGTCTCTGACTTCGAGAAAGGCATCAGAACACTCAGGCGAAGCCCTGGCAAAATCATAACAGAGATAAACAGAGAGAAAGAGAGAGACGGTCCGTGAGAAGCTTTATCCGACCAAGGGGTTACCGGAGCAAGATCATTCGGTGGCAAGACATGGAAACTCGTCAGAGGGATCACGAGAAGGATAAGGAGAAGGAGAAGACTCCGGCTCCTGAAGAACGAACGCCTAAGGTCAGTGATGCTCTCCATGGTTCATCCTCCTTCACACGGTTAAGTCCGGACTGGTGTGATGGGTCGATTGTTCTGGAAGCATCCTTTCTGTCTAATCTTTGTATTCATCTTACTTCTTCTTTATTCTGATCGAGTCTATGGGTTCAGACTCGTAGAGGCAAACCTCTGCCTCAGTTGGTATGGAGGAATTCCTCCATGGCCGTGGTTTGAGAGGTACAGTCGGATCTCATAGTTCCTGGTGGGCTTGAGGGGATCCGATGATTGATTCTTCTTATTGAGTATTTATAAGGATTTATCATGTATAGAATTGGTATTGATCGATTAGTTCTAAGGGGATTGGATTGTGTCCGGTTCGGTGAATCAAGGTCGAGATCGTGGTGATCGAGACCGGTTCTGTGGAATCCGATTCGGCCAATCTCTTAGTTGAGAATTATCATGAGTTTACATGAATTTTATTGTATTTTCCCATGTATATTCGTGAAGGCCATTTTCTGGTCCGACACGGTTTGATAGCTTAGGATAGGATCCATCCATGCAATTGATTGGTATTGTGGTTGATAAATCTAATCAAGTGTTTGTGTGTGTTGTTTGATGGATCCAGATAGCAAAGGTGATCGTGGGAAAGCCAAGGAACCGTGAGGAACCTAGCCGTGGATGGGATGTGTGTGTGGAAGACAAGTCTTTTGTAGCATTGGGTTTATGTAGCCTATTGTGCAACCTTAGTTATTATGACTTAGCCTAGTGTGCATTTGAACGTATGAACGAATGAATGATTGTATGACTACATTGTTTTATATATATAAGATAACGTTTGCCTTTAATCCGTTGTGCATTGATCATGTTGAATGAATGAACCTCAAGTAATGTAAAACACTTAGAAAAATATGGCTTAGGATTGTCACTCAACCAAACGAACTGACTGATGATCTTAAGTAAGACTGCGGTTCGGTTGGATTAAGGAAATCCAGGATCGGGTCTTACAAGTTGGTATCAGAGCATGCTTGATTCTAGGATTTGTTGGGTTATGGTGCACACACACATCCGGCTAAGGGTACTTGCGGTGAGGCTATGGGTTTAGCAATAATTGATTGCTTGTTGTGATTATCTTTAAGTGTGTAGAGGTTAAGTATTACAGTTGTAAACTAATCTCTTGTTTGTGTTGTTATTCCTAAGGGAACGAGGAAGAAGTCTAGGAAGGCTAAGGAAGCTGCTGGTGGATCCGGAACGGTGGTGGCTGAGATAGCCACTGAAACACCCGTGTTACCTACCGTGGATGGAACGGTGAACACAGTGACCAGATTACCACAGGGACCAATCCTACCTGGTGAACCACGTGTGGAGATTCCTGAAGATCAGGACTTGATGGATCAGGAGGAGGATGCTGAGTCTTCTCATGCTGGTGATCATGAGGATCAGGACGGTGCTGCGGATGGAGGCAGAACCGGACCTGAGACTGTGGTAACCGGACCTACCATGAAGGAGGTTTTGGATGCCATGAAGGCCATGGGAGACCAGTTGATTGCTTTGACACAAACATTCACCCCGTTGGTGAATTCGTCTGTGGGTCAGGCTAACCCTCCGATTCGTACCACCACACGGACCCGAGCCACGCGTACCCGACGTACCGCGGATGTGGTGGAAATCGATCCACCCGTGATAAGAGTCCATAAGGTCGATTACCTTAAGGTACTCGAACACATTTCCAAATTGGGTACTAAACACTTTGCTGGAAGTGTGGATCCCATTGAGGCTGACGAGTGGAGAAGTCGACTGGTTCGTAACTTCAGTTCTACTCGTTGTCCGGAGGAATACAAGAGGGACATAGCAGTCCACTTCTTGGAAGGTGATGCTCACAACTGGTGGTTGGCTCTGGACAAGAGAACCAATGGCACCATTGAACGTTTTGCGGACTTTGAGGTTGAGTTCAACCACAAGTACTTCCCTGCTGAAGCATGGGATCGATTGGAGTCTAAGTTCTTGGACTTGACTCAAGGACGCAAGACGGTTCGTGAATATGAAGAAGAGTTCAACCGGCTCAGAAAGTATGTGGGAAGGGAATTGGAGGATGAAGCCGTACAGGTCAGAAGGTTCATCCGTGGGCTAAGGCCAGACCTGAAGACGTAATGCTCTGTCCGTACCTTTCATACGGTGTCTGAACTGGTAGAGAGGATGGCAATCCTCGAGGCTAACATTGCTGAGGAAGCAAAACTGAAACCACGGAGCCACACGACTCCGGTTGGGTCTGGTGGTGACCGGGAGAAAGAGGGACTCGACTGATGAGGGTAAAACCTCGAGTGGTAAGTCAGAGTGCTCTAAGTGTGGGAGACGCCATGGTGGTGAGTGCTGGAAAGCCATGGGAGCTTGCACCCGCTGTGGTAAGATGGATCATTCGGCTCGGGACTGTCCTAACCCTGCTTCCAACAGTGGTTCTGCCACTTGTCACGGTTGTGGTAAAGTGGGACACTACCGTAGGGATTGTCCCAAGAACCCACCCGGTACGGATAAGGGCCGTGGAGAGTCGAGCAAGCCGAACCAGAACCGGAACCAGCCATCCGCACCAAGGGTGTACGAGTTGTGCAAGGACACGGATGAGACTGGGCCATTCCAATCGATCACGGGTAATAGTTTCTGTAAACTTGATCTTTTAAATTATGTAGATTGCATGGTATGGAATCTAGAACGGATTAGGATACTTTGTATGGACCTTGTGTAGGAACCTTAAGTATTGGTGGTGTGGAAACACACGTATTGTTTGACACTGGAGCTACACATAGTTTTGTGAGTCCAGGATTGATTGGAAAAGGATTATTCCAATTGAGTGATGGGAATGAACCCTGCAAGGTGAGAGGGGCTGGTGGCCATGTTATGAACTCACTTGGGCTGGTAAAGGGAATCCCGGTATTGATCACGGACAGGGAGATGCCTGTAGATCTGATTGTAGTCCCCCTTGAGAATCACGAAGTGATATTGGGTATGGACTGGCTTGGGAAGCATCGGGGCACTCTGAATTGTCACCGGGGAAGGGTGCAGTTTGATACAGGGTGTGGAAGTCCGGTCTGGTTCCAAGGAATGTGTTCGACTCCTGGGTTGAAAGTGGTCTCAGCACTCCGTGCGGAAAGGATGCTGTTGGATGGTTGTGAGGCCTATTTGGCTACCATCACCACTAAGGAGTGCATGGGGGGGTGGTGACCCGGAGGGAATACCGCTGGTTAGGGAATTTGGGGATGTGTTCAAGTCGCGACAGGGTGTTCCACCTGATAGGGCTGATCCATTCAAGATTGAACTGGAACCAGGGACGGCTCCTTTGTCCAAAAGTCCGTACCGCATGGCTCCTGCTGAAATGGCAGAGCTGAAGAAACAACTGGAAGAGTTGTTGGATAAGGGTTTCATACGCCCTAGTGTATCACCTTGGGGAGCTCCAGTCCTCTTTGTGAAAAAGAAGGATGGAAGCTTTAGGTTGTGCATTGATTATAGAGGATTAAACCGGGTCACTGTGAAGAACAAGTACCTGTTGCCTCGGATTGATGAGTTGTTGGATCAACTCAGGGGAGCCAAGTGGTTTTCCAAAGTGGACTTGGCATCTGGGTATCATCAGATTCCGATTGAGCCTAATGATATCCAGAAGACAGCATTCCGAACACGGTATGGTCACTTTGAGTTTGTTGTGATGCCGTTCGGATTGACCAATGCACCGGCTGCTTTCATGAACATGATGAATGGGGTGTTCAGAGAATACTTGGACGAGTTTGTGATCATCTTCATTGATGATATACTCGTGTATTCAAAGACCAAGGAAGATCATGAAAAGCATCTCCGGGCAGTGATGGAACGCTTGAGGGAGCAGAAACTCTTTGCTAAGTTAAGCAAGTGTAGTTTTTGGCAGAAGAGCATTGGGTTCCTTGGACACATAGTGTCGGAGGAGGGTGTATCAGTTGATCCGGAAAAGATCAAATGTATACGTGAATGGCCTCAACCAAGGAATGCCACCGAAGTGAGAAGCTTCCTGGGGTTGGCTGGCTACTACCGGAAGTTTGTGAAAGGGTTTTCGAGTGTAGCTCAACCCATGACACAACTAACCGGGAAGGATGTGAGGTTTGCATGGTCGGACCAGTGTGAGAAGAGTTTCTCCGCACTGAAGGACATGCTGACAAGTGCTCCGGTACTGGTACTACCTGAGGCTGACCAGCCTTATGTGGTGTACACGGATGCATCAATCACAGGACTAGGATGTGTCCTTACACAGCAAGGGAAGGTAATAGCTTATGCATCTCGACAATTGAGAAAGCATGAGGGGAATTATCCGACACATGACCTGGAAATGGCAGCTGTGGTCTTTGCCTTAAAGATATGGAGATCTTATCTTTATGGGGCGAAGGTACAAATACTTACAGACCATAAGAGTCTAAAGTATATTTTCACTCAGCCTGAGTTGAACCTTAGGCAGAGGAGGTGGATGGAGTTTGTTGCAGATTATGATCTGGACATAACTTACTATCCGGGAAAGGCTAACCTGGTGGCTGATGCATTGAGTCGGAGAAGGGCTGATGTATCAGCAGAAAGGGAAGCTGATGATTTGGAGGGGATGGTAAGGTCACTGCGCTTGGATACTCTCACGGGTCAGGAAGAACCCTTGGGGTTAGAGGCAGTGAATCAGGCCGATCTCCTTACTAGGATCCGACAAGCACAAGGCTTGGATGAGAATCTTAAAAGGGTTGCTGCCAATGACAAGACTGAGTACCAAACGGCAAGCAATGGTACCATCTTGGTCAATGGTAGGATCAGCGTCCCAAATGATAAGGGGCTGAAGGAAGAGATTATGAGACAAGCTCATAAGTCTAAGTTTTCAATCCATCCCGGGTTGAATAAAATGTATAGGGATTTGAAGAGGTATTACCATTGGGTGAGGATGAAAACTGATGTGGCCGAATGGGTGGCAAAGTGTCCTACTTGTCAACTCATCAAGGCTGAACATCAAGTTCCCAGTGGGTTGCTTCAGAATCTACCTATACCGGAGTGGAAGTGGGATCACATCACCATGAACTTTGTGACTGGGTTCCCCACCACTCGGAACAAAGAGGATGCAGTGTGGGTCGTGGTAGACCGTCTGACTAAGTCAGCACACTTCCTTCCCATACGTAAGGGATATGGTGTAGATGAGATCGTAAGGATCTACTTGGACGAGATAGTACGGCTGCACGGTGTACCAGCAAGTATTGTCTCGGATAGGGATCCGAGGTTCACATCTTATTTCTGGCAAGCTTTTCAAAAAGCTTTGGGGACCAGAGTAAATATGAGTACGGCATATCATCCTCAAACGGATGGACAGTCTGAGAGGACGATCCAAACTTTGGAGGATATGCTAAGGGCATGTGTCTTAGACTGGGGCGAGTCTTGGGAAAGACACTTACCTTTAGTGGAGTTTGCGTACAATAACAGTTTCCATACAAGCATTGGTATGTCACCATATAAAGCCTTGTATGGTAGACCTTGCAGGACACCCCTATGCTGGACCCAAGTGGGGGAGCGTAGTATGTTGGGTCCTGAGATTGTGGAAGAAACCACAGAAAAGATACACATGGTCAGAGACCATATGAAGGCAGCACAAGATCGCCAAAAGAGTTATGCTGACAAGCGTAGAAAACACTTGGAGTTTGAGATTGGGGATCTTGTGTATCTCAAGATGATTACCTTTAAGGGTAGGACCAGGATTTCTGGGAGAAAGAAATTGGGTCCAAGGTACTTAGGTCCGTTTAGGATCATTGAACGAGTGGGAGCAGTGGCATACAAGTTGGATTTGCCATCGAAGATGGATGCTTTCCACAATGTGTTCCATGTGTCCCAACTCCGGAAATGCCTAACGGAGCAAGAGATAGTATTGCCTGAGATTCCTGACGATCTGGGTAAGAACCTGACCTTAGAGACAAGGCCGGTTCGGATTGTAGATCGATCAGAGAAGGCAATGAGAAAGAAGACCGTATCCATGGTAAAAGTGGTATGGGAATACAATGGTAAAGACCTTATCACTTGGGAAACGGAAGCAAGGATGAAAGCTGAGTACCCGGAATGGTACAATCAGTTTTATCATGATGAGATCTCCAACTTGGATTCGGGGACGAATCCTTTGTTAGTGGGGGAGACTTGTCATGTCCCCGATCCTCGATAGGACCGTGGGACGGACCATGGTACATGGAGACGCACCAAGTCAGGTCGCTAAGCCTGAAATCAGGTGTATCATGGTCCAAAGGGATGGTTAAGTGATTCATAGTACGAGTACTTGACCATCGGAAACAAGAAGGGCGTTAAGGTAAGCTGGACGAGTAAACCGGAAGCTGGAAGTGGTCCGGGGCAAGCTCATCTAGCTGAACCATAAGTGTGGTTAGCTCACCTGAGGTTTGTCTAGCTCACCGGAGCTGAAGGGTTAGCTGGGTCAGCTAGGACAGCTCGGGGTAAGCTCATCTCACCTCGACGGAGTGTTCGGGTCCGGACCTGACTGGTAGAGCTGGACGGTTACCCGGACTGGTCCGACGGTCTGCACATATGTGAAATATGTGACGATGGGACCAATGTCTTGCCCATCGATCTGGGACGTCCCACAAGGGAAGGGGAGGTTCCCTCCGTGCCTAGGAACTGTCCCAAAGGGACAGTTAGTGGGATACACGCGAAACGGTGCCAAGGGCAACCGTTCGGTCCGTTCTCTCTCATCTCGTACCGGTTCACCTAATTGGAAGTTGGCAATCGAGATCTCTATAAATAGAGAGTCTCTGACTTCGAGAAAGGCATCAGAACACTCAGGTGAAGCCCTGGCAAAATCGTAACAGAGATAAACAGAGAGAAAGAGAGAGACGGTCCGTGAGAAGCTTTATCCGACCAAGGGGTTACCGGAGCAAGATCATTCGGTGGCAAGACATGGAAACTCGTCAGAGGGATCACGAGAAGGATAAGGAGAAGGAGAAGACTCCGGCTCCTGAAGAACGAACGCCTAAGGTCAGTGATGCTCTCCATGGTTCATCCTCCTTCACACGGTTAAGTCCGGACTGGTGTGATGGGTCGATTGTTCTGGAAGCATCCTTTCTGTCTAATCTTTGTATTCATCTTACTTCTTCTTTATTCTGATCGAGTCTATGGGTTCAGACTCGTAGAGGCAAACCTCTGCCTCAGTTGGTATGGAGGAATTCCTCCATGGCCGTGGTTTGAGAGGTACAGTCGGATCTCATAGTTCCTGGTGGGCTTGAGGGGATCCGATGATTGATTCTTCTTATTGAGTATTTATAAGGATTTATCATGTATAGAATTGGTATTGATCGATTAGTTCTAAGGGGATTGGATTGTGTCCGGTTCGGTGAATCAAGGTCGAGATCGTGGTGATCGAGACCGGTTCTGTGGAATCCGATTCGGCCAATCTCTAAGTTGAGAATTATCATGAGTTTACATGAATTTTATTGTATTTTCCCATGTATATTCGTGAAGGCCATTTTCTGGTCCGACACGGTTTGATAGCTTAGGATAGGATCCATCCATGCAATTGATTGGTATTGTGGTTGATAAATCTAATCAAGTGTTTGTGTGTGTTGTTTGATGGATCCAGATAGCAAAGGTGATCGTGAGAAAGCCAAGGAACCGTGAGGAACCTAGCCGTGGATGGGATGTGTGTGTGGAAGACAAGTCTTTTGTAGCATTGGGTTTATGTAGCCTATTGTGCAACCTTAGTTATTATGACTTAGCCTAGTGTGCATTTGAACGTATGAACGAATGAATGATTGTATGACTACATTGTTTTATATATATAAGATAACGTTTGCCTTTAATCCGCTGTGCATTGATCATGTTGAATGAATGAACCTCAAGTAATGTAAAACACTTAGAAAAATATGGCTTAGGATTGTCACTCAACCAAACGAACTGACTGATGATCTTAAGTAAGACTGCGGTTCGGTTGGATTAAGGAAATCTAGGATCGGGTCTTACAGAAGCTGTGGAGAAGAAGGTTGGTATCACCAATCAGGCTACCACTCAAGACAAACAGCCTACACCTCAACCCAATCAGACAACCCCTCAAGATAAACAGCCTCCTCCTCCTACCAAACAGGCTACTCCTCAACCCAATCAGACAACCCCTCAAGATAAACAGCATCCTGCTCCTACCAAACAGCGTACTCCTCTTAAGAAACAGTCTCCTGCTCCTACCAAACAGCCTCCTCCTCCGACCAAACAGCCTCCTCCTACCAAACAGCCTTCTCCTCAAAGGAAACAACCTCCTCAAACGAAACAGACTACCTCTCAAGCCAAAGAGGTTAGTATCAACAAGAATTAAGTCGTCTAGGGTTAACTAGTTGTCCAGACGACTTAAAAAAAAAGTTGTCTGGACGACTAGTTGACCCTGGACGACTTAAATGTAAGTTGTCTGGACCACTAGTTGACCCTGGACGACTTAAATGTAAGTCGTCCAGGGTCAACTAGTCGTCCAGACAACTTTTTTTTAAGTCGTCCAGGGTCAATTAGTCGTCCAGACAACTTTTATTTAAGTCGTCCAAGGTCAACTAGTCGTCCAGAAAACTTTTATTTAAGTCGTCCATGGTTAACTAGTGTGCAACTTTTATTGCAGAGATATTTGCCGGAGGATACATTCGATGAGGGTTTCTCGGTAAATAAAGCAGATGGTGTCTCCTCCAAACAAATTGTTGCTGTCACTTCCACTGACCAACCAAGCCTCGCTTCCACCGATCAACAACAGAGCCTCTCTTCCACCTCCCAACCGAGCGTCGCTTCCACTGATCCAAGCGTTTCAGCACCAGAATCAAGCGTTCAAGCCAGAGAACCGAGCCTGGTTGTATTGGACAAAACAACTCCCCCTGCTACTGTGCGTGGAAGGAGTGAATGAGCGAAGAAACCTGCTCCCACGCAGTTATCTCCTTATACGGCAGAGAAAAATAAAGATAAAGTGGCAGCGTATAAGCCATTTCCGCCAGTAAACAAAGAAAAGCTGAAGGCTCTCGCTGATTGGTTGAAAACTGATCCGTAAGTGATTGCTTTACCCAAAACTGATTGCTTTTTTGCTTGATTTAGTGTACCAAAACTGAATGCTTTTTTGTTTGCAGTCATTATTACACTAAGAAAGAGGACAAACCACGTACATCACCAACTTGGTGGTATCGCATCCTCCGGACAGCCAAAGAATGGCTGGAAGACTGCGTAAGTCTTCTTAAATATAGGTCGTCCGGACTTAAATATAGATCGTCCAGAAAGTCGTCTACGTGGTCGTCCAAGTAGACGACTTACCAGACGACTTAAATATAAGTCGTCTGGTAAGTCGTCTACTTGGACGACCACGTAGACGACTTTCCAGACGACTTATATTTAAGTCGTCTGGTATCTTCTAACTTGTATTATTTTATATGCAGCATATAGATGCTTGGATTAATGTGTTGAGGCAGAGGTATCAGGAGAAACCACAAGCTTTTAGGAGCGAGTGAATGTGCTTCCTGGATCACAACTTTTCCCAGTCTTGGAGAGAACAATATCACATCTTCAAAGCCTCGGAACCTGATCACAAAGGAATAGGGAGAGCTCTACCTGGTGGGGCGTGGGCTTTTTATGAAGGATCAGTACCTTCATTTTGCCAATCAATGAAGAAGTGGGGGGAGGACGTTGATGATATCTATGCGCCAGTGAACTTGAACAACAAGCATTGGGTTGCTATTTGGATATCGATCCCTAAGAGGCACATAGTCGTCTGGGACAGCATACCTTCAACGTCGGTACCAGAAGCATGGAATGAGATAATGCAGCCTTTTCTCGAGATGGTCCTTTATCTGCTTGTTGAGTGCACTCCCAACGAAGAATTACGGGCTGCACGCGGGTTGGAGCCATACACCTATGAGAGAGCGGTGCAAGGAATACCCACGGCCAACAATGGTGATTGTGGCGTGTACGCTCTAAAGTACATTGAATGTCATGCTCTTGGGGTCCCCTTTAACCCTAAAGACTTTGCTAGGGCCAACGTGAAGAGTATGAGGGATTGTATGGCGGTGGATATATGGACGGAGCTTCTTGATCAGCATTTGAAAGAAAATGTGGATGGTGATAGATTTGTGGGAATGTATGATTAGCTGTATAGATTTGAACTTGTCTCTTGTATAGATTTGAACTCCTCTTGTATAACTTTGAACTTGTCTGTTGTATATATTTGAACTTGTCTTTCCTTGTATATATTTGAACTTGTCTTTTTTTTTTGAACAACTTATATTTGAACTTGTCTTCCCTTCTATATATTTGTAAATTTATAAGTCGTCTGCAAGGTCTTCCATCTGGACGACTTACAAATAAGTCGTCTTGAAGGTCTTACAGCTGGACGACTTACAAATAAGTCGTCTGGAGGGTTTGGACGACTTACAGTTAAGTCGTCTGGAAGGTCTTCCAACTGGACGACTTACAAATAAGTCGTCTGGAGGGTTTGGACGACTTACAGTTAACATTTTGCACATCTAGAATAAAAGTTCACATAGAAAACCATTCAAGTTGTACAAACCAAAATACATAAGTTGATAAGTTGCTAATGAAACAAAAGGAAACAAGTTAAGATGATAGAGAGGAAAGACCGCAAAAGAAGAGAACACAGTTAAGTCGTCTGGAAGGTCGTCTAGCTGGACGACTTATATATAAGTCGTCTGGACGGGTAATCAAGAATAGTAGACTAAAATTAAGGTCGTCTGGACAACTAGTCATCTGGTTGTGTACATTGTGGTTTCGTATGGCCAGTTTCCTTGCAGTTTGAGCATCTCTGTGCCCTGTGTTTTTTCCTGGATTTGTGTCCTCTCATCCTAGATAGCTCCAACCAAGATTGCCATCTTGATTTCTTCTGTCTCCCCGGACCACGCTTTACTTCTGGAGGAAAGCATTCTCGTTCCTCAATATGTTGTGACACCACAGGATATATATTCTCAAAGTATCCTGAATAAAGATAATCCTTTGAGTATAGTGGACATACAAGTGTGGAGATATGCAAACCAGCTTTTGTTCCAGCAGCTATAGCATGAGAGCAAGGTATTTTCTCCACTCTATAGACACCACAATCACACTTTGCATGTTCCAAATCAACCACACAGTCCATTTTGCCACCTTTGACAAAGAATTTCCATCCATCAATTGGTTGGACCGTCATCGTATCCGCTATCTCTGTTCGAACATCAAGCAAGTATTCAACACCCCAGCTATGTGGAGTTGTGAGACTCAAAGCATCTTGTCTCCTTTTCACATACCATTTTCCAAACTTCTGCCTTATGAACTCCAGCAGGAACGTAATCGGAAATCCTCTTGCTCGCTTCAGTGCGGAATTAATAGATTCAGCGATGTTGCTTGTTTTTATGTTGAACTTGTTCCCCTTACAATAAACCCTTGACCATAGGCTGACGTCGGCATTCACCAAATACGTTGCAAGTTCCGGGTTCGCACTCCGTATCTCAGCCATGTACCGGTCAAAATCGTAAACCGTGTGAGCATAAGCAGCCCCTTTCACCAAGTACATGAGATGTTTCCCTTTAAACTTTTTGACAATGTTATCTTGAAGGTGATAATAACATATTCCTCTTCTTGCCCAAGGAAACACTTTATCACACGCACTTTTAATGGCTGCGTGCCGGTCGGAGACTATCATCAGAGGCTTGTCATCAGATATACAACTAGCCAATTTTGTGAAAAACCATTCCCAAGAAGGATCATCTTCAGCATCCATGATCCCAAAAGCCAATGGGAATATCTGAAAATTGCCATCTTGTGCGGCTGCAACTAACATAACACCTCCAAACTTTCCACTTAGGTGAGTTCCATCCACCACAATGACCCTTATCTGAAACTTAAAACATTTGATAGAAGCTCCAAAAGAGAGAAATAGATACTTAAATCTTTTAACAGAATCAAGTTCTATAGCCGTGATTGAATCAGGATTTGCAATGGAGATTTGCTCGAGATATGATGCCAGACGCGATTACCCTTCTTCTGCTGATCCTCTCACCAATGTTTGTGCATATAACAGTGCTCTGTATGAAGTGGTGTAATCAAGCTCCATGCCAAACATGTTCTTCATTGCATCAGTGATATGCTGCGGAGTTATCCCATCAATGATTCCAACACGATCAATGAAAAGACTACCAACATACTTCAGAGTACAGTGTCTCCGCTGAGCGATTCGGTCTCCGATTGAGCATAAATGTTTTTCCACATACTTTGTTACCCAAAACGTGTTTGTCCCATGTTTCACACTCGCTCTGATCTTCCATCCACAACCGCTAACCCGACATCTTGCCACAATGAGAGTTTTCGTTGATTTGTATATTCTGAAAGAAAACCTACCCCTCACTGCTGCCAACCGCAGCTCTGAAAGCAGTGCATCCTTGCTAACAAAACTCTGGTTGACATAGATACTGGTACCATCCGATTTTCCTCCTTCAATATCTTTTGACTTAGCATATGTCTTTTCGATTTCTTCAAAACAAATATTATCATCATCTTCCTCGTCTTCATCTTGAACCTTTCCATAAAGACTGTAATCCCCACCATTCTGATTTGTTTCACCAACAGTAGAGTTATCAGCATCCTCCTCCCCATTTTCCTCCTCCCCATCATCCTCCTCATTTTCCTCATTATCACCAACATATTCTTCCCATTCATCAGCTTCATCATTATCACCAACATCTTCCTCCCATTCACCAGCTTCATCATCACCAACATCTTCTTCCCATTCACCAGCTTCATCATTATCTCTTTTCTCTGAAACCGTTTCCACCTTGCTGCGGCTTGATACACAAAGGCATACTCTATACGTTTTGAGTATCTCGAGCAAGTTTCGAACTTGTCTATCACTTGTAACATGAATGGAAGGACTGCCTGGAGCCATCATCATTTCTGCTGGTAATGAGTAGCTAATCTCCACAGTCACTGTTCTCATGTCCAGGTTATAATCTTCTTGAGCCATTGCAACAAGTTCAGCATGTGTTGAATCTTCATTCAATAAAAACAATATTGCTCCTTTGAAATCATCAACCACAAAATCCCAACGGAAATCTCCAAACAACCATTCTCCATACACTGCATGTAACTGAAAAATCATCTGCAAATATTCAAAATAAAACACATTAGTAAACATAGAGAAAATGAAGAAGTTCAATAAACATTGCTGCAGACGACTTAGAATTAAGTCGTCCAGAAGACTTTAAGATAAGTCGTCTAAAGAGGTCACTTTTGCAATTGAAAATGAAAAGGGACGACTTAATTCTAAGTCGTCCAGCTTTGTTTGTTAAAAAAAAAAAACTTCAGACGACTTATATTAAAGTCGTCTACGAGAAACGGGTTAGTTTTGCATTTGACCGAATCGTGTCAGATCTTTGACTATTTCTGGACGACTTATAATTCAGTCGTCTCTAGGAAAGTTAAAATATCAATAATTTATTCAAACTAGACGACTTAAACGTAAGTCGTCCTAGGTTAGTTTTGTAATTGAAAAATAAAACTTGAAATTTAACTTTCTCCAGACGACTCAAATTAAAGTCGTCCAGATAGACGACTTAATGTAAGGTCGTCCGGTTTAAGCAAGGTTTGACCAGAAAATTGGGAAAGATTCTCGACGACTTTGCTTTCCCCGGACGACTTTAAATTAAGTCTTCTGGTGGGACGACTTTATATTATGTCGTCTGGTAAAAGTTAAATTATGAAGTTTTATTTTTCAATTACAAAACTAACCTAAGACGAGTTACACGTAAGTCGTCTAGTTTAATAAAATATTGAAATTTTAACTTTTCCAGAGACGACTGAATTATAAGTCGTCCAGTAATAGTCAAAGATCTGACACGATTCGGTCAAATGCAAAACTAGCCCGTTTCTCGTAGACGACTTACATATAAGTCGTCTGGAGTTTTTTTTTTAACAAACAAAGCTGGACGACTTAGTTTAAGTCGTCCGTTTGACCAGAAGACTTATCAGCAAGTCTTCTACATACAGATGACATACTAGTAAGTCTTCTATGCGAACAGATCTTGAAAAAAATTAAAATTCGTAACTTAAACTAGGTTGAGATGACTTCGTTTGCACACAAGGTCTTCTCCAACCACCCAGAACCTCAAACGAAAGCAATCGTAAGTCAAAACGAAAGAAATATGGCTCTGTCAACCATAAAATATTTTGAATCAAAAGCTTGAGTTTTTTGGATGAATATGGAGAGAAAGTGAAAGAAATGTTATTTTTAGTTCATAACAATTGAAACAGAGAGAGTATAAAGAGATTTACGTGCATTAAAATGCATTAAAAGCTCCAAACAGTTAGTACAAGGTTGTTGGGACTATTCATGGTAGTGGAACTATTGTAAATACTTGAAGAAGATGAGGTTGAGACAGTAAAGAAGCCATTTTCGATAAATGGAAGGTAATGGCATTTTCGTAGATAAAATGCAAGTGTGGGGTGAAAATCTCAAAAAAAAAGGAGTCAAAAGAAAATGTTAGTTTTCTGTTTGACTCCAAGTTTTGAGTCACTTTTGCAAAAAGCCCAATCATATATATATATATATATATATATATATATATATATATATATATATATATATATATATATATATATATATATATATATATATATATATATATATATATATATATATATATATATATATATATATATATATATATATATATTCTATAAGTGTATATGAATTGTTCAGAATAGTAATAAATAAAGCAAAATTATTGAATTCATCAAAATTTGACATATTTTAAATATTAATGAAATATAAATAAATAAAATTGATATTATATTTCTAACTACATAAATAAACAACAAGCTTATGTTGCTTCACATAATCATCATTTGTCTCAATACTTTTAAACTCAATTTTAAGACGAAAACATTCTCTATTTTAAGATCGAGGAGACCCTAGTGTATATTGAATGTAAACTCGGGTGTATATCGGTGTGTACACATGATGTGCATCGGTGTACACCACCATCTGTGTACACCGGTGCATATTTGTGTACAACTGGTATGCATACACCACATGCACATTATTGTACACTGGGAGGTCTATGGGGTGTACACTGAGGTGTGCATCAGATTATAACCGAGGTGCTGAAAAAAAGACAATGATAAAAATATTATATCTTTAGAGTTTCAAAATAAATAAAAATATAATATATGGTTGTAGATGTAAAAGTTTAACTTATGTTAATAAATGAATTTTTGTATTCAAATAGTTTATAGTTTACGAATTTTAACCCATTTTAACGATGAGTGATAAATTATTAAAATAAAACAATTTTGAAAACAAATATTTTTTAAAAAAATTACCTATTTAATAAAATTTTTCCTTATTTAATTTATAAAGCACTTATATTTTTATATAATAGAGAATATAATTATAATTGTGACAAAAAAAAGAGAATATAATTATAAAATTTATAAAAACAAATTATATAAGTTTTATTTTTTTATTTTAGAATACAATTTTAAAATTATCATTCATTTATGACATTTTTATATTACATAATTAATAATGAAATATAAATAAAATAAAATTGATATTATATTTCTAATTACATAAATAAATAAAAATTTCAAAATAAATAAAAATATAATATATAGTTGTAGATATAAAATTGTAATCTATGTTAATAATTTTTTTTTTGTATTCAAATAGTTTATAGTTTACCAATTTTAACCAATATTAAAATGAAACAATTTTTTTAAAAAAAATAAAAAACAATTACCTATTTATTTTTTTTCTTATTTAATTTATATAGCACTTCTATTTCTTATATAATAGAGAATATAATTATAGAAATTTTAAAGTTAACATTTATTTATAGCAATTTTATATTACTAATTATGAAATTAATTAATATTTTATTTTCTTAACATTTTTAAACATTTAGGTAATGTTTTGTTAGATTCTTTCTCAATAGATTTTGTTATAATTAAAAATAAAATTCAAAATTATAGTTGGTTTATTATTAATGTAAATAATCAAATATGTCATATTAACTAATTCTTTAAGTGGTCTTTAACTTGTTAATAATAGACAAAAATAAAAACCTTAAATTAATAGATTAGATTTCTGATATTTGTGCTTTTAATCATATTTAGCATCTCTTTAGATTGCATTAAGGTGTCCACATTGCATATATTTATTAATTTATGTGCATCAGGGTATATTTAATAGTTTTTGGGTCAAAGAGTAAATATCTGAAATATCAAGGACCAGATGTGAAAATTTGCCAAAACTGGCCATTGGTGTCTCACGAGCTTCTGGGAAGAGTGGCCGCGGCGGCGACAGCTACGAACTGGACGATTCCGGAGCTTCAAAACGCCCTATCTGTGGGATTGCTATGAGGATTGAAGCTTGATGAGACAGCGATTTTGTGGAGAAAGGAAGGTCACAACGAGGAGATGGAGACTGGGCCATGGAAGAAGCTTGGTTGCAGGAGATGATGGTGCAACCTTCGTCTTTGTCGAGTCGTCTTCAACCTAATAAGCAATCAGCCTTATTAAACACATGATGAACTCAGCAACGAGAAAATTGGAGAAGAGAGAGAGAGAAATAATAACAGGGAAGAAGACTTTGACTTGGTTAATAGCCATAGTTTCTCAAGTGTGAAAACAATTCAAAGGAGACAATGGCAATTTGGTGAATATGTTATTTAGACAAGATGTATTATGTATTTTCAATAAAACTTGTATAGGGTCAAATAGTATAGCTATCCACTTTCCAAATAAAAACTTAACGCGACCCAAGTTCGATTTCATAACTTGGCTGCGACCCACTTTTCTAATAATCTCAAACAAAACATGTTGCAATGCACATACTTATACCAAGAAAAAAAAAAGAATATGACATGTGAGCTTTCCAGATTTGATTAATCTTGCCAACTTAAATCAAGCACGGACTTTTAACCGACTTTTCTAGTTATATTCCATCTGCGCCGTTGATCAATTTACACATCAACAATTTGAGATCGTAGGATCTCTCTGATATCCTCAAATTTTAAACTGACTCCGATTACCACCAACAATGGTTTCAACATCCTCCACACTATCAACACCCTTATTTTCTCCTTTTAATATTCCACATCATCTTCTCCTCTTTCACCTAATTTATTCAACACCCACTTCATTTTAAACATCTACAATGGTTTGTTCTACAAAATTCAACACCCTACCCCACAACTCTTAGTTCATAATATTTTTTGTTTTTTACAACATAATAATTATATATTAATAATTAACTTAAAACTAAAATAACATAATTTTAATAATATTTATTTAAAATTATTATACTTAGTTTACTTTTTAAATAATACTAAAATTAATATTAATAAAACAATTAAAATTAAGAACATATTTATTTTTTAACTAAGATATTTACCTAATTTTATTTACAAAAATAAGAAACTTATTATTAATAAAACAACTAAAATTAAGAAACTTTATATACAGACGGTACAAACACATGTTATTAAGAAATTTTAAACAAGCGATTCAAAGCACACAAAATAAAAATACATTACTTAATTAGCACAATAGACTCAGTTCAACAATAAAACTCTTAAAAGCACACACAATTTTTTTAACCATGAAACATTCCAAATTTTTCCCATATGTGTTTGACTGTATCTGATTGCAATTCATGATGTACATTTGAATCACGCAACTCAGATCTAGTACGCACATGATTTGTAAATGCTGGTAGCACCTCAATAGAAAATGGTTGTGGTGTACTCGAACCACTTGCCTCAGACTGATCATAATCGGTCCAATGATTTGCAAATGCTGGTAGCACCTCAATAGAAAATGGTTGTGGTGTACTCGAACCACTTGCCTCAGACTGATCATAATCGGTCCAATTCTGAGCATATGTATCTCATTCATCCTCAACAATCATATTATGCAACATGATACATGACCGCATGATGATAACAAGATCTGATATCTCCCACATACGAGCTGGTTCACAAATGATTTTAAACCGAGCCTGTAATACCCCAAATGTGTGCTCGATGTCCTTCTGATACCCTTCTTGATATTTTGCAAATAACTTGTCTGGTTCACTTTGAAAAAGTCGGATTGATTTGATGAAAGTTGGATAAGAAGGATAAATACCATCAGCTAGATAGTATGTCATGTCATATGGGTGATGGTTTACAAAAAAAGAATCACTCTTGGAGTATTACCTTGTTCAACATCATCGAACACTGGCAAACGATCTAGAGTATTTATATATCGTTTAGTGTTCCCGGATACCAGAAAAAGTACATGTCAAATCCATAGATCATGAGATGCAACTGCTTCAAGTATAATCGTGGTGGTTCCCTTATCTCCCCAAGTAAACTGACATTTCCATGCTGTTGTACAATTTTTCCTTTCTCAATGCATGCAATCAATACTCCCGATCATCCCTGGAAACCCCCTCATCTCACTGACATGCAAAATTTTTGCAAGTCATCTTGAGTTGGAGCTCTGAGATACTCTTTCTCATACAATCGTATGATTCCTTTACAGAAACGGCGCAAGCACTCCAATGTTGTAATGCATTCTATTAACGAAAAGAATCGATGAGCATCACTTGTACTATTTATTATGCTTCTTGCATGTGCTAATCATCTCAAGGGCAAAAAGAACTGACCTTGAGCCTTTGATGACTAAAACGAAGATAAATATTATTATTATTTTCTCAGATACCGAGCGCATATGATTAAGGTGAAATTCGTCGACAAAAAAAATGATTAAGGTCAAATCTATTCAAAAAATGGATCTGGTTCCTTTAGGACGATGCAGTTTGAGATCTTAATTCATTTCATCTTTAGTTAAATAAGGTTTATTTTGCCATCTCCAGCAACTTAACTACATAAGTGTGATAAATCAGAATATGTTGGCAGAAAGCTGTTATGTTACTCTAGTGCAATCATGTAATTTCATAGATTATTGATAAGTTTTCAGGACACTACTCTCTATTAAATTCTCAAGCTATCATTAATCGTGTATTTGTATACTATATTTTTCAGTTCGGATGGTATGTGGTATGATTATGAGGTTATATGAATATACTACATTAATAGTCAAAGTGTGGGCTAAAGTAATTTTTTGTAATGATGTGCGGATATAATACTAAATCTTAACTAGCTGGTTGTTGCCATCGAGATATTCTTAAGTGATTGGATATGTTTGTCGGACGAGGGAATCTGAAAGTATAAAATATGAACAGTATCTTGTTGATTTTTTAAATGAAATATAAATTAGCTTCAATCTGGGATTTTGGCTTGCTATGATTTTTTCTCATTACTTTTTTCTTATGTTGTAGGATGTGATGCCGTTCCCTGTGCCTGGTGAGACGATTACGTTGATGCCATTGCTTGGTGAGAGCTTTGTTAAGATGATGGAATCGTTCTTATCCAAACTCCTCCCCAAAGACATGATCTCAGCGATTCAACCTCAGGAGTCTAACCAAATCATGTCTATCACCCCAGCGATGCCACCATCTCACCAAAAACTCATGATCCTCCAAATTTTAATCAACTCCTAGTCACTAAAGCTACTGCAGAGAAAAACAATGAATTGTCATTACCAAGTCTCATATCCAAAAATGAAAAAAACAAACAGAAAACAGATTGTGATAAGATATACGAGAGGATAGAAAACAAATTGTGTATATTATGTGAAGAGAGAGATACACCTGGTCATCAGGATTTGAAGCACAAATGGGTGAAGATTCTCATGATCGAAGGTGCCAGAAAGTGAACCCATCGTTGAAGAAAGCTTGGTCAAATCTGATAAGTATATAACAACTTAAGCTAGAGAAGGAAAAAAGTAGAGCAAAACTAGGGTAATGCTTTAATGTAGATTAAGTGGGAGATAAAATTTACGCTGGATTTCATTTTCATTTTTATTTTCACTATTTTACTCTAACTAATATCAGTCACTTCCAAAGGACATCATTACCCAAGCAGCCTTTTAGGGTACTTAAATTTCTTTTATTTTTTTCCGATTAAAAAAATTATAAAAAAAATCAATCGCGGATTGTTACGTGTTAGGATTGTTACGTGTTAGTGGGACCCACGAAACAGGGCAAACACCAACAGTTAATTAGAGCATCTCCAAAAAGACTCTCTATTTTAGAGGTTGCAAAACTCTATATTTGAAGTTTATATTATAGTCCTTATATTTGTCATTATTAATGTATATCTATAAAACTTTTATTTTACATAGAATACATAATTATGAGTAAAATATATGATCAATTAGTGCATTTGTTAAATTTCTTTTGTAATACTTTTGCAGTTTGAATCTTGTTTTAAAATATTTTAATTCTTATTTAAGGTTTTTGTTTAGTTTTATGTGTAAAACTTAAAATTTATGAAAGAAAATATAAAATATTATGAAATATATTTTTCTAAAAAATATTAAAATGATAAACAACCAAATAACTAAGAATCATAAAATGTAATATGTTGTAAGGATCAAAATGCAAATAATAATGTGAAACTTCAAATTTAAAGTTTTGAATAATGAAACTCTATATTTGAATTTTTACTACTAAAAACTTAAAATTTAAAGTTTTGAAGTTTCTTTTTGAAAATCAAAAACCTTCATATTTGAAATTACAGAGTGTCTTGTGGAGATGATCTTAGGTGACATAAACAATGGTTGTTAATTTTTTGTGGGCCCACCATAAATTTACCGATTGTTTAATTATTTTTTTCTAAACCACTCCTCATAACTAACTCTCGTTAATGCTGGCCCCAGTGGTTTTGCTTTCCACAGTTCCACGGTAAAACGAAAGTTTCGACAAAAGCATCTTTCTGAATATCTTGATTTTCTTTCATCTTCTCATCTGGTAGTATATTTTTAACAACTATTAGCTCATCTGATAGTATTTTTTTAACAACTATTAGTTCATCTGATAGTATAATAATATATACTATTGTTGCAATTATTGTAGAATATTAAAAATCAACCCCAAAAATAAAAAAAAATATAGAACTAACCAAGATAAAGAAAGAAAAATCAAATGAGAGACAAGACTACAAGAGCCCTAATGCTTATGAGCAGAAGTACAAAGAGATTGTGGGATGTAAATATGATCAGAGGGTCTAAACCTCAGCTCACAGCTAAGGTTACATTCGAACTTAACCGATCCTATTGGCCCGACTCGCCATCGAGCCTTTGAGCCACCTTTGAGCTCGAAAGTAATCACATCTTGTTTAACCGCATAGTCTGTGGCGTCAATCATGCTTCGAGTCAATGGTATCGGATACGACTGAACCACGTAATGAGAAGACAATGATTTCTCTTTATCAACTTCAAACTCTCCTTGTTTTAGATACGCAATGGTTCTACCTTCATAGCTTAGCTTGAAACTGGTTTCATCAAACAAGGCGTGAGCCTTACCATTATCATTCTCCGCTTTTATCACAATCGTTATCTGCGTCTGCATAACTCCAACTATATCATACCTGGTCCATAAGAAAAATCATTAATTCAAGTATGAAGATCAAAAAAGGGGGAAAGAGTCTTGGTGGTGGGAAACCGTACTTCAAGAGGTCGAGGTGAGCATACTGGACGCTAAGGATGGGAACTCGAGGATGAATGACCATGTAACCAGCGAAGATTACAATGCCACCAATGATCACAGCAACAGAGATGATGGCACAGATGATGGCTAAACACCAGATGAAAGGACTTGTACTATGACGAGAGGAGAACCTGGTCATTATTATGCGACTCTCGGACTGGAGTTTTGGTTATGGATTGACGAGACAGCATCCGGGCTGGGACACAAGATCTTGTTCTTTTTGGTGGGTGAAGTTTGAGAGAGGATAATTGAATTCAAAAGGATTAGGTACTTAACCTCACCGGTGGAGAAAGTCTTGGTATCTTTCTTTCCCTTGTTGTAAAGGCAAAAAAAATGGGTGTTTGCAAGTAACATACATAATTGTATAAAGTTCTATACAACTTCATATACCTTTAAGGAGTCTTCTACTTATATATACAAAATGTCTAATGTGCATATTCGTTATATGAAAAAACGAAATTCTTAACTTGTAAGTGTTACCAACTTACCTTACGTTTTATTTGCATATTAAATGTTAAATAACAAACCATATAGAAACCATATGTTATATATCTAATGATATGCATTATCCCAAAAGGTTCAATAGTACTTTTTGTTTTTTTTTCTCTCTGCAAAGGAGAACCAACAACATTCTCAACACTAAAGCTCATCATAACAGCAAAAAAGGAACATGAACTTGCCAATATAATATGCCTACTACTAATCTTGAGAGGTTAACATAAAACTAGCTTTTATCCCAAACAAAAAAAAAACTGAATTTGAAAACAGAGGTACGAAAAGGAAGTGCTAGAAGGACGTAGAAAGACAGATATTCACCAGGTTAGAAATGTGTGTTTCTTCCTCGGCCTCTCCCACCAGAATAGTGACCATAAGCCGAGTTTGAGTAGTTGTTGTTGTGGTTGTTATTATATCCGCCATGGTAATTGGTTTGTGCAGCTAGATATGCACCCTGACCCGGTTGTGGTTGAAGTGGCCTTTGGAAATTGTTACCAAATCCCTGAAATAACGTTGAAGAGAACAAAAAGGTGTTCATATTTCTATTTTGAGGAAGAGAAGTTTCACAAATTATGGGTCGGTGAACCTAGAAAGGATGAAACAAACCTGAGGATCTTGTCTCATGTGCTCCGGGAACTGGATGTGTTGCTGTTGTTGTCCGCTTCTTGCCGCTTGGTCAGGTCGATTGCACGAGATTGTATCGAAAAAGTCATCCTTTTTATAAGCAGGCTGCAACAAGTAAACAAAAACGTTGACTGCTTTGTATTCTCTAGATAACGTCAAGAGCTTGAGAATCAGATCTCTATTTCCCTATGACAAAGATAGAAATGAATACCTTTGCCTTGCCTTCTTCGCTTGGCTCAACTGCCGTCTCTTCCCTGTGACTAGTTTGATTGTTTTTCCCGAGGAAGCCCCACAGCTCACTCTTATTGAACTTGTCATTCATCGCCTCAAAATCAAATTCTTCAGTGAACTCAGTGCTCGAACTAGGGATCCAAGACTGCAACACATTTAGAACCAGAAAAAAAAACAAATTAGAAACTGTATAATGTATTATCAGAAAAGATGCAAACAGCAATGGAGCTTGATATGTGAAATTATCAATCTAAGAACTAATATAATCACGAAGAAATCATGCATACGTGTGTGATAATTACGATAGAACATCAGAAATAGGATTTTTTTTTAAAAAAATACCTTATGAGCTGAAACCGGAAGAGGCAGCAAAGGCGCTTGATTTGTAGTGGCAAGACTTCGAGATGGCATCTCTTGACCCCTATGGACCATCGGCTGCCTTGATTGCATTAACGGCTCCATGCCAAAGAATGATTGAGGCGAGTTCGATAAAGGACCAGGAATTACAGGAGCTGAATCAGAAGTCGCAGATGATAAACTATAAGGTACTGATTGGCTATGATGATCAGACTGAGAGTCATAGACACCTTTACCAACAGCCTGGGGTGCAATGGGGTAACTGTTCTGAATATACGGAGCAGAAAGTGGAGCAAGGTTGGAAGGTGAAGAAGCCAGGCCAGGTGGAGTAAGGTGTTGTGCTTGACCAAGGGGAGAAGGGTTAGAAGAGTGTGATAGATTATAAGTAACGTCAGGTGTATGAGTAACAACCTTCGTTGTATCATCTACTAATCCCATGATTGGTGAAGCAAACAAATCTACAATCTGTGCTTGATCATTGTGCTTCGTAGAGGATGATGAAACTGCCTGGTGCATCATACCAAGAGGGACTCCAGTTGGAGCTAGTTTGGTTCCTTGCACAAAAGAAGGCATAGGCATAGGCATAGGCATAGACGGACCAGCATTACTTTGAGTTGTCTGAACCGTATTTGTTGAACCAATAGGGTTTGCTGGTGATTCTGTCAAGCTTCCACCAGTACCTGAAGGAACCGGTGATTGTTGTGCGGTAGGAACCGGTTTACTAGTCAAAGCAGGTCCTCTCCCCAAACCATAACCACTATCGTATCCAGTAGGCGGAGAGCTCACAGCTAGCCTAGAATGAGAGGACTGTAAACAAAAGAAATAAACAAAAATCTTAACATACAAACTCATCATCTTAACAGACAGTTATCCTTATACATGCTTCACATGAATGCCTTTACCTGATTGATGTCCTTTTCACCTTGAATATCCTTTCTTGATTGTGCAGATGGAGAAGGGTTAACTTGCAGATCCTGAAAACACCAGCATCACAAGTCATTATAACTAATCTACAAATTTCTATAATTATCACATAACAAAGATACTAACCTTGATATCACTACCCCGGAAAAGAATGTAATCGTAAACAGCATCAGACGGTGGAACTTGCGGCTTGTCTTTGTTCCTCCCCTCTGTTCCACAAGATCTTACTGCAACAAACCATCCAATAAGTAACATAAAGGAGCATTAACATCAGCATAGCAACACAAGCTAAGTATTTGCCTATACACTCTACAGTAAATGTAAACACAAACTTGAACTGAAACTACTTATAAACGAGAATGTTCAGAGCCTTCGTTTACATCTTCTTGAATCTAAACACCATATCCAGAAAGCAAAATCACTAATCAGATTCCAAAAATATACAAAGCGTAAACATGTACTTAAGTGTTTTCTAGGTCAAGAATACACAAAGCGTAAACATATAAATCTAAATTAGGTTAAATCCGAAAAAAAATCGCAAATAGGTTTTCGAGTCCGTACCGTTCTTCAGACCTAGCGTTGAGTCGTGAACGTTGAGATGATATAGAATGCCTTCGTAGCGGATCTCGGACTTAGAAATTAGACTGATGAAGCTCCCTATGAACGTATCGCCCGGCGACGGAGAAGGTAAAGATGACGGAGATGGCGACGGCGACGAAGAAGAATGGGAACTCTCACTCGCCATTTTTAGAGATTAATCGGTGGGAAAAGAACAAGGGAAACAGCGTGTGCAATCGATTAGGGTTCTTGCTCTCTTTCTCTTCTGTTGCTCTTTTGAAAAATCTCTCTTCTAGCTTTCTCTCAAAACCGTCACCGCTCGAGTTCGTCTCCGTCGTGGTTTTTAAAGGCATCATCTCTGTGCCGTTGATCCATCATTGAGGATATTTGGGCCCTTTCTAAGCCCATTTTCTTTAGATTCACAGTAGTTTTTGATTCATAATCTAAAACCTCGTGAATGTTCTTATATCCAGTGAACTAGGGTACAGTATATTATTTTCTATATGTAAAAGTTTAAAGTTTTAATATATTTTAAATTTTATCTTTTACAGTATACATATAAATGACTTTTCATAAGTTAGATTTTTTTTTTATACTAATCCACCGATTTTTTTTTATGGTGATCATATACAAATAAATTTCATAAGTTAGATTCTTGGCTTATCAATCTTAGTTTTGTTTTTAGATTTCATTAAACTAAAACTACTGAAAATAAATTTATTTGTTTTACACGGTCTTTACATATGGTTATATATTTATATTTTTAATGTATAAGTTTTGTTTAAAATTTTAAATAAATGATATAAAAATAAATTAATTTATTAATTAACTTAACAAAATATAAACTATATTTACATTTAAGTGGTATAAACTAATTTATTAATTCACTTATGAATTGACTAAAAATCATTTAACAAACATATTTTATGGTGATCGTATACAAATAAATTTAATAATTTAGTAATTTGATTAGTTATTTTTCATTGCAATTAATGAATTAAAGTATAATTTGAACATTTAGTTAAAAACTAGATTCACAATTAATTTTTTAAGATTTAAATACTTACATATTTTTATTATTTAGTTCTAAGCTAATTTGAAAAGTTATTCATTTATAATTATGTAATTGGTTTAAAATTGTCATTAACTCTAATACATATAAGTTATTGTTTATCTTTTAAGACTATGACAAAATATAAAACTTTATAAATGAAATTTTACATGTCATGATAAAGAATTAAGACATGTCATCATTTCACTAAGCTATTAGGTGATAACCCGCGTCTTGCACGGAGTGAGTGGTTACAAGAGATTTTTAATTTTAAAAAAAAAATATATATATATATATATATATATATATATATATATATATGAGAAAGTTAAAAGTTATAGTCATAAATATTAGAAATAATGAATATCGAAAAATGTGCATGTATATATAATATAAGCTTATTTGTTTTTGTTTTTTAAAGCCTGTGTAATTGAAATATATTTTTATAGAATTTTTTTATAAGAGTAAACAAAGGATTATATAAATTTATCATGAATTTAGGATAAAACAAAACATAGGCAATAGAATTATTACTTTCATAATATTTTTTTGATTATAATATTAAAAAAAACATAGGTAACAGAAATATAAAATACGAAAAAACAACTATAGAGAAACTAATAAAAAAACTGATAAACCACAAATGATATGAAAAGTGTCTTCAGAACTCATGGTTTGCAATTTTATATAGAGAAAATAAAA
The DNA here is from genome assembly GCA_026261945.1 of Hirschfeldia incana. Taxonomy (NCBI): domain Eukaryota; kingdom Viridiplantae; phylum Streptophyta; class Magnoliopsida; order Brassicales; family Brassicaceae; genus Hirschfeldia; species Hirschfeldia incana. The sequence continues at coordinate 1,568,840 of JABCMI010000033.1, forward strand.
AAATATCAGTTTACCAAACTAAACAAACTTATTTACCAGATTCACTAAACGAATTGATATACCTCTTTTTGAAACCATCAATTTCTGGACCATCATTGGCTTCAAAACTAATTTTGAAAAACCCATCAATGTTAGTCAAGTTCTTTAATCGATCTTATCATTATAAACAAAACAATTTCAGCAAAATATTAAGGGATATCAGCTCCAACACTTTTTTATTTAAAATTAGTACAAGACATTATCTACTCCCTAATTAATTTACAGAAGTTATAACACACTGAGTACAACATATGTATCCAAACATATTACATTAAACTTAGCTGAAATTGTAGAAACTCACATTAGAATCAATGAGAACCATTGCAATGATGATTTGAGAAGCAGAGTACGGTGAAGAAATTTGCTTTCTGCACCGTATTTTTATACGTCTTGGAAGAAAGTTCAGGGTTGATCGGCTTTATGAAATCGTCATAATAGTTTTTTTTCAAAAATTAATACTACATAACTTGCACTCCAATTTTTGGCTAAAAATTCCTAAACTATCGAATGTTAATAAATCAAAGCAACCAAAAATCAATTCCCAATCTACCTTTCTTTTTTTATGTGAGCCTAATTGACAAAAATTATTTCATACGTTTAAAAAATCAATAAATGAAGACTATGAATTGATTCAAAAATTGACACCTAAATTGATTCCACAAATTTAATACCTGAACTGATTACCAAGATTGCAAATTGATTCACCAAATCAATCAACCACTAATCAATCAAACAATTTAACACCATGTAACAATCATATGTAATATATATATATATATATATATATGAACGTATATATAGATTTCTAAAGGCAACGTTTTGAGCAAACAACAAATACATTTCATGTTTGAACATACAAACATTTATTTCAATAATGAAAACATATTCTAAAAATTTTGACTCCACAAAATATCAATTTTTTTTTTCGTTCTCTATTAATGTTGATTCCACGAAAATATTATATCAAGGACGTTTATGTTCGTTTTCTAATAATGTTGCAGTATAATATAAAAATGAAACACATTCTTCTTTGTTGTTTTGTTCATCACAGAAACAAGTAATGATGAAGTCCCGAATTAATATGCTTGGAACGTATGTGATAAACTAATAAAATGCTTTTATATTGTAAATACAAATATAAGAAAACCATATGGGATGTATGCTTTTTTATTACAATAACGAAAACATACTCTCAATTTTTTTGACTCCACAAAGCAATCAAAAGTGTTTTGTTTGTTCTATAATAATGTTGAGTCCACAAAAATATTATATCAAGGACGTTCATGCTTGTTCTCTAATAATGTTGCAGTAAAACAAAAACAAAAAGTCGAAACACATTTTTCTTTGTTATTTTTTTCATCACATAACCTAAGTAATTGTGAGGTCCCATATTAATAGGCTTGGAACATATGTGAGTAATACAATAATAATTTGTTTTATTCTAGACTCAAATATAATAAAATCATGTAAATATAAAGCATTTATAATATATGTTTTATCATAATATGTAGACAGTATGTATATGTAATTAGGTAGCATTTGGTTTTGTTATAATTAGAAAGCATAGAATATAACACATGAGGTACAATTTAATAATCAATGGCACTATATGTAATTAATCTAGTAAGAAGATGGTTTTTAATAAAAGGGTGTGAGAATAATTATGGTGTTGCCACATAGGAAATGACAATTTGGTTAATAACACATGAGGATAAGGTTAGTTTTTAACAATGCTCCTCAAATAATATAAAAAGGATGTTAATTTTTTTAATAATAAATGTGGTTTCACACATAAGCAATTTTTTTTTTTAAAAATGATTTCACAAATAATGTTTACTAGACTTTGACCCGCTCTACCAAGCGGTGTCATTTTTTTTTTTGGTTTGGAGTAAATATTATACATGATTTGCAATACATGTACTAATATAATATTTTGAAAGATAACAGTGCATTTAGTTACATCAATTTTTTTTTTGTGTTATATCATAAATTATATTACCGATATTTATTGGACATCATATACACAAATTTAAAAATTGTATAATTAAATTTATGTATAAAATATCTAGAAAAATCAGTTTTCTGAACTAAATTGTAGAAAAGTAAAATGATTGTCAAACTTCTGTCAAATTTGGAACATATAAAATTAAGATTAAAATTTGTAACAAAATAAAATGAAAATATAAATTTGTTCTAACTGATAAAAAATTACAAATGGGCTTAAGTTTGTGTACATAAATCACACCATTTCAGATGTTTGTTGTTATTTCTGTAAATAAATATTTGTTTTTTAACTGATAATATATGCTTTAAAGTTTTATGTGTTAAATAATTATTTAATAACATTTATAAGCATAATAATTTTATAGTTTATATTTTTAATTTTATTTTTTCTTGTAAACCGTCAATGGTGTTACCACCATATTTAAAATACGATCCTTGCATCCGTATAAAATGTTTTGTTTTCGTGGATCAGAAGTTTATGACAGTGTCTAATTATAATGGTGCATGCAATATATTTATATTGGTAAAGAAGAAGAGTTTGTTCCAAAAAAACAATTACGTGAGTTGTGGGGTAGAATGAGACAAAATATAACTTATATTGTTACATGAATATTTTGTGTATATTATTAATGTTCATTATGTTTATAATATTAGTATAAAATAGAGTAAGTTAAATATTTAGATCGAATTTATAAATTTTTAAAAAGACATGGAAAGCATATGATTAGGAGTAATTATTACTTCACTAATTTTAGAAAAGACAAAAATTATTTAAACTAGAGATTAATCCGCCCTACGGGCGAGAAGTTTACAATAAAATGTATTTTAATTTTATAAAATATTTTAGTATTACTTTAAACTGATCATGATAAATTTGATTTTTTCTAAAATTATATTCTAAATTTGATTTTATTGGCTTGAGTTGAAATAACCAATGACATTTTTTTTAATGAGAGCACAAAAGATTTTAAATAAATAAAGTGAAAATTTTTAATGGTTTATAATTATTCTTTTGATTTTTATATCATTTTGATATAGTTTTATTCTTAGGATATACTATATCTACGGAGGACTTGTCTACTGTGTTTGTATATGTTTTTGTAAAGGGTTCAAATAATAGCTCGACATTCCTCTTCAAACTCTGTATCATCTCACTGGAGCCATCGAGTAAATTATAGAGGGCATCCATGAACCTATGGTTCAAATTTATCAGTAAGGAAAGAACTATTAGTCTGTCGATATATTTTTTAATTCACCAACTTATACCATAATTATTTTAACTTAAAAAAAAAATAGAAACTCACGATTTGTAATACACTTGAATACTACCAACCAAAAACTTTCTCGTTTTAGTGGTTTTTATTCAAATTCAAAGATATTTACATATACATTTTTTGTTGGTAAAATTTAATTCTCTTTTGTAGGGGTTATGTCTAAAATTCAATGCCTAAATGATATTTCAATTAATTAATGATTGCCCTGTCTCAGAAATGAGCCTTTTTCTGAGAAAGAAATGAGCCTTCTTGCATGGAGAGAGGACTTTATAACTATTCAGGGGAGAGCAGTAGCGATCAAAGTTTCACCATTCTGAAAGATTCCCGTGGGGGGTCTTGGCACTTAGATTCATCAAAGCAATCACAGTCTGATATTTTTTATAGATTTATTCCTTATTTGTTACCTTTTCGTGTTTGTAGAGACTTTTTCGAGATCATCAAATTAAGTTGTCTAAATTTTCTTTCTACTTATATTTTGATGCTTTTGAATTCGCTTGCGTAGTGAGTACATAACCTTTTGTAGTTCAGTTCAGTTGAAGTTAAAAAAGTGATTGCTTGCAAATAATAGAAGTATTTCAACACCAAAAGATTAAATATCTCTACATAGAAGTATCTGAAAAACCTGACACCACCTTTCGCTATCTTTTGATTTCTTTGTTAGAAACCAGGCATACCACATTTTTAACACTTTTAAAGCTTCCTCTGCTTCACTTTATGAGCTTCCAGAGCCCAAAGCTAGAGACACAACGTTTCTGCAGCATATAATAAAAGACGAATATCTTAGTTGAGGATCCGAGAAAAGAATATTACGCAGAGAAATGACACGTTGCAAAAAGACGTATTCCCACACAAAATACAAACATACCTTCCTAGAAGAATTTTAAACCACTGAAAGTAATTTAATTGTTATTCTTTCTTTAATTCATCTGCATATATGCTTTCCGTTGTATAGATTCAAGCAAATACGTAGAGGCCGGATAGGTAGATCAGAGATGGGGGACTTTAAGGTACGCAATATCAATCATTTCCATTTTCCAATCTTGTTGTATGAATGGCCCATAATCGCCTATAAAATCATTCACAATGCTTGTATCAAGAAAGGAACAAAAGCAATGAAACATTCACTTCAGAGAGAGAAATAAACATCATTACCATTTTCCTATATTCTCGCCTCAGATAAGCCATGGCCATAGTATGGCAACTGAGCCCAAAGCTGAGTAGTGGACAGCACAATTGAGCCACCAAGAAACATCATCCGACATAATCATGTGTAATGCAACACGTGAAATGTAGGTGCTTGTTGATAAAATACATCAGAATGATGAGGAAGTTGTGCTTCTTTGAGAAACATATTGAAGCTGACACCAAAATCAAGGGTTGTAACAAAAGAGCTGTAAAGGAAAAAAACTTGAGATGAACAATAGAAGGATGATATACCAATGTGATCCTGCAATAGTTTACAGTAGAAAACCTGCAACAACCTGATCATTGAGATGAGTAATTAAGGGAATCGCTTTTACCTTTGATCAGAAGTTCTTTCTTTGATTTTTCCACGTCTGCTTTCTATCCTCGTCCTCTTTTCTTCTTTATGGCTAGTTTCGCCATGAAGTCTCGTCATTTTCGTGTCAACATATTTGAGCCTGTTAAACACACAAAAGAAAGAACAAAATTTTGAAAGTGAGAAAGTATGATAAAAAAAACATTTGGAAAAGGAAAAGACAGCCATGAAGCAGTGTGTCTTCAAGGGATGAATCAAGGAGATAACAATAAGCATTCCTCACAAAACAATATGGTTCATAGAAGCTGTGCAAGAGATCGCTACGAAAAACCTTTAGTTTATTTATGCTTTTCATTTCACATTCAAGACCTTGTTTGCAATCTTGCATCTCTCTCTGTGCTGGATCATAAGTGCACAAAATCACGGCTTTCTGCAAATATTTCTGATATTTTTTTCATGTTTCATTTTATGGAAGAAACAAAACAACTCTCTAATCTCAGTACGTATCAAAGATAGTTTACCATGAAATCCTCAGAGTTCAGAGGAGAGAACTTCAATAAGATATTTGCTGCAAACTCTTTTAGCTTGTCGTGATTTTCCTTCATTGGCTCCCGATGTTTTTTTCTGAAACTATTAAAATCATTTCTCATCTTTTCCCTGTCCTACAAAAACGAAAAGTACAATTCCATTTTCAAGAATAATAATCGAGAAATAGTTTTTTTTAATAGTACAACAAAGCTAATTACAGGATAGAAGAAGGTAGAGGAAGAGGAAAGAAATTATTGGAAATAGGTTACGACGCTGGTCTCTAACAGGAGGTGGAAATTACAGTCTCAGAGAAGACGAAACAAAGATAGTGATCGTCATGTATTGAAGTTGTAGGACTAAAGGGGCCCAAATGAAAATAAGCAGGCAGGTATGTAAGAAGCCCACGAAGAACGAAGAATAGTAGCAAATAGCATCAGATTCTGGGTTGTTCTTACAGTGTACGAATTAGCCATCGGGTTTGGTTGCTTGGAAGTCGAGTGTTTTTGGATTTGGACTGAGTTGGAGATTCTATGGGAGGAGAGGTATATATAGCGGGAGATATAGGCAGTTTCAGAGCTATCGAAAAGGCGTGGATTAATCAAGGGAGACAAGAAAATTGAATGACGGATTTAAGGGAGGGGGAGGCGTTACAGGAAGAAGAATCAAAACAGTACGCCGCAAAGAGAAAAGAAGAAGGAAGCGATGAACCCTAAGCTATTTCTGGAATCAAAGGTAATGAGGTATGGGCTTTCATGGGCCTTATTCATAAATATTATAGAAAAGCAAACGATTGAAAAGCAAACCAGAACAATCCAAATTAAAACATAGAAACGTAACCCAAACCAAAAAATAAAAACAGACCGGGTTTTAATGTCACGCGCGCGGGTTAGGAATAGACTGTGTGATGCACGAATGCCCCAGCCTTCTGACACGTGGCGAGAAACCCCCCATGCTCCAAATAGACGTGGATAGAAGGAGATGCTTTGCCAAGTCTCCTTTATTTTATAAGATATATTCATTTAGTTACTTCAGTGACATAAACATTAGGTTGTAAATATTTTGCAATTCTAAAGATTAATTTTAAAATGTAATTCTATTTTAATATGATAGATGGGACTATTATTCATTTACATGACTAAAATAGCCATAAATCAAAGTAAGTTGGATATATCATTACGTATTTGATTGGATTAAATTGGCTAAAATCGCATTTTTTACGATTTCCATTTAATGATACATCGAGCTGATTTTTTTCTTATTTTTAGAAATTTAGCTTTTGACTAAATTTCTATTAAAGGGGTTTTTAAATAGTCTAAGAGATAGCTTTTATATGGAACTGGTTTTTAAACTGTTTTCCCAAATGGTTTAGGAGATGTGTCAATTATAGTGAAACTAGTTTAGTAGTCCGAACATAAAGTTCAACCACAACAAGTAAGGATGCACCCGATCCAACCAAAAAGGATGGGCGGACCAAAATGATCATAAGTAACACACATACTTATAATCCTAGCGGTTGACAAAAAAAAAAAAAAAAAAAAAAAAAAAAAAAAAAAAAAAAAAAAAAAAAAAACTTATAATCCTAGCGAAGAATGGATGTGAAAATCATCATAACGAGCACAGACATCCTTATGATCTGAGGCGAATGTGGATGGTTTAGAAGAGTTTTTGTTGCTTTGATCATTCTCATTAATTATGTTGGCTGGTCCCAATGCTAAATCCAAGTGAAAAGTTTTAGCATCTGGCATACACGCACGCTAATTTTTGTTTACCATCAGCATATTTATTATGCCGATTGGGGTAAAACTGTAACAATTCAACAATATTATCAGCTCAACAATAGAGAACTGCATTGATCTCAAATTACTTTGTTGAATACACTGCTTTAGGCAATTCAAGCTCACATTTGATCCCAAAAAAAAAGGAAATTAAGGCTCACGTACTGTCTGTACGTAATGTTCTATGTTGAAATAACCATAATTAAATTGTTGAAATAACTGCTCGTTGATTTTTATTTTAACCAAATAAAAAAAAAATTAATATCGACCCAAACAGAAATATTTAATAAAGATACAAATATAAAGTCAAATAAAAATATTAGAGAAATATCTATGTATTATTGTCTTATCGACTCATCTACTAGATTTCGCTGTACGTAACATCTATGTATTTGACTTTGTGAAGATTATATTTCTCAAAAAGAAAGCATTAGAGAAATTAATCTTCACAAAGTCAAATACATAGATGTTACGTAGTGCGAAATCTAGTTATTAGTTGAGTCAATAATACAATATCTATCTAGCATAACTTTGCAACTAATTTATAGTATTAATTAATATTGTGGTCATGTTATTATCTAAGTTTGAAATTCGGTAGTAAAGGTAGAGTTCCTCTTTTGTTTTGAAACACTTTTTTAAACACAGAGTAAACTAAAAGATAGAAAGTAGAGTAAAATAAAAGAGGTAAAAAAAAAGAAAAGAATAAATAAATAAAGTAAACTGTTTTTCTGACACAGTTTTAGAATGTACTTACATTTTACATACAATATACAGTAAAATTGCATGATGAAATTTTACCTAATCGGTAAATGTATAGCTGAATATGGAATAAGTTGAATTTCTGAGTAAATATTTATTATTCTATAAATACCATCCCGTCATACTCTAGAAAATATTTGGTGATCCGTGTACATTTTCAAAATAAAATCTATGATCCATTTATTATCTAAACTATTAAAGGAGAAGTACAAAATAAAATTTGCCCTTAAAGTTACACAAATATTACATTCATATGTCACTGCTCTAAACTACGTAGTTTTGATTCTTTTTTTAAAAAATATATATATTGGGCTTTGTTTCTTTTTTTTTTCTAAAAATTCGTATTGGGTTTAATAACTCATAAATCTAATATATTAAAAACTTTATTGGGCTTTGCTTCATAGAATAAGTAATAGTTTTTATAAAATAGAAATAATAAAAGTTAATAATCCATGATATTATAAATAACTAAATATTAAAAAACATATTTGTTAACAGAAAAGTAAAAAATTATGTATTAATCAATTTTGATAAAAATGAAAAAAAAACATTTAACTTAAAATAAAATATTAAATTACTAAAATCAACATTTTAAATATGAAGATCATATCACTAAAGACAATAACTTAATTAGTTCGATCAAATCACCTATAAATTATTGTGTTCAAAATTCATATTAAATAAATTTTTAATATTGGTATATTTTTAAGAAACATATAAATCATATTCTCTCTATATATAATTTTAGTTGGTTTTTAAGATTTTTACACAAACCTTAAAAAAATAAAACTTTTTATGCAGTTTATCGTGATTACTTAAAATATTATCAAAAAAATAACCAATAAAAAATAACCAATAAAAAATAGTATTAAAAATTGGTCACCAACTTCAAATGACACTAAATTTTATCTGGAATAATGAGAACATCATTTATTATACACAACATAACAATTTCTAAATTTTATTATGAAACAACATAACAATTTCTAAATACCACTTAAAATGATACAGAAGAAGTTTTTTTCAGAAAAATAAGCAAGTATAAAACTAAATTGAACACCCGTGCGGGCGCACGGGTCAAAATCTAGTATGGCTTATTTGCCGAGTAATCAAATTGGAAGTGGAAATTAAGAAAATACTAGTAATTTCAACATAGCATAGAAATTAACATTTGCATCATAAGTGATCCGGCTATACCCATTCCATTATCAATTACTCGGTAAGTGTGTGTTCAAAGTGATAATGTAGCCTATATAATACTCTCTCCATTTTAATATAACTATCATTTTAGAGATTTTTTTTGTTACAAAATAAGTGTCGATTTTGACATTCAATGCAAAACTTATTAATTATATGATGCAGTTTATTTTCATATTGATTAAAATATGGTTAGGTGTATAGTTAATTGTATTTTTATCTAAAAGATATGTAATATTAATTGTTTTCTTAATTTTTATGCACAAAACTGAAGTGACCTATATAAAAAGATAAAAAGGTTTTATACATGTCAAAAGTTTATTTACTATATGTATATTTAATGTAAAATGTATAGTATATACCATCTATAATATAAATAGTACCTATAGTAGGTAGTCTGTTTCATTTATATACATAAATTAATAAATATGAACATCATATAAAATTAGTATATAACTGACAGTGAATTGATGAATAAATAGTATAATCATAAATCTAACATCTAGCCCTAAACTCACCACTAAATAGTAAACCCTAAAACCTGATCAATAACCCCTAAACTAAAATATAAAATATAATATTTTTTATAATATTTTAAATCAAATTATAATTTAAAATCGTATATATTATTTTGTAATACAAAAACTTTACTATACAAATATAAATAATAGAATAGACTTCAGAAATAGAAAGTGTTAAAACATAAAGAGGCGGCAAAGACATATATGAATTATCGACAACGATAATCAATCAAAGAAGGAAAAATGATAGCTAGCTACACTAAGTATTCGCCATTACATAGCTAGTTATGTCAACTATAAAAATGCATGTTTAACTACACCAAATATATGTTATTCATGACCACATCCCCAAAGTTTATGATGTTATGTATCCAACATCAATAGCTAAATCAGAGTAACCGATGATGTACATGTGGACGTCGGAGACTAAAATCTGTTAACTTTTACGTTAAGACAAATTTTAACTTGAAATAGTTTATCTTAATTTTTTTAATTTATTTTAGTTTCGACTAGACCTAGACAAAATAAAAGAAAAACAATTTGCTGCATTTGTTGTTGAATCAGTGCCATTGCAGCAGCGATATCATCCTGATGGCCGTGATCACCCATGGTGGTGCTGGTTGGCCTTGACTGTTGCATGTTTTGTCTTTCTAACCTTGCGAGCTCCTGGTTGCTGAGTGTAACTAACTGTTATTGGGTGTTGTTCCGAGTATGTCTACTGGTCATGCACCTGAAACATTAGCTGCAACAAAGAGAAAAGAGCAAGTTAGAGGTTTTAGACTAAATAAATAACCGAAAAATAAAAATATTCATGTACACGCACACCAATTAACCTAATGTGCACACTACCACAATCAAATGGTATGTCGATGTAGCAAGTAAATAGCAAGTAACGTAAATAGCAAGTAAACAGAGTTGAATTAACGTTTTCAGATGATTAAGATACTATGCCTAGGATGAAGGATTGGGTGTCAAACGATCATGAATCAAACATCTATTTAAGGTTTTATTAAGCGCGAGTCTAGAACTCGGAATACAATACTAGATCAACCCACTGTCGTGGTGTTTCACATTTCATCGATCAACCTCAGCGCTTAAGCTATCGCTTGGTCTGAGAGATGATGATGAACATTAAGAGCAGATCCGATCAGTTCACAAATTGCCCTAACATCTGCTTTCGCTGACTAGAGACAAGTTGCTCATTCATGTTGTTTCTAGAAACCTAAGCATTTTTGATGATTAGATTAAACCTAGTTTCAAACAATAAATAACTAGTTTAATGCAGGCAGTAAGCATAGCATCAATGGAGACAATCAAAGAATGAACCTTATTTGTGTTTAACTCATTGATCTATACATCCTAACACCCTAGACTAAGCAAGCGGATTACTCAGCCATAAACAGAGAAAACACAGAGATAATAGATGAAGAAAACATGTCTTAATCAATAATAAAAATCAAAGAGGGTTTAGAAATCTTCTCCAAAGGATGTAGAGATTCTTCTCCTTAACAAGAGTACAAGTTTTCTCTCCAAATTCTCTTTCTAAAAAGTAACGTAGTCTGTAAAGAATAATAAGAAAAGATAGATATTCAGGTCTTTGGCGGCCCGGGATGAAAAACAGGCAGGTAAAATCCTGAAATATTATAAGTTTCCTTAAAAAATTTTGCCGCTGGAACAAGCACCGGGAACAGTCATCAGACTGTTGCGTGAAAACCACCAAACTGCACTGTTTTTTGTCTATTTTGCTTCTGCTGGTCCATATCTCATCCAGTGCAACTCTAAACATGTAATGACTCGAAAAAGACTAGGAAGACTAGATAAAGACTTGAAAACCAATTAGAAAACATATATACAATGATGTATAAAACATCATATATCAACCTGCTTATTTTAAACAAAAAATCTAAAATAACATGAGAAACCTGAGAATGCTAACATTGTTAAAAACATCCAAAAGATAAAATAGATATGTTCTTCTAACGGAAGACATGATCAAAATAAGCATGCCCAAATTATTTTTCTTTTATTCTGTCTAGGTCTGGTCGAAATTAAAATAAATTAAAAAATTAAGAAATTATTTCGGCTTAAAATTAAGCCTGGAACGGATCCAGGATTCAGATCCATGTCATCTGGATATCCGGATTTCGGATATTTGTCTAGATAACATGATACCCGCAAGTATCTGGATTCAGATCCGGATCCGTAGAAATAATTACAAAAATAAAAAATATTTTTTGAAAAACAATAATCTCTAAAATATTACATAAAATAAATATTTTTAAAAACTTTATGAATGTATTTGTGCATATAATGTTATTAAAATTAAAATATAATATTACAAGACTAATTTATGTATAAATATTAGTAAATCAACTATAATTATTAATAAAATTTTAAATTAATATATTTGAAAAAATCGGATCCGGACCTAAAATATTAGATATCCGAATCTAGATTCAAAAAATCTGATATTTTATTATCCGGATCCGGATTCGGGCACTCGGGATATCTTATTTTCGGAGCGGATCCGGATCTCGGATATTAGGTTCCATCCTTAGTTAAAATATGTCCTAACGTACAAGTTAACAGAGTTTAGTCTCTGACGTCCACGTGTACATCACCAGTTACTCTGATTTAGCTAATGATGTTGGCTACATAACATCATAAACTTCGGGAATGTGACCATGCATAACATATAATTGGTGTAGTTAAACATGCATTTTTATAGTTGGGATAACGTGATGGCGGATTGGTGTAGCTAGCTATCATTTTTTTCATCAACGAATCATGTTAATAATGATGGTGACCATGAATCATTGAGGGTGATGTAGCAAATAGTAACATCGGCGATGGAGATTAGGAGGAAATCGTTTTTTGATCTCTGATTGATTTGACTTTATCTCTGTTAAGTATTCTATTGATGAAGAAATTCAAAATTCAGACTAAAAAAGGAAAAACAAAGAAAATAACTGAAGTCGAGATCAAAGATGAAGAAAAAGAGTAAAAGAGATAAAAGTATTTTGATAAATATTTCATAAATATGTTGAATATATTGTCAACATTTTCTAGGTAGATACCTAACTATAAAAAAATATCTTGTATATATTAACAAGCAGATAAACAACAGTTAATTCTTATAACGAATAGTATAAGCAAAATAGAACACATTGGCCAAGTTGGCTAAAAATTCCTGGCTTATGGGTCACAAAAGTTGTCTGTGAAAAAGATTAGAATGGAATCAGCTTTTAGCAATTCTTAAGCTGTAATTTTAATAATATAATTTCAAAAATAATTTTCTCCAAGTGTCGTTTATTTAATATTTACTTTCTGCATTTTGAATTCTTTTGACCAGCTACTTTACTACTATTATCTAATAATTAGTGTTACAACTTACATAAGTAACCAAGTGAATGGAAGAATCCAATAAAAAGAGAGTTAACCAAATGAATGGTAAAGTATTGGTCATGACTCTATTAATGGATGTCATATAATTTAAACTCTTATATGATATCATTTTTTTGTTGAAATGTTAAATTTATTTATAAACAAAGAAAAAAAACTACAAATGTAGTGTTACAGGAAACATATCGGTATATTTTAGTTCAGAAAGAAATAAAAAACCTAAGGAGACATGGGAGGAGGGACATAATAAGCTGGCCTCTCAAGCCATCTTTGCATCAATCCACTATAGGGCACCATATTCTTTGGACAAAGTGATGAGAGACGGTTTCGTACTGTTTTCTCAATGTATCCAACAAGCTGAGAAACAGAACGATATTCATTTTTGTGCTTCCTAGCATTCCTTTCGCGCCAGATGCTATGGAGGTTGCCTGAAACACCAGGCGCAGAAGAGGAAGATCAGATGCTGGGACAGTGCTGGACAGGAGGAAAGAGACCGTATCAGCCCAATCCGGAGTAGCGTGCGCGCCAAGGAGGTACCCTACCAACTCAGTCCATAGTGTGTAAGAGAAAGGACATGCGAAAAACAGGTGATCGCGTGTCTCGTTTGGCTCACCGCAAAGACGACATGATTGAACAATTCCCCAATGTCGAGTGCGATCACCAGTGGAGAGCTTGTCTTTCATCGCTAGCCAAGTAATGAATGAGAACCGTGGGACAGCCTGTGTGAACCATACGAGCTTGCTCCAGGGTACTTGAGGATGGTGCTCTCGCGTGAGATCCCATGTCTTTGTTGCAGAGAAGGAGGGTCTGAAGTCGTTGTTTCCATGATGCCATAAAGGACAGTCCGCTTCAGGGTCATCTACCGGTGGCGGAACAGAGTGGATACGATCTATCATCGCCCGTAGGTGATGGGCTCGTCTCCGACGAATGTTCCACCGTCCAGACGATGCTGCCTCTGCGACTGTAGCATAACGACGGATCCCCAGAACTTGTGTACCTGATGGACCTGCAATATCAAGTAATTTTCCCATGTTAAGCCAATCATCAAACCAGAACAGAGTTGATTTACCATTCCCAATCCTTATGCGGAGAAACTGTGATGCAATATCACGAAGCTTTAGCAGCTTGCGCCATATCCATGAGCCAGCAGACTTATCATTAGTGTGAGAGACAAGGTTTCACCCTCAGATTCAAGGTTAGGTCAAAAAAGGTACAAGGAGATTCGTGGGCTGAATCCCGTAAAGAGCTTTAAGAATGAATATATGCTTTATTGATGATTTGAATGAAGAATATTACAAGGAATGTAAAATGAACGATTACAGATAAAATGAGAGAGACAATAGAATTGATGTGAAATGAAAGAATGACGTGATCCCCTTTGATCTTCAAGGACCTCTTTAAATAGCTTCGGACTCTCCCTTGACTATCTCTAACGGATCTCCGAGATCTCCTCCTTTAATTAAGGAACTCATAACAGCTCCCTGTTGACCGGGTCCTGCGCTCCTTCTGTTTTGGATGCGAGCCTCCTCTTTAATGTGACCTCTTTGGAGATTGCCCTCAGCTCCCTGCTTCCAGCTCCGTGCTGAGCCTTAGCTAAGGTCGTCGCTACGTACTGGGCCTTATCTCGGCCCGATACTTGTTTAGGTTCCTTTGCTAGCTAATGGGCCATATTTGGGCCCAACAGTTGCCCCCAAGCTTTCGAGATAAGATTTCCCTTACTCGGAAGCTTGACTTTAGCCGTCGAAACCTTGATTTTACTGTTGAGATAATGATTACAGGGTATCTGTTTCGAAGATATTATTCGCTTGATCTGACGGTTAAGATTTCTTTTGTTTGAAATCGACGGTTCGGATGAAGGAAGTTTTGAAAGATTTATTCCGAGACTCGAGACTGTATGTGATATAAAGCGATGAGCATTAACTGCCACGCTCCATATTCTCCACGCCTCCACTCGGTTCCCAAGGTAACTTCTCCTCCACTTCTTTATTTTACTCTGTTTTGATTTTTTTTTTTACTTTCATCTTGCGATTTCACCATAGATTCTCTACAACTTTCTCCAAACCTCTAATTTCTAGAATTAGCTCGATCCACCCTTTCTTCCCTTTCCACATACTTGGTCTTACCTCTCTGTTTAATGGATCCTCCGAAAGAAGGCTCCGGTGAGACCGGAATTCCCCCCTCCGGTAGACGCTTAATGAAGGTTAAACAAGAGATCGGCGAGAAGGCAAAAAGAGACAGGAAGAAGGCTAAGGACTCGATTGCGACGAGAGTCTCTAAGCGGATGAAGAAGAGGGATGGTTCTGGCGGGAGCTCCTCTTTGGGATCTCACTCGCCTTCTTTGTTGAAGAGTCAAGAGGTCGTTAACCTCATGGTTCAGGCTCATGGTCAGAAAGAGTTTGCCAGGGCTTGCTCTTCCGATGAAACCCCGGAAACTGCCCCCGAAGGTTGGTTCTGCATCCACGAGAAATATATCTCGAAGAGCCACCTCAGGTTTCCGCTCCCGGACCTTTTGCTAGATCTCTTTGATCACTATCAGTTAGCTCTCTCTCAGCTTTGTCCCTCGGTTATTCGGGTGATAAACAGATTCATCACCAGGGCCAAGGAGGAGGGGGTTGATGTTGGTCTAACTGAGTTGATGAGCCTCTATGCGATCAAGGAGAGCTCTACTAAGGACGGTGGCAGCGGTACCTACTACCTCCCTTGTCGTCCTAGGCTTGGTCTTTTTAAATCCTCCGGAGGTGATGATGATTGGAGGAAAAAGTATTTCTTCGTTAAGATTGACCCCTCGACGGCTCCAGTAGGCCGTGCTCTCTCGGTTATTTGGTCCGATATTTCTGGTTAGGATTTTTAGGATCCTGCCTTGCTTATTTCAGATTGATGTTATTTGCTAATTTCTAGATCTCACATGCAGATATCGACGATCCTCCTAGGCTCACTGACAAGCAGTCCAGGGCTCTTTTTCGAAGGCTGCATCAGAGTTCCAACGCTTGGTCGTCCTTTACTACTTCTCGTATTGGATCAGCTAGGTTCCCGGAGCGATACAACACCAGCTTTCCGGTCCCGATCCCAGCTGAAGATTTAGAAGGTAGTTCCGAGACTTTTCGTATTTTAGACTTGTTTCTCGTAAGTTGCTAAGATTTTTCCTTTGTCTAGTTTCTGAAGGTCCTAACATAGTATCGATTTCGACTGGAGCTAGCTGATCTGAAACCGAGAAGACTCAAGCTCCCAAAATGAGGCCTTCTTTCCGTAACAGAAACAAACCTGCTACAGCTGCCGGTGCTTCGCGAGGCAGCAATAAATCTCAAGGAGGGGCTTTCCTTAACACGCTGAAGGAGGTCCTTGATGATGGAACCTCAGCTCCTGTCATGGACGTAGGTCCAATTGAAACTGGAGCTCGGGATATTGTTCCTCATCCTGAGGTCCCGCCGGTTGAAGACAATCCTCAAGCTGCCGGAGATCCCCTCGAAGCTGAGCCTCCAAGACACAAGAGGTCTCGGACTGATATGGGAGATAGGCCCACCAGGTCCACCTCCTCGTCTTCACGGGGTGGGATCGTTGGTTGGAACTTTACCCATTCTAGGCCGGGATCGATCCTAGATGACTCTTGGGGGTTGGCAACCATCATGAGGCATCTGAAGATGGTTGGATGCTCTATGCCTTCGGTCAACAGCTTAACCAACAAGGAAGAATACATTGAGATAGCTCACAACTTGGATCAGGTACGTAGTTTTGAGCTCTTCTCAGTTTCTTTTTCTTAGGTTTGTATTTTCTGTGACCTTATATATATATATATTATTTTTTGTTTGTAGCTAGCTGGAGCCATTAACAGGGCTCAGCTGAAGTTCGAGGAAACCGTGTGTGGTACTCCTACCTCCGCGGAGTTAACTCAAGCTGCCGACATGTTTAAAGCCACCAAGATGGAGCTCGACCAGGCTCGTGCTCAGGTCTCTGAGCTTCGAGCCGAGGTCGGGAGGCTTGGTCTGAAGGCTGATACTCAGCAGGGGAAGATTGAAAGTCAAGCTATCGACATCCAGGTGAAAACAGGAAGATTAATGACCTAGAGGCTGCTCGCAAGATAGCTGAGCATCAGGTTCAAGAGATGATTGTCTCATCTCAAGATAGCCAGAGGAACAAGGAGGCAGAGGTTAAGCTCGCTCTTAGGAGAGGTGAGAGGGAGGTAGCTGACGCTTACAACAAGATCCTAACTTCGGTGAAGGAGAAGTTTGCCAGGAAGAGTGATGAAACCGACGCCTTGATCTATGCTCAGGAGCTCCAGGCGGACACTGAACTCCTGAAGGATCTGCTGACTAAGGAGATTAAGAACGCTGAGGAGGAGTACAATCGTTTGATGGCTTTGATCCCCGACGCAGCTGCTGCTTGCGATATGGCTCAAGTCTCCGATTTCTCAGTTAGCAAGCTCCCCATTCCTCAACTCTCAGAGAGCTCAGGTACTTTTGAGATCAATTTGTTTAACCCGACATTTTCCGGAGAATATGGTTCTAACTTGGATTCGGTATTTCCTGACCTAGCTCCAGTCGAAGCTAATCCAGGAGATGTTAATCAGGAAGCCGAAGTGGAGGTTCCTGCCAGAGACGGTCCTATCAGTGTGGATAAGGATGCTGATGCTGGTCCCGGAACTGAAGAAGGTTGAGAGCTGATGCTCTTTTCGTTTTAAAGACTGTTTCGCCCAAGGGGCTTTTATTTCGTTTTAAGACTTATTAGCCTGAGGAGACCTTTAAACCTTTACTTGTTCTTAGGATTTGTAGCCCGAGGGGGCTTTTAAACCTTTATATGTTTAAGACTTATAGTCTGGGGAGGCTTTTAAACCTTTGTTTCAGTTTAAACTTGGTTGTTTCGGAAATTTATCTTTTGTTTTAGTCGTCGAATACAATGTTGATTCGTAGTCGGATTTTGCTTAGCCTTAGACATTAAGAAACCTGTTTCGTTATGAAAGATCATGTTTCTTTGAAAGGATTCAGGATCTTGAGGCTTTTCTTCTTTAAAACCTTAGGACTTCGTTAAGGGTTTTTAGACCTTAGTAGTTTGCCAAGGATTTTAAGACCTTACGAGTTTGTTAAGGATTTTAAGACCTTAGGGGTTTGTCAAGGATTTTAAGACCTTAGCAGTTAGTTAAGGATTTCAAGACCTTATGAGTTTGTTTAGGATTTCAAGACCTTATGAGTTTGGTAAGAATTTTAAGACCTTTGGAATTGGTTAAGGGTTTTAGGACCTTAGGTTCAGGTTTTCGGAGACCTGGACGTGTTCGAAGTTGTTGACGAGTTTAGGTCCCGATTGTGGGGGACCTGTGTTTCTTTGGAGGATTTTAGGACCTCGGTACTTGTTAAGAGTTTTGAGACCTTAGGTTCAGGATTTTAGAGACCTGAATGTGTTCGTAGTTAGGTCTTGATTTTGAGAGACCTGAATTCTCTTAGAAAGTTTTATAATTTTTAGAGTATAAGTACATAACAAATCGTTTTATTGATAACAGATTATGAATGATACATGACTCGAATCGATCGTACAGCGACTTCTTTCGGGCTATGTGTTTTTGGTAACACGTGCCTCCTTGCTTGGGTGAGAAGATTGATTGAGGAGAGGTTGGGGCTGCACTCGTAACGGAGTTGCCTACGTACCCAGTCAAGGGATCAAGCCAAACGTAGTTCAGGGGGATTTGGGTACCTAATGATAATATCTCTTGAGGTTCGTGGCGTTCCACGATCGGATTTCAGGTACCCCGGTTAGTATATTCTGGAGTTTGTAGACTCCGGGTCGTACTATGTGGATAATTCGGTAGGGACCTTCCCAATTGGTTCCTAATTTTCCAGCTCCGGGTTCTTTAGTTCCTTCGAACACTTTTCTAAGTACTAGGTCTCCCACGGCGAACTGTCGAGGCCTTACTTTGGAATTGTAGTGCTGAGCCATCGCCTGCTGATAGTTTTCAATGCGGAGCAAGGCTTGGTCTCGTCTTTTCTCGATTAGATCGAGGCTGTCCATTAGGAGCTGGTTGTTAGCTGCGGGGTTGGAGGTGCAGAGTTCCCGACGGAGGCTACCTGCGGTAGTTTCTGCTGGAACGACTGCTTCCATCCCGTAAGCTAAAGAGAAGGGAGTTTCATCTGTAGCTTTTCGTGGGGTAGTTCGGCAGGCCCATAGCACTTCGGGTAATTTTTCTGACCAGAGCTCCTTCTGGGCTCCTAGGCGCTTCTTGAGGTTTGCTAAAATCGACTTATTAGCAGCCTCCGCCTGGCCGTTACCTTGAGGTCGCCGAGGTGATGAAAAGGTGAGGCGAATGTTCCATTTATCACAGAAACTTTTGAAGTCGTGGGATATGAACTGTCCTCCATTGTATGTTACGATTTCGTACGGGAAACCATGCCTGCATACGATGTTTTTCCATACAAATCTTTCGACGTTAAATCTGTTTATTTTTTGGAAAGCTTCAGCTTCGATCCATTTCGTAAAGTAATCGGTTAGGACCAGGAGGTTTAGTAATTTCTTTCCTTTTCCTGAAGGTACTAACGGACCTACAATATCCATGGACCACCTCATGAATGGGTAGGGAGCTGATATGTTAGACAACTTTTCCAATGGTTGGTGTATGATCGGTGCATGCCTTTGGCATTTGTCACACGATGAGGAGTAGGCCTCGCAATCTGCAATGATGGTAGGCCAGAAGTAGCCTTGTCTTTTAATTCGGATGGCTAGGGCTCTGCCTCCGGAATGGTTTCCACAGGAACCGTCATGCATTTCCTTCATGAGTTTCATAGCTACTAGGCCGTGAACGCATTTTAGGTAAGGTCCGGAGACACTTCGTTTGTGGAGGGCTGACTCGATTATGCAGTATTTTGCTGCTAAAGCTTTGAGTTTTCGAGCCTCCCACTTATTGGGTGGAATTTTTCCCTCAAGGATGTAATCCATGATCGGTATTCTCCAGTCTTCTCTCCCTACCACTTTGTTGTGAAGAGATGAGGGAGGTTTCGGTTCGGGACCTGGTGTTGTGGTGTCCCCGGAGATATTCGTTGGAGCAGGATCCATGGGACCTGGGTTCTGAGGAATATCTCCAATTTCCTCGTTGTCCCCTGTGGTTTGTGTAGCGTTCCTAGATGCGTTTTTAAGAGCTGTGCGGCTTCTTGTTTGTACTTTAAGGACAAGTGATTCCGAGGTTTGGATGGTGCCCCCAGAGGTATTCATTGAGTTAGGCTCCAGGGAGTCTGAACTTCGGTGAATACCTTCACATTGGTCACTGTTTGCTGAGTTCTGGGTTGCACTCCCAGAGGTGTACTTTTTAAAGCTGCGTATTCTAGTTCTAGGGAACCAGAATGTCGTGAAAACTTGGGTAGCTACCATCGAAGGATTGTTATCCTCAACTTTTTCCTTTGGCTTGCTATCCATCTCAGCTTTGGTAGCTATGTCGATACTTGGCTTCTCGATTCCTTCCACGGGTATAATTCGTTTTACAAGACGGTCGGATGTAGAAGCTAACACGGCGAGCGCGTCTGCCGAGGAGTTCTCCCCTCGTGGGATCCTTGTTAGCTCGAATTTGTCGAACTGCTTTGTGAGGTTTAGGACGACTTCGAGGTATGCCCCCATTCATTCGTCCCTTGTTTCGTACTCCCCGTGAAACTGGCTGGCTACCAGCTGTGAGTCGCTATAAGCGTTTAGCTCCCGAATCCTGAGGCTTAGGGCGAGCTTTAGGCTATCGATTAGTGCTTCATATTCAGCCTCGTTGTTGGAAGCGTTAAATCCAAGTCTATAGGATTGTTCGATGGTTTCTCCAGCTGAGGAGGTTAGTCTTAGACCGACACCGGAGCCTTGCCTAGATGAGGCTCTGTCCACATATAGGCTCCATTTCGGAACCTCTGTTTCTTGGTCTAGATGTTTGGATGCTAGTTCAATAATGAAATCGGCGAGGACCTGAGCTTTTGCTGCTGCTCGGGGTCTGTACTCGATGTCGTACTCACTGAGCTCTATTGCCCATTTGGCTAATCGTCTGGATTGACTGGGACTATGCAGAATTGTTCGCAATGGCTGCGAAGTCATTACGACGATCGAGTGTGATTGGAACTAAGGTCGCAGCTTCCTAGCAGCTGTCACAACTGCTAGGGCTAGTTTTTCCATGGTAGGATACCTTGTCTCGGCATCTAGTAGACTCTTGCTAGTGTAATAGACGGGTCTTTGTTCGTTTTGCTCTTCTCGTACCAGCACCCCGCTGACTGCAGCTGTTGATACTGCGAGGTACAGATATAATTGTTCTCCGACTACCGGTTTAGATAGTATCGGAGGCTCCGAGAGGTAGGCTTTTAGCTGTTGGAAAGCTTCTTCGCACCTCTCGTCCCAAAGGAACTTCTTATTATTTTTCAGAAGTTTGTAAAATGGGAGGCACTTATCAGTGGACCTGGATATGAATCTGTCTAGTGCTGCGATCCGTCCGGTCAATCTTTGTACCTCTCTGATCGTTTTAGGTGACGGCATCTCAAGGAATGTCGCTATCTGTTTCGGGTTGGCTTCAATACCTCTTTCGGTTACGAGGTAGCCTAGGAACTCGCCGGAGGGTACTCCGAAGGTACATTTAGCTGGGTTTAGCTTCATGTCGTACTTATTGAGGATGTCGAAGCATTCCCTTAGGTGGGAGATGTGGTCCTCTCCAATCGAAGACTTGACTAACATATCGTCAATATAGACTTCCATAGTTTTCCCGAGCTGTCCAGCAAACATTTTGTTTACTAGCCTCTGATAGGTAGCTCCCGCGTTTTTCAAACCAAACGGCATGACCTTGTAACAATAGGTTCTTCGTTCTGTTATGAATGCGGTTTTTTCTTGATCCTCAGGGTCCATCATAATCTGGTTATATCCTGAAAAGGCATCCATAAAGGACAGGAGCTGATGGCCAGCTGTCGCTTCGACCAGACGATCGATGTGAGGTAACGGGAAGCTGTCCTTAGGACAGACCTTATTTAGGTCGGTAAAGTCTACACAGATTCTCCATTTCCCGTTCTTCTTTTTTACTACCACTGGGTTAGCTAGCCAATCGGGGTATTGTACTTCTCGGATGGATCCGGCTTTAGTTAGTCGGTCGACTTCGTCGTTAACCGCTTGTGCCTTTTCTAGGCCTAGTTTACGACGCTTCTGTTTGATCGGTTTGAAGGTAGAGTCTACATTGAGCTTATAAGTGGTGACATTCGCATCTATGCCCTTCATGTCACTGGTGGTCCATGCAAATATTTTGATATTCTGTTTCAGGAACTCGATGAGTTCTTTCTTGGTTTTGAGAGGTAGCTCGGATCAGATGCTCACCTGTTTCTCAGGGTTCGAGTCGTCGATGCAAACTTTTTCGGTGAGGTTTTTAGGAGGACCTCGGATATTTTGCTGCATTTCACGACTCTCCTGGACCTGTAATTGCTATTGGGGGGACTCTTTTATGATCTCGAATCCTCCGAGGTAACAGATCCTCGAGATCTTTTGGCTACCGTGCACAGTAGCTATTTCGTCAGTTGTTGGAAATTTCACGCATTGGTGATAAGTTGAAGCTATTGCTTTCATCTTATGAATCCAAGGCCTTCCGAGGATTGTGTGGAATGGAGATGGTTTATCGACAACTATGAAGTTAGTCATCTTCATGACTCCGCCAGCTATAATTGGAAGTTTAATTGTTCCCAATGAGGTAGCTGTTTCTCCGGAGAAACCTACGAGGTTGGATTTCTGGTCGACTATTTTATAATCGTCTATTTCCATTCCTTTTAATGCGTTATAGAAAAAGAGATCGACGGAGCTTCCGGTGTCGATCATGAGCTTAGGTACCTCGTACCCTGCTATGTTTAATGTTACGACAAGGGCATCATCGTGAGGTCTGTCGAGGTTTGATGTCTCACTTTCCCAGAAAGAGATTTTAGTGTTAGGCTCAGGTTTGGTCGGTTTGGACTGAGTGTTTGACACAGCTTTCCGTACATGACTTTTAATAGAGTTAACGGAGTCCTGACACACGTCGGATCCTCCGAGGATGTAATCGACCCTTGAGCCAGGGCTCGACTGAGGAGGTGTTTTACTCAGGAGGGCTTCGATTTGAAGGCTTTTTCCTTGGGGGAATTTTCCATGGACCATATCGACTCTCTTCTTGGGAGCTGGAGGTGGTGAGTCTGTTTCCTTTTCAGGTGACCTCTCGCGTTTCGGAGAGTTGTCTCGGTGACTTCTCTTTTGATAGGGCGGTGGCTTTTTGAGGTCCACGTCTTTTATTTCTCTGGCTGCGAATTTGGCAGCCAGCTGTCGTTGGAGGTCCCAACATTCTTCGGTTGAGTGTCCCTTTCGATCGTGGTAAGAGCAATGTTTGCTCTCATCGTAACCTTTGGACCAGGGAGCCTTGACCGTCGCGGCAACAGGTTTTTCATCATTGTCGTCCTCGATCACATAAGAATGCTCTCCCTGAGTCTGATTGTTTCGGGAGTTTCCTCTTTTGTGACGTCCCTTCCCGTCGGAGGCTTCGCCTTTCGAGTGATTCTGGGGTTTTCTATGGAGCTTATCTAACGCTGCTGTTTCCTCTTCCAGGGTGATGTACCTAGATGTCTTATGGAGGGCGTCGTCGATAGTTGGAGGAGGATTTAGCGTCAACTCTGAGAAGAAGCCTGATTTGTACCACAGGCCTCTCCTAAGAGCCTCAATAGCTACCTGATCGTTAGGGTTCGAGAGTTTAGTTCTTACTGCCCTAAACTTCTCGATGTAGACTCATAGTGAGTCTCCCAGTCCTTGTCTGATCTTCCAGAGGTCAGCCTGAGACGCTTGTTTCAGGATGTGGGTTGAATATTGCTTCATAAAGGCGTTAGCCAGCTGATCGACACTGTCTATAGAGTTCGGCTCGAGGCCAGAGAACCACGAGGGCTGTTCCGACCAGGTTTTCAGCGAATGTTCTGCAATACCCTGCGTCGCATTCTTCTTTTGTGAAGTAAGCTTTAACGATGGCTAATCGGAAGGCTCTTAAATAAGCCTTTGGGTCGGCGTTCCCATCGTATTCAGGAATCTTTATTTTTCGAGTATCTCTTATGTAAGAGTTGGCAATTCTATCAGTGAACGGAGTTCCACGAGTCTCCTCAATTAAGCTCTCGATTTCAGGAGCTGAGCTCGTTACTTTGTGAACTTGAGCTCCAAATTTCTGGAGAGCTGCGTGAGTTCGCTCCATGTATCTGCGAATTGCGTCAGGTCCCTCGAAGGGAAGGATATTTGGGTCATTACCAGACACTCGGTGAGCAGGTTCCTGGCGAAACCTAGCTCGGTCGTTTTCCCTGCTAGCTGGCGAGACCGGTCGCTCATTGGTCCTTAGGTTCCGAGCGAGATTAGTGCGGAGAGCTGCAGGATCAGCATCCGGCCTTTGATATTCGTCGGTATTTGGGGTTGAAACCCTGGCTTGAAACACCGAAGCTGATGTTCTGCCCCCGGACGGTATGTTGGTTCCTGCTCCAGACTCGGAAGGAGGTGGCGGCGGAGGCATACGGGTGCTTCCACCGGTGGCTCGATCAGACATGGAGCTGGTTGTTGCTACATTGTTTCCCATAGTGCTGGTGACAGGTGTGTTAAATGCGGGATCTGTTCTAGCGCGAGGCGTTTGGAAAGCAGGTTCCCGATCTTCCGCACCGGCGCTATCAGGGGAAAAATCCAGGCGTTCTCGGGGAAAAGAGGGATCTGCTAACCTTTCTCGGAAGGTGACGCCTCTTCACTGGTGCTCGGAAGGTTGGGTAGTTGTGGATTGAGATCTGGTTATCTCTTCGAATCGTTGCTGTCGTTCAGCTAGCTGTTGCATCGTTCGCTCAGTTTCCTGAGCTTTGTCCACTAATTGGAGCATCATCTGTCGGATCTCAGAAAGCTGAGCTTCCGTTTGGTTCGGAGCGGATTGATGCAACGGGTTATTGAGGGTTGAGGACCCAGAGTTGGTCCCGCCAGAAGCTCTCGGGTTATTTGCCCCCGGAGCAGTGCGGCTCGGTGAGCTATTGCTCTGGTTCGATTGATCGGGGTTAGATGGGTTCGTTCCATCGATTGGATTCATCCTTAAGCGTTGGAGTAAGGGATTCGATTATTTGTCCCCACAGACGGCGCCAATTGTGAGAGACAATGTTTCACCCTCAGATTCAAGGTTAGGTCAAAAAAGGTACAAGGAGATTCGTGGGCTGAATCCCGTAAAGAGCTTTAAGAATGAATATATGCTTTATTGATGATTTGAATGAAGAATGTTACAAGGAATGTAAAATGAACGATTACATATAAAATGAGAGAGACAGTAGAATTGATGGGAAATGAATAGAATGACGTGATCCCCTTTGATCTTCAAGGACCTCTTTAAATAGCTTCGGACTCTCCCTTGACTATCTCTAACGGATCTCCGAGATCTCCTCCTTTAATTAAGAAACTCATAACAGCTCCCTGTTGACCGGGTCCTGCGCTCATTCTGTTTTGGATGCGAGCCTCCTCTTTGATGTGACCTCTTTGGAGATTGCCCTCAGCTCCATGCTTCCAGCTCCGTGCTGAGCCTTAGCTAAGGTCGTCGCTACGTATTGGGTCTTATCTCGGCCCGATACTTGTTTAGGTTCCTTTGCTAGCTAATGGGCCATATTTGGGCCCAACAATTAGCATCCCAAAAGCTGTGTGTTCGCAGTAAATAAGCTCGTGTCCAGGCCACCCAAAGAGAGCCGGAGTTTGTAAAAAGTCGACATATCAGACTTAAAGCAAAAACACGAGATGAGTCACGCAGTCGTCGAATGCCAAGCCCCCCCCCCCCCTCTGATTTTGGTTTGCATACCTCCTCCCATGCAACCTTCGCCTTTGTGTGTATGTTTGGTGAGCCAGACCAGAGAAAAGCACTACACATGCCCTCAACTGTGTCTATGCAGCTTTGAGGCAGCCGAAAGACAGAACACCAGAAGTTTATGATGCTAGTGATGACCGAGTTTATTAGCTGAAGTCGCCCTGCGTAGGAGAGAGATCTACTTGTCCAAGAGAGCATTCGCGTTCGGATCTTATCAATCAAGGGCTCATAGTCGTTCCGGGTCATTGACTTGGTGGTAAGAGGTAAGCCAAGATAACGGACAGGTAATGCCTCTATCAGGATTTGGAGTCGAGAAATCTCATCGAGAAAATCTTGATTTTTCCGACCAGCCACAAAGATTGATGACTTAGTAGGGTTTATTTTTAGACCAGAGAGTGCTGCAAACTCGTCCAAGACCTCAAAAATACCTCTTAGCGATGCAGGAGATCCATCCGTGAAGACTATGATATCATCGGCGAAACTGAGGTGCGTCAAATTTACTCTTTTACAGGTTGGGTGGTATCCAAACTGACCTGAGACAGCTGAACGGTTTAGAAGCCGCGAGAGCACATTTGGTGCAATACCAAAGAGGTATGGAGATAAGGCACAACCCTGACGCAGACCCCTTTCGCTACCAAAGAAACCTTCAAGTTCTCCATTGACAGCAACAGAGAAAGCAGCAGTAGAGAGACAAGTATGAATCCAATTTATGAATTTTGCCGGGATGTTCATGGCAGCAAGGGCATCAACTATGAAAGGGTATATGATATCATTTTTACTGCAAATTAGGCATGAGACTGAAAACTAAAGAGAAATATTTGAACCTAACCAAACCGAAATTTAGTTACTTCGATTGTTAAAACTTTGTTTGGCAGAAAGTAGCATACATGAAAAGTTTAGTTACTTTTTTTTGTACAAGCGTGATAAAACTTTAATAAAATATGACTGACTTTGCACAGAAAAAATATGACTGACTATTGCAAATTAGTTACTTCGGTTACTGAAATTTTGTTTGACACAAAATAGCTTACATGGAAACCTTAGTTAATTAATTTTCTTGTAAGCGGTATCAATATTTAATAAAATGTTACTGACTACTGTAAATTAATTAGTTAACTAAACTTTTGCTTGACACAAAAGAAATTTGTACATGAAAATTTTAGTTATTTTTTATAAGCGTGAAAATTTAAGAAAATATTACTGAAAACTTTGTTGGAAATATTTTTTTTTTGAGAATTTTTGTCATTTATTAAATTATACTAACAATTTGAAATTTTACACAAACTAGTAAATAATATATTTTTCCGAGCGAAAATCGAATAAAGATTGCAATCTTTTTGAAGACAAATGATTTAATCAAAATAAAATATGATAGAATGCATTAGAATATTAGAATTTAAACCTAGTGCTAAGTTTTAAAGAACTGAAATAGGTTTCCTAATAATGTATAACCCAAAGAGAAGAACAATTCGACTGCCAAATTTTGGATAATACAAGTAAGAAAAACTTGTTTCTGAACTTAAAGAAACTTCCTACTCAAAGAGTCAAATATATAATTTTAATACAGTCTCATAGTTTGTTCAGCCTAACGCTGGTGCTTCTTTTGCTCTAGCCATGTCGTAACACAAATAAAACCATTGGATCTTCACAAGATAGATAAAACAATCTGTCATAAACCAAAACAGAAAAATCATCGGATCTTCACAAGATAGACAAAACAATCTATCATAAACCAAATCAGTGAAGACCCACATTTATTGAGATAAAAACATAGGTCTAGATATATTTTGATTACATCCATCCACACCATATAAGACGACCTCAAATAGGCTAAGTAAAAGCATGACACAGCCTAATTAGCAAGTAGATATAGAGGGAGAAGTGAGTCTAATTCTTTAGAGATCTGGAACTTCGAGTGACAAGGAACGGAACAGGTTAAAAAAAACAAATAACACCATAAATGAATCGGCCATTTCTTTCGCTACAAACCAGATCAAATAAATGGACCGTCACTCCTCACATCAATCAAAATCGAACTCAACTGACAATCGGACTAAGAGCAAGGAATGCATGCTAAAATCACACTTCAATGGCTATAGAAAGGATTCACTGGCTACGAGATCACAAAATCGATGAAACCTCTGAAACACACTCCACGTCAATAACCATCCACCTCGCCGGCAGAGAAATGATGCCAAAAGAAACCAAAATATTTCTTAGCCATTAAAAAAAAATCGAAGAAGTTAAAATAAAGGGAAAACATAAAAAAAAATCAAGAAAGGGTTCCGCTCTGGCATCGGCAAGGAACAACATCTACTGACGAAGCCTAGAGAATTCTGATCTGGATGAAAGGGATTCTAGGATTTGACCGCTATATTGAAAGAGTTCTGGGGTCGGGGATTCTGGTATTAGAAACTTTTTACTTGAAAATTCCATTAATTGGTATACATAACATTGATAACAAAAGAATTTACAACTTGAGAGACATAACAAAAACAAATCCCAAAATTTAATTCTCTGCAATTACTAAACCTGAACTAAGAATTATAATAATAAATAACTAAAATATATGTACACTTGAGGGATCCCATTTGGGAATTTTCCTAATTATTATTCTCTTTTATGTCTACATTCTTGCTTCTTGGCCCATGAAATAAAAGAGAATTGTTTCTCTTAAACTTCCTCACTTTCTAATTTCAGAAAGCTAGTGGGTACTTTCGTAATTGTTCATACGTCAGCCTCTGGTTTTCGTTCTAAGGCAATAGGCAATCCATTCTGAGGAAGAGCGAACGGTCCATATTGAATTCCATCGCTTGGTCCCACGATTGACCACCTGGTGATTACCAAAACACCATTTATAAGCCGAAAATTTTCAAAAGGTTAATTTTAAAGTCAACGTTAAAAAGACATGATTTTCATAGGTAACAAACCTGTACTTAGTGGTCAGATGATGAATTAGAACAGAGATTTCAAGTTTAGCCAGCTCATTGCCTGGACATGAATGGATCCCACTTCCAAATGGCATGAATGTATTTGGTTTCGGTGCAACTTCAAATCTTGATGGGTCAAATTTTCCGGGATCCGAAAAGAAATCAGCATTGTGATGAATGTTTCTGAATAGTGGCAATACTTTCCATCCCTTTGGTATCAAGTATCCTGTAAAAAAATGATTCAAACTTTAGCATATTTAAAATATGTAACATCTTGGTATAAAATTATAAATACGATCTCATATATGTGTACCTTCGTATTCAACATCTTCAACAGCTTCTCTAAATGTGAAAGATAAGATTGTAGCAACTCTCATTGTCTCTTGGACGACTCTAGAAGTTAGTGTCATCTTCTTTGTATCTTCCCAAGTGAGACTCTCTCCTTCTTTCTTCCCTTTCCTTATCGCCATTTGTTCTTCCTGTATTACCCAATAAAATCCTATTAATTTACAGAACTGCCACTCCTTTTATGAGATATCTTAACGTGTCCTTTTGAAAAATAATGTACTTACAGTGACAGCTTCTAGGACAGTTGGATTATCTGCTAAATACTTTAAGATCCACGTCATCACACTCGCGGTCGTGTCCCTTGCCGCGAAGATAACTCCGATTATGTTGTCTGCGATTTGCTCGTCGCTTAATCCTTCTTTGTCTTCCATGAATGATCCGAGAAGATCTTTGTGCGTTGATGGGTTCTGTCTTCTTTTGGCTAAGATCTTTGCGAGGATGTGAGCTAGTTCCTTGCGAGCTTTCATGGCTTTGTGGAATAGTGTGCCAGGGAGATTGATCGGCATCGAGTTGTAACCTTTCTCAAGAATGTAGTAGCATCGTTTCAGATCTTCTCTGTAAAAGACTTCGTCTTTCCCGAGTATTGAGAGCAACGCCACATTGAAAGTGTACTGTTGATACAAAAAAGCAGGGGATGCTCTGTTTTAGAAACAGGGGAAGCTCTGTTTTTTAAAGAGTTTTGCAAGGTTGTGGTGGGGGCTTACTGTTTTCATTTCTTGGTAAGTGTTGAGCTGAGTTCCATCCCAAGAACTGAGTGATTCTTGAGCGACTGACTCGATGTGTGGGACCATGTTTCTGATTGAATCAGGCATGAAAGCTCTTAGAACAAGCTTTCTGAGTTTAGCGTGATAGTCTCCTTGGTGGAAGAAGATGGCTTGTTTCCCAAGCATCCTCTCTTTGCTCGCCGGAAAAGTTGGTTTAAACAAGTGAGATTTTGTGACCAATACGAATTTGGCTGCTTCAGGGCTTGAGATCATCACACATGGACATCCCAGTACATGAGTCTTGAACACCGATCCGTTTCTGTTTTTTTTTTACCATAAAGATAAATAAAAAGTCAACTTTTTGTTTTTAGAGATTAAAATTCGATTGTTTTTTGTTTGGCGTGCAAATTAGACCTTCTCTGTTTTGAGGCGAAGAAGACATTTGGGTCTTGTGAGTAAAGCTGGAATGTTTCGCCGACGTAAGGATAACCCATTGTTCCCGGAGGAAGTGGGAGTTTCGAGGAGGAGCTACGGCGGAATCCGACGGTGGAGGCTATAAACCGGAGTAAACAGAGAAACAGAGCCGTGGCGAAGAAAGTGAGAAACATGCCGGAGAAATCCATTGTATTTAATTTTGAACAAAACAACCCAATACGTGTTTCAACGGTGTGTGTGATTCTCTCTCTGGTGGAGGTGTTTGTTTTGTGTTGTGTTGAGATGGAAACTCAAGTGGGAGAGATGGTTTGGTTTTATAGGCAGTGGAGGAGAGAGAGACATTTGAGGGAGTTTCCTAAAAGGAGCCTTTTTTGTTCTGAGCCAGCTCATTTGAGAGAGTGACGAGAGCACGTGTTGAAGAGCATGCACAAGAAAAAAAGCGTGTGAGATTTTGACCAAAGATTAGCCATCGCTGAGTTGTTTTAAATTGGAATTAAGTCAAGGAAAGGGGCAATTTTGGCTCTTAAGGCCATCAGCAACGGTAATACCGCAATTCACGAGTTCCAATACTGCTTTTTAATTATTTTAATATTTTTCTATTTGTGTTGACTTTTAAAAAAAAAATAATAATAATAATAATCAACCTATCGCGGGCCACCACGTGGCGTGGGGCCCGCGTAAACAGTGACGAACCGCTTCACGCAGAAGAGACGGGGCGAGACGGGATCACGGCTATTTGATTACTTTATTATTTTTTTTACTCGGTAATTGCGCGAACCCTTTCCACGAGACGCCGTTGCGCGTGCTCTAAGTAGAGACAAAGGAGGGGTTTTTAATTAAATGTTTGCCATGTTCATGGATGGCTGCATTACTTATGTACTACTAACCCTCTTTTGTTTATCTATTTTTAAGATATTTTTTTTAAATAGTATTGCCATCGAAAAGAAGAATAAAGAAAAAACATGATTGGTTTTTAATATGAAAGCACCATTAGTTTTTTATTTGGCATCAACATAAAAAGATTCTTAAAGTCTCTGCAAACCAAACCAGTAACTCTGAATTTATATGAACGACAAACTATGGCTTTGTCATTGCATTCTGTGCGAGGTTGTCCACTCTTGAATTATACATCTGAAGTATATGGATGATCTCTGAGTTGTGAAAACTTTATTTTAGGATCTCTGTCAAGTAACTTACAAATACTGGTTATTCTTGTGGTTCCGAAATTATCTGAAACCATCTTCAATAATTGAGAATAATTTGTTGCATATGTGACTTGAAGCTGATATACATTCATCATACATTTCATTGGCCATATAGCTGATATACATTCATCATACATTTCATTGCCCATATGAAAGTTTCCATTTTCTGAGCAAAGAGGTGATAGACTGGCTCGAGTATTCCCTCCCCCCCCCCCCCAAATCAATCCATCGAAAGTAGTATTGTATTATACCAAACTTGCTCCGAAAGATTTTCACTATATTTTCATGATCCCTCCGTAAAACAACCATCGAAACGATAGTAGGCAAGAGATCAGTAGCATCCCTCTCCTTATGTACAACAGTCCTTTTGTAAACATACTGGGAGTTCTCCTGCGCCATGCGCAGAAAAAATAGTTTTAAATATTATTTTTTTTATTTTAAAATCTTAATTTATATTTGAATATTATTATTTTAAAAAATTTATCTTCAACGTTTTACAAAAATAAAAAGTATTTTTGTAGTATTATTTTTTATTTGAACTAACTATTTCAATTTTAAATTTGTTAATATTTTGAAGAACTCTTGTAGGTCTTCCATAGTACCAAAACATTAATTTTGATTTTTTGTTTTTCATCAGCGACATCAATGCATTTCACAAGAACAAAAAAATTGTTTATTTTTAGATATAATCGACATTGCAATGACCTTTATAAATCCTAATCAACTTTAAAACGTTTAGTCAATTATATGAAGATGTGAGTCGTGTATATATATATATATATATATATATATATATATATATATATATATATATATATATATATATATATATATATATATATATATATATATATATATATATATATATATGTTGACCTTGCAACAACGCAGTTCAAGAACTACCACCAGCTTGAGACGGTTCCGTACCAAAACTTGAGACGTTTACATGGTTCTCAACCATCCTTTACATTGCCAATATTTTATTCTCCATTCTTTTATATTCCTATTTGTATTCCAAATTAAATATGTAAATCAATAAACGTGACATGTCATATTCCTAAATATGTAAATATGTAAATTTACTTAAATTTTATATTCTTATTTGTATTCTAAATTAAATATGTAAATCAATAAGTGTGACATGGCAAGATAATAGTCACAATTACCATAAATTAGTATGAATTATGCCATGTCATATTTTTTATGTGACATGTCATCATTTATTTTGTGAAACTGATTCTGGAGAAGACATGTGACGAAATCACTTCGTAAATAATATATAAGGGATTTGTATTCCAAATTAAATATGTAAATCAATAAACGTGACATGTCATATTCCTAAATATGTAAATATGTAAATTTACTTAAATTTTATATTCTTATTTGTATTCTAAATTAAATATGTAAATCAATAAGTGTGACATGGCAAGATAATAGTCACAATTACCATAAATTAGTATGAATTATGCCATGTCATATTTTTGATGTGACATGTCATCATTTATTTTGTGAAACTGATTCTGGAGAAGACATGTGGCGAAATCACTTCGTAAATAATATATAACTAGGTGGTTTCCTGCACCATGTGCAGCAAAAAAATTTAAAATGGTTTTCTATCAGATAAATATAAATTATATTTAAATAAAATTTTATTAATATTTTAATTTTTCTTTTTATCAATATTTTAATATAATTTTATTTAATTACACTTAAAATTAAGATTTTTTTTGTTTATTTTAAATTATATTTAAGAATACGCATGTATAAATTTAAAATTATAATCTTAGATGGATGTTTCTATCTATTTATTTTAATTAAATATTTTAAATAAATTTTCAAAAAATTATATTTATCAAAAAATTTAATTTGTAGATATATAAGAAATTAATCATTTTACGATTAAATTTTTATAATTTTCTAAACAAAATTGTATACATTTTTGAAAATGTTAGTAATAAAATTGTATAATTTAAAAATATATAATTAAATGATAATTTCGAAATTGTAATGTCATATTTGAATATATTTATTTAAATGATGATTTATGAGTTATTACCATATTCTAAAAATATTTCCAAAAATATAAATCGACATAAAGGTAATATATGAGTTATTATCATATTTCTAAAAAAATTACCAAAAATATAAACTAACGTTAAAAGTAATTGTTCATGTCATATTAAATTATAAGCCATGTCATCTTTTATTAGTGTCATGTCATTATTTTTTTGCGAGAATGATTGTAGTAACGACATGTGTACAAATCACCTCGCAAATGATTTATATATATATATATTCTCTATAGCTTTTTTTTCCCGACATACATTTTGTTATTCTACAATAAATGTCATATATGAAAATTTACTTAAATTATTAATTAGATTTTATTCCAAATGTGCTTGATTGAAAATATGTAAATATGTAAATTTACTTAAATTTTATATTCTTATTTGTATTCCAAATTAAATATGTAAATCAATAAGCGTGACATGGCAAGATCATAGTCACAATTACCATAAATTAATATGAATTGTACCATGTCATATTTTTTATGTGCCATATCATCATTTATTTGTGAAACTGATTCTGGAGAAGACATGTGGCGAAATCACTTCGTAAATAATATATAAGGGATAAGGGATTGATAAAAAAACTAATCCACATAAAATATGTTAAAGGGATATTCTTTACAAAATAGAAAAGTTCTAATAAAGATATTTATTGATAATATAAACTTTTGAAATAAACTAAGCTGTTGAATCTTGATTGCGGCTAATTTAAACTGTTTTTTTATTGTAAAACAATGAAACAAGACCCGGAGAAAATTTTGTAAAGAAAATCAACAAATATGATATACTTGATTAATCAAATTCAAAATAAGACCGATCATACGCCCAACCTAAATCGTATTCAGTGTCTTTCATAAATTGATATTATTTCCCTACTAAAAGGTCCCCAAAATTAAAGCTGAATTGAACATAAGAACTTTAGCATTTGGTGTAAACAATTGTTTCCATCAAAAAATACTATAGATGTTTGAAATTATTGCTCAACTTATTCTACTAATAAATTCTGTTTTGGTACTAATAGAAGTTTGAATCTGGTAATTAAACGGCAAAGGAAAAACCACGTGGTTGTGAAAACAATAGACGCAGAATACAACAAGTTTGTAGGATTAATTATTCGTGAGTATTATGTGTCACTAATGGTCTGGTAAGCCCACTTGTTACAAACTTAATTATTCATAGATACTAAATTCTCTCCCAAGTCCCATGGTCCGTGTATTAATAGCTTATACGAATTAATCAAAACCTACATGGCTGGCATATTAATTTATGTGATTAAAATTCTATATTGAAATCATTTTCTGACTTTTATCTTTTCAAGTGATACAAGTAGGTTTAAATTATGATCAACTCCAGTGAGTATTACTTTTGAGAAATGTGTTTATTATACATTGACTTTTGTTTCATGCCTTTTTAATATCAATTGACTTTGTGCTTGTAAACGAAAGACATAACTATTTTCTGGGAGGATGTATGACCAAAGACTTGAATATTTATAATCTGTCTACTTTCTTATTAATTTTGGAAATCAGAAAAGTCTAACTATCATCAAATATCTTGCAAAATACTACATACACTATTTTAACAACGGTTTAGCAAAACTATTTTAAACATATATATTCCCCACTTGATTACTTCTATAAAAGCAAAAAAAAAATGTGAATAGAAGTTTGATATGCATATATTATGTAAATTATGAGCTCTATTTTTTGTTTGTTTATTATAAAAGTATAGAAGTTATCGTTTTTTTTTAAATATAAAATAATATGCCTTTGTATTTATTATCAGTCCAAAAAGCAAACAAACTTCTTTCAGTACCGAATGAAAACTACATACAAAACTACACACTTTTGACTGACGCCAGCTAAAAGTTGAATTCCAGAGGGTCGAAATTGGTCAGAGATTGACAAATTTATGATCAACACATAGTTAAGTGACATTTGTCTTATCAAGGTTCCGCGGGAGGGGAGCTCCGTATAATCGTTCAGAAGATAAGAAGAAGTGACTTTTCGTGTAACATCACATGATTCACATCCCCACATATCGTTTAATAACTACTAAATTTCATAAATTCTAAAAGTCGAATATGGACCATATAGTTAATAGTTGGGGAAATTAATCATAGAACGAATCCAAATTTATTGTTCTTCAACAAGAAACATAAATACGCGGTCGAATAAATAAGATGCATTGTTACGCGACCGACGATTTCCTCTTTCGCTACTCGTTTGGACGTAGTCGTGGTACGACTTCCTCGATTTAGTTTCTATTTTATGATTGTCAGACGTCGGAATTCATTTATCAAACATGAAATATGGCGTGCAATCATGCTGGTGTTATTACATCGTAAAATAGGATATTCAGAGTTTTTATATACAAAAGAATGAATGTTCAAAGTGACAATTTAGTTTATACATTTTTCAAAATTTTAATATAAGTTGTCTACTACACGTAGATACGTTAACTGGAGACTATTTATCATCGTCGGCCACTTATAAGCGTTAAGTGGTAAAAGAACTCAAATATTTACCTTTTACAAAAAATAAAGAACTCAAATATTTACTTAATATTAGTTTGAGGTTCGTTTACTTGGACATGAAACAACCGGTTTGGTTAGCAAAAAAATCATAAAACTTATACTTTGTCAAGGTGTTCGTTTTGCTTTAAACCAAGTGTGTTTTAGGAACAACATTGTCCCTAAAGAAAAAAGAAAAAAAAAAACGTTGTCCCCTCCTAGGTTTAGGTAAACTATCAAAATTTAAATATGAGTAAATATTAGGTTTTTCAGTTTATAAATTATCCATATATATAGTATTTTATTTAGTTGACTCACTGTTATAAGTGTGTTTATAATTTTACGACACACCTTTGCGTTGCATTCAAGTAATTTAATGTTGAGATTGCAGATGTTTGAGCAAAAACAATATGTTGCGCACGGACAGAAACAAAGGAGTGGGCATTATATATTGGGTTTTCTGCAAAAAAACCTTCAATGTGGTTCTTTTTTGCAAATTAATCCGCGAACTCAAAAACCCACGGGTCAATCCTCCAAGTGTCAGTCAAACCGCAATATAACCCTCGGCCGTATATATGTGTATTTGACTGGGTATAGTTTAAAATTTTTCAATACTATGTCATTTTGAAACTATTATTTTAATGAAAAAAATTAGTATAACTCCAAACCTTGAACCTCCAACACAGTGTGCATGTTACATAACCGTCTCTGCCAACTTATATATTTGTTCACTTAACAAACACAATTATATATAATTCTAAATTTATTCTGAAATGACCAGATTTATAACATTATATATTACCAATTATTATTATCTTTATTCTATAAAAAAACTTATAATTGTTAACTAAATATGTTTAAAAATTATTTTAAATAGTAAAATAATTAGTAAAAATTGGTTATTTAAAAAAAAAATATTTTTATGTTATATAAAAGTCGATATCTAATTATATAAAGTAAAATTCACAAAAGTTTATGGTTTTTTTTGGTATAAAACCAAAAATCGATGGTATATAAACCGAACCAAACCAAAGTAAATATGGTTTTAATATGGTACCTATTTTTATAAACCAAAATACCAAAATGCATTTAGAAATATATATAATTGAGTTTAATAAGTGAACAATTATATATGTTGGTCAAAATAGTTATGTAGCATTCAAACTGTTTTTGAGGATCAAGGTTTGAACCTTGGTCTCTACAATTTTTTCAATAAAAAAATTAGCACCAAAACGACGTAATATTGAAAAAAGTTAAAATTATACACAGTCAAATACACATATATATGGTTGAGGGTTATATTGCGGTTTGACTGGCACTTGGAGGGTTGACCCGTGAGTTTTTGAGTTCGCGGATTAATTTGCAAAAAAAAAAACCACATTGAGAGTTTTTTTGCAGAAAACCCTTATATATTTGATCCCGTTACGTTTCAATGTTTTATTCTAGAAAAATGGGACCAACTTTGTACACACATAATTTTTGTTAATTTATAGGTCAGAATAATTATATGAAACTCTATTTCGAGTTTCCAAAATTATCAAAATGTTTATGCAATATTTAATAATTCTTACATTCGTTTAATCTTCTATCATCATTTGATATATTACACGAATCATTAATACTTGCACACTTACAAAATTTGTTTAGTTACTGGCCTGGGTACGAATCGGATATCCAGGTTTTTGAAAGTACTTGTGATTTGTCTCGTATGTCATGGATATCTAATTTTTATATTTGCTTTGCTTAGGAGAGATAGAGATATTCGAAAAGACGGATATCCGGAAAATAAATAGATTTTTGCGGATATTTATGAATACTTACAGATATCTCTTATGTTTAGATTAATACAAATAATCTCAAAATTTTGATACAAATTTGTTCCATATGATATATTTTTATGTGATATATAAGATAAAATATAAAATAAATAGTGAATCTATATATTTTGTAAAAATATTTAAACTTAATTAACAGTTATAGTAACAAAAAAATTTAAGAAAAAAGTTATAATTGTCATTAAAAATTATTCCTTTTATGTATTGCTTTTATATAAATAATAATGTGAATAAAATTTGTCAAATTATATGTCAGAATAACAATTATATATTTTTATACATTTAGAACTTTAAATATAATCAAGATATACATATACTTATATATTGCCGGATCGGATCTGATACCCGCTCCCTAAAATTTTAATATTTGTGATTTGCTTCATTTTTGACGGATATTGAATCTTAGTATTTTCTTCGATTTGTAAAGTTACGGATATCCAAATTTTTTAGATCAAATTGAACGAATAACGAATCATTCAAATTTTACGGATATTTTGCCCACCCGATCGTCTTCGTGACATGCAAACATACCTTAATTTGCGTGCGTGACAGAATCTTATACCTTTACTTAGTCTTACGTGGACTACTTCCCAATGAGGAAATTTTAATTTATCCTTTATACTTTCTGTTAATTTATTTTAAAATATGTATGCCAAAACTTGTCAGTTTCTTTGTTTGTTTCTGCTGTGGAAATCTTCTCTTGCCTTCCTGAATCTAGCCCCCAATCTAGTTAAAGTTAATTATTCGGTATATATACTGAGTTTGTGATGTAATATATAACCAAATAAACAAATAGCATGACATAATTAAACAAAATTAGTATTACATATTATTTAAAACCACATTGCTATAAATACAGCACTAGACTAGAGCCACTAGACTATAGCTTCTTTCAAAAGTATGATCGTAATATTCAAGTGACATAGATTTATACCCTGAAAAATATATGTTTTAGTTGCAAAAAAGTTATGTTTAACCAGAGGTCACTAAAGGATCCTGACCATCGTGTGAGAGATCTCTATTTCGAATGATTGCCGGAACAAAAATACTTTAATATGCTGTGATCTTGCCGTAAAGTTAAAATAAGTATTTGTGCATGCTTACGTATGTACACATACATCATACAATAGAATTTCTATAAATTAATAATGTTGATATTTTAAAATTTTATTAATATGTAGAGATACTAATATACAAAAATATCTTTTTTACATTTTTTTTTTATTTTTGTATATTTTTATTTATAAAATAAGAAAGTATTTGATTTTACCGGATATACATTATTTAAATTCTAGAAATTTAAATTTTATATTGATTTTACCGTGTCGTCATGTCGGATTCGTTTTTCTCGAATAAATTTAAATTGACACCTCAAACATATAGTTCAGTTACACTAAAATATCACAATTTACTATCCTTACATAAATATAAATTGCATGTGTGTGTTGTGTAATTGTGTGTGTGAGTCAGAATGTTCTTTATTGAGATCAACCTTGGAGATTAGTTACTTACTTTTGTACCCTAAAATGTTACTACTTGATTTTAGTATCCAAATATAACCGTACAACAACTGTTTTCAGTTAAATACACGACAAAAGAGGCCAGTATCTACGTCATCATCAATGTCGATTTTCGGACATTTTTCCAACAAATATCCTAATAATGGATTATATATATCGGCTAGCTAGATCAATATTCTCTAGTCAAGAACTGGAGCGACCCGATGCGTCGTATTCATATGGAATATGCACACAAACCTATATTCAGTTAAACCCTCAATGTAATTCTAGTGAAATTTTATGAATTTAGGTATACTTTATTCCATTAAAAATAAAATGTTACCAAGTAGTAAATGCTTTTATTTTATGTTTTTAGTCATTTTGAAAGCTAACTCATAGCACTAACCATATATAAATAGATACAGATATGTATGTAATATTTATCTGTATGCTGGTAGTCTAATTATTTAAATCCAGCCAGTTAAAATTAAAATATGATTGATGGAAAAAGAAAATATTCGGCTTTTCTACGGGTAGCCAAGGGCGGACCTATTTGATGCCAAGGTGGGGCAGATCTCAAGTGAGTCAGTGACACACCATATATTTTGAAATTTTTTTCTTTACAGTTTACAGGTATTTTGGATTTTGAATTAGTTCATGTTTTTTTTTCTTTTTTTTTTGCTAAAGAATTAGTTCATGTTTGACACCAAATTTTAATGTTTCACAGGTAAAAAAATTGCTTGGCTCCGCCACTGTGGGTAGTAGCCTTGCTAGTTGCTACTTTGCTTAAGAAGACTATTAACAAATGCATGAGAAGTGGCTTATCCGGATAAATTTTTCTCTGTTTTCTTGATTATTATTTTATTTGTCTTGTTTGTTATCTCCATCACATGAGATTTCTTCTCTCTTCAACTGATAGAATATTAAAATTGTCGTTAGTTTAATATTTTTTTTGGTCTAAATGTTAAAAAGTTTAATATTTTTTGTTCAAAGGTAACATGCATTAACACTAACTAAAAAAGCCATTATTGAATCCATATTACTATGATTATGAGTGTGATACCGTATTTAAAAATGACGTATTAAGATGTTATGAAAAAGTAGATTATGTGGTGCGATACCTGCTCATAAAAAGACATGAAAACTGATGATGGTTTAGGACAGGGTTTGGATTTATTCCCTGTGGTGAATTTTTTAATTCATTTCAGCTCTTTACACCAATTAAAATGATATGTAGGATTAGTGAAAAATAAAATATTATTTTAAAGAAAAAAAAAAGTAAAACAGGTGAAAAAAAAAACGTTTCTTCTTCTTCATCTATTACAGAAAAAAATATATGAAATTTTGGTTGTCAAACTTTTTGAATTTCCAATTATGTGTTTTCAAATACAATTTTATACACTAAATCTAAATATTTACCCTAAATCCAAACTGTAAACCCTAAACCCAAACTCAAATTAATTATAAACTATAAATCTAAACTGTAAACCCTAAACCCAAACTTAATACATCTAAATAGGATTTGTGTTTAGAGTTTCTGGTTTGGATTTATGATCTACTATTTGAGTTTATGATTTAGGGTTTAAAAATTGATGCAGATAATTGTTTATCTATCTCACAAGAGAACATGATTTGATTTAATTCCGAGAAGCTAAAGTCGAAATTGGATTTGAAATTATAGAATTGAAGATTTAAACTTGACAAACAAAACTTCATATTTTTCTGTGGAGATGAAGAATAATTAGATCACGTTCTTTTAGTTTTCATGTTTTTTTTTATTTTTTTGGTTTTTTTTAATTAATCATACATATCATTTTAATTGGTGTACAGAGTTGAGTTGAATTTAAGAATTCACTACATGGATGAACCCAAGTCCTGACGGATGGTTTATGTTAATATCTATCTAAATTCGGATAAGAATGACTTTTTAAAATCAGCGGTTTGGCCAGAATTGTAATCGTGGCCGTGGTTTTCCGTCCAGTCAACATCACTATCTTCGAATTCTTTATAAAAGTTTTCATTCATTAAACTGAAAGAATGTTTTAATAAAAGAAAAATATCAAGTGAATATTATTAAAATGTTACGAGAACAAGTGGACGGGGAATTACATATTAGTTTCCTTTTAATAAAGACGTTAAAAATCTTTGTCTTGCTTATTTTTTGTATCTGCCCCCACACGGTTTCAAGTTACAGTCATTCAAAGTGGAAAATAATATACGATGTGACAATGATGAGTTAGATTGTATGAACCCAACGTTCAACTTGTAACTGTCATAATTTGTTAATATTCTTTTGTTCAACAAAATTTTGGTGTGATTGTTCAACAAACATTGTTTATATATATATCCAAAGGAATAGTAAAGTACATATAGATGTATATTTTATTATACATTTTTATAACTGGCTAATTATTGTTAAAAGAATTTGTTTGTTTTTTATAAAATTACTTATAAAAGTATTCAATTACGAAAAGGAATATAAATTCTTAATAAGACCTACAATTTTTCTAAAATTTTGGGTTTTATAAAAAATCAATTAATTTTAAAATTTATGAAACATAGTTTCATTAATTTTT
This sequence comes from Hirschfeldia incana, assembly GCA_026261945.1. NCBI lineage: Eukaryota > Viridiplantae > Streptophyta > Magnoliopsida > Brassicales > Brassicaceae > Hirschfeldia > Hirschfeldia incana. The sequence continues at coordinate 1,610,731 of JABCMI010000033.1, forward strand.
ACTTTTTATTTTATATATTGTAAAATATATTTTTGTAATTAACTTTTACATTTTTCTAGATTTACTGTATTGAACAAGGTAGATGACATATCTATAAACATTCGTAAATATTTATAAATATCTACTCCCTCCGTTTTCTTTTATAAGTCGTTTTAGAGGAAATTGTTTGTTCAAAATTATATGACGTTTTCGGTTTTCTATGTAAAATTTATTAACAGTTAATGATGTATGACCAATGATAATATGTCTTCTATTTTTTCATTGGTTGATTTCTGATTATGTAAATAATTAATGATGTGTTTGTCTAGAAAATGTAAGAAATTTATGTTTTTCTTAATCTATGTGCAAGACTCTAAAACGACTTATAAAAGAAAACGGAGGGAGTATAAATTTTTGGAATATCTGAAAAGTAGATATCCATATTTTTCCAAATCAAATTAAAATAGAAAATCAGATATCCATTAACTACAAAATAGGTAATAAATTCATGAAAATTATGGTAAGTTTCCCTCCGTGCCCATAGCTCCAAGTGTCTGATTATCATGTGTAGTGAGCGAGGATTGAGAAACTAAACTAATTCACACATCTAAATAAAATTTACTCTAAAGGGGTCAGGTCAGGTACAAGAAGGAAGTGCGTGACGAAGTACGGACGAGGTGAATAATTGAAAGCGAATATTGTTTCAAAAGGATAGATAATATCTCAATCATCAATACTGTACTATTAAAACAGCAGAACTTTTTATCGACTATGTTTTGGACTATCAAAAAAATTCTAACAGTCCAACTAAAATAATTTCGTTAGTTATTATCATATAATATCTTTCTAATCTAACAAATATCCATTAATATTTTAATATTTGTAAAACAGATATTATTTAACCTCCTATTTTTTCTCTTACAAATAACTTAATAATATTTTCAAAATAAGATATCTAAAAAGATATTGTCAAGTATTTTTTTCTAAGATTTTATTATAAAATAACATTTAATATCTTTTTTATTTAAGAGGTAAACATAAAATCTTTTAACTATTTATTTTTAAATAATAAATTTCGTAATTAATATTAAATGAATTATTAAAAATATTAACTCTTTCATTATAGAATAAGAAATAATATTCCCATAATATTTATATTCGTAATTAAATTAATTCATCAACTAATAAATAAAAAGTAACTTAATACATTTATTAAATATTTTATAAATCATTAAATTAAATAATAACGTAAGTTCATGAATTTTACCACATACTTCAACGTATTAAAATAAAATAGTAAAGTAAGATATATAAACTAATAAATAATTAGATATTTAAATTTGAATTTTAAAAATACTTTGATATAGTATGATACGGGTTGAATGAAATATATTTTGACCAATATAAAAATTAATAATATTTTTTACTATAATTTACAGTTTTTAAATATAAGTAAAATTAATAATGACAGGTTTTATAAATGAATTATCTTATTTTCAACAAATTATATTTATTAATTTTAATTTAGTTATCTATATTTTTTAAATAAAAATACATGTATGAAATTTCTAATTTTCAGTAAATAATTTTTTGGAAAAAAATAATCCCATAGATCCGGGTCGGGTAAACACAAGTATAAATATATTACGTTATTTCATAAATAACTAAACGGTTTATATATCTCTTGAACTAAAAAAAGAAAAATCATAATCAAACTGAAACCGAAATCCAAAAAGAAAAACAACATAAAACCAAAACCGAAAACCAAACATTATATTGGTGAACAAAAAGACGGATTAATAAATTTGTTAACTAAACTGATCTCAGATATTTAACAAACGAGGAAGATCAATACATAGGATGATGACAAAAAAAAATCATGCCCGCCTTTTCAAAAGGCGGGTCAAACTCTAGTCTATCTTATTAAAACAGAAACATTGCAACATTCTCTAGGTGGATTTTAAAAGTGGACCTAATCTATCTTAAATATAAATAAAGGATACTACCCATTATTAATCTATTCCATGACATTATTTATTATTAATCTTTTTAAACCAGCATATAATGATCCTATATTTTTGCAAAGATTTAAAAAAGATACGTAGTGTTGTAATATAGATTGTTCGAGACAAAATAGGCACATTAACTAAATAAATATTATAACTCCACTAAATAAATATTACACTATTATAAAAACAACCCATTATAAGCATATGGTATCTTTCTATAGTCGAATAACGCTAAAATGTGGATTACTCATACGACCTATATATATAATTGCCATTCACTATGTCAACCGTATGACCTAACTATATAATTCTCATTCGCTAAGTCGACATCTATATTATTAAAACAGAAACATTACAACTTTTTCTAGGTATATTTTAGAATTGGACCTCCTATTATTTTGCCTATATTAACCTAACCTTTGATAAAATATTTCCTTAAATAATATTTCCTAATAACCATAATCATTATCTTTCGTATCTCATATATACAACACTTTAATACAATTTTCCATAATCATTATATCATTCAACCGATTTATTAATCTTTAATTTTTGACATCACCGATATACCAATCTATAAAAATTGGCTATACTTCCATTACCAAGCAAACTATATTATATATTATTCATTTATGTCAATTGATTGAAGACAATTTGTTAACCTACATCAAGACTTCTATCGAATTAATAATTCGATACTATCAATATTGTTAACCAATGATTTTTCAATACTATAGAATTGACAAACTCTAAACAAACTCTACACTTTCGTACGTAGCCCTGGGCATTCTGGTTTTCGGTTCGGGTCGGTTCGATTTATTCGATTTTCAGGTTATTCGGGTTGGGACGTTTAGAAACCGTTTAGAAACCAGACAATTTTTGAATCAGTTCGGTTTGGATAATATCGGGTTTGGGTTGGGTTTCTATTTTTTATAAAACCCGAAGTGGAACAATATTACCAATAATTCGGATTTGATTCGGATTTAAAGCTCAAAAAACCAAAAAAGAACGAAAACCCGAGAAAACCCGAAAAGTCAGAAAAATATTCGGGTTATTTGGATAGTCTGATTTTTTAGATATCTTTTATTTATAAATTATATTTTATATATTTAAATTAAAAATAATTATTTTTCAATATATTCAAAATATTGGGGTACCCATTCGGTTTTCGGTTCGGTCCCGATTCGGTTTCGGTTTTTCGGGTTTAGAAATATAGAAACCGTTTGGGTTTTCATAATTGCCGGTCCGGTTTTCACTCTGGTTTTTTCGGTTCGGTTTTCGGGTTTAAGATAATATGCCAAGAGCTATTCGTACCTGTATAAACCATAATATTAGTGTATGTTAAGAAAGAAAATACATAGGAGTTGCAAATGCAAAAGACTTACAATTAGGTTGTATTTTTTATTTAATAAATTTTTTAAAATACAGAAGACTTACAATAAATATTACTAAATTATTGTTGAAATATTACAACAATTAGGAGCAATTATGTAATAATTTTTTTATTAAATTAAATTCATAATGTACAAAGAAAAAAACTCAAAACACGAGTTTTATAGCAAAATCTGTTACAATAAAAAAAATTTAATATGCACTTGCAAAAAAATAAAAACCCGCCCGACCGGGCGGGTCATTATCTAGTATCTATTCTCTATAAATGCATTTTTCTCATCGCTTACACCAATTCATTTTTTTTGTTAATGATAACTTTAGATAAACACAAGTAACACAACCCACGTAGTTTCTCTATGTATACTATATGATTACAGAAAATTAATGGAGAGATAATAAATAAACTTTCTGTATACAAATTTCGATCAACTATTATTTTGAATTTTTACCAAAAAAAACTATTATTTTGAACCCCCCAACCCACATTCTTGGGCTCGCTAAAAAGCCAGCTCTTGGATTGCTTTATTAAACGCTACTTATTACTTATTCACTCTGTTTATTTTAATTTTCGTTTTAAGTTTATAAACACAAATCAAAAAAATATTTAGTTTTTTTTTTCATTTCAAAATAAAAATTATTACCCATACACCTAACTATTAATAAATTTCGCATTTAAATCATAAAATGACACTTATTTTGAAACAAATTTTTTTTATCTACAACGACAATTAATTAATCTGAAACGGAAGAAATATTAAACCTAAGTGTTATACATAAGTTTCGATTATTTTAGGTTACGATAACAATTAATGTATTTTCGAATATTTTATGTATGAACTATCACCAGAATTTTAATGAATACAAATTAATTAAAAAAATTGCTTGAAGTCATTCGAATAATTGCAAATTGCTAACGGATTGCTACTTTGCTAGTAAACAAGCCAATTAACTAGATAACAAATCCACACTCTCAATTTTTCTTCTTTAATTTTAACTTTAAAATTAATTATATTTATAAGAAATACAAATAAGTTAATAAACTAAAATTATAGTATTGTAAAATCTATCAAAATTAACATAACCAATTTACAAATTCTGAGCAAATTTTGTAACATAAGAAAATACTCAAGCTTATAATTATAAGATCAAAAAATTTAATTAAAATTTGTATCAAAAATAATGAAGTAGTATGGACTGTCGGCCCTGATCTAAAGATTGAACTGGTGTTTTATTTGCCAAACTATATTAAAAATTAACATAAACGATGGTGAAAGACTGGTGTAAGAGTTGTATCTTGGAACACTAAAATGATATATGCATTAAATTTAATTATTATTGTTTTATATTGGATAATGTCTTTTCGGTTTACCTTGAGATAACTGTTCTTAACCTAATAAACCACTGTAAGAGTTGTTTGATATTTCCATATTCTCTGCTATTTTCTTTCAAAGATGGCAACCGTTAGTTACTTTTCTCAATTGGATCGTGTGAAATTGTCAAGAGAAAAATTTTTAGTTCGGGTACTCAGAGATTACACCGATGACCCCCTTTCATCAATTGGAGGCCACTATACGAAATTAGGAAGATTGTACCATCGGATTTTCAGGTTTTCTAAAGAATTTTCTTCTATTATATATTTAGATCTAGTCTAAAATTGATTTTTAGTTATTTTTCTTTTTAAATCTGGAATAGGACGATAGATTGCTTTCTATCATTCTTTATTATGTCGCAGATCGATTCAGAGATGTTATGAAAGAGGGTCATTGCTATTTTATTACAAAATTTGAAGTTAAATTGTCATCTGCTCTCTTATTTCGTTTGTCATCCATCCCAAATGAAATATGTTTCTTGGAAGAAACATTCGTTATACCAGTTGATATAACAAGACGATTGAGTCTATTTTCTTTCAAATCTGTCATCAATGTAACTGATGGATCACTTTACAGGAAAACCAACATGGGTATGTACTTTCAATCTACATGAGCAGTATTTATTAAAAACTATTTATATTTTCATTTCGTAAACATTTTAGTTTCTTTTTGGCAGTTGATATACTTAGTGCCATTGTCAAAGTTAAGAAACTAATGCATACCAGTCTAATAAGAAACAAATTTTGGGATAACAAATCCAAAAGTATCATTTACTTTACAATACGAGATTTAAAGTGAGTAATCAATTTTAATGATATGATATTGTAATACATAGATTAATGAACATTATTCAATATATAAATGTTCTCTTTGCAGTGGACAGTATTTTCGTTGTATAGCATGTGGTTGTTATGCCGACATGTTTGAGAAGTTATGAATTACACGTTCTCACAAGGATGTGACTATTTGCATCTTGAGGTTTTGGAGGATCGAAAGAGAATGAGGTAACATGAATTGTGTCAATAAACATTTTAGATATTCATTATATTATCTCGATGTATATATATATTATTTATTTATGAAAATCTTATTGTTATGTATGAAGGTACTGACCAATTCATTGTTAGAGCGTACAAGAAGATTCTGAATTGTTGTTAGATCCTTATGTGCTTAAAGCAGTACAAGCTAAATATAATTATGTTTTACATGCAACAAGATTAATTTCATTATAATTAAATCATCTAATAGTCAATTCTTATTCGTTTTCTTTAAATTCTTTAGGATGCTTTGTAATCCTGCTTTTCAATGTAATGATGATGGATACAGCGGTGGAGCTTAGTTTGATATATGAATCCTAAATTGTCTGAAAATAATAGTATGTTGATTCTCATATATAAAGATTTTTGTTCATGAACTTTACTACTTTATTCATATCACCAAAAAGCTATAGAAATCTCAAAAGGTACACAATATCAACATTGCTGTCAACTTTTGAAGATTTAATCGAGATAAACTTGATAATATCGTTTCTAAATTTTTCTGACATTCATTATTTCCCATTATTGAATATTTGACTCTTTAAATATTATTTTCTTGAACAAGCAAATATATTGTTAAAATACAAAATTGTTAAATAGAGGTGAAGTTGGAATTTCATAACCTCGAGATGTTTTTTTTACTTGTGGGTGTTGTTATTTTCTCTTATTCAACATGACAACTTATACAACTTTGTCGAAGCTTAATCCAGATCCAGAAATCAAAAAATTATTCAAGTTAAATTTTTACAACAATGGAAAATCAAATTGCCATCTCCCGGATCGTAATACTTGAAATTGATTTTTGTTGATTTCGAGGTTAGCTGTTTAACTCAATTATTTTTTACTGCCATCCTATTGATCATTGACTATTTTCGATAATTTGATTCCATGTAAAAATGAATTTTGTCTACATTTATTACTCTATTATATTATATGGTAGGATGTCCAAACTTTTATATTTTTATGGTTTTGCCTTGTGCATTACAAAGGAGCAAAATTCAAGCCACAATTCCTCATGAAGGTGTGATATTCTTTTATGATGAATTTCGGAATACATGTGGTATTCGGTTAAGTATTTCAATTTAAAAACAAATGCTGGTAGAACCAGAACAACCGCTAATATCTTCAAGCTTAGATTCACTGTATCAGCTGTTAAGAAGAATTTTGATTTTGTATCAACTTCACTGTATTTTTATCCTGCAAATTTCGCCGATATTATCCATAGGAGGCTTGACTTTAAAACTTCGGTTGGTAAGTAATGGAGTTATAAGTTATTAAAAAATTTAAATCTCTCTGTTTGTTTAATTACTATATTTATTTCAGATGTTATTGGAATAGTAGTTAATTCCACACCATTCCAATTTCTTCTCAATGAAAAAACTATAAAAGATCTTGCATTCGTGACTTTCTTTATTGAAGATGGTATGTATGTTTATTTTTACTAGATACTTGTTTATTTTTACTAGATACTTGTCTATGTATATTTAAGCTATTTATTATTACAATGTTTTTTTCATAGAGAACGCATCCTCTGATGTGAAGCTTCTGAGGTCGTTGCAGTTGATTTTGAACGAGAACGAGTTCACACTCGACTTCATGGAGAATCGGAAATATGTCTATTACATTTTTGGCATATAAAACAGTTCACAGATGGTATTTTCCTATTTATTATTCAAATAATAATTATTATTATTCAAAAAAAAATTTCTCATTTTAATTACCTCCAAAATCAGTTCTTTTTACAGGGTTCAACGAATACAAACAAGTTCTTTGGAACTGACATGCCTAAAGTGAGTGACCTACGAGCAAGGTATGTCATATACAAATATCATGCATAAAAAAATCATAATTTTTAATATTAATTATATCTTTATACGCAGATTTTTATACGCAAATGAATCCGACAAAGCTAAATCACACCGGTGATATGTATAAACTTTAATTCAAGTATTGTGAAACTATCAAGTCAATGTTTTTCGTTTCAGTATACTGAAATGCCATTTACTGTTAGATTTTTTTCGAAACCAAACTAAGTATATTGTCTGCTATGAACCTAAGACTTATAATTACAACAAATCTTTCATATTAAACACATAAATGTGATATAAGTACTATTGATTGTTAGATATGTAATCATCAATTTAAGTATAATATTAATGCCCGTACATGTGTGCAGACGGTCCATCTAATATATATATTACATATTAACTAATAAACAAAAATTTTGACAAAAGGTTGAAAATATAGAATACAAAAAACTTTGACAAGTAATATCAATACACATCAATCAACAAATTAAGTTAAAAAAAACAATCAACAAATGTGTTAATTAAGAGAGAATCAAGAAGAATTTAACATTTGCATGGAGATACATTTGTGCCTGTTATGGATACCTGAAGAATTCACTAACCATGTGTTCTTTGAATGTTCTTCTGTGATTCAGGTGTGGGCACTTTCAAGGATTTCAACGAACGCATATATATTTTTTACTAGTTCTTTATTTACAAATATGGACCACTTGTTTTGGAGGGTTCAGCCGATATTAAAAAATCATCATTTTGCATGGATATTATGGTATATTTGGAAGACACGAAATATTAAGGTTTTCAGCAATCTGCATATTAATCTTTGAGACACTCTACAATTAGCGGAAAACGAAGCACTGCTCTGGATTGAGTGCAAAGTTCACTCACATAGAAAATCAATCAATCTCGACTACAAGCTGCAATAGTATCATTACCGGTTATTCCGGACATATGGTGTTTTACGGATGGATAATGGAAGAATCATGAATTCTTTTTAGGACATGGATGGTACAGTACTCTCAAAGATTTTGATGGTCAAATGGGTACGAAGAACACAAGAATGAGTCAGTCGCCATTGCACAATAATATTGAAACTCTTGTATGGACAATGAAATGTATGCAGAATCTAAGATAATATAATGTTATTTTTGCAATAAATTGCTTTCAGTTGATGAAGATGGTTTCAGAACCAGATGAATGGCTGGCCTTTACAAATCATTTGAAAGATATAAAGATCTTGAAGAAAATGTTTCAATAGTTCGAAGCTCATCCAAGTATCTCAGACATAGAATACAAGAGTGGACATCCTCGCACGTAGTGTAAAGAAACAACCATTGTTTACAGTCAATTTGGACGTCAATTTATCGATTTGATTTACAAAGTTTACATGAATCTGTATTTGATTGATTTAGTATGTAAAAAAAGATTTAGTATTTTAATCGGTCATTAAATTGATGTAGACGCGAAGGATTACATTTTGGAATCAAACGAAAAGAATCGACGTGGGGTAATGAATAAAGAAAGCATAACGGTGGGCTTGTATAAGCGGTTTTGATGAAAACCAGGGACTTCCTCCGTAATCGTGGCTAGTAAGATGCCAGTTGTCACACCAGATTATATATTTCAGGAAAGAAGTATACTATTTAAATATATCGCGTAGTAATATTCATATGCTCATATGCTATTTTTAGTCTATGTCTGGTAGTTGTCGAGTTTTTATTTAATTAACAAATTGCATTGGGACGCATACTTAGATAAGATAGAGAATAATAAACGTAAATAGCATATTACGTTTTTGTAATGTATAGGAGCACTTTTTTCTATTTATTTTTTAGACGCCTTGCTCAAGCATACTATTTCTGTTCACGTGTAACTTAAATAACGGGGAAACTAATATTTCCTCAAAACAACTAACACAAATAATAATAACTAAAGCTGATCCAAGCATCTGCACAGATATTAGTTTTAATTTAGGAATGAAATACTTGCACAATATAACCATGTCAAATAAATGAAATTTAAACGATATGCAAGATTTGGTGATAAATGTGACCTCTAAACTTAGAAAGTGATTTAAACTATATGGTAGAAAAAAATAAAATAAAATAAATAGTTGTAATTTTATTTTGGACATGAGTTATTAAATTTATCTGAAATTGAGTAATTAATTAGACAAAATATGAAAATTGAAATTAAAAACTCTAAGTAATCAGTTAAAAAGGTAAAAAAAAATTGTACTTATGTTTAATAGATACCCTCATGAGAATGGATTATAATTCACTGGTTTTCAACTTGTAGTAGAACTAGGTGTTTTCCTGCACCATGTGCAGTAAGAATATGTTGAATTTAAATATTACAATTAAAACATATTTTTTTATCTTAAACATATTTACATTTGATTTGTGGTGGATACTCGGATACCATTTGGTACCGTTAGGTTCAGTTATGTTTCGATTTTTTGTGAGTTCGATCCGGTTCGGATATGTGGGTTCGTTTTGATCGGGTTCCGTATTAGTTATCTAGATACCAAAATTTTGAAGCCATTCAGATATCTAACCAATTTATATTAAAGTTTTGTACTATGTTTTAGATTATATTTGGTTTGATTTCTTTTTCTAGTAATTTTTGTCCACATACATACATATATATATATATATGTATGATATTAAGATATCAATAATTTTTCAATGAAAATTTTGAAATTAAAAATTTATATTTTTATATATTAGATAATTTAATTTAAATGATATATATATAATAAAATTTCATATTCATACGATTTGTGACCAATTGTCCCTTGTTTGAACACAAAAATAAATAAACCATTGATCACAAATTTTTTAGTATGAGACTTTTACCATTTTTCGTAATTTATAGACGTTTTAAAAAATTCAAAATATAACATATATTAAAAAAACTATTTTTAACATATGCTTAATGTGATTTTTAAATTTTTAATAATATAAAATTAAACAAAAAAGTTTAGGATAAATTTTTTTTTATCAAATATCTATGATTTATAATCATTAATTATCATATATACGTTAATCATATTAGGTAATTTCATAATTTTTATTTAAGGAAAGAAACTTACGTACCTTTTATTTAAGGAAATAATTTAAGACTATATGGTTAGAAGTTATTGTGAATGCTAATTAGATGACATGTGACTTTTAAAGATGTCATGTCAATAATATTATACATATATATATAATATTAAGATCTCAATAATTTTTCAATGAAAATTTTAAAATTAAATATTTATATTTTTATATATTAAATAATTTAATTTAAATGATATATATATAATAAAATTTCATATTCATACGATTTGTGAAATAGATGCACCTGCAACCTTATAAATTGTGGGTTGAAATAATGATTAGAAATATATGCAACCTTATAACGATTTTATTAGACCTATTGGGTTAGAAACCAATGGTTAGACACGATGGATGGTTAGACACGAATTGTTAGACATAATTTTGATGGTTTACCGAATTGGTTAGACACGAATGGTTAGACACGTAGGATTTTATTAATTAAATTTTGGTAACATTGATAACAATATATGGTAAGAAGTTATGCTGAAAGTTAATTATATGGTAAGAAAATTCTAAATAGTGTAACTGATCGACATGTGGACTTCCATGTCACCTTTTTTTGAAAAATCACTTCTCAAATATAGTTTAGGGGATATTAATAATTTTTCCTTCGTTTTTTCAACATGGATAATTTTTTATAAAGACATGATATGATGAATTGATGATTAATACTCGGAATAAATAGCGTTACTATACTACTAGTATTTTGATAAATAATAAATCTGATTCCTATTATTGAACCCTACTTGGGAATAACCTTAGAACTTTAACATATAAATTATTTAGTAGAACTTAAACCTATCTTGCATGGAGATTTAATGAAAGTATGTTTCCTGTTTTTTTTGTTTTTTTGGTTTTTTGTTCTTTTTTTTATTTATTATTTGTACAGGGAATGGTAGAAGCTCTCGCTTCTCTCTAAAGAAGTTCTTGAGAGAGAGAGTTTTGTGGTGGTTCCCCTTTTTTCTTCCCCCTTCTTCTGGTTGGTGACGATGACTCTGGTACACGGTGGTCTCTCTGATGCGGTGTGGCCGGCTCTGACTCCGGTGGTTCGCGATCTCTAGGCCGAACCATCCAGCTTTGCTTCCGACTTCAACCTCTCTTTTGGGTGTTGTCGGCTTTGACCTGATTTTCCCCGATCTGTGCAACGATTGGGTTCTGGGAAGCGGTTTGTTGTTTGGAAAGGAAGAACGGCTCGTTTCCGGTTCGTATTTGGTGGTGTAGAAGATCTGTTATGGCGTTTGAAACATAGGGGATGTGGGATATGCAACTGAATCCTTAATCTTCCAATACATTCGTTGGAAGTTTTCGGTGGTCGATTTCCCTGGAGATTTCGGTGATCAAGTGATTTGGTTGGCTGGTGGTGACTTATGTTGGAGAAGACGGAGGAGATTCGAGTGAAAGAAGTGTCCTCGGCATGGTATGGTGAGTTTTCGGTGAATCGTCGGTTAGGTCGCCGGCGTTGAATACCGAAGCGGTGAAAGCGGTGGCCGCTTGTGACGCGTGTGCCCTAGCAAGATGAGGGTATAACACGTGTAGTCTTCAACGACGTTTGGTTCTTTGCGTGGCTCTTTGGCTCAACACGAGATGCTTTCTTGTTGCGTGAGTTTTGGCTGGGCCTAGTTACCCTTTAGGTTTCTATATCTTTTGTGGGCCTTTGTATGAAATTTTCTTTTGTTTTTTGGGTTTGTACTGGATTTTTGTTTTAATATAAATAAATACAGATGGCAAAAAAAATGTTTCCTGTTTTTCTTTTGTTGATAACCGTAGTGTGTTTTCAAAGATGTTTTAGGTCTAAAGACTAATCACTACGAGAACCATAAAAACTGGGTTTTCTTATCACTTAAAGCAATCAAGAAAAATTTAAAGGCAAGCAGAATGCAAAGAGATACAATTTGTGGACGTTGTGGTGCATCTGAAGAATCTATAAATCATGTGTTTTTTTGTTGTTGTGTTAGGTCTAAAGATAACCGTAGTGTGTTTTCAAAGATGTTTTAGGTCTAAAGACTAATCACTACAAGAACCATAAAAAACTGAGTTTTCTTATCACATAAAACAATCAAGAAAAATTTAAAGGCAAGCGGAATGCAAAGAGATACAATTTGTGCACGTTGTGGTGCATCTGAAGAATCTATAAATCATGTGTTTTTTGAGTGTCCACCGCCGATTCAGATGTAGGCATTATCAAGAATCTCATCCAAGTATAGATTCTTCAGATGAGGGTATAACACGCACATGAATCACTTATTCTGAAGGGTCATTCCTGTGATGGAAGATCACCACTTTTCATGGATTTTATGGTATAAATGAAAAGGAAGAAATAATAATTTTTTTTAGCAATCTGGATATTGATCTGAGCGACAATTTAAAATTGGTAAAAATTGAGATGTTAATTTGGGCTGAAGCACAAAGTTCACTTCCACAAGGAATATATATTACACGGCCATCAGTAGCAGCGATAGTTCAGACTATCTGGGGTTGATATAGTTTTATGGGTGGATCACGGAAATACAAAGATAACTTTTAAGGCCAGGGATGGTATAACACACTGGAAGGATTTGACGGCTTAATGGGGCATGGAATACTCGTGCGAGTCAATCGTCCATTCATTCGGAAATGGAAGCTTTTATTTCGGCAATGGAATGTATGAAGCATTTACGACAATTTTCTATTACATTTTCAACATATTGTTCTTGGTTGGTGAAGATAGTTTCAGAACCAGAAAAATGACCAACTTTTGTAAGTTATTTGGAAGACATGCATCTTTGAAAAGGAGTTTCAGTAATTCAGAGTTCGTTCATATACCACATGATGCGCCTTATCAGGATGGTGCATAGCTCGACCTAACCGAGGTTTTCCTCAACGGACCATACAGATCGACCAGCACACTTCCTGGTCCTTACCGTCCAAGACCAAACCAGTTCGGATGAACCTGGACAGTTGGCGAAGGGTCATCTTTGACTGGTCTCCATCAGAATCTGCACCTTTGACTCGTCTTCATCAGAATATGCACCTTTGACTCATTTATAATTTTCTAGGAAGAGTTATCATTTTCTATGTATTATTTTCTGTGTTTTTATTTATTTCTCTTTGACTACAAACACTATAAATATGTAGTTTCATCATCTGAATAAGATAATCAGTTTTTCTTTATTGGTTTTGAGTTTTTACTTTCTTTGTTCTTCGTTGAACACTTCTAGCTTTCTTGGTGAGGTTATGTCTGAGTTAAACGCCTCTTTCGCGTTGGTCTTGGGAGTCATATCAAGAAACAGATCGAGTTAGCTTCCTCGTTAGACATGTGCGTCACATCAGGCAACGATCAAGCACCCCAGGAATATCAGCAGCCTTTCCGCAACTGCTGTGCGACCTTTCATTTCACCAGTTCTCCATCAGAATTCATATCCCTTACCGGCTGAGTGATCCTTTCCCTATTTAGGGCGTATCAATTTGGTATCAGAGCAACTCAGTCAGTACTATCTATTCATCTTCTCATCTATCCATCTATCTTTCATCTTTTCAACATCATGTCATTCAAGATGCGGAATGATACAACCATTATTAATGAATGCATAAGTGAATTTAAGCAGTTGATCGAAGCTAAGTTGGCTCCAATCCACAAAAGAACTGATCAGTTGGAGGCACGAGAAAAGCGATTTGTGCCTAGCCATGAAAAACCAGAATCAAGGAGGCTAGCAGCAGAAGACTGGTTTGTAGATCTGGAAAATCAGGCTCGAGGTTCACTTCTTGTCACTAGGAGACCATTCAGCTATGATCTTGGTCCAATCTTTGATGAGGAAGAAGAGCAATTCGATAATCCGACGCAAGACTCACTTCTTGTCACTAACAGACCATTGAGCTATGACCTTGGTCCCATCTTTGATGAGGAGGCACAGCCAGACAGTTGAGCAATCAGATCCTAAGGAGACTAAAGAAGTCACAAAGGAAGAACTGTTTCAGATTTTAACCGGAATCGATTTTGATGATGTTTCCAGGAGGTATTCTATTACCCACGACCTGATCCATACATCATTCGTTTTGAGATGCTGAGGAAAATTGAATATGGAAAAAGAGGCTTTGTGCATCTCTGGTCGAAACAAACATGGAAGAGGGGATGGTTGTGAGTTTAGTTCTTATCTCACAAGTGCAATCAAAGATAACCAAAGTTGTGGATTTTGTCTTTCAAGAATTAGCTTTCTGGAATCGAGCCGCCAACGCAAAGGCTTTGTTGTTTGAAAAATTGAAGCCATACATCAGAAGAGAATTTTGATATAAGCTTTTGAAGTTTAGTTGCAACAAAGACGACCAAGTTGAGCTGCAGTATTTGGAGCTAAGGTAATTTCATTCCGGTAGAGTATGATGTTGGAAACGGAGTTCAAAGAAGCCATCTTGTGATTGAAAAAGTAAGAGATGAGCGCGAAGTGACCAGACTAAAGTGGTTCTCAAAACTACAATGGCTACATAAAGGTGGTAATGTGAATATGATCTCTACTCAATCCATGTTCCCTTTTGATCTAGGAGTGTCAGATTTGAGGACAAATTCTTTTTAAGAGGAAGAGAATGATGCGCCTTAAATCGTAGATCCGGGCGAGGATGGTGCACAGCTCGACCCAATCGAGGTTTTCCCCCACACTCCGTACATATCGACCAACATACCACCTGATCCTTACTGCTCAAGACCAAATCAGTTCAGATGCACTTGGACAGTTGGCGAAGGGTCATCTTTGACTGGTCTCCATCAGAATATGTACTTTTGACTCGTCTTCATCAGAATCCGTACATTTGACTCATTAATAATTTTCTAGTCATAGTTATCATTTTCTATGTATTGTTTTCCATGTTCTTATTTATTTCTCTTTGACTACAAACATTATAAATATGTAGTCTTATCCTCTGAATAAGATAATCATTTTTTTCTTATTACTTTTGAGTTTTTACTTTCTTTGTTCTTCGCTGAATACTTCTAGTTTTCTTGGTGAAGTTATCTACGAGTTAACGCCTCTTTCTTGTTGGTCTTGTGAGTCATATCAAACAACATATCGAGTTAGCTTCCTCGTTGGACTTGTGCATCACATGAGGCAAAGATCAAGCACCCTAGGAATATCAACAGCCTTTCCGTAACTGCTGTGCGACCCTTCATTCCAGCAGTTCTCCATCGGAGTTCATATCCTTTACCGGTTGAGTGATCATTTCCTTATATAGGGTGTATCACTACGGACGCAGAATAAAATGACGGATAGTTTAACACGCAGTGCAATAAAGTAACCGTTTTTTGTTGTCTATTTGAATGCCGAGCAACCAATTTGATTTGCAAATTCTACATAAGTTTGTGTTTGTTGCTGACAAAATCTTTTTTTATAGAATCCACAAAAAAAAAAAAAAATCTTATTAGGTTTTTCTCTTAGATAAACTAAACAGAAGAGAACAATTGAAATTACAGCTGATCAATCGAATATGTATTATATATATATATATATATATATATATATATATATATATATATATATATATATATATATATATATATATATATATATATATATATATGATTGTGTTTTTAAATTATTTTTAAAATGACGTTTTTTTGTTCCAAAAGTTTCATTTCACGTAATCGTTTCTGATTAACCTAGGCTTAAACCACTAATTTATTTTTAGTGGATCTTTTCATCTACTTAAATCACCTTATCTTTTTGTGGGTGTGGTCCATGTTTTAGATACATGAAATGATTGAAAAAAAGTTATATAAAAAGGATTGAAAAAGTAAGAAAATATGAAGTTCATACTTAGAATTAAGATTTGAAGACGTTAGTTTCCTTTATTTAGAAGATAATGAGTTTTAACAGAAAATAAATGTGAAGTCCATGTTTAAACTAATTAAGATTTGAAGATGTCATATATGTAATATAATTCACGAGTCGTCACTATCTAACTTATTATTACTTTAGAGTTGATACATTTTTTTACAGAAAATATAGTCGATACATCGATGTTACTTCAGTTTTGATATTATTCTTCTTTAGTCAATTTAAGTATACAGTATATTGTCGATTACCCAAAAAAAGAGTATATGAATTGTAGGTGCCGAAGCGCATAATCGTGTTATAGGTAGGGCTGAAACGGATCGGGTATTCGGAGTATTTTAAGATATCCAGATCCGGATTTGTATTCAGCGGATCCATGTTTTTGCTATTTTTATCCGGATTTAGGATTCTCAGATATCCGGATTTTGGATATCTTTCTAAAAATTGTAATATCCGGAGGATATCCGGATTTGAATCTCAAAATTAATAAAAATAACATTAGAACATATAAATAACAATAATTGAAAAATATAAAAATATGTACAATATTTTTTAATTATATCTATGTATACTATAACAAAGTTAGTATAAATTTATATATATATATATATATATATATATATATATATATATTAGTATAGAAATAAAAATATAGTAAATAAAATTTGTTTATATATATATATTACTATTTTTGAAATAATTATCAATAAAAATTACGGATCCAGATATCCGGAGAAAAAAATCAAGATATCCGGATCCAAATTCGATTTGCATGGATCCAACATTTTACTATCCGAATTCGGATCCGGCCCCTCCGAATAT
Organism: Hirschfeldia incana; assembly: GCA_026261945.1. NCBI lineage: Eukaryota > Viridiplantae > Streptophyta > Magnoliopsida > Brassicales > Brassicaceae > Hirschfeldia > Hirschfeldia incana. The sequence goes on from JABCMI010000033.1 coordinate 1,628,044, forward strand.
TTGGATTTTCGGAGCAGATCCGGATCGAATCTCGGATCGAATCCGAATCCCGGATAATAATTCCAAGCATAGTTATAAGTGATTGGCTGACTCATGTGATTGGCTGACTCATACTAAAACCACAAGTATATTTATTATTGATAGATTAAACTATTTGAATTTAAATGAATTTACAACTATTTATCTTCTTAAATAAATGGCGTTTTCAGCCACCACTCATATTTTAGTTTGTCCAATCCAATTGCATACTATTGGATATGAAAATGATGAAATACTTATTATCTATATACGAAACATAAAATAGATTTACAGTAGAAACTCTAAATTAATATTTTATAAATATGATAAACTAATTAAAATTAGACTGGTTTAAAATATAACATAATTCAATAAGATAATAAAATAATAATGATATTTTAAAAATTGTTAGGTAAATATATAATCCTACTAATATCGTAACTTAATAATTATCACATATGTAAATTTTACATAAACATACAAAAAGCTTTTTATTGTTATTTTTTTCTTGAAAATTTATTTCATCTCTAACTTTATTTATAATTTTATCGAACTACATATAAAAGTGAATTTGTATTCTATGATATGTAATCATTATACATAAAATACATCAATAATCTAACCAAAATAGTAAAATGTTATATTTTTTTGTCGGCAGTAAAATGTTATATTTTATAAAATTTAACCAATATATAATATTATAAATGAAGTATACCTTTTAGATTTCTACACTAAAAAGGATTTTAATAAATATAAATCGAAAAAATTCTTGAAATTCCGATATAATTAATTTATGGGGATTTATTTTGAACTGTAGTTTATAGAAGTTTTACTGTATACATCTCTAAGACTTAAAAATTAAAGTCTTTTTTGTAGCCGTTCAATGTTTAAACTTAAATTTTGTTTGATCGTTGTATACCCAAAATCCTAGAAAGTTGGAAAATTCCAAAAAAATATCGAACTTATATATATATATATATATATATATAGAAAAGATTTGTGTATTATCATACTTTTTTTGTTTCGAGCTCACCAAAATAAATCATACGTACAACTGATAAGATAAAGCTTAGTTATTTTTTTTTCTCGTCAAAAAGCCATTTTATTACTCAAACTTGAGGTGGTCTGGTTAACCAGACCGGAATAGAACAATCAATAAAATAAAACTCCCTACGAAAAGATCGAGCAGTCTTAACAAGAAAATCTGAAAAATGATTGTGAGCTCGTGGAACATGGGTGAGGTTGAAGTCTGGGAAGCAAATCTTCAGTGTTTCTATCTTTTCCAATTCTGTTGTAAAGCTCGACCAGGCTTGCAATTCCTTGATCATTGCAATCAAATCTTTGCAGACTGTCCTAAAATTCTGACAGAACGAGTGTTAAAGCATATTTTCCATCGCCCATTACAACGCTTCTACTTAGTTGTTGTGTTTGTCAACGGATTAGTTTCTATAGAACGATACATTTTGATATATTTTGTGATGTGATTCATGTTTTGACTTTAGAAAGAAAACATAATTAAATACAAAACAACAATGGAAAAAGAAAAAACAATGGAAGACACCTGGTTTATAGGTTTAAGAATATGATACAAGTACGTCATACGTACAACGAAAGGACGAATCACAATAACATAGCCAGCTCATTTGACGAAGGCAGATACATTGATCATATTTTTAATCAATAATTAATTAAGCAGTTTATTAAAAAAAACACTCCAAATCCAAAGATTTTAAACACCAAACAAAAGTAGGTACGCGTCAATATTCTTGCTATACCACTTTGCTTCCCCGAGAGCCATTTTTTGGGGTAATTTTGTTTCATTCTAAGGTTTTAAAAAGCAGAAATAATCGTATGCATTTCTCAACTTTTTTCTTATAACAAAAGTAGGGTTAATTGTGAGAACCGAAATTCACACCGTCAATATATCATATAAATAAGGAAACTAGGAAAATTCTAATTTCCTTGAAGTCTCGGATATCTGAAAATCACACGCCACGCAATAAAAACACAAAAATTAAGATAATAAAAATAAGAAATCGTAAAAAGAAACGAAAGAAAGATTTGTTCTGAATCTGCGTATGAGCGTTACAACAAGGTAAGAGCGCTTTGTCTACGAGAGCTGTCGGCAAGATTCCTAGTCTAATACCTGAAAGTCGCTAAACCTAATTGAGTCACAGCTCGAAATAACAAAAACGGAAAAAATGCCTAAAATCGCGTTAAGTGCTAGTTTGCTCTGAAAAAGTTCTCTCCCTATGTCTCTCGCCTTGAACTCTTTATATACCCCCTTCTAGGTTGGTTAACGCCTTCCTCTTTTACCCTTAAGCCGTCATAGTCCAAAAATGGAGATATTCCATTTTTTCGATCTTCATGATGATCTTACGAAATTTTTCATTTATCCGCGGAAACTGATATTTATCTTACCAAGCATAACCGTCATAGTGTTTATGGGTTTTAAAAAATCGCAAGTGGGAATCGAATCAATTTTTAGGACTCCATGGACCGTCGTTTGATTCAGTACGCTTATTACGGTTTCTTTGATAAGGTTAATTTCTGCGGTTTTTATCGTAAGATCAAACCAAGGTTCCATTTGATTGAAAATCAAGAAATAGTTAAGCCGTGGTCTGCAGAAGGATGTAATGAGGATAGTCGAAACTGCATAGCTTTATATCGTATCATCATTTTGGAAGACTTCGGACGCTACGGAAGGACCGTGATGCATACATGTTTGGTCGCTATAACGACCGAGCTTGTATCGTAGCTCGGTCGCTATAGCAACCGAGCTCTTGTTCGTGATTCGGTCGCCATCGCGGCCGAGTTTGTTTCGTAAACCAAAAATTCTGTCGCGAGTAGCCATAGTCCAAACATATGAGGCCGTCGTACTGATATGGTGCTTAGGATGTTGTCTACGGATGTTTGGACCAATGCTAGCATTTTGTCGTTGTTTTAAGAACTCGTTGTTTTAAGAAATCGTTATTTGAATTCTTTAAAACAAGATTTACCGCAAGTCTTTCGTATAAGTTTTCCTTTCTTGAAAACGTAAAAATTCTTATGTTAATTTTTTTACGGACATTTGGATGCCAACTTTGTCGTGTCCGATTTCGACCCCAACATTAATGATTTTTATAATTGATGACTTTAGAAAATCTCCAATCCAATTTTACTTCATTTTATTTTATCTTTGTTTTAAATAAAGTATTTTAAAAAATAAAGTAACTCTGTTATATAAGTGAATTTCTTTAGTGGTAAGAAAGAAATATAGATGGGTATTTTAGTCAAAAATATATATAGAAGAGTATTATAGTTTTAAAGGAAAAACAGAAAAAATGGATTAGAAATTGTTTCAGGTCAAAAAATTTAGTGAGATAAGTTATATGGTACAAAACAATCAATGCCACGAGGCCAATTGTCACATAAACTCAAATATCTTTTTGATTGCATGGTAACCGTAACTAGACCTCTTGCGATGATCGGCCAATTTGGCTGATCCAACCGTTCTAATTTCTAAACGTATCCTTGTGTAGAACATGACATCCAGTACTGTGCCAAGATTCTGAACTGTTATAAGCGATCACAAATAAATTGCCTTTATTTTGTTAGATATTCTAATGCGGAAGTGAGTTATACCGAAAACATACTTTAGCCCGGTTTAGGGGTGAACACTACTTGATACAATTGGGAAAGAGTAGGGTTGAAATCACATATAGAAATCAACCACTTGTCACAGTTCAAGTGTATTTCTAGTTGATTCTGTATAGCTTTTTCTCTCTCTAGTATTATCTTGTTATTACTTCAATTGATTTCTTCTCTTTGCAATGTATCTTATCTATAGACAACCAAAGGATGCATTGTGAACAGTCAAATATGTTCAAGAAAGATACACATATTTTCATTAAAGAAACATATATATTCAATGAAGAGTTGCAAAGGTTCATTTATGGAGTTTAACCAATAACTATTGGTTAACCAAACCGGTTTGGTATGCTACCTATTCATGGGCGTAAACCGACCATAAAGCAGTATCTCCCACTCGCACATGATGGCGAGCATGTCAATCACTAGAGAAGTATTAGAGATCAAACTAGAGAATCTTGACTCATAAATCATACGGCAAATGAACCGTGTGACCCTTGCGGGTACACCTGCACTTGGGAGCTAAATTATGTACATGTTAAGGATACATATATGCTACAACCCTAAATTTTTTAAAAAATATTTGCTTTTCAGCATGTCTCGCTGTTCCCCACACTTATTTCTATCTTATATTTGTCTAACATACCTGATCCCTAAAGCATTTGTTAGACTTCTCCTACATCATGTGTTCACTATATCCAAACTCCAATTGAGTGATATAGTGGCTTGCCAGCAACACATATGTCGATATAAAAACTAATAGTTTTCCCTTCCAATCTCATGTCCATATGTTCCGAACTACCTTCTTTCCTAGCATGTCCCATAAGGCTAATTATTTCATCGCCGTTGAAAAAAATACTAAAGTAGCAATCATTAGTTCTTTCCTTCAAGAACATAGTTGAAGGTTCAAGGGTAACTTTACAACCATAAATAGGTTGATACAAACTCACATGCGAGGGATATGGATTAAAAAAAAAAAATCACTCGCTTCTTATATAGTCCTACATAGCACATGTGGTATGACACACATGTCAGTGTTTAACTCAACTCTTAAAAGCATGTGTCATTTATATAAAAATATTACCACTGTGTGGATCAAGCTACTATCAGCTCGCTCTATAGTGCCTGATTGTGTACTTATCCAGCTCTCCCAAGTATTCATAATTCTGGGACAATCATGATCGATACCTAAAACCATATCTCATCTTAACCTCTTGTTAAGCTGACAATGATAAGTTTTACAAGGTAAGCTACCACTAGCGCCCAACTAATCAAGTCTCATCTCAACATTTCACTAATAAATCTGAGGTGATTGTTCATGTGAGTGAACCTATCTTCTACTTGGTGATACCTCTCAACAATATGTGAAAGTATTCAAATCAAGTATGGACCATTGTATATAATTTTTAAAAGTACATTTGTATTAAAAATAATGTCAAATATAAATACAAAATCACATGGAAAATTTCCACTAGTACAAATACTAAATTGTACGCAAACCCAAAGCTCAAAGATGAGCAACAAAAACATCTCTAAGAATGGGCTTAGTAAAATGATCAGCTACTATTCTATGCGTAGATATGTACTTAAGAACCACTTATTTCTTTGCCACAATGCCTCTCACAAAACTATGTTTAATTTCAATGTGCATTGTCCTCCCATGATACTTGGGATACTTCATATAAGCAATACAAGCTTGACTATCACAATGAATAGTCACAGGACACAAAGCCTCTACAGTGACTTGTAAACTTTGTAAGAATCTTCTCAGCTATACAGACTCTTGTACTGATGCTGAACATGCAATGAACTGATGCTAAATTACTTTTTGCTACTCCAAGTAATGGATCCATCACTCAACAAGAAAGCATATCCCGAAGTTGATCTACGCTCATCCAGATCACTAGTCCAGTCAGCATTTGTATATCATGTCAAGCGTAAATCACTTTCTTGATAACAAAAGAAATAGTCCATTGTCCCCTTCAAGTATCTGAAGATCCTTTTCACTGCCATCCAATGTTTCTTTCTAGGATTTGACTGGTAATGACTTACCAAACCAACTGCTTAACAAATATCCGGCCGGGTGCACATCATAATATACATTAAGATGCCTATAGCACTAGAGTATGGTACTCCTTCCATCTCACTTCTCGCATCACTGGTCTGAGGGCACATCTGCATGCTTAGGCCTTCACCTTTTGCGATTGGAGTTTCAATTAGATTACTATTAAGCATTTTAAACCTTTCAAGGATTGTACGAATGTATGATTCTTTTGATAGAGCTAATAATTTCCTTGATCGATCGAGGTGTATTTTAACACCAAGGACATAGTTCACTTCTCCCATATCCTTCATCTCAAAATGAGATGATAACCATTGCTTAGCGATTATCAGAAACTCCATATCATTTCCAGCCAACAAAATATCGTCGAAATATAGAGATAGAATTACAAAAGATTGTCCGTTCTCTTGATATACCAACAGTGATCTTCACTAATCATCGTAAATTCATAAGATGTTATAGCTCGATGAAAACGAAAGTACCACTGTCTAGAAGATTGTTTTAAACCATATATGGAGTGTTTGAGTTTGCAAACTTTGCGCTCTTGACCTTTTTCCACAAAGCCAACAAGTTGTTCCATGAAAATTTCTTCTTCTAGTTCTCTGTTAAGAAACAGTCTTAACATCCATTTAATGTAATTCTAAATCTAATCCACCAACTATGGCTAGAAAAAGATGAATTAAGGCAAACCTGACCACTAGTGAAAAAGTTTCCTCATAGTCTATACCCTCTTGTTGGGTATATCCTTTTGCTACCAAGCGAGCCTTATACCTATATATGGATCCATCCGCCTTTCGTTTGATCTTGAAAATCTATTTGTTTCCAATTGCTCGACGTTCTGGCGGAAGATCAACCAAGTCCAGACTTGATTTAACTTCATAGGTTCAAGTTCTTCCCTGATTGTACCATTTCATTCAGCTGAGTTAGGGCAAGAGAGATAGCATGTTGAACTGTTCTAGGCTCTAAGTCATCATGCAAGGCAACCATGAAAGCTTCCCCTTCAATATCAAATCGACATCGAGGAACTCTTCCACGGTCACTCCTCGGCACTTCAAACTCTTGTAATCCTTCTCTTGAAGGATTATTAACCAATGTTTCTCTCCCACTAAGTTGAGATAGTTCTCGAGAACTTTCACCAACTTCCATAGATTGGTTAGTAGTAATAAACACTAGTTGGGTCAACCATCTCTTGAAGATGAGACTCCTTCTCAATCTCTACCCTTTTCGGACAATCATTTTCCGAAAATGTCACATATCGTGATTCGATTTCTATCATACTTTCATCCGATTGTTCGCCAATGAGCACATAACCTTAGGAATGCTCAGAGTATCTAATAAAGATACACTTCTATCCTCTAAGACCTAAATTTTCATGAAGATACGAAGTATCTCGAACAAATGCTGCAGACACCCAAGGTCTCAAGTGCATTATATCATGTTTTCTCCCTGTCCATTAATCATAAGGTGTTGAAGTAACAGATTTAGAAGGCACATGGTTCAGTATATATGTAGCAGTTAATAGTGCATCCCCCCAATATGAAACTAGAAGGTTTGCTTGTGCCATCGTAGACCTAACCATTTCAAGAAGCGTACGATTTCTTCTTTCCGTTATTCCATTCTGTTGTGATGTATAAGGGGTAGTCTGACTATACCCTTTTCATCACATAGTTTCTTAAACTGTTCAGATTGATATTCCTCTCTTCGATTAGTTCTTAACCACTTGATCGTCCTCTTCAACTGATTTTCGACCAAAGTGTTATATCATCTAAAACACTCTAATGCTTTTGACTTATGAGAAATTAGGACACATGTCCAAATCGAGTGAAATCATTTATAAATGTGATAAAATATGAGGCCCCATGGCTCGCCCTTACATTCATTGGACCACAAATGTCTGAATGAACTAATTGCAATAGATGATCAGCTCTAGTTGCTTTACCAAATGGTTTTCCTTTTGGTTTTCCAGCTAAACATGGTTCACATGTGCCAAGATCAACCCGGGTGAGTGTGCCAAGAAGGCCTTCTCGAGCCAATCGATTCATTCCATCAACACCAATGTGACCAAATCTAGAATGCCACACATTTCTTTTATTATTACTAGAGGTTGTGACATATGAAATAATGTTAGGGTCGAAAACAGTTATCTCGAAATCAACGGTTAAAATTATTTTTTTATCTACGGACTTTCCGCAAAAACTATTATTAGACCAAAGATCGGAAACAAGTAATCGTAACCGCGCCGTGGCACCAAACGCCCGGCGGCAGCCACGCGTCAGGGCGGCAGCCCCGCGTCGGGGCGCCAAGCGCCCGGCAGCAGCCCCACGTTGTGGCGCCAAGCGCCCGGCGGCAGCCCCGTGTCGTGGCGCCAGACGCCTGGCGGCAGGCCCCGCGTCGTGGCGCCAAGCGCCCGGCGGCAGGCCCCGCGTCGTGGCGCCAAGCGCCAAGCGCCCGGCGGCAGGCCCCGCGTTGTGGGGCCAAGCGCCCGGCGGCAGGCCCCGCGTCGTGGCTCCAAGTGCTCGGCGGCAGGCCCCGTGTCGTGGTACCAGGTGCCCGGTGCCAGCCCCTGTGTCGTGGTACCAGGCGCCCGGCGCCAGCCCCCATGTCGTGGTACCATGCGCCCAGCACCAGCCTCTGTGTCTTGGTACCAGGCGCCCGGCGCCAGCAACCCATTCGCCCGATAAGCTTAGTCGAATCCCGATCTCTCCTGTTTCGATCAATTCTCGTATGTCTAGTAAGGTCGTGTCCTCCCGGCTTTAAATCTAATATCTTTCGCTTTGTCCCGATCGGAGTTATAATTGAAGTTTTACGATTAAAACTTAGAAGATTGTTTTTCGCGTAGAACGTATCGTGTAAAACGAGTACGATCAACTCAAACATCGATTCTATATACTATGCGATTCGTCCTACGCAAAGGACAATATACCCGAGGAGTCGTATGAACATCCAAAGGCCCAAAACGTGTCCGCGGATCCACTTACGGTTTTAAGGATTCATGTCCAACAAGACTATGACAGTTTATTCTATGCATACAGAAATACGATAAATGTCTAGTTTCCAAAGATAAATGTAAATATTCGAGGATAATTATGAAGATCGACGAGAAATGTAATATTTCCGAAAGGAGATATACTTGGGCCCAAAGGCGAACTGGTAAAAGGGCCGCCGACCTAGACATGTATATAAGGAGGGGAGGAGCAGAAGAAGAAGTGATCTGAAAATTGACAGACTTAGACAGTTCCTGATAGCTTAGAGAATTTAGGGCTTAGGTGGTTAGGCTAGTAAGGCCAGGCTGAGGAGGTTTCGCTGCTTGCGGCTCCATTTTTTCCATCTTTTAATATCTTTTCTCTTTTCGAAGAAAACCTTGTGTTCGTACTATTCAATCAATAAAACGCCATCGAGCAATTTCCTACTTACTTTTTCGTCATTTGTTTATTATTTTGATTCTACGCAGTTACGCAGAGAATCCAGACCTTCAGGGAAAGTAGGGTTAACTTGGCTTTCTTCCGTTTTTATTCATTAAAATCGACGGTGTGAATTTCGGTTTCCACAAATACTATGATCATTATTATGATTATTAATAATATTTGTAGCACAATCAAGTATAATAAAACCATTGTATTTATAACCACAACCAATCCTAACTTAAGTAAAGCTAAAACAGAGACCAAGTGCCGACGGACTTCAGGAGCATATAATATATCATATAATATGAGAGTTTTTCCACCACTCATAGTAGTTGACCAGTGCCGATACCCAGTACCGCAACCTTAGAATTGTTTCCCACGTACAACCATCTTGTATCTTTAGGTATCCGTCGGTACTCTACAAATACTTCTCGACTTCTAGTTACATGGTCTGTTGCTCCTGAGTCTACAATCCATAAAGGGTGAGATTCTGTAAGCATTTCACAACTAGAAACATAAGCATATTTACAAGTGGAATTTAAGGATATTACCTTCTTTGTCTCAGTGCATTCACGAGCAAAGTGATCCAATGAGCTCCAGTTGTAGCATTTTACATTAGTCTTATCCTTCTTGCCTCCAGGCTTTCCGTGTTTGGCATATTTTTTTTGCCTCTTAGGATCTGATTGACATGGAGCCTTATATCCCTTGTTACCTCTCTTGCGTTTCTAATCCCAGTTTGATTTTGCAAAGTTAGCTTCATTAAAAGGTTTAGCAGCCTCTAGGCGCCCATAGTCTAACTCAAGATGACGTGATATATCTTCAAATGTCTTAGCATTGACATTATGTGTCATCTGAAATTTCATATGGTCCCAACTTTCAAGTAACGAATGGAGAACCACTTGGATTTGCTGTTCATTAGATATAATCTGACTAGCATTTTTGAGCTCTCTAATCATGTTTGACATGACTCTGAGATGCTGCCCTATCGAATGATTTGGGCGCTTCTTATATAGTCATTAAACATTTGATTAAGTCTCATAAGTTTAGTTGCCGATGTGGCACCAAACTTCTCTTTTAAGGCCTCTCACATGCCTTTTGTAGTATCATACTCTTCAAACCATAGTGATTTGATTTAAATACAAGATCAATTCTTCACTATGTTCCCAATCATCACCAATATTAAAATCTTACTTTAATTTATTTTATGAAAACTTTTAAGTTCTAAACACATTAGAACTCCCACTATATTTAAGTTCTAAACAAAATAAAACTTCCACTAGATCAATGTATTTATTATTTAACATGAATTAATAAATAAAACATGTTTATTTATGCCCTTAATTATTTCCTGAAAATTTGATGCCACAAGCCAGCTTTTCAAAATTTAACATTGATGCACGGCTCTGATAACATCCCTCGACGTATATCCTTTTTAGATGAATTTTAAATTGTATTCAACAAAAAGCCTCCCGATACATGGTGCAACATTGTTTGAAAAAGAAACTGAGTTTTACTGAGAAAAATTGTCTACTAATGAACCAATACCGAAGGATGTTCTCATACTTACTCTCTCCTTTTGCCATGAGAGTGCTTAGCCTGTTTCGAACATTCTTGTCTATGAGTTTGATATAGAACACCCGTCGAGTTACGAGTTCGTCCATGCCTTCTTAAGTTTCTTTCTCTCCATAGCGCATAGACCGTGGTTGGAAGAGAATAACATAACCAAAATGCTGCTTAAAGTCCATCCCCGAGTTAAATAAGAAGTCCATGATAGTGTCCCATCCATTTGAGAAGTTACTGCGCATAATACCACTTGTAGTTTGTTCCCAAACATGAGATGAGTATGTGCAACTAAAGAATATGTGGTCTCTGGATTCGGAAGTACAGCTGCATAGTAGACACTTCACATCTGCACCTCTATCCCATTTCGCCACTCGGTCCATAGTCACAAGTCTATCTAAAGCCACTAACCATGTGATAAAAGAAAACTTAGGAGTTGCGTTTTGAAACCACACTCCTTTTGCCCACCCACAACTAGGACTATCAAGTTTTATCAACCGCCAAGTCTCCATTGTAGAGAACCTCTTTTTGAAACCAGAACTCCTTTTCCACAAGACACTATCCTCCACATCAGGCCTCTGCTTCATCCTGCAATCTTCAATCTCATCTTCTACCTCAGTAAGACGAGCAAGACGGTGCCTTCTTCGTTGCAGTGGTTGATTCAATGCTTCCTCCACTGTGGCTTGCCTGCAAATACGCAAATCTAATACTCCTCGATCTCCTAAAACATCTTATAGCTGACCCAGATCAGACCACTGGTCGTACCAGAAATATGTATCTTGACTTTAACGATGCTTCAACAATTAAGGATGCATTCAACCAAATATGTAAAATAAATTCATGCTAAAATCACAAATCCTAATGTCACTATGTTAACCATTAATTAAAATACTTTTTTCTTAAAAGTTGATGTTGCAAACCTGGTAGTAACATTTGTAAATGTCTTTTTTAACTGTATAGTGATTGAACAAATAATTAAGATGTAACTTCAAATATATTATTACTGAAAAATTAATAGGTATTATTTTTATTTTTATCATTTCAGTTCAAGGTGTCTTACGAAGATTTTCCTAGTAATAAATTTTATCAATTTCTCCTGGCTGGATTTTATCTTATAAGTACAAGGATACAATTTCTTCAGTTTAAAGGTCTAATCACTTTCATTATCTCAGTATGAAGCTATTAGACTTTTAGTCTTCGTGTATTTTGTTTGAGGTTATTACGCTCGTTTAATTAGTCTTTAATACTAGATTCCGTTGTTTGGCAGTGGATGAGGTTCTTGCAACTCGGCATCTCTCTGTTGTCTAATCCTTTCATTATCTCAGTATGAAGCTATTAGGCTTTTAGTCTTCGTGTATTTCGTTTGAGGTTATTACGCTCGTTTAATTAGTCTTTCATACCAGATTCCGTTGTTTGGCAGTGGATGAGGTTCTTGCAACTCAGCATCTCTTTGTTGCTGAAGATTTCCTCACACTTTCCACACCCACTAAAATGTGTCGCCACCTCTGTAGCCAAGTTTCTTGCTGTAGAAAGTTTGAGCAGTGGATCATTGAATGTGTTATCTGATTCCCAAGACTTTAATTCACTGCTCAGCAGTTTTTTCACAGAGTTGAGATTCTCATGAACTAAAAGAGAGTATGTAATACAACATTGTAAGTTCGAGATACAGCGAGAACAGACGGCACATAATAATTCCAAGAACAATTATCTTTTTATTAAGAATCACTGAAACAATCTTTTACAAAGACTTGTCAAATCCGAATTACTCAACGCCACTCACGGCTTGACACGGATCAATTCTTAATCTACCCTTTTGAGGAACCAACCCCTGTTGATCACCTCTACAAATCACTCACTGTCTGAAACCCTAAAGCTGCTGCTATGTTTCTGTGAGAATAACAACGTCAAAAGCTCTAACACTGAAACTAGGTAAAAGCCAAGATATATATTAAATAATATTTCCTATTATCTAATATAATATTTCATATATTTTAGCATCACCAAATCTTCCAATTTGTGATCTAATCACGTTCCTTTAATGAATATTTCGTCAACCAAGTATATGGAAATATTCCACATCATCACATTTTGATGTTTCCTTTTTACTCTCTGAAGCGTGTGTCACACACCATCCTCCATGTGTAACACATGTACACGAACCAACTCCACCACTGCAGCAACACATCAAGCTCCAAGTTCTTGAACTTACATTCTCCCCCTTTTTCACTGAGTTTTACAACTCAAGCTCACTCACTTCTAAGACCAATATGCATCATACATACCACCGAAGTACTAACTTAAACTCCCCCTGAATCAAGTATCATCTTCCCCTACTTGAGTGAAAAACTCTGTGAAAAACTCTCAGTACCTTCTAAGCCATCGAACTGGTTCTTCAAGCTCAGTATATTGATCACCCATTCGATTGTATGACACACTAGTATGCTCATGTGACACACATTTTGTAAACTTAGGATACATATCCTTCTTAGCTATCCAAACATGTACATACCTTTTGGGTTCAACATAACAAAGTTTCATCCTCCAAGCTCGCTCAATCTGGTTTCTCCAAGAATAACAGAAAGTAACTATATGTCCAGTCTTACCACAAAAGTGACAACCATTCATTCTCTTAGTAACAACTCTTATGTAAATCGTCCCTTGATAACCCAAACCCCAATTGATTTTTGGAGACTGCCCAACTGACAAGATATGATCCAAACTTGTTGATCCACTGTTCAACATTCTCACTTTCTTGTAGTTCTCAGCAAGTTGTTTTTCCAGAAACTGACTTTTCTCAAATTCTTGATTCAGTAGTTGTTTCATCTGATGAAACTTTATTTCAGACTCATGTTGAACTTGGTTCTGCTCTGCAATAACTCTCTGAAGTGATTGAAGCTCATCTTCATTATCATTCTCTCTCACCCTACACTCTGATTCACCCATCATATCAGTCCTTTCCATCTCTAGGGTGTTGATTTGATCTTTTAAGACAGTGTTATCCTTGATGAGTTGTAGGTTTTCGTGACTGAGTTCTTCAAATTTACCAAAGAGAACCTTATACTCGGCTAGAAGATCTGCATCTACAATATCACTTTCTGTATCACCGTGTGACGCATCTGAATTGGTGTGTGACACACATGACATACAAATTTCATCTTTAGTGATGTCTTTTCCAGATCCTATAACTCCATGAAGAGCCACAAAATTGAGATAATCGTCTTTTCTTACTGGATTTGTATCGCTACAACTTCTCTTCATCTTCATTTTCTTGATGTTCACACAATCTGATTTTATGTGCCCATAACCATTACATCCATTACACTTGATTTCTTTTCTCTTGAATGATGGGCAATCTGTTTTGACATGTCCAATGCCATGACAATTAAAACACACCACTGCCTGCCATTTATGTCTTTCTTCTTCTCTAGGCAGGCTGTCGCTAGATATCTTATTCAAAAAATTCATGGTTTCTTCAAGTTTCTGAGTCATCAAGTGAATAAATTCTTCAAGCTTCTTAGCTCTCTGTATGTCTTCATCAACTGTAACTCGAGATTCTTGAGTAGACTTTGAACCCTTAGATTCTAATTCCATCTCTTGAGCCTTTAATATCCCTACTACTTCAGCGAACTTCAGTTAATCAGTGTTCATTGTCAATGTTATCGCTGCTTTATGTGCTTCAAACTTAGTAGGCAAACATCTCAAAAACTTCTTCACCAATTTTGCATCTTCATATTTTTTACCTAAAACTTGTGCTTCATTGCCTATGGAGCTAAGCTTCGCACTGAAATATCCTATCTTCACATCATCACTCATCCTTATGTTTTCAAACTGTGATGCAAGTATGTCCAATCTTATCCTCCTAACATTCGCAGTACCCTCAAACGCATTTTGTAGAATATCCCAAGCCTCTTTAGCTGATTCACAGCCCTGTATAAGCTCAAATTGCTTTCCATCTACAAAACTGAAGATTGTATCCAGTGCTCTTGCATTAAACCTTGAAAATTTTTTCTCTGTTGCTGTCCACTTTGTCTTCAGTTTAGGTATCTTCAAACCATCTTCTTGCAGCACATACGGTTCTTCCCATCCAGATTGAACAACTGTCCATATATCTTCATCAGCTCCACATAAGTTTGCTCTCATTCTAAATGTAAGTTCGAGATACATCGAGAACAGACGGCACAGAATAATTCCAAGAACAATTATCTCTTTATTAAGAATCACTGAAACAATCTTTTACAAAGACTTGTCAAATCCGAATTACTCAACGCCACACACGGATCAATTCTTAATCTACCCTTATGAGGAACCAACCCATGTTGATCACCTCTACAAATCACTCACTGTCTGAAACCCCAAAGTTGCTGCTATGTTTCTGTGAGAATAATAACGTCAAAAGCTCTAACACTGAAACTAGGTAATAGCCAATATATATATTAAATAATATTTTCCTATTATCTAATATAATATTTCATATATTTTAGCATCACCAAATTTTCCAATTTGTGATCTAATCACGTTACTTTAATGAATATTTCGTCAACCAAGTATATGGAAATATTCCACATCATCACATTTTGATGTTTCCTTTCTACTCTCTGAAGCGTGTGTCACACAGCATCCTCCGTGTGTAACACATGTACACGAACCAAAGCTCCACCACTGCAGCAACACATCAAGCTCCAAGTTCTTGAGCTTACAAACGTATCAAAAACCAAGGCCTTGCCTCTCTGGAAGATATCCAACTTTCGAATGGGAAAGGGGACACATTCAAGCATCTGCAGCTCCAAACAGACATGGCATCTTACTCTCCTTGCATCCGCAGGTAAATTGGCGCATAAGGTGATATGGTTCTCAAACTCTACTCTTACTTGGTTAGCAATTCACAACCGGTTGCCAACGAGAGATGGAACCCAGTGCCTGTTGTCCCCTGCAGTCTCAGTAAACATTCGGTAAAAACCAGAAACCATTTGTTCTTTCAGTGCACATTTTCTAAGGAAGTTTGGAGGGGTATAACGCAGAAACTACTTTGTTCTGCATATACAACTACGTGGGATCAGCTACTGACTTTCTTGGTGTATCTTCTCCTGTCCCGGTCCTGAGCCCATACCAAAGATACAATAGTATGGGGCCTACAATTTTTACAGTTTTTGAAAACTTATTTTATTGCTGTTAATTAGTTTAAAAATATAAAATGAATTCTAAAATCTATTGCAAACATATAAAAAAAATTGAATAATATTTTTATAAAAATTCACAGATAATTTTCAGAACTGGTAAACTTTTATTAGTCTTCCTATTAAAAATTTTTGAAATACAATTTTACTATCAAGGTATATATTTTTAATTTTGTATTGGATCCGAAAATTCCCAGGACCGGCACTCTCATGTGTTATGTTTTCCAAGCTGGACCGAAAGAAACAAATGGAATCTTGGGGAGGAGTGTCGAAGAGTGTGCTCTCCAAATATGATTTCCATCAGGATGAAGAACTCAAATTCTCTTTACCTATCTGTCGTCAAATTGACAAAAATTCATAAATCCAAGACCATTCATTGTACAATGTTTTTTTTTATTTGGATAAATTTAATCACAAAACATAAAGAAGACTACTAAATCTAAGAGATACTTTTGGTTCATTCGTTTATATGTATTTACCGTAAACAACACATGCAGAGAAAGTAGAAAACAGAGCTTTCTTCATCTGAGTTTTTTCATTTTCAGTTTTTGATCCTGAAGCATCAACTCTAAGTGATTGCATCAGGTCTAAGTGATGGACTCTTGAGTTAGTCTAATAAATTCTTGACGCTGCTTTGGTTTCTCTATACAACTCTCTTTAGTCGGCGACATCCATCTTTTTATTGACGATTTTTCTAGGTGGTCCAATTTATCTCAGAAGGTTAAATTTTCGACTTACTATTAATATTAGTTTATTTCAAACAGAATATTATTAGTATATTCTTTCATAGTCATTAAACAATATCATATGTGTCTTTTCACAATGTCAAGTTCATTATAGCTAGTGGATGAAAAATTACTTGTTACGATATATATGAATCGTTGTGGGAGGCCAAAGAGAATACAGCTTCTCATGGATTGAGAGAAGTTGTTAAAGCTTAGTCCACTTGCAAGGCTTTTCCTTTGTATCAACGTTCATCCATAATGGCTGCACAGTGAAGTTTTGGACAGATTTATGGCATCTTATGGAAAGATTAATTGATATCACTAGTGAGGTTAGAACTCAAAAGCTAAGAATTGGTAGCAATGCACGAATCTGTGATGTAGATGTCATGAATGAGTGAAAATTCTGTACTCCCTGACCAAAATATTCAAAATATTGTACATGAGATTAAGAAATTCCTATCAGCATTGGCTTTGAATGGGAATGATGGAGTCTTATGGAAGCGAGGGGAAGAAAATTTATGTGATGGATTCGCAAGCAGCTAAGACATCGTAAGGAAAAGGAGAAAAATAATTTGTTTTTCTCAAGGTGTTCTTTGTTTTCCCTTTGTAACTAGCGCTGGGAATTTGATTCTTTACCCGTGGGCCCCGCCCAATTTGACCCGCTGCGGGGCGGATGCGGGTCAACAGATTTGAAAAATGTGAGGTGCGGGTGCGGGTGCGGGTCACTGATATTTTATGCGTGGGGGATGCGGATTGGTCGAATGTAAACTGCGGGTACCCGTCAACCCGCAAAATTAAATTTTTTATTTTTGAAAAATATGATTTTTATAAAAAAAAATATGATTTATATAAATAAAATATGATATTTATAAAAAAATAATTAAAATTACGAATTTAAATAAAAAATTAATTAAAATATATTATTTATATTATTATTTTTAAAAAATAGTAATAAAAAATATATAATATTTATTTTTATTATTTTTAATATTACCTGCGGATCCCGCAGATTACCTGCCAATTAAGCGGGGCGGGTGCGAGTGAAATTTTTTCTACTTGCGGGTCAAGCGGGTCGAATTTTTGAATCGAAAAAATGATTGTCAACAAGGCACCTCATGAAAATTTAGGGTCACGTCCAAGCTTGCTTGTTCTGTGGAGGAGGCGGAAAATCAAGGAACCCCCTCTTCTTTGTGTGTCCTTACATCCAGGCCGGATATGAGATTTTGAGGGCTTAAAACAATTCTGAAGAACTCAAAAAAAATTTTGGAATCGAAATCAATGTTTAGAGGTTTATACCTATGTAAAACACCTTTAAAATTTATTGGCGGTTGAATCCAATATTTCATTCGGCTGTGCCCGTATCCTGCTATGCCTACACCTACACACTAATCTATGGCTCGCTATGGTGGATATGGTGGGGATCCTATTGGGTATAAAGCTAAACCTATTTTCCTTCAAATTATTTTAATAAATTAAATAATTAAAAAAGTAAAATAATTTATTAAAACAATAAAAATAAATAGAACCGATTTTCATTTTTAGATACTACAAAAACATTTCAATCAACAACAGATCAATTAATTAATGAATATTTTATTTATATTTCCTAAATAAAAGTTATATTATTTATGAATCGAAAAAATGATTCGACCCGCAGCGGGGCGGAGCGGGTCGGGGCGGGTCGAGCCGCAAACCCAGTCCTATTTGTAATGTGGCTGGCTAAGGATAGATTGTCAACAAGGCATCTCATGAAAATTTAGGGTCACGTCCAAGCTTGCTTGTTCTGTGGAGGAGGCGGAAAATCAAGGAACCCCCTCTTCTTTGTGTGTCCTTACATCCAGGCCGGATATGAGATTTTGAGGGCTTAAAACAATTCTGAAGAACTCAAAAAAAATTTTGGAATCGAAATCAATGTTTAGAGGTTTATACCTATGTAAAACACCTTTAAAATTTATTGGCGGTTGAATCCAATATTTCATTCGGCTGTGCCCGTATCCTGCTATGCCTACACCTACACACTAATCTATGGCTCGCTATGGTGGATATGGTGGGGATCCTATTGGGTATAAAGCTAAACCTATTTTCCTTCAAATTATTTTAATAAATTAAATAATTAAAAAAGTAAAATAATTTATTAAAACAATAAAAATAAATAGAACCGATTTTCATTTTTAGATACTACAAAAACATTTCAATCAACAACAGATCAATTAATTAATGAATATTTTATTTATATTTCCTAAATAAAAGTTATATCATTTATGAATCGAAAAAATGATTCGACCCGCAGCGGGGCGGAACGGGTCGGGGCGGGTCGAGCCGCAAACCCAGTCCTATTTGTAATGTGGCTGGCTAAGGATAGATTGTCAACAAGGCACCTCATGAAAATTTAGGGTCACGTCCAAGCTTGCTTGTTCTGTGGAGGAGGCGGAAAATAAAGGAACCCCCTCTTCTTTGTGTGTCCTTACATCCAGGTCGGATATGAGATTTTGAGGGCTTAAAACATTTCTGAAGAACTCAAAAAAAATTTTGGAATCGAAATCAATGTTTAGAGGTTTATACCTATGTAAAACACCTTTAAAATTTATTGGCGGTTGAATCCAATATTTCATTCGGCTGTGCCCGTATCCTGCTATGCCTACACCTACACACTAATCTATGGCTCGCTATGGTGGATATGGTGGGGATCCTATTGGGTATAAAGCTAAACCTATTTTCCTTCAAATTATTTTAATAAATTAAATAATTAAAAAAGTAAAATAATTTATTAAAACAATAAAAATAAATAGAACCGATTTTCATTTTTAGATACTACAAAAACATTTCAATCAACAACAGATCAATTAATTAATGAATATTTTATTTATATTTCCTAAATAAAAGTTATATCATTTATGAATCGAAAAAATGATTCGACCCGCAGCGGGGCGGAGCGGGTCGGGGCGGGTCTAGCCGCAAACCCAGTCCTATTTGTAATGTGGCTGGCTAAGGATAGATTGTCAACAAGGCACCTCATGAAAATTTAGGGTCACGTCCAAGCTTGCTTGTTCTGTGGAGGAGGCGGAAAATCAAGGAACCCCCTCTTCTTTGTGTGTCCTTACATCCAGGTCGGATATGAGATTTTGAGGGCTTAAAACATTTCTGAAGAACTCAAAAAAAATTTTGGAATCGAAATCAATGTTTAGAGGTTTATACCTATGTAAAACACCTTTAAAATTTATTGGCGGTTGAATCCAATATTTCATTCGGCTGTGCCCGTATCCTGCTATGCCTACACCTACACACTAATCTATGGCTCGCTATGGTGGATATGGTGGGGATCCTATTGGGTATAAAGCTAAACCTATTTTCCTTCAAATTATTTTAATAAATTAAATAATTAAAAAAGTAAAATAATTTATTAAAACAATAAAAATAAATAGAACCGATTTTCATTTTTAGATACTACAAAAACATTTCAATCAACAACTGATCAATTAATTAATGAATATTTTATTTATATTTCCTAAATAAAAGTTATATCATTTATTTAAATAGCATAATAATTCAATAATAGTTATTACATAAAACATATGTATATATCTATAAACACTATACAATGCAAATAACTACATTTTACAATAAATATAATAATAAAAATAATTTGAAAATGTTGAAAATAGATATCATATGAAGAAAAACGCTAAACACTAACTGTAAACAATAAATTTAAACCGATTATTATATGAACCAAATTATTAACAAGATAAACTAGAAAAATAGAATAAATTAATTAAGCTATATAAACAAGAGTAATATGGACAAAACATTTTATAGTTCTTAATTATTTTATATCCATCATTTTCACTATCAAAATTTTGAAGAGGCATCGTGATTTCATAACGCTGCAGACAGTGAATTTGAAAATTTGGATTAAAATGTGCAAATTATGAAACTATAACAATTTAAATAATATTTAATTATATTTTGGTCGTCCTTCGGTTCAATCAGTTAAAATCAGGTTTTATTTACTTTTATAGGTTTTAAATATGAATACTTTTTAGAACCTAGACCAAGTTATCGGATCACAGAATTAACCGGCTTGACCGCATATCCGGGTCGAATTTTAAAACACTAATTTAAATACAAAAGTATTTTAAGTACACAAAACTCTTACAAAATAACAAAATATTTGTTAAATTGTTAGTGATTTATCATAAAATATTATGTGTTTGCAAAATGCTGATCAAAATCTAGTACAAACTATTAAATGACATGGTTTAGTATTTTTATTTTATTTTTTAGTTTTACAACAATTTCTTATTTTAAAAACTTTAAGATAAGTTTCCCAATATAATTCTGTTTCGTATTGACACTTTAAGAATATAAATAATATTTGTGTTGGGTAAACTACCAAAATAATTTTTGCAAAAGTTTAAAATTAAATAATATATAAATTATGCAAATATGTTTTATTTTAAAAGATAAGTTTAACTATTAAATATAAACATATGTTATTTGAACATATTATTATACTTTTACCCTTTTTGGTTATTGAAGATTTAATCAAGAAACTTACTATTGTCTTAAATCACTGAGATGACATCTATGTTCTAGTTGAAACCATTAAATAGCAAACAGACAATATCATTGACTCATTGGAGTATTGACTTACTCCTGTATCACTCGATAATATAAGGGGTTCTTAAATCAAATATTTTTTTTCAGACAATTTGTGTGGATAGCATTGCTAGCAGCTTCCATCTTTTAGGAATGTTTTTCTTTCAAAATTTAGAATTTATATTTATCTTAAAATTTTAAGTTACAATAATACAATGTTATTTTGGAAGTTAAAAAAAGAGTCATGATACAATGCTTTGATTGAATTTCCCAAACATACATTATATCTTTCAACTAACTCATTCACTCCTTAGTCCTTACAAATTTAAGGAGGAATACATTTGCTTTTCCATTACAGCGTAAAGAAGAAGAAGGGGAAGAAGAAGAAATGGCGCCCAAGTGTCCTCCTTTCGACTTCTCGGAGAAATATTACCATGGTGGCGAAAGCGAATGCGAGAGGCAGAGTAACTTCTTCAAAGATTCGACTATGCTTGATCAAGGTGTTGGCTACGCCGTTATTCTCGGTTTTGGTGCTTTCTTTGCCGTCTTCACATCTTTTCTGGTTAGTTTCTGTTTCGCATAACAAAAAATTATCATGAAAAAAGAAGAAGAAAGCAACCATATCTCTCTTCTCCAGAATAAAAAACAAACGGTAGTAAATTAAGCTCACATACCGACGTTTATAAGGATATTTTAAATTACAAAATTAACTTTTATATTGACAGATCATTTAGAAAACCATCATTCGAAGTCTCTGAACAGATCTTTTATAAATAAAAATAAAATAATGAAAGTGATTTAAAATATCTTTTTAAGAAATTTGTTGAGAATTGATTTTTAATATGAGAGACTACTATGAGATTTGCAAAATTCTTATGTGGAATACTACTTTTAGTAAATCAATTACATCATAGTTTAAATATCAATTAAATAATTTCAATGTTGATATTATTAGTTTTCTTATAAATCAGACATTTTTTAATCTCTATCAAGTTTCATTAGGTATGATTTATATGATATTAATATTAATATTAGTTAAAAATTAACATAAAATTATAAAGGTTTATGTTGCCAAAAAATTGACGAGTGTTATATATTCACTTTTAATAGTAAAACTTGTTTGTCAATCGAATCAAATTAATTTGAGTGTGCTATTTGCAAATGTTGAAAATGGGTTGATTCGTGCCATATCCGGAAAAATAAATCTTGACAACCGAAATAAACGGACACTGACAAATTATTCATTTGATACTACTTATCCGAAACAAACAAGAGCCTAGTAATAAGGAAACTGAACAAGGTTTGCCGACCCGGCGGAGTGCGACAGTTCACTGAATACTAATAAAGTTTGTATATTATTGCATTGGTTCACTAATGATAATTTTTGAAATAATGAATAAAGGTTTGGTTAGAAAAACGATATGTTGGGGCTCGACACACCTCTGAATGGTTCAATACAGCCGGAAGAAACGTCAAGACAGGACTTATTGCAAGCGTTATCGTATCACAGGTTCTATAGATATTATTAAATTCATATAACATATATATATATATAATTCACTTTTAAATGGGTTACAAATTATTGATTTATTTGTCTGAAAAGTGGACTTGGGCGGCGACGATACTGCAAAGTTCAAACGTCGCATGGAAGTATGGTGTTAGTGGACCATTCTGGTACGCTAGTGGAGCCTCTATACAGGTTAATACCAAAAACGAAAACTATATAATACATTTATCTAATTTTTGACAATATGGTTTAGTTCCTATATGCATTATGACTTGTGAATGATCCATTATGAGCAAAACAGGTACTCTTGTTCGGTGTGATGGCGATTGAGATAAAAAGAAAAGCTCCTAATGCTCACACAGTCTGCGAAATCGTGAAGGCTCGGTACATAACAAAGACTAAATCTGTTTTTTTTTTGTTAATAGCCGGACAAAAGACTAGCACGGTTTATTTATGATCTCGAAATATACTTTTAAGGGATGTTTATAGTTTGTTTTGTGTTTTTGATAAGATTAGCTGGGGAACCGCAACACATATAGTGTTCTTGGTATTTTGTCTGACGACAAACGTGGTAGTGACGGCAATGCTATTGCTCGGTGGCTCAGCCGTGGTGAATGCCCTTACTGGAGTAAATATTTACGCCGCGAGCTTCCTCATTCCTATTGGCGTCGTTGTCTATACTTTGGCAGGAGGACTTAAAGCTACTTTCCTCGCAAGCTATGTTCATTCTGTCATAGGTATCTAGTTTATTTTTAAAGAATATATGATATATGTATCTTAAAAGCTCGAAATAAATTTACTCAAAACTACCAACAGGTTAACGTATAAAAATATTTATTTGATGTGTTCAATATATTGAGCCGATTTTTGGAAAATAATAAATTGAAAAATGAGGTTTTATACGATTAGTCTGCTTTTATAAAAAAAAATAAAATAAATTAAAAAGATTCCAATTAAGTGAAATTATATATATAATTTTAGTGTAACTAATTAAATATATATTTGTTTGACTGATTGTAGCAACCTATGATTTGAACTTATTATTTTATAGTGCACTGTGCACCGTATGTTTTTGGAGTTTAGTTTTGTTAGTTACAGAATTATAAATAAAAGGGTATCCGGTCATATATACCGGCACGTAAAATATATTGAAAGATTTGGTATTTTATTTCTAAAGTTTACGAATGGTTTCATTTGTTAATTTATTTGTAAGACTAATACACTAATGGTGTTCTATCCTAACGCAAAATCAGAGAGACCCTTACATTACCATCTTTGCTTGGTTCGTTTGATTTCAGTTCACGTGGTTTTAGTCATCTTTGTGTATCTGGTCTACACTTTGAGTAGTGAGCTTGGGAGTCCATCTCTGGTCTATGACCGGTTAATAATAATGGCCGCTAGGTCAAGGCCATGCGCGGAGCCATTCTCACACCACGGCCAAGCTTGCGGTCCAGTCGACGGCAACTACAGAGGCTCTTATGTCACCATGTTGAGCTCTGGTGGTGCTGTCTTCGGTCTCATCAACATTGTCGGAAACTTCGGCACTGTCTTCGTAGACAATGTGAGATTATTTTCAATGAAGTTTTTCCTTGTTTATAATTCGAACTATTTTCCTGAGTTTGAATATGAGTTATGAGATCATATCAGGCTATCAGCATTATTACAAACCAGTAGGTTAAAGAACTAGTTTAATTTACTAAAACCTTTGAACAAAATATGAATATATCTGTGAGATAACGAATTGGTAAAAGAACAAAATCGAGATTTAATCATCCTTTTACCTAACGATGATGAAAACAATAAAATATACATTTGTTATTTTGTTAGATAATAAAATTATAAAACTATAAAAAAAACAAATAACTAATTATACGGGTAACTTATTGTTTTTTCTTTAAGAACTGGACAATGCAACATTTTGAATAAATATAGACTGGTAAACACATGCGGAATCGCAATATCATTTCATCAATTTTTTTCATCATTTTGTTATTTGTTTTTGTAGGGTTATTGGGTGAGTGCAATAGCTGCTAGACCTTCAGCAACTCACAAGGGCTATTTGCTTGGTGGACTCGTTTGGTTCGCTGTGCCATTCTCTTTAGCAACCTCGTTAGGCCTCGGCGCACTTGCCCTCGACTTGCCTATAAGCGCAGATGAGGCTAATCGAGGTCTAGTCCCGCCTGCTACTGCCATTGCTCTCTTGGGTAAAACAGGATCAATGCTTCTTCTCATTATGCTTTTCATGTAAGTACAATAGTCTTTCCAGATTATATAAAGCTATATTAGAGCACAAATTATTTGGTTCACTTTAATGAATCTTCTGCATGATTTACTTTGGTCTGTTTATTGTTCTATTATTTTGGCTAAAACTAAACCAAACAATTTTTCCTTTTTGGCTCAACAATTAAACCCAATAGTTAGTAAAAATAAAGTATATATTTGGATCGACTCAGTCTGATTCGGTTTAGGTTTGTTTAGTTTACTGTCCACAGAACCGATCAATTTGATCTGCTTTTGTTCAATTAATACAATAATAGTGTTGGTATGCTCTGTTCAAATAAGCACCACTATTTGTTTATATACAGGGCCGTAACATCTGCTGGTTCTTCTGAGCTAATCGCGGTATCATCCCTTTTCACTTACGACATCTACCGAACATACATAAACCCTAAAGCAACCGGTAAACAGATATTGAGAGTCTCAAGATCCGGGGTTCTCGGATTCGGGTGTCTCATGGGGATTCTTGCAGTGATCTTGAACAAAGTTGGGGTTTCACTCGATTGGATGTATCTTGCAATGGGAGTTCTCATTGGCTCTGCCGTTATTCCCATCGCCCTCATGCTTTTATGGAGAAAAGCTAATGCAATTGGTGCGATTCTTGGGTCGATCTCTGGCTGTGTTCTTGGGATCGTTACTTGGTTATCAACGGCAAAAATACAATACGGACGCGTTGATCTGGATACCACAGGGAAAAATGCTCCGATGTTAGCTGGTAACCTAGTTGCGATTTTAACAGGTCAGGACTCTATTAATTTCTTTAATAGTCATTTAAGGATTTTTGATAGCATTTTTTTTGTTTGGTTTGGTCCGTATGTGTTAATATATAGGAGGATTGATCCATGCGGTGTGCAGTCTAATCCAGCCACAGAACTATGATTGGTCGACGACAAGAGAGATCAAATTGGTGGAAGATGGGGTTTCAGGGGACGTAAATGATGTTCCTTTGGAGGAGCTAAGAGAAGAGAAGCTGAAAAGAGCCAAAGCTTGGATTGTTAGATGGGGTCTTGTCTTCACACTCCTCATTGTTGTCATCTGGCCTGTTCTCTCCCTCCCAGCCCGTAAGTCTTTGTCATCTATATTATTAAAGTTGAAGTACACTTTGTAGATGTTTGGAAACAAGTATAATAGATTAAATGAAATATGTTTGGTAACATGAATAGTAGAGATATATACTTTCTTTTATTTACACATCTAGCCACTGTATTTTCAATAAGTTAATAATAAATGAGAAATGCTTAGAAACATGAATAAAATCTTTAATATTTTTTTATTTAAACATTTATCCATTGTTTTTACAATACATTAAATAATATACTTTCTATATTTCTTTTTATTTACAATTCTGTCACTATATTTACAATTCTTTTTATTTACAATTCTTTTTATTTAAAAATCATTATGGTGAAAATAAAAACACAAACTGAAATATAAATAGTATAATATAGGACCTCTATATTATATAAAAAGTTTTTAAATACAGTATTATTAGCTTATTTAGTTTAGTCAAATATAAAATTTCAAGAGTTCAATTTTCAAAAAAAAATATCAGAAAATTAATAATAATTCATATAAAACTAATGCAAAAAATTAAAATTTTGAAAAATGGATAAAAGTATGTCAAGAAGAAGAAAATAATGGCTTATATTATTAATAAAATATACTTGGATCAGTTTTAAAATATACAAAATGGACTAATCTAATTACCTAAAAACATTTTTTTGTCTAAAATAATCATAAACAAAATTTAACATTTTATAGAAATATTTCAAATCGAAATAATAATTTAAACTTGATTTATATCAAAAAATGATTTAACATATGCATATTATATTACTAAAATATTATTCAATAACAATTATTAAAAAAAAATATTTTCAGTATATATAAGAAAAATTCAACAACAAGACCAATTTTCTATACCAACTTAAATTATGATTTTTATATTTCACATTGAATTTTAAGAATATAATATATGTGATTATTTATATGATCTTTCACGTTATTAATTATTTAAAAACATTTATTAAATGAAACCTCAAAATAAAATCAAGTTGAAATAACAAATGATTAAATCAACAAAATCATGATACATGTCTAAATTATCTCAACTCCTTAAAAATAGTTTCATTTAAAATAAAAACTAAATTATTTAAACTAAATTTAATAAAATTAAAAAAAAAATTGAAATGCACAAATGTTTTTCAGTACAGAGAGTGTTGAAGATATGAAATATTTTATTTGAATTTTAAAAAAAAATCAGTGTAAAATAAGTTTAACTTTGGGTTAAATAAATAAAATCATATAACAGGTTATAATTATTTAGAGTCTTCAAAAAATTAGTCATATTTACAGAAAAAAAAAATCATAGAAGTAAATTTGAGAGAAATTTCATAAAAATTTAAAATATAAAATTTATCAATAATAATAATTTTTGTTACGTAAATAATTTTCCAACAAAGAATATACCCGCCCTTTTTAAGGGCGGGTCAAAATCTAGTATAAATTAAAATTCAAATTGTTACCTTATTTAGACTTGAAGATTTGATCGAAAAGTTTGACATTAGCATAAAATAAGTATATTTTAAAATATCGATAAATTTCAAACCTTTGAAAGACATACATATTTTAAAAAATGAGTATTGTTAATATTAATCAAAACTAAACTACTTAATGTTCTTTTCAAAAAATTATCTACTTTTTATCCCTTAAACATTTTGTTGGTAAGTATATACGAATAATTATAAACTTACATCATGAAAATTAATCAAATACTCGAAATATGGCAGGTGTATTTAGCAGAGGATATTTCTGGTTCTGGGCAATTGTGGCTATAGCTTGGGGAACTATAGGATCAATTGTGATAGTTGGATTGCCTTTGATCGAAAGCTGGGGAACGATCAAGAGCGTTTGTATGGGTCTGTTCACTAACGATAGGTTAATGGACAAGCTTGATGACTTGAACCATAGGCTGCGAGCTTTAACCATGGCTGTACCGGAAGCTGAAAGGATTTATTTGCTCGAACTCGAGAAGATTAAGAAAACCGATGAAGAAAGATCAATATGAGTATAAGAAAAACTGATTTTTTTTTCCTTTTCTTTTTGTTTATGCTTTTGCTTGCTCATCTTTCTTGTGTGTGTGAAATCATATCAGGGCTAGTTCCTATTGTCTGTTGATTTTTTTTCTGACAAGTGTATGCATATTAAACAATTCTAATTTTTTCATCTAAATTTTTTTTTGATAACATTATGTATTAGAGGGTAACAGAAAAGTTTTTGCGATGGTAATATTAAGGTATCTTGAAGAGACAAGCAAACATGAGAATCTAAGGTTTTCTTAAGCGGCCTCCCTCTTCGACACCTAGGTGTTGACTAGTTTTCCCGCTACCACCTGCAAACGCAGCTTTTGTGGTTGGTAGCAGTTGTTGGCGTTTTGCAACAGTCACTCAAACCGCTCTAAACCGCTTCAAATCGCTTCAAACCGCCTCAAACCTCATAAATTCAAAAGTTGGTTTCAGCTAGTATTTGCGGTTGCGGGCGGTTGCGGAAGGGTAAAAAAATATTTTTTTTTTCAAAAACAATATAAATACAAAAATAAAAATATTCAATAAAAATTTTAAATTAAAATTATTAAAATACTAAAATATATCTATTGTATTTCAATTAATACTATAACATTTTAAAATAAATTTTTTTTCATAATTTTCATAATTTTTAAAATTTTAAAACTATAAATTTCTAAATATAACTTTGATATTTATTATAATTTTATGATTTTTGGTATTTTTATAATTATAGAAAATATAAATACTATTAATTTATTATTCAACCGCTGGTTAACCAGTCATAAGTAACCCGCAAACGCACAATTTTTTAACCGCAGTACCAGTCGTACAAATCGCTTAAAACCGCTAGAAACCGCAACCATCCGCATCCGCAAACTCCCGCAACCGCAACCGCAACCACTGCGGTTAAACCAGTCAGACCCCTAGTGGAAATGAAAACTTGAGACTAGAGTACTAGTATTTATTTTCGGAATTTCTGGGATTTGTCTAAAAATTTAAGAGAAGCAAGCTGTATTTGATTGAATAATAAAATACTAATATTTCTTTTCTATAATGTCAGAATGAAGTTCAACCCTGCTAAATACATTTAAATGGGAAAATTGTTTTGTAGACAAAAAAAACAGGTACATTGTCCCATTAGGTTAAATCTCAAAATTGTCAAATTTTTGTATGAATGAACTTCCAGCGCACATATATTACATAGGGTTTTGCGAATTTACTTGATAGGTAGGCCTATTAAAATCTTACTGACGTGTAGAAAATCTTATCCTTGTAAGATTTGTAAGATAGACTGGACTTGTCTATGATCACGTTCTCTGGGGGGAGGAAGAGTATAACATTGGTTAGAACATGTGAAGAATCTTTATTTATGTACGTGCTTCAAAAAGGTATTCAATCTCCGCCAACTTAGACCACCATCAACGCCAAGAGGCGTTCAGCCCTTAAAAACAATTTTTTTATTATTTTTTCGTCAACCTATAAAAAAAAAATTAAAAACTGATCAATCGTAGACCACCACATGTCGTGGAGTTCACGAAACAGTCTAAGGACTCAGCAATTTCGCCCTTATGAGAAAAGGTGTAAGAAGTGAGGTTTTCAAATATCGCGGGATCAACAAATATTTTATAATTTTTTTTAAAAAGACCCTAAGGGCCAGAGTTAATAGTGCTCTTATAAGTGAACATCTCCGGTTTTCAAGTTAACCTAACCAATTATTATTGCCCGGAAATCATCTATATTATTAAAGCAGAATCCCTACTAGGATTTTGCCCTTGGTTTTACACTAATATTACAATTCTTAAAATAAAAAGGGAAAATCTAAACTATAACAATATACATGAAGTATAAATATAAAACTTCCATTTTTGATACAATAGTTACATTAAATATAATCATTTAGTGCACCATAAATAAGAAAAAAATGACAATCTCCGAAGATGAAGGCGACAGTAAAAATTTTTATTATTATTTTAAGACCTTTATGATTTGTGAGGTTTCTTTTGAGATATCTATCGAAATCTATGTGATCTACAGAAGTTTTGAGGTTTCTACTGTGGTTTTGTTCTAAGGTGTGTTACACTGTAATTGAGGTATTTGTTGGACAAAAAAGATAAACCAAGAGATGCCATTTCCGATAGATCCTCTTCTCTCAGCACTCTTTTTGTGCTTATAGTATTGTTTCTATTGTAGTAAATCATCTTGAACTTGAAATCCGATTTATAACGTTCATTTAGTTTTGTTTGTTCCTTTCAAATGTTTGGTCTTTATAGGTTGGTTGGTAAATAGATTATACAATTCATGGGAAGAGAATCCAGCTGTTTTGTTTGTGTTGATGAATGTATGGTACTCACCTGCCACTGAATTGCTAGATAGGTTGCCGGAGTCTCCATCACCGTGAAAATTGATTCCTCCTCCAGCGAAGGAGAACACAGCTGCTTCCCATGACTAATGGAACATGCTTTCTATCTTCTTCCTTACATTGATTTGTCGAACCATCTACATGTAATTTGCTTTCTTTTTGCTAAATCATTTAGTTTGGTTTTCTCCATTTTGTTGTGCAAATGGCCACTTTTAAAGTTCCTAGCTTGGTGTATCCTCTGATTGAGTCTGGTCTGGGTGTGAGCAATCAATAATTGTGTTGTAGTAGCTATTGGTAGTGTTGAAGTGTAGGTCTTAGAGCTGAAATGTGTTTACATAGACTTCTTGCTTTGGATGAAACGTTAATGTGTGCATATGAGACTCCTAGACTTTAGATAATTTTTATGACATGGCAGGTTATTTTTTAGAACTAATAATGAAACTTAACTATTTGATTATCTAATATAATTCTTAAAAGTATATCTTTAATTTGCATATGTATAAAAAACTATCAATTTAATCAATATAGAAATAATCCCACGTTTTCAAAACACTGGTCAAATCTAGTAAGCTACTTAAAAAAACATCTTTTTAAAATTCTGGAACATACGCATCACATATAAATAGCAACTAGGTGACCGGCCCGCATCCTGTGCAGACATAAAACTCAAACTATAGAATAAATAGTTTTTAGCTTTAGAAGTTACAGATTTTATATCATAATACTACCCTATTTGGGAGATAGTATCAGCCGTGTAGAAAAGCTGGTACTCAATATTTGACATGGACGAGAGAGAACAAAGTAACTTCAATATCAAGAAGCAATTATTGTGTGTAAGTATAATTGTAACGTCGCAAAATAATTTGTGTAGTTTTAGAAGAAGCATATTTCTTTTATGATGTCACTAATTAGAATTGTTTTATATATTCTTGTAATCATATCATTTAGCTGAATAATATGATTTATGTTTAAAATATTTCGTAAATTTATGTATACATATTAAAAGAAAATATAATAAAATTCAAATTATTATCCATAGATAATCTAAATTATGAAGTACAATTCTCGATAAAGGAAAAAAATCCATTAGAAACCTGCATAAAAAAAATTAAATTTTATAAGCAATCTTCGCCCAGCAATAACCAAATTTTGCAACTCATATAGTACCATCCAATATCATAATCAATGGCAATAATTGTACACACAACAGTACACCTCTGCCGTTGTGTACCCAAAAAACAGAGTGTTATAAAAGAATCGTAAAACAACCTTAAGATATAACATCTCTTTTACATGTTCTGTCTCCAACACTTCAATAATCGATTTCTGAATGATAGACTTAAAAAATCTGTACTTTTCACAATCCGGAATAAGACAATATGGTTTCTACACCACCAATGCTATCTGCGGGTCTTTTTTGTTCACCCTGGAAATATTTGAAAAGTATTTGAAATTATGATCGAAAAAGCGTCGGTATAATATATATTTTGTAAAATATTTCAGTTAAATAATTTTGAACCACTTACAATTTTGAAGAAGCTTCAACCTCTAACATTTCAGGATTGAGGGAAACGTCAGTAACACCGTATGCAGTTGATACACTATCTTTTGGTCACATAATCAAAAAAGTTAAGTAAACCGCAGACATTTGGTAGACGTAATGTAGTAGTTATATACAGGAAAGTTACCTTTGAACACACTGATTTTGCCCAATCGCAGAATGCATAAAATAGACTTCTCTTGGATGAGGTTTTGAGTAGCATCATGAACAAACATAGCATATCTACCCCACATATGAACCGTGAGGCGATCAGAACAACATTAAAATTTGGAAAAAAATACATCTCATATATTTTCTTAAAATATGATAATATGAATAAGCGCTGATTGATTATTAAAAATTTGAAAAACATACAACTGATTCTGGGGCTCCAGTGTTATCTTCTCAGTGTCTTTTCAATCGAGAGAAACAGTATCCACATTGCTGACCCCAACTATTTGACCTATGACGTCTACAAAAAATAATCGAGGGAAAATATCAGTTAAAAAATGGACCGGATAGATGTGGCCGTAAAAGAATAAGCGCTTGAGAAATGAATCTCATCCAAAACATGTTTTAATATACTCACCAAAAAAATACTCAGTATTGACCAAACCATCCAAGATATCTCTGAAAGCAACTGGTTGGAAACCAGTGAGTGGGCGTGTGAGGAAATCAGACACACAAACACGGGTATTACGGACAAACTCAATCATGTATACATGTTTTCTGGTTCAATATGCGCCTCCCGATTGGACAACTGAAGTTTTTTCAAAAGTTGTCAATAACCCTTCTTTGAGTCTTCGCTCATATGGTGCTACCAAAGCACTACCGATAGAAGCATGAATCTTATCTCCCTGCAAGTTAAAAATTCATATAAGCGATAAATCTATAGGTCGGTATACATAAATACTTTGGTATACTGAAGTCTATCAAAGTCTATATCTTACAAAGGCATCGCATAGCACCAACTCAATAGTATATCGATCAGCTGCAATATAGTTTTTCCACAAACGAATAATCTGGACATCAATGGCATATCTCTTTGTAAGGCTCGAGCTCTGAAACTATTCTGAAAATAGACATCTCTATGATTAAGACTTTAAAATTAGGTTAGACGAACTCTTTAAGTTGAAATATGTGTTGTTATATAAACATATTTTTATTAATGTTGTTTCGGCCAAGCTAAATTTCTATATGTTTTATAAATTGGGTCCATAAAATTATTATGCGTATATCGTCTACCCATATTTACTCGTAATCATAAATTTGAAATCAATTTTAATTAATGTATAAAATATTTACCAACTCCATATTCAAAGTAAATATGAATGATTGACTTTACTTTTACATTAATTCAGAAATCTATTTACTTTCTAAATACAATGATTGAGATCTAATCTAATAGGTAGAAACACAATTAATTTGATATCTTCATAAATCTTGAATTACAGTATTGGTCAAGTAATTCACCTTCCTCAACGTAAGATCTTCTCATTCGTAGTGTTTGAGATTAAGATATGAGTATTGGCAAATTAATTTTTAAATAGCTTTACTTACCTGTATAATATTGACATTTATATAAAGTGGTTTATAATAGATATGATATTAAATTCCGAAAGATACCTTATTCAAAATAAGGTAAATTAATAACAATTGTATTAACGAATGAGCTACATTAAGTGAAATTACAAATAAACAATACTTTTACTATATCAATTTATATTATCTTGTACCTTATTAAGTTTCGTGATAAGAAAACGTGTTCCAATTTTTCTATCATATTATATTTTTTTAAAAAATTAAACGAATTAGTATATGTGTTTATAATGGATTTTATTACTTGTAGCCATTAGAGTATGTCGTTGTAGGTTTGATGGAAATATCATTTTTGTGTTTTTGTTGTCCTTATTTTGCCTAATAGTTGATTGTATAAAACTATTTTCCAAATAAATGGATAATAATTAGAAACATAAAAATCCCAAACAAATTAGACATAATCTAAGCGAGCACATAATAATTTAGTTTAAAAATACGGAAAAAATAAAAATTAAAATCTTCAAATCTTAAAGTTTGGGTTCCATGTCTTAGCTTTTGGGTCCCAAACAATTTAAGTTGGACTTAATTATTAACAATTTAGAAATATTATAAACTCGAATTAATGTGAAACTAATTTGGGCAAGAAATGCTTATCCTCAATAAGGCAACTATATATTATCAAACTTTAAAAAATAAACGACATTTCTATATAACTTTTTCACAATAAATATTGAAATATGTTAAAGAAGGTTATCCCTCTATTGACTATTTTACTGTCGATTTTATATTGGTTGCAATTGGCATTAAAAATATCAATAAATGTGATAATAATTTTGGCAATAAATGTTTTAAATAAATAAGGTAACTTACAACTTTTCGATTCACAACTATCTAATTAATGTGACCAAGGATTTAAACAAATTAATTAATTTAGTACATAAATATGTTCTTATTTATGCGAACACATAAAACTATTTTCCAAATAAATGTAATATTAATCTAGCGCAAGTTTTTATTTATCATGTTTTTGGCCCTAAAATGATGATTTTTATAATATGAATAATAATCATTACAATCCTAGATAACATACAAACTAAGTAAAATTTGATAAATAAAAAATTATTTATTTAGATACAATTTCGAATTGTCATATCAAAATCATCATTACAAACATACAAAGCCTAAATCCCCCTATACATAAATGAATTTTACACTAATTCGTAATTTTTTTTCGTTCATGTTTCTAGTTATTACATTCCTTAGTTTTATATGTTTCAGCTTGAAATACTTAAGATTGAATTTACTAAAAAAACATAGTACAAAGTATCATATTTAATGTATTAATATTACGGGGTAATACTAAATGTATGAAAATATTTTATTTCCAATAGTAAACAAAGTATAAAGTTAGTAAAAAAATAATTAAAATTGCTAAGTCAATTACACATTAATATTAGCCTTATTTGAATATAGAAATTCAAGTTTCATTGATTCGTTTGAGCAAGCTTACCAAAACTATAATTATGATTGCTAACAGTTAAAGCGCCATTCTCACCATGAAAACCTCTAGCTTTTCTAGTCTCTTAATTGCATTTTTTAGAAACCCTCGCCTTGAATCGCCTAAGGGATTAAGTGGATCAGAACTCTAACACCATAGAAGGAACTCTCGGTAAGTCGGTTTGGAGTATTCAACAAAGCTACGTCAAAACAAGACCAGAGACCTGCATCTTTATACTCTGTTCCGAGCTAACCGCATCATCTTGAGTCTTCATCCATGAGTAACCTGCACTTATGCTATCGCCAAGGAGTGAGGATTTACAATCCCATGAAAGAGGAAACAAGCATTGGTGAAAGCGAAGATCAAATTAATCACTTAGGAATGACCCTTTCTTAACTAGATCGGAAGGGATTTAGAGCGTAAAAGGACGAAGGTACGATAAAAGGATCTAAAATGAAAACCAAAATAAATCGGAGCTTACATCCTTACAAGATGGAGGAAGACAAAACCGGATAAACACTGGAACATGCTCTGACCACCGCTAGAATAAAAAATAACAAAAGATAAAACTATAGACAATGCGCAACGCCGGTAGAAACCGACGTTGGCCGGAGATTACGATTGTTGATGGTCGGAAAGTTCAGGAGAGTAGAGAGAAAATAAGAGAGAGAAAATAGAAACAATTTTATTCAATCTCAAGCAACCTTCTTTTATCAATTTTTTTTTTTAAATGTAGAGTAATTTGATACAAATTGGGGCAAGGCCCAACAAAGCAGGACTTGGACAAAATAGTCCAATAAAAAGAAACCCGACCCGTAAAATGTAACTGGGTCCAGAGCTCGGGTCTTTCTTTCTCCCGGAGCTTTTATCAAATCTCCACAATCTCACTCACTCACTCAAACTCTTCCTTCTCCGCTCCAGCCATGGGAACCCTATCTCTCTCATCTTCTCTCAAACCCTCCATCATTTCACCAAGACCTAGCTCATCTTCCTCCACCTCTTCTCCTTCCTATTTATCGAGACCCAACAATCTCTACCTCAAACCCACCAAACCCATTTCAACCCCCTTGAGAACTTCTCCCTCCCCATTGAGATTCGCGAATGCCTCGATCGAGATGTCGCAGACACAGGAGTCAGCTATTCGCGGCGCAGAGTCTGACGTCATGGGTCTTCTCCTTAGGGAACGAATCGTCTTCCTCGGCAGCAGTATCGACGATTTCGTCGCCGACGCAATCATGAGTCAGCTGCTGCTCTTAGATGCTAAAGACCCTAACAAAGACATCAAACTCTTCATCAACTCCTCTGGTGGTTCCCTCAGGTTCATTCTCTTTCTGGGTTTCTGCAATATTGCTTAAAGTTTCAGTCTTTAAGCTTTGCCCGCAAGTTAGGTCAGATTATTAGGTCACCGGAGACGAAAGTTTGAGTCTTTTTGCTTCTTGCATTAATAAGTGATCAACCCATCTCATAAAGTTTAAATATTTTTGTTTCAAATGTTTTGTTTTTATCTGTTTAGTGCAACCATGGCTATATACGATGTGGTTCAGCTTATTCGAGCTGATGTCTCCACGATTGCTCTTGGCATTGCCGCATCAACAGCTTCGATCATTCTTGGTGCGGGGACTAAAGGCAAGCGCTTTGCTATGCCCAACACGAGGATAATGATGCATCAGCCTCTTGGAGGTGCGAGTGGTCAAGCGATAGATGTTGAGATCCAAGCTAAAGAAGTCATGCATAACAAGAACAATGTCACCAGCATTATCGCTGGGTGTACTAGCCGGTCCTTTGAGCGGGTTTTGAAAGATATTGACAGGGACCGGTACATGTCTCCGATTGAAGCGGTTGAGTACGGTTTGATTGATGGGGTTATTGATGGAGACAGCATCATTCCTCTGGAGCCTGTTCCGGATAGGGTGAAACCGAGGGTGAACTATGAGGAGATTAGCAAAGATCCGATGAAGTTCTTGACTCCTGAGATACCTGATGATGAGATTTACTAAAAAATGTCAAGCCTCGTCTAGAACCAGGTGATTGATCATATGAGAGACTATGGCTACTTTCTTGTTAATTTTTAGCTTATGGGGTCACTGATGAGTGGTGATTGGCTTAGAAAAACGAAGTTCATATTACCTGTTTTGTTTCTCCTATTTTACTTAATCCGAAAGATAGTTGTTCATTCTGAAAAAAAAATCACTCTGATTTGAGCATAATGACTGGAAATTTGTAGTTCTATTTATGTTAATGTATCTTTAAGCATCCGAGATGTATCAGTATATTTCTTCTACGGATTCATACTCTGTCAGACTTTTTTTTCCTTAGAAGTCTCTGTAACATAAAACCGAACCTTGTGGAAATAGGTTCAGTTTTGATGGATAGAGCAAGCTATCTATGAGAACTGAACCTATATCCTTAGAAGCCTCTGTAACATATCGAGGAGGTTTTACCAAACCATTTATGGAAAAAACTTCTATAGTACTACTCCTAATAGTCTTAATGTTTCAAAAAAGTGTTCTGAAAAAAGTCTAATGTTTCTCTCTTTGAGCCCGACTCTATTTTCAACAATGCACTGTTCATTTGTCCAAGCATAATAAACTCATTCATAGCAATATTGGCAAGTTCCAACAGTGATTTTCTGTTAGTAGCCGAAAGTTTCACCACAAGAATCAAGTTCTGGCAGTGCATTGTGTGTCATATGGATTGACCAACAACGTTGATCTCCCATTAATCATCAAATCAAGTTATGTTGATCAAACCAAAATGAACCGAAATTCTTTTAGAGCATTATTAATCGGTTCTATGTGTTTATCATCTGAACCGAAGAGGCAAAGACTATCAGAACAAATTTTCACTAAATTTTCCTTGGTTTCTGATTGAATCCTAAACCCAAACCACTCAATATCCAAAATAAGAGTTGATTACATGTAAGGACACATTATGTCTTTTGTTTACATGTAGAGACACATTGTGCTTGGAAGGCACAATATCTTGGTTGGAGGAGGAGAATGGACATTTCTACCCCTGAAGTAGCTTTAGCGAAGTTGTTGTCCGGTTAGGAAACCGGATTGCAAGTTGTCTGGCCGGTTTGTACACAATAAAGCATCGATGTGTACTTTTGTTTGGCACCGTTCAATTAGAAAAAGCACTTTTAGATCCAACAGTTTGTTTTGAAATTTGTGTGAGCGTTTGGGTGTGAAAAGGACGTGAATTAAATGCACATTGGTACTCGATGTTAAAGAACAAGAAAGAGTAGCTATAATTGGTATTAATAGGTGTGGAAGATGTGGGATAACACCCGTTGCACTGAACCCATATAGATTATATGATGAGATAGTTGGTTGAACTAGGATGCATATATTGACATAAAAACTTGGAGTAGCGACGAAGAAGAACTAAATTGCAACAGATACACTTCCAATAGTTACAGGCGATAACTCCTACAATGGCAACAGCAGCTGCGAAATTATGAACCGGTCCATTGTTGCTGAGCTGTGTTGTGTTCATGCTCGAAATGAGAGTAGCATCCCATGTCTTCTTTGAACTGTCGAGTTGCTTCATCCATAGATTGGGCCACCTTCTTCATGTGTTCATTGAGCTTAGACATCATCTCAACCTCAAGTCGCGTGGAACAGCGGAACCTGGTGGAACAGAGGGAGTTTGTTGCGGTGAGGTATGTACGGGGGATGTGAGTTCAGGGGAGTTGTGGACGGGTGAGCTGTGGACCGGGTGGGGGGGGGTGTGGACGGGGTAGTGTGTCCAGGAGAGTTGTGGACGGACGAGCTGTGGACGGGGGATATGTGGACGAGAGAGGTGTGTTCAGGGGAGTTTTGGACGGGGGATCTGTGAACAGGAGAGGTGTGTTGTTGAGCTGAGTTGTTGGGATTTAGGCCGTATTGCTGAGCTGCATAATGGCTGACGACAGGGGAGTTGTAGTGTGGTTGTTCTTCTTCGATGGGAGGTGGTCTGTCGCGAGCAGTCTCGGTGGGAGGCGGTTGTCCAGGGCTACACACCAAAAAAACCCATTTATCTCGTAGGATTCCAAAAAAAAAAATTATCTATTAAGAAAATAGAGACATCACAAAATAAAGCAGAAGAAAACTCACGAATGAGAACAAATCAAAACAGATGCATGGTACAAAAACCCAAACACAACACAGAAAAGAGGAAAAACAGTAAGTGAACATAACAAAACAAAGAAAAGAAGATGCATGTAGGAAAAACCGACAAAAAATTGATTTCCTGTGTCTTTCACAGAACATAACAAACACAAAATTGATATCAAGAATCTTTTTAAAAGATTGTATGCTCCGTGTCGAATCTTTTTAAATCAAGAACAAACTTTTAAAAAGATGGTGAATGTCTCTGGTTTTTTAAATCAAAAACCTAGTTTTCACGGCGGATCTGAATCTTTTTAAATCAAGAACAAACTCTTAAAAAGATTGATTTTTAAAATCATTTGCAAAAAAATGTGGATCTACAAAAAGATTGAAAACCATTTACAAAAACCCATTAACTCGAGTGTATGTCGGCAAGCTTTACCTGGCATGTCTGTAAATGTGTACGCCGTCAAGCTGTTGAGCAAACTAAGGTTTCCAGATCCGCCGTCGAGGGGTGGACAAAACAATGGATGTCGAAGAAACAATGGATATGCTGCTCCGTGACGAGCGTTGCGAGAGAGTGAGAGGTATCGATTGTCTGGTATAGGTGAAAAACGGTTGGTTGTGAAAATAGGGTTCTTGGTCTCCGCCGCTACGAAGGGAGAGAGATGGGATGGGGAAAAAGAGCAGAAATGAGGAAAACATATCGATAGGGTTGCTGTTTAATTGGTTTGGTAAGATTTGGTTTACCAAGTAAATTGGTTCGGTTTGATATCATTGTAAGTTTCGGTTTGGTTTCATTTAGAACAAGGACATCGATGTCTTTAGCACAAGGGAAAGTACCTCCCAAGTGTAATGTGTTTCCCATTGTAATTGGGAACTCGAAATGTGTCCAAGAGCGTAAAAAAATCCCAAAATAATCATAGTCGAATAGGCATGTGCGTTCGGGGTCCTAATTGGATTTCGGTTTTATCCATTTGAGTTTCGGTTTTTCAGGTTTATCAAAATCAGACCTATTCGGGTTTTATAAAAGTTTGTTTCGAGATCGGTTCGGGTTCTATCGGGTCCAGACCGGGTTAGTAAATCTTCAAAGAACCGGTATAACCTATTATACTTTTGGATTCGAATCCCAATCAGTTATTCGGTTTAAAAATACCTAATTTAAACTTACTTTGTAACTAAAACATAAGTGAATCGGTTCTTCAGATTTAAAATACATGATTTGTACATATTTTGATGGCCAAGACCTATGTAAAATAAATGCAAAAATAAGAAAAGAACATCAAACATGATTATTCAAACTCAAACAAAAGATAAACATAGTTAATGATAGAAAGAAAACCAAAAAAATGAAAGAATAAAACAAAAACTAAGTTTCCATGAAATAAGAAACATTATCCAATAGAAACAAAACCAAATCTAAAAAATTTAAGCTTCACTCATTACCTTCAACCATCAACCTTCATATAATCTATACTATTAAACCAAAATCCTACTTAAAAAAAATAGGATTCTGACCTTAAGTTTTTATCATATTTACAAGACAATATCATTTCTTAAATTTGGCAATTAATATTATTTAATACAAAAATTAAACAACTTTCCAAATGAAAATACAATATATGGAAAACTATATATATATCATGTTGATTACTCTTTAAGGTTTTAATTAATCACATGATTATTAATTTTGAAAATTACCATTATCATTTAAAGCAATATTGGAAAATACAAATATATTTAAAATGAATTTCTAAACTATGGTCGACGAATTTGTATCATCATTAAAATAACTCACAATATTAAAAATACTAAGTATATTATAATTAAAAAATTCTTATACATTTCAAAAATTTCCAAGGTATTCCCCGAAAAATACGAACAACATCTTCTATATACTAAAGCACAAATCACTAGACCAATAATTTTTTGCCACATAGATTTGAAAGAAAAATAAATTAAAATAATAACAAATTAAAAAAAAACCTGAGAAAGCTAAATGTTTATCTCATAAAATCAAAAACATTTCTTCTTGCCACTACGCCGAAGGTTTTTTTTGCTGACACGATCACCACTTATCAACAATCTAAAAATAACTACCCAATTATATTACTTATATTTGTACGACAGTTTTCCTATATAACTTTCAGTTAGTTAATCATATTTTCTATTTTCTCTTCTCATCGTCATCTCGACAACATATTTTTGGGTTTTGAGAGTAGTGACGAAGACCAGTATAGATTTCTGACTATTGTTTTATAGATTTCAGACTATTATTTTCAAATTCATTTAACTGTCTCAAAGCAACACTCTCTTATCTTTGTATGATTTAAGCGATACAAAGACGGTGATGAGAGTTTCAGACTTTCAAGGAAAAGAGGAGATATACAATATTGGTTGTTTTCAGTTGAACCAATAGGCTCTTTTATATTTGTCGATTTATTTTATTTGATTTTCATTTTGTTTATTTTATTTTCCTTTTCAGATTACTATTGGTGGTTGACAGGTTCGTAGTTTCTTTTGAAGAAAAGACAACGAATCTGCACAAATAGATTGACGATGAAAAATACCAGAATAATTTTCTTGCATTAATTTTCTTTTAGTTAGGATGAGAAGTTTTAATGTTACTGAGTTTTTGGTTTATTATGGATACTAGAAAATTAGAAATATGGAATAAACAGTGTATAGCTTTAGAAGTAAGAGATTGCATATTATCATACTACCGTCATTTGGAGAAAGCTTTAGCCATGGAGAAAAACTGGTACTCAATATTTGACATTGAACGAGAGGGTACAAAGTAACTCCAATATCAAGAGGCAGTTATTGTGGGTATGTATAGTTGCAAAGTCCCAAAATAATTAGTGTGTTTAAGAAGATACTTTCATTCAAAATCCGACTTCTAAATAGTGTATAGTTTTAGAAGTAATATATTTTATATTATCCTCTGTAATTAGAATTGTATTGTATATGTGCTGTAATTTTTAATTTTAGGTGAATAATAGTATTATGTTTATTTTTTCGTCAAATTTATGAAGACATATTAGAAAAAATATAATAAATTTCAAAATATTATCCATAAATAAAATTAAAATTATTATCCATAAATAATATAAATTTATGAAGTACAAATTATCGATAAAGAATTGTGAAGACATGATTGGAACAACGACGGCGTTTTTCAATTCTTTCACCATACCACATATATGTTTGACA
This sequence comes from Hirschfeldia incana, assembly GCA_026261945.1. Classification (NCBI taxonomy): domain Eukaryota; kingdom Viridiplantae; phylum Streptophyta; class Magnoliopsida; order Brassicales; family Brassicaceae; genus Hirschfeldia; species Hirschfeldia incana. Next base: position 1,670,305 of record JABCMI010000033.1, read on the forward strand.
ATGCTTACAATTTCAAATTGGATATCCGTCGTCGTAATAACCTGTTTAAGAACATATCTTCATTAAAAAAATATGTTTATGCAAAATTTGTAGGAGATAAATATTCAAGTATTTTTATATACACCATTTTTTGATATAAACCCTTCTATTTTTATATAAAGTATCATAATAACTATTAATGTCTAATAAATTCCATGCATGTTTTATAAATCATTTATAAAATATAATAAATTTATAAAGAAAAATTGTCAAAAATACCACAAGTTAAGTACCACTTTTCAAAAATACCCTCAATCAAAAATATATAAACATTTGGGTTTAGGGTTTAGTGATTAGTGTTTAGGGTTTAGTATTAAGGGGTTTGGGTTGGGTTTATATATGTTTTATAAATATTTTGAAAAATTAGTTTAGTGTTATTTTATCACAAATTTAAGGTATTTTTGAAAATGTCACTTTGTTGATGGTAAACATGAAAAGTGGTACAACCAAAGTGGTATAAGTGAAATTTCCCCATTTATAAAATTATTTATATTGGTTTATCAGATGTTTTAAATTATTATAAGAGATTCTAAGTCATTTAAGTAAGATTATATATTAATTTTAAAATGTATTTGAACTATTTATTTTATATTAAATGAGAACTCATTTAATTATTTTTTTCTTAGGTGTCTTTGAGTTTTAGAAAACTATTATAATTTGATTTGCTAATAAATTTTCTATTTTATTTATTTTATTAGTAATAAAATCACTTCTAGGACCACTTTTTATCAGTATCAAAATGATATAAATATATTTCATAAAAGAATTCATGGTAATTAAATATGTTATTTATATAAAATATATGCAATGCTCATAAAATCATTTTATTACTCAAGTATTTATAAACTATATAATATATTTCAAAAGTAATTTATATAATTGATATAGCAGTTTTCTCTTCCTATGTAGTTGAATATGAATATACAGAGAATGTGTAACAATCATATTGTTTTATCTTTTAAATCTTAATAAAGACATATGAGCCGAGATAGAAATTATTTAAAAATCAAATGTTTCAATATTACATCTTTGTCAAAACTCATTTTTATTAAAAATAAATTATTAATATTACATATAACTAATTTTAGTAAAAATAAATACAAAATATCAACATATATTTAGAATAGGTATAATCATCTTTTTAAAAAATAATCATTCTTTAAAAATATTTAGAAGTAAACACATATACAATTTTTGATGATGAATAAATATCTTAATTTGACAAATTATAATAAATATATTGTTACGAATCAATAAATATTTTAATTTGACAGCAAGGTGATTACCGTCTTTTTGTATCATGATGATAATAAGCGGTGTAACTGTATGATTCGTTTGTTGTGGGATATGTTGTGGTGATGGGTTTATCAAAGACTCTCCAGATGGATAGTTAGTGTAAGTTTGATTCTCGTCATCTTCATTTTCACTTTCAAACTCACAAAATTATATTCATATCGATTATTGTAAGCTGCGTGAAAAATTGTATGACATAGTTGAAACATATGATCCATGAATATAATTTTTTGTCTCATGTATATAGATGGAAAATACATTTTACCTTCAGGATGGTCCTCGACGATGAACCTTGGTGGAGGAACGAATTCATTTGTTTTGGTTTGCTTGAATGGACTTTGAATAGCTGAAAAATATTAATTTAAACATCGACGATGAACCTTGGTGGAGGAACGAATTCATTTGTTTTGGTTTGCTTGAATGGACTTTGAATAGCTGAAAAATATTAATTTAAACATATAAACAAAAGTCTAGCGCAGACGAGCTGAATAATAACATATATACATTTACAGCAACAAAGATGACATTGTTGGTACTCCGTTGAATACCTTCTTGGTTACCAATTCTACCTAAAAAGATGACATTATTTTTTTATATGTAATTTGTGATTGCGCAAAAGCCTAATTATTAGTCTTTGCTATTTCTATATGATTCCTAATACAAAGCGATACTTATATAAGATGCAGTTATTACTTACCTATGCTATTACTCGCAGGGTGCGGGCCGTTTCCAGAACCACTCTTGCACATCTAGGTGAACTTTGCGTTTCAGTATGGGGGCTTGCAAACATAAGTAAAATGAACAGATAAATAAACAAGCTAATTGTAAAAGGGGTTCTTCCAGTAATTCCTCCTAAATTCTTGAACCTGTTGATTGTAATGAAACTTTTACTCGAATTCGGTACAAGTGATGGCTTTGTTGGCTTGAAAATCCTTGTAACTGTGGAATATAATGAAAATAAATTGGTCAGTTAAGATCTTATTGTCAAGAGATTAATAAGAATCAACATGGGGGAAAATGAAAGCTCTAAGGAGACTTACCTCTATTTGAGGTAGTAAGCCCTATTATTCTTGCTTTCTTGCAACTCTTGCTCTCTGTGTCGCATGTTTAAAACTTTGAAAAACACAACTTAATGGGACAGTATGTGTCGATAAATTTTCAACAAATTTTGACGGATTAGACTCTGCTGGGCGTGGAATAATAGATCGAAATACTTGATTTGTAACATTCTGTAAGGGTACCCTAAAAGGATTTTGGATACTTGGTGAAGGTGAAACATCTATAATAGATGAGTTTTGTGTTATGTTCCCCACAACTGTATTCTCTTTGTCATTAGTACATGCATTTACATATTAAAGAACACATTAACCCATATCATTAGAACATAATATGATCATTCATTGTTTTCAATACAACGAACCCTTAAAAACCCTATTCGATATTTTGTTTATTTTCAGTAGAACATACCCTGTTTGGCTTTCTTATGTGATTTATTCCCAGTGTCTGTGGACACTGGATTGCTTCTCTTCATGCTTCCGAATCCAGCTGAAAGCTTGTGTTTTCAGTAAGAACAAAACACTATCTGTATATTGAATCGTATGCAGTTAGAAATACGGATTGAATAAACTAAGTATGTTTATAGAAAATCAAAGAAATCGAGTGCATAAGCATTGTTTTGAAAATATAATATAGAGAATACGGATTCATTATGTATCGAAAATTAATAATAGAGAAATAATCTAATTCATTAGGTGATAGCCACTTAAAATATATGTACAATCCTTAAAGATCTATAATATTTCCTTATCAAAGTGTTCCCTTATTCTACAATCTATTACTTGTGCAAGAAAATATATGATATATTTTGGAAAACAGTTTATGACAATATAATTCTTACTATCTTCTTTTACATTGTTTCTTTAATTATTATGATATTCTTGCCATCTCATTTTCTTACCGTGGACTGATTCTGTTTTCAAAATTAAAATAGAGAATTAATTATTTTCTCAGTGTTTCTGTTTTTGGTAATATCTTTAAGGAAATATTATAAGTCTTTAAGGATAATCGTATATTGCCTTGGAGTGTTTAGAAACGTAATCAAAGTTGTTCTCAAACAACTCTTGGACGCTGAATAAAAAAAAAAGAAATTACCAAAAAATCAACCAATAAGATTAAGAGAATTAATTCTATAAGCTATCTATGAGTGCCACATATTGAGAAATCACTAAAGTGACTTCTCTTTTAATGTATAGGAAGATTATAATAAATAAGATTAAAAATCATCGGCCAATAAAATTATAATAATTAAGAGTTCATTTATGATCGACACGTAATAAAAAATCATTTATGTGACTTCTCAATCAATATATAGTAAATTTATTTTTCATAAGTAATTTATAACATTCTGTAAATTATTTTAAAATTCTGATAAATTTATTCTAAACAACGATAAATCATTTTAAAATAATATTAATAAACATGTTTGGATTTTTTAATATTTAAAATAATTAGTATATAATTATATTCTAATACAATTCATCAAGTAGAGTATTACTATTATAATTATCTTATATAAAATTCCGTTCATTATATTTTATAGTTTACAAATATTAAAAGTAATAAATAAAATATTATTAATCTTTCTATAATTTCGAGAATCAGTTTCCATAATTGTTATTCTGTAGATTATATGCAAGTGATTTTAAATTATTTTAGACTTACCTTAAATTTTTAGATATAAATTAAACAAATAAAAATTAAAAATCATCGACCAATCAAATTATAACAATTTTTTTGAAACTTCACCTATAAATGACACGTCGCCAGAAATCACTAAAATGACTTCTCTTTTAATATATAGGGGGATAGGGCAAAGACAAAAAAAAGACTAGCTCAACGTGACATTAAGAAACGTAAAGATGGCATATCAGTCGTGCTATATGGACGAGATTAAGGTAATAGTGATAGATGTATTTGAGCTTACCGTCGTTGTAATTTTCAAGATATACTATTCAATACAATCTATGGCATTGCAAATACAAATTAGCACTCTTCAGCGAATCTTAGCACCCATGAATGTAGTCTTAATACATATGTAAATTAAGAAATTATTTATCCCTAGGTAGTACGGAATCAGACACTAGTAAATATTAAAATAGGTAAACGTGTTTTCTTATCTATATTATTAAAGTTGAAGTACCAATTTGAATTAAAATTTTAAATAACCTTTAATTAAATCTAAAGTCATTTTTCACTCATAATGATAATTAAATTTACAAAAACACAATAAATATGAGTTTCCTTATAAATCGTAGCTATTACCTTAAATTACCTAATATTTAGATAATTTAAAAGATTGAAATCTTTCAATTATTTAATACTTCATTTTTTTAAATAAAAAGCATATATATATATATATAAAATCATATCTAATTTTGAAATTTATTGAATATTCTCAAATGATGAATTGTCAAAAATACCACAAGTTAAGTACCACTTTTCAAAAATACCATCAATCAAAAATAGATAAATATTTGGGTTTAAGCTTTTGTGATTAGTGTTTAGATTTTAATATTAAGGGGTTTAGTTTGGGTTTATATCTGTTTTAGAAATATTTTGAAAAATTAGTTTAATGTTATTTTATCAAAAATTTAGGGTATTTTTGAAAATGTTCCTTTGTTGATGGTAAACATGAAAAGTGGTATCACCAAAGTGGTATATGTGAAATTTCCCCTTCTCAAATCCCGGTTAAAAGTTATTTTTTATAATTATTTGAATTTGTTTGATCTATGTAGAGGATGGTTCAATGTAAATATCCATGTGTATCAATATTTTTACTAATTTTTATTTTATGGTTTTAACTAAATTTACACTATTTTGAACAAATTAAGCATGACAACCGTAGATACTAAGATTTTTATACATGAATTACATTGATTTTTTTTTTCATTTTGATCGGAATAATAAATCTAAACATTGTTTCCAATTTTTAGAAATGAATTAATCATTTTTAAGAAAAATAAAATACAAATATTTTTTTGTAAAAATTGAATGATTTTAGTCGCTCAAAATAAACACAGACCGGTCTAAATAGATGACCAATACTATTATATGAATTTAAATAGATAAACTATTAAGAACTTAAAAGTAAAGGAGTTTAAACGGTCAAGAAGTAAATGTGTCGTAAAAAATGAGACGGATGAAATAAGATGAATCTACCATTTTATAAGTATTTGATGAATTTTTGTTAGATCTTTACACCGTATAGTATTCTGTCCTTTTAAAGCGCAGATCAAAATCTAGTAGATAATTATTTTTGAAGTTCAGTAATATCTTAAAGTATGGTGGATACATATTAGGAATTAAGATCATGTTTAATAGAAGTTTTTTATAATTTTAAATGTTTCGGGTTCCATCGAATATTCATTTTTTACGTTCGGGTTCGATTCGGATAATACAACTACACTACCGCAAGTATCATGGCCCACTACTGCAAGTATCGCGGCCCACTTCATTTTGAAACTTCCAAGACAAGCTTTTATTACGTAATTATTAAGAATCTAAGACCCAATATTGTAAAAACGCTCAACTTTCCCTCTCAAAGGTCTCATAACACGGTTCCACCATACTTAGGGCTCCTCCTCATTCCATCCCCCAATTCACTTCACTTTCTGCAAACTCAAATCGATTTCTGGGTAAAACCCATTTCCCTCCTCGAATCGGGCTTTCTCCACAGTGAAAAAAGTCTAGGCCTCTCTCTCGATGGCGGCGAGTTTAACGGCGGGGGCGATTGGGAAGATTCTGAACGGAGAAGTGACGTCGGAGAACGAAATGATGCCGATTCTGCAAGTGACGGAGCTGAAGCTGATTCAACAAGCGCGGAAGAACCAGGAGAGCATGGAAAGGTACAAGCTCTCGTTGTCCGACGGGATCCAATCGCAGCAAGGGATACTCAACACTACCTTGAACCTTCTCGTGAAGCAAGGGAAGATTCAAATCGGTTCGGTCTTGAGACTCACTAGTTTCGTCTCCAACATCATTCAGATTCGAAGGTAAAAATTAAACAGAAGCTAACATCTTTATTAGTTGATTAATCTACTCGGTGTGTGGCCGGCCTATTATAGTGTGTTGATGACACGTGTTGTGTGATGATAGGATTGTTATTGTGATGGAGCTAGAGATTATTGCGGAGCAATGCAATGTCATTGGTAACCCTCTTCCTGCACACCTTGGGAAGCCTAGAAACTCTGTCCAGTCCTCCACTGATCAGACGCAACAACAACAACAACAACCACCTGGAGGTGGTTCTGTGAACACACAAAGCAATGTCGGCTTTGAGCAGCAACATGGTAGGAGTGAGGTGAATAATGGTACGGTGAGACATGGTGGCTTTGAGCAGCAACAAGCTAGAATGGGTGATTGATCGAGACGGGTAAGTTTAGTTTATGTGGTCACTGGTGATTGATTGGCTTTGCAAAATCGTAGTTGATATTGCCTGTCTTTGTATCTCATGTTTTGCTTAATCCGAAAGATAATGATTCTTTAAAAAAAAACTCTGGTTTGAGCCTAATGACTGAAAAGTTGTAGTTGATTTCATTTATGTCAATGTCAATTTTAAGTATACAAGAAGTATCAGAATACTTTCTTCTATGGAAGCTACACTCTATTCCAGATTCCATCAAAGACACAAACTTTGTATTTCTCGTAATAAGAAAACATAATCACTTTTTCGAAAAGATCTGAATTCCCTTTGATTTTAAAACGAAAAACTCATTTTTTGTAAATACCAAATAGATATAAGTATATAACCGATCTAACACTGAAAGTGAGAAGTGACCTACATTACCATATTAAAAAAAAGAAAAGAAAAACATGATTCAGAAGTAACCTTGGAGTAACCATTGCCACAATCTTGTATGATAAAAATCATTGTCAAATGACAAATTCACATGTTCCTGATGAGGACAACCACCCATAAGCCCTCTCTGAACATCTTGCAGTACCTAAGAAACTTGAATTGCCTCTTTGGCACAAACAGATAAATCCTCCTACATATTAATTGAAAAATCATTTAAGTATATTTTGCTTATTTGTCATCCATAGATAAAGTTTAAAGTTAATTCTTTTAATTTGATTGGTTGTTGATATTTGAATATTCATTTATTCAATGTTTTTTTAAAAGAAACTAGTTTTAGAATTACCTAATATAATCTATATTATCAAACAAACAATCAAACATCTTAATTATAGATGAATTAAAATAATTTATTTATGGAAAAATTAAATATCACAAATTACATTACAGATATTTATAATATACATATAAATACATATGATACTATAGAATAATTTTATAAACAGTTTAAACATTGTTTTATTAATTCATTCATTAATAGTGAATCCAACAAATATTTTTTTGAAGAAAACTAATGAACATAAACCTAATAATATATCCTATACACACTATTTATTTATTTTTCCCTAAAAATATGTCCAATGAGTGCAAAATCAGTCATTTTAATGACAAATGTTGAAGGTATAGTTGAGTTATCACTTTCTGAAATGATTAAAGTATTTGTATATTTAAAAACATGAAATTATAAAGAGAAGTTGTTTAAAATAATATTTAATAAATGAACAAGTTTATTATAATATAAAAATTTTAAAACGGAACAGTATACTAATATGAGACTCGAGTTAATACTCTTGTTAATATTATTCATATAGCTTTGATTATAATAAAATTATATGGTAAGTGGTCTAAAAATAATATTAATCAATAAAAAGGTTAATTGTAATGCACAATTAAAAGCCCTCCTATATATTAACTGAAAAGTCATTTAAGTGCATTTTTCTTATGTGTTATTAATAGGTGAAGTTTAGAATTAATTATCTTAATTTGATTGGTTGTTGATATTTGAATTTTCATTTATTTAATTAAGTTCTTTAAAAAACTAATCTTAGAATTATCTAATCTATTCTATATTACCAAACAAACAATTTCAAATTATTCATACTGTATTTAAAACACAGTGTGCATATATGTCCAATGAATCCAATAAACATTTTGTCTAATTTTGAATAAATAATTACACTTTAATTATTACCAATTATTATAAAAACCCGGATTACCAATTATAAATTTTCTTCTTAAGTTTTGTATTATTATAGTAAATGTTAACTAAGTAAAAAAATTATAAAATATATAAATTCACTATTTTGTTTTTAAATTTTTGTCTTATATACTATGCAAAATATATTTTATAGATTATTTATAGTAATCAAAACATATGAGATATGTGAATTCGTAAATATCCGCAAATATTTATTTATTTTTCAGATATCCGTTTCTCCGAATATCCATATTTTTTTGAAGCAAAGCATAAATACCTTAAAAAATCCGGATGTCTGATCAGTATCTAAACATATCTCTTAGAGCTTGAGTCTATTTTCCACAATGCACAGTTCGTTTGTCCTTAATAAACTCAGTTGTAGCAATACTGGCAAGCACCAATAATGATTTTCTGCTAATTGCCAAAGTTTCACCACCAGAATCAAGTTGTGGCACTGGCAGTGCATGTCCTCCTAGTTGTGTGTCATATGGAGTAATGACCAACAACGTTGATCGCTCTCATTCATCATCAAATCAAGCTATGTTGATAAACACAAAATGAACCCAAATTCTTTAGAGTATCAATCGGTTCTTTGTTTTAGCACCTGAACCAAACCAAACCAAACCGAAAACTGTCGGAACAAGTATTCACTAAATTTCCTTGGTTTCTCATCGAATAAAAAACCAAGGCCTGATCTAACTGCAAGTATCGTAGGCCCACTTCATTTTGAAACTTCCAAGAGAAGCTTAATTTGGGTAAAATTATACGCAATTCTTAAGAATCGAAGACCCGATATGTAAACTCACGAAAACGCTCTACTTTCCCTCTCAAAGGTCTCATAAAACTCCCACCTTTCCACCACTTATTAGGGCTCCTAATTCAATCCCCCAATTCAGTTCATCATCTCTAACTTTCTCCAAACTCAAATCGATTTCCGGGTAAGACCCATTTCCCTACTCGAATCGGGCTTTCTCCACAGTGAAAAAAAGTTAGGCTTTTCTCGATGGCGGCGAATTTAACGGCGGGGGCGATAGGGAAGATGCTGAGCGGAGAAGTGACGACGGAGAAAGAAATGACGCCGATTCTGCAAGTGACGGAGTTGAATGTGATTCAACAGACGCGGCAGAACCAGGAGAGCCAGGAAAGGTACAAGGTTTCGTTATCCGATGGGATCCAATCGCAAAAAGGGATACTCAACACAACTTTAAACCTTCTCGTGAAGCAAGGCAAGATTCAAATCGGTTCCATCTTGAGACTCACTCGTTTCGTCTCCAACAGCATTCAGATTCGAAGGTATATATATAAATATAAAAGAAAGAAAAGCTAACATCTTCTTCTTTTATTTTAGTTCTCTCAGTTTCGATTAAATCTACTCTACTTGTTGTTGTTGATGATGATGATATAGGGTTGCTATTGTGATGGAATTAGAGATTATTGCGGAGCAATGTAGTATCATTGGAAACCCTCTTCCTGCTAGCCCCGGGAAGCCTCGAACATCTGCCCAATCCTCCACTGATCATACACAACAACAACAACAACCTGGAGCTGTTTCTGTTAACACTCAAAGCAATGTCGGCTTGAGTGAGCTGAGTAGTGGTAGAGTGAGACATGGTGGCTTTGAGCAGCAACATGATAGAAGGAATGAGCTGAATGGTGCTGTGAGATACGGTTCAGCTCAACAACATCAAGTTGGTGAGAGACGAGCGTCTGAGTTTCCTGAAACAAAACCTTCCGCTAGATCATTTGCGAGCTCTAATGCGGGCTATGGAAGCTCTAGGCAGGAGCAAAGTAGAGCTCCTCCTACGCCAACGGCTTATTCTCGTCCACCAGCTTATCAGGCTCAACCACCATCGATGTATGCTAACGTTGGACCAGTGGCTAGGAACGAAGCTCCTCCCACGGTGGCTCCTATCTCTTCTCTGAATCCTTACCAGAATCGGTGGACTATCAAGGTTAGGGTGACGAGTAAAGGAGAGCTCAGGCGTTTCAACGGTGCTCGTGGGGAAGGGAAGGTGTTCAGTTTCGATCTGGTTGATTCTGGTGGTGGAGAGATTCGGGTGACTTGTTTTAACGATGTGGTTGATAAGTTCTTTGACGTGATTGTTGTTGGTAATGTTTATCTGATCACCAAGGGAAACTTGAAGCCTGCTCGTAAAGAGTATAATCATCTCCCCAATGATTATGAGATACATTTAGACAACGCGTCAATGGTACAGCAATGTTACGAGGATGATGCTACCATTCCGCGGAATCAGTTCTATTTTAAGGACATATGTGCTATTGAAACTATGGAGAGCAACAGCATCATTGATGTAATTGGTATTGTGTTCTCCATCAGTCCTACAGGATCAATCATGAGGAAAAACGGAACCGAGGCGCAGAAAAGAGCGCTTCAGTTGAAGGATATGTCAGGCAGAAGCGTGGAGGTAACCATGTGGGGTAACTTCTGCAACGCAGAAGGACAGAGACTGCAGTCTCTTTGCGATTCTGGTGTGTTCCCTGTTCTCGCTGTGAAGGCGGGAAAGATCAGTGAGTTCAACGGGAAACAAGTGAGCACCATTGGATCAAGCCAGCTCGTGGTGGAGCCAGACTTACCTGAAGCAAGAGAGTTGAGAGCATGGTTCGAGAGAGAAGGACGTAACGCTCCTTGCATCTCTATATCTAGAGAGTTCACTGGTGCTGGCAGACAAGAGGTTCGTAAGGTGATCACCCAAATCAAGGACGAGAATCTTGGGACCTCGGAGAAGCCTGACTGGATCACAGTCAGTGCCACCATTTCGTTCATGAAGGTTGAGAATTTCTGCTACACGGCTTGTCCTATCATCAATGGAGACCGTCCATGCAGCAAAAAGGTTACTAACAACGGAGACGGGACTTGGAGGTGCGAGAAGTGTGACAAGTGCGTGGATGAGTGTGACTACAGGTATATATTGCAGCTGCAGTTACAGGACCATACAGGAGTAACGTGGGCCACAGCGTTTCAGGAAGCTGGTGAGGAGATAATGGGAATCTCTGCGAAAGATTTGTATTTTATGAAGAATGAGGATCGTGATGAGGAGAAGTTTGAAGATATCGTCCGGAAAGCTGCTTTCACTAAGTATATTTTTAAGCTGAAGGTGAAGGAAGAAACCTTTAGCGACGAGAGCCGTGTGAAAGCAACGGTTGTGAAAGCTGAGAAGCTGGACTATTCTTCAGACACCAGGTCCTTGCTAGAGGCAATGAATAAACTCAGAGCAGAAGATGCAAATCCTCTTACTGTAAACCCTGAGAGTTCTAGCTACAGGTCTGGTGCTTTTAACTCTGGTATTGGAACTTCAGGGATCAGAGAGACCTCATCAGTTGATGTGCCACGCAGAGAGTTTGGATTAACTGCAGCAAACCAAGTGAATCAGTTTGGTAATCAGCACAGTAGCGACTCAAGACCTCTTGGTGGTGTTACTTTGTGTGATGCATGTGGGAGCAATGCTCATGTTTTTGCCAACTGCCCAAGCTTTCTGAGTGAACCACAAGGACAACACATGAATAGTGCTTACGGGAACACACAGGGGAGAAACGCAGGTGGAGGCATGCCAAGGCAACATGTTGGCAGCTACTGAATGACTTTTAACTATTTCACATCTCTTTACATTTATATACTCGGTTCAGATGCTGTTCTGACCGTTTTAATTTTACTTTTCTGCATGTTTTAAGTTCTCTTTTTCTGTTTAGTTTTCTTTCACTGGACACTAAAGATGATGGTGCTTTGTAGCATTCTCTTTACTCTTAGATAAAGTAAAGTTTTGTGATCATTTCCGATTCAAGTAAAGTCTTTACTGGGGGAATTATTCACCTTTTATTATAACCGATTTTTAGGAATAAAAGATGTTTTACACAATATTACTGAATTACAAAACCTTCCCACACAAAGCATGCAATCCTCACATCACATTGTAATATTGTAGTTTTAATAAGAACTTATATCAATAACAGAGTCCAGTTGATTTAGGAGACTCTCCAACATTCACATTGTAATAAACCTCCTTCACTCCTTCTCCTGCTCCACAATGTCCTTTAACAATGCCAAAGCCTAAACCATCAGAGACCTGGTTGTTGTGTCCATCATCACCCGCAGTAACAGTCGATGTTTCAGCAACAGTATTAGCAGCTAACGCTCTGAGACGGTAACGTTCAGCTCTTGACCCAATGACCTGCCCCAAGATGGACGCTCCAATGGTCAAAGCCATGGCAGCTTTAGGCATCAGCACAGACTTCCTGAGCATAGCTATGAAAGGCACAGCAGCATGGACCGCCACAAACCAAGAAGGCGAAAACTTGATGGTGTGTTCTCTCCAAACACCGAGAGGCACGTTTGCAGCCATTCCCATGAGAGCGATGGCGAGCATCTTCTCAGGTAAAGGCTGAGGGCGAAGGCTTTTAACCAAAGGGGTCTTGGAAAGCGCAGCTCTTGCGGCTACAATAGGAGCTGGACATCTGAACTTCATACCAGGTGGTGGCTGTAATGCTTTAGCCACAAGAGGCATGACTTTGCTCGCAGCTCTGTAAGATTTAGCGATCGGACAGTTCCCTGTTTTCAACCATTCGTCACCAACTGCCTCGTGCTTGGATGAGTCCCCCCCAGACTGCACAAAAGTAAAACACTGAATAAGTTTCTGATCTCTTTAAAGACTTAAGTCTTTTTAGTACAATCTTACCTCTTGTTTTTTGGTGTTCTTCTGTTGTTTCTTGAACTTGTCAGAGAAAGGACCAAACCCAAAAGGCCCTCCAGGACCAAAAGATGAAAGGCTTATGGTAGCAACCTTCCCCGCAAGAGGATTGAACTGAGGAGCAGCACGGGGAGTCTCGTCTTCGAGATCATCTCCGAAACTGGAACGTCCAGATAACGGAATAATACCGTCTTTGCCATGGAAGAGCTTGAAAGCTGAGTTAAACCCAGGACCATCCTCAAAAATCGGGCCTTTGCTACCTTCTTGCACCTGAAAGACAAAAAAAGTCAAAAGTCCTTTAGCCACCAACTGAATCAATCAAGTAAAGCAGATAGAATTAAAGGGTTTTAATGGAAATAAAATATTACAGGAACAGGGAAACTCAAGGAGGAGAGGGAGAAGCTGGTAGGCTTGTTGATGTTTCTGAGGAAAGGGCACTTTTGGATTATGCTTTCGGCAACGAAGGGGCACTGAGATGATTCTTGATCCATTTGATTTTTCCTTTTCTCTGAGAAAATTGAAAATTTAAAAGAGCAAACTTGATAAGAAATAAACACAAATTGAAATACCCAAAACTTCAATTTCAACACTTCGCGATTAAAAATCACTACCGTTTGTAGAATTTCGAATGAGCTATTTCGTTATAGATTTGAGGAAATAAACAAATCGATTGCAAAGAGATCTGATTCATATCCGAGCAAATAAATATAACGAACTGGATCGATGATACATCACGAAATCGAATTGAGAGAATCAATTACCTGAGAATTTGTTTTTTGATTCTTCACGTCGCCGGAAGAATTTTGCAGAGAGCTGAATTTGATTAAATCGTGTGGCCAACACAGACGTGTATAAGAGTTTGTATGATTTGTTACCGGTTGGGTCGGTGAACCCTGGAGCTATTTCTTTTTTTGAGAACCGGATATCGCCGGTTGATACGAGTTTTGCGGTTGACTTTTGTATGAAGCACGTGGTTGTATTCGGTGAGTAATCGAAGTGGCGTGAGTACTTTGGTAAATCCAGATGGATCCCACGCCGTTTTGTCTTTTATGATCCAACGATAGAGATTAGTGGAGTTGCTCGAGTGGTGGTTGTTGCAGACCTGTGGTGGCTAAGATTTAGCTTTTATTTACCAACTGGATTATCAAATGAAAAAAATTAGAAATATAGGACCGTTTGAATTCAGATTTGTCACAGTAAGATTTCTACTAGATTGTTTTGAAAACTAGGATTTTTAAAATTTTTAATACCACAATACCCTTAATATACGAATTAATAGAAATTAAAAATATAAATAGAAATTAAACTATTAAAAACTTGTTTTCGAAAATAATTAAAATAAAAAAAATAATGGTAAAAAGATAGGGTAAAGTTATCGGGTTTCTTTTACCCTCTTTTACCTTGTCTTCTCCGCCGTTCTCCTTTCTCTCCATCAATGGCGATGCAGGTTCATGAGTAACTCACAGTTGCTCGGATTTCGCTGCTAAATCCTCAATCTTCCATCTCTATTCTTGATTTCTTCATCGTCCTCTTTGTTTCTCACACTCAAACAACCAAATCGAGTTGTTCTTCCTCAAGTTTTTCGAGTTTCGTGGGCTATTGAGATCAAAATCGGGGTGAAAACGAGTTGTTCTTCCTTCATATTCATCAAAATCCGACGATTCCTAACACTAGGTATGCGATTTTGTCCATAGTTTGAGAAAACCCTAAATTCCAATAAACTCGATTTCAATTTTTTTTTTTTTTGAAAAAAAATTGTAATAGCTTGATTAATCATCATCCGATTGTACTATGTCAGATCCGAATGTACTATGTAGTAGAAATCCTCATCATCCGATTTGTAATAGCTTGATTAATCATCATTGTAATTTGTAAAGGGGGAACAATTTTGGTTTTCACATATTAGACTAGTTGGGGTCCGATTGTATAATGTATCTTGTTCTTATGTACTTATGTATACTTATGTATTTTTTGTATACTTATGTATTTTGTGTTTCGAAAGGGGGAAATCCAAGTCTTGATATCTTATACTATTTGTTCTCGGATTGTTGTTTCGGATTGATGTTGTCCTAAAATATGTAGTTTATAGTTTGTGCCCTAGTTACTCTCGGATTTTTTATGGTTTTTTCTTTGATTGTAGACATGAATTTTGTAGATTGATCGTTAGATAAAATTGTGTTTTAAAATAAATTATGTTTGATCTTCCACTCATTATTTGTGTTATGATATTGATTCTTTTGAACTAACAATTTTTCATGGTTTATAGATATGTCTGAGGAGTTACCGAAGAGGATTTTTAAGGAGGGGGAGGAGACGCAAGTGACTCAGATCAACAACAATTGCAGGATCGACTACATAATGAGAAAGTTGGTCGAATGGCTGCCTAATGAATTGGAAGTAGTGAAGAAAGATCCGGTCTTTAATCAGATTTTTATGCTGCATGAAAATGGTCTTGGTTTCTCCGCGAGAGTGATACACAGCTTCCTGTGTCGTGAGCTGCTGACTTTTAAATGACATGAGCTCTGGTTTGTCTTTGCCAGGAGACCACTTCGCTTCTCATTGCAAGAGTTCCATGCAATAACCGGGCTTCAGTGCGATACTAGTATCCCATTGGAGGAGTTCAATGACTGGGATGATGATGGTGGTTTCTGGAGCAAGATATTGAGGAGAAAACAAAGAATTACAATCTGGAACCTGTGGAATAAGCACATGAATGCTGTGAAGAAGTGGCGCAATGCAGATCGCATAAGATTGGTCTACCTGTGCATCATTATGTACGTGGTTTTAGCAAGAGATGAGAAGGGTAATATCCCCTTCGAGTTCATCAAGGTGGTCATGGATCTTGAGAAGCTTCGAAGGTATCCTTGGGGCGTTGTTGCTTATGACTTCCTTTGCGACTCAGTGGCCAAAACACATGACTCTTTGGCTGAGAAGACTACTAGTTACGTGTTAGATGGATTCTCCTACGCCTTGCAAATTTGGGCAATGGAAGCTGTGCCAAAGATTGGAAATCTCTGTGGTAGGAAACTGGACAAGGGTTTTAAGGATGGTCCTCGATGCATAAACTGGATGGGAGCAGCGAAGGTGTCATATGATGAGATCATTTGATTGGAGAGCATCTTCACAAACGAGGTAACTTTTTCTATTTAAGATGCCTTCTTCCGGTTTGAAATAAGTGTTTATGATTTGATTTTCTTTACATTTCTTATGTAGGATGTCATTTATCCATACATCTCATGGGGAGGGAATATGGTCGTTGTTGATAGTGTATCTTTTCGCAGAGCTGGCGATGTGATGGATGATAGAATCATCTTTCTGAAGGAGTTGATAAGTTCAAAGCACGAATTCAGTGATCATATTTGGGAGTTTGAAAACAGTCCGAAGATTTCTTTAGATCTTGATGACGAGGCTGTGAATTCTAAAGAAGCTGGGAATGATGAAGAAAATGCAAATGTTGAAGATAATCCCGAAGCTGAGAGTGATGACGAATTTCAGACTCCAAGAGGATCAACCAGCGTAGACGTATCATCTAAAAAGGGAAAGAAGAGGCTTCCAGATCGCGGTATGGAGAAAAGGAAGCATAAGGTTCTCTCTAGTGGACCAAAGCAAGCACCTTTCAGTGAAGACATGACAGCTTTTGTGACACAATTGTTTCAGCAAAATTTCTCTGGGATGGAACTGAGGCTAGAAAAAAAAAGATGGATGAGAAATTTGAGCAAATGAAGACAGAGCTTCGAGATTCACGTAAGGAAGGTAGAGTTGATGTTGAAGCTGAGGTTCAAGACCCTTCACCGACCAAGCTCTCATCGAGCAAGCCAACACCTACCAAGCCATCAACTTCACAGTCATCATTGAGGAGGTCCAAACGTGGGGTAAAGAAAAACTAGGCTGCCCCACTATCTAAAAAATATAAAATGTTGATTTGCCTTGTTTAGTATATGGTTTATGTGTCTGTTGTGTTAGTTTCATCTATGTTATCGGACATGAACTAGATTTGTTACCTATAGTCTCGGTTTGGAAGTTATTTTGGTGTGTAAAAGTGTGTTATGTTTTTAATTGGCTTGTTATGAATTTATGTAATGGTTGTGAAATCTTAATGATATTAATGTAATGTTTGTGTTTGGTGTATGATTTATAAAATGTTCATGATGGATTTTGTGCTTAAGATTTTTTATTGTGAACGTACATGAAGCATCAGAGACTCCATTCGATGTTAGGTTTAGTCAAGCAGATGATATCATTCACGGGATGGGGACGCAAGGCATTGAAGGGCTCTCACAGGCGTCATTTGTGCCAGACATTGATCCATCACAGACCACACAGGAAGATGACTGGTGGACTTCAATGAATTCAGTCCGAAGTTCAAAAGGTAAAGCAGTGAAGAAAGAAAAAGGTGCAGCTCCACCTTCGTCTGAGTGGAAGAAATGGTCTCAAGAAAAAAGTAGGCTTGAGCTTAGCGATTCACCCTTGCCCCTAGATGGTTCTCCGAAGTCGTCACTGTATAATTTCTCTGAGGAATCATGGAACGGATTCACAGAATGGGATTTGAATCCAACATCTTTACCAATGGGTCCAATAAGCTACAATTTGTTTGTAGCTTCAAGGATAGTAAGTGCTGGACAATGGCTGGGAAACGAGGTAAGAAAAATTTCTATTAAGTTGCTGTGATTATATTTGTAAACCATCTTTGTTGCTACGTTGACAAAATTTCATTGCGAATTGGTAGGAAATGGATGCATTTATGTTTATATGGCGTGTGAAGACAAGTTTGAACTTTTGGGCCCCAAAACGTGTTGCTTTCATGACTGCTACGTTCTGCCTACAAGTCCTCACGAAATTCAACAAGTTTAATCCTAACAAAAAATCATATCAATTGCCTCAGCTTCTTCTTGACTACGGCAGAGGGGCGCTTCCATCTCATGGGCGGACTGATCAAGTTTGGGGTGTTGATGTTGATCGGCTCTACTTCCCTCTGTTTGTTAATGGTAAGCATTCACTCCAATACAATCATCTGTTTAGATTTCTTCATTGAGAAATTTTTTATTGTCTAATACAGGTAATCATTGGATTGCTGTTTGCGTCAACATCATTGAAAAAAAAGTGGAATGTTATGATTGCGGTGGGAACAAGAGTAGACAATATGTTGAGAGGTTTGTTGCTATGATTCCTAGGATAGTGAAGGCGGTTGCACCACCTGAAAGACAGAAGCCGTTATTACTCTCAGCCTATTCTATTGTGGATGTGCCTATGAAGAAGAGATTGAACAAGACTTGTTGTGATTGTGGTGCATATGCGCTCAAGCACTTGGAATGCCTTCTGCTTGGTCTCGACATCAGTTTGGTGGATGATGAAATCATCATGGGTTGCAGACAGAAGCTTGGTGTGGACTTATGGTTGGCTGCACATGATCCTATTTACGCTGAGGCTATGAAAAATTATGTGCCTGCAGCATGAGAGAGGTTTGGGACGTATGACCTATGTGATTGATCTGTGTATTTGATTCTAGGATATTTATGTGGGAAAACACTAGCTTTTTTGGATTCATGTGACTACTCTATCTTTGGATTTTCTAAGAAGTTTCTTTAGTTTTTGGATTTTATATGATTTTTAAACAAATCCTAAACAAATCCTAAACAAACCCTAAACAAACCCTAAACAAACCCTAAAAAAACAGTATACTAAGACTAAACAAACCCCAAACAAACCCTAAAAATACCGTATACCCCTAAATAATCCGTATACTAACACTTAACAAACCCTATACAAATCCTAAACACATCCTAAACAAACCTTAAACATGTATCATCATACGTCGGTCCACTTTGTCTGTAACATGTATGACTAACTTTGAGGATTCAGAGATAAAGTGCAAAGGTTCGTAGTTGTTTGAAGTCGATAATTGTGGTGTTTATTACTGATTTGTTTTTGCTAGAATACATATTATGGGAGTATGAAACGACGTAGTTTTGCTAATTTTTTTGACCTACTCCCTTTTCTTCCTCATTCTTCCTCGACAGAGATAATTACAGCATACAAAATTGGAGATCGACTAAACCATGTCTTCGGTCAATTCCTCTTCTACTTCAAGAGATCGAGTCGCTGAGGAAATTGAAGACTTATACGATCTAATCGACGTGCTGCTCGTTGATAATTCCGAGTTTAAGAGATCTATGAGTGCTGGTGAGACCGTGATGAAACGCCATGAGAGCAGAATTGAAGAGATGGAAGATGCAATTGCACTATGGGAAGAGAAGACCACACAATGCATTACAGAATTAAGGATCATAAAATCTTTGTTATTGTGTCTGTTGGTTGTCTTCATATACCTTATGTTTGCATGATCGTCATGTGCTGTCTCAGTTTGTTGTTCTTTTGTTTTCAAACAAGTTCAAGACAATGCTTTCTTGTTGATTATCATCTACTGGAACCAATAATTTTGCAAAACCAAATTGTCACTAACATAGATAGATTTGTCTCAAGAGTTTAGCAAATACCAAATTGACAAATAGGTTCTTAAACATAATCTCAATAAGCAAAAAAAATCAGAGACAGAAGAACACACAGAACAAACTATATGGGTAAATCGCATGTTCCTCTCTTGTGTCCTTCACTACCACAACGACTGAACTTGTGCTTTTTGTTCTTCCTTGATCCTTGAGAAGATTTTATCTTGTCTTCTACTGATTCATACTTTCTCTTTACTGGTCGGCCAGCACTCTTTCTTGTCTCTGGTGGTAAAATTTTTGCAAGTTTAACCTCAGGTGGGACCTTCCATTCAGACTCTGGAACTGCTATTGGATTAATGGATTCAGCATAGGCGGTTCTCCACGCTGCAGTGCTGTAAAAGTCGTCGGTAAATCTGTGCACTTCCATACCTTGTGTCAAAAAATAAGTGAATATTAGAGTGTATATGCTGAAAGACGACTTATAGATAGGTCCCAAGTTAATGAGTTTATACTTCCATACCTCGTGAATAAATTGCAGGAATGGCGTGTCGGTAAGGAATTTTTCCTATATCGAACTTCCCACATGTGCATGTTTTTCTTTCCAAATCAACATGACAATCATATATGTCTCCTTTCACAACCAATTTGACATTGTCGGTCTTGAAAACCTGAAACCCTTTTGCCTTCACAATTCTCCTATCAATCTTTTTCTCCACCTTAGCAGTTAAAGGATCAAGATGCTTAGAGCTCACGAGGCGACACTCATAGAACCATCGAGTCAACAATTCTCTTATACTATCTAGCAAAGGAATAACCGGATATTCTCTAGGTATTCTCAAGACTGAATTTATTGACTCTGCAGGGTTTGTGGTCCTAATGTCGTACCTTGATCCAGGAAACAGAGAACGAGCCCATTTGCGCACATTAGCCTTCCTTAAATATCTTCCAAGCTCAGGACTCATATCAAAAATTTCGGTGATACTTTCCTCAAATTCACTGTACCTATATGCCCGCGAAGCCTTTTCAACCAAGGCAGTGAATCCTTTTGTCTTGAAAAATGAAACCACATTGGTCAACAAGTGATGAATGCAAATTCCATGTGCTGATAGTGGGTAAACAGTTCCAATCGCTTTAGCAATAGACCCATTCCTATCGGAGATAAATGCTAAGTTTTGAGAATCAGCAATAACCAGTTTCAACTGTCTGAAGAACCAACCCCATGAATCGTCATTCTCTGAATCAACGACTCCAAATGCAATCGGATACAAATTAGAGTTACCATCTACAGCAGTAGCAACAAGTAGAACTCCTCTGTATTTATTTTTCAGAAAAGTTCCATCAACAACAATCACCCTTCGCATTGCGTTGTAGAATCCTCTAATTGATTGCCCAAACGACATAAATAGATACATGAATGTCCTCTTCTCATTGATTTCATAGTGAGTATGACTACCAGGATTAGCTTCTTTTAGCATGTGCAAATACGATGGTATTTTAGCATAACTGCGATCTGGTATACCTCTAGCCGCTGCAACAGCAAACTCACGAGCTTCCCAAGCGTGTCCATAAGTAATCTCACAACTGTGCTCCAATCTCATAAAGTTAACGATGTCATTTGGTTTTGGACCATCGTTGGCATCACCATATCGATGTTGTATTAAACTCCCAATTGTTCTTGTCGATGCCGTTTTTCCAAAGTTGCTTTTCTTTGAAGGAGCACATGAATGTCTTTTCCCGCACTGATTGATCATAAAATATGTAGTCCCGTCCACACCTTCTGCACGCACAGACCAGTTGCATAATGCATCCTTACATCGGCAATACCACCATTTTCTTGTGGATTTGAGAACATTGTAATCAAAATTATTCTCCATCGCCAAAATTTCAATTGTTGCCTTTAGAACCTCTTTACTTCTGAAAAGTTGATCCTTCTTCAAGAAATCTTCTCTCCAAGGTCGACCAGCATCACCACAACCATCCGCAGCAACATGATCCTTACTTAAACCACCATCACCGCAACCATCCACAGAGACATGGTCCTTACTTCTATCACAAGACTTCTTTGGCGGCTTCACAAACTCCGCTCCATTTTTCTCAGGAACTTCTTCATCCTCAACATTACTTGAATCGCACGGCTCCTTATTCAAATCGATGTTGGCTCGTTCTTTTTTATTTACACCAATATCAGAGAACGCGACACACAAGATAGTAGATGAATCTCTCTTTGCATACGCCACAAAATTAGATGATTGCCGATCATTGGTGATAATAATTGGGGGATTCAATGATTGATTCTTCACCGAATAACTCAACTCCACATTAACAACATTAGGGTCCACCCCATAATCCTCACACACGATCCTCTTGAGCTCCTCCAATGGTGTAGTAGTTTCTAATGTTACCATTCGACCATGCGTTGCTTTGTCTACCACAAAACTCCACTCTTCACTGCAACTAGACACCCATTCACCAGAAGTAACATAGATTAGTACCATGATGTAGTGATAGAGAGAAGGGGGATGATTTTGGCGATGAAGAAGAGAGAAACACAAAAATTAAGAGAAAAAGATCGTGGGAGGAGGAGAACGTGAATTTTGGAGAAGATTTACCTTAGATTTAGGAAAGTTCTGTAACTGAATATGGAAGTTTCCAAATTTTCACGATTTCGGTAGAATATGTATACTACCCTACGCAGAACAACATATAAGTGGTGTGAAACATATTCTACCTCAGACGTCATATAAGGTTAGAAGCATAACATGTGATGTAGCCAAGCTCTCTCATCGAGTTGTTGCTATATATCGTTTTCAAGCTCGTTTTACACCGAAGACATATTTCTAGATTATAACGTCACTGAATCTATTTCTGCTATACTATAGAAGGAAAGCTAGTTTACGTGATATGTCTTTGTTATATATCTGTCTGAGACTTAGAATCGGTACTATAAACAACATAGATCAGCAGAATGCGTATTCTAACTGTAGCTAGAAGATTAAATAAAATATGACTACAAATTTTTTTTTAAATTAAACATATATATTGTCATACATAAGTTTTCTACAGTTTTTATATTTTTTTACATTTTTCAAATTCAGTTTGCTATTTTTCCCATTAACGAAGGGTAAAAACCGTCCAAAATATGTCAAAAGTATGAAAAATCCTATTCTGACAAATAAATTTTTAAAGTGTCTCATTTTGCCAATTCTCCCTTATCAAATTGTATAGTTTTTCCTATAATTTTAGAAGGAAAAAAGCAATTTTATTTCTTATAGCTATTATCTTTTTTTTTTTTAAGTTATGGATAATTAGACTGCATAATATCAGATGATAAATTTTGTTTTATGCCGAAAAGGAAGCTATAAGGTATAATAAACTTTATATGAAATAATGTTAAAAGACCTCTCAAAAAGTCACGATTATTTGTCATACCTAATACTATTATAATAAATATAACTAGTTTTTGATCCGTGCGTCCACACAATTTTTTTTACAAAAATAAATAATTTATATATTTTAAATACTATAGATATATAACATTTACTATATTACATAGTTTTTACGTTGCGATTATGAGTGTTTCTATGTTAAATTCCTTTAGATGTTTGTTTATATGAATTAAACACATAATCTTGTTTAGTTTGGACCGGTTTATGTTCGGCCCGTGCGGGTGTTTATATTTATTTAAAATGTTTTAGTTTATTTGTTTTAGATATACAGTAAATAATTTAAATATTATATGTTTATCGTTTAGTGTTATATATTATGTACTATAATATTGTTATTGAATTTAATGTTCCATATAATGAACATGTGCTTCAAATTTATCAGTACGGAAATGAACTATTGTTTAAATTTAATACTATGAATTTTCATGAGAAGTTGAACCACCTAGTATAAAAATCTGGAGTTTGATGTGTTATCTGGCTATGGAGCTTTCCATTTCAACTATGAACGTGTCTTCGTAGATAGTATTCTTTCGTGTGTTTTCAAAAAAAAGATAGTAGTATTCTTTCGCACAACATCTGGAAGGAAAAACAAAAGCTTCGCGATTTTAACTTAGTTAACATATGATGAACTTGAGAAGTTTTTTTTGTAGTCCTTGTTGAAGTCTAAAAAGGAAATAAAATGAATCATTACCATAGAAAAATCGAGAATCATTCCGGGAATTACTTTAACTGACTTGTAATGTCACATGAACATGCTTTGCAAGGGACTTGAAAGATTGCATATACTGTTCTGAAAATGTGAAAAAGAATCTATCTTCACCTTCACTCGAGTTAACCACCCCTACAGTATTGTATTTGCTCTCAACCACGCTATAAGCTATCTATAAGCCTTTATACTGTTTAGGATATATATATATATTTTGAATGAATGTTAAATTTATTCATCAAAAAAGCCTGTATACATCAATGTGCATCCTATTTTGCTTTTAATAAGCTAATTTCCAAAACAAGACTACTACTTTCAAATTGAAAAAATAAGCAAAATTTTTTAGGTTCTAGTAGAAAACCAGAAATGCAACAGACCCTCCATATCCTTTACTCTCTTCATCCTCATCACACTTATCTTGTTCCTTATCTCTTTATCAACCATTTTTTGCAATACTCCTAAAGGCAGCAGCTTATCTCCATGCCTAACCTTATTTCTCTTCCTCCATATTGCATAAAGTACTACCTGAAAAGCATATCTCAGACAGAACAAGCTTTTCCTTTCTCTCTTCCCATCATATATAATCTCCAAAATATCAGCCCAGTTACTTGAGAATGCATTGCCTAGTATGCCTTTCACAGTGTGCTCCCATACCACTGAGGAATACAAGCAAGAGAAAAACAGATGAATTCTTGACTCAGGACTAGTTTTGCAAAGAACGCATATATCATCAATTCCTCTACTCCACCTTGCAATTCTGTCCATTGTCGACAGCCTATCTCTGGCAGCAAGCCACGCCATAAACACATATTTAGGAGTAGCTTGCGATATCCAAATGCCTTTTGCCCAAGAGCAAGACCTCTTTACTTCCCTCAATGTTTAGGATATATTAAGGGGGAGCTTCCAGTTCCTAGAAGCTTGATCTATGTTTCTCTTTCCCTGAGACTTCTAAAGTCATAACCTCTTGCGTGAGCAATGGATCTTGACCCTAAACAACAACAAAAATTTCAAAAAAAAATTAACCATAGCACTTGATTTTGACCCGCGCTTCGAAAGCGCGAGTATTATTTCTTTTATGAAATATATTATTTGTTTGTAATTATTGAATGTATTTATCTTAGTAAAACTTTCTTTATAATAAATTCAGCACATAGAGTGTCTCTGATAAACTATGTATTTCTCTGACTTTGCTTTATTCCCTCTTCATTCAACATATCTGCGCACTTGATTTTGACCCGAACATAAATTGATTAAATATTGGAACTATTCAAAATTTTGTTATTTAGAGAATCAAATATGATCTGAATCAAAGTATCCGGGTACCTGAATTTATCTAAAAATATATTTATATACTTATATATATTAATTATTTTTAGATTTAACGTATATAAACATCAAAAATGATACTTTTGAATTGGTTTAAAATACTTGAAAATATATATAGGTAGTCAAAATTAAATATCTGAAATAGTTAAAGTATACTCAAATCACCAAAAATACTTAAACTAATTATTGATTTAGTATCCAAAAATTTAAACCAAGCCAATTGATATGTTAAGCTTAGGTATTATGACATATGTTTTTAAATTTATAGGTAATATATTATTTTATTTAAAGATTTTGAGAAATTTAAAATATATAGTGATTTAAGACTTTAAAAATAATTTAAATGGGTTATCCAAACCTGAACCAAACCCGCAAAGATCCGAATCAAAATCAAACAAAAAATTAGGAACATCAATATCATCAATCAATACAATACTAAAAGGTGAATATACTCCACTCTAAGCCTGTCCACGTAGGATTAATAAATCGTCCAATCAGAGATTCTGTTTTAAACACGTAATACTGGCTTGAAATAGAGCAGACTTATGGGTTTTATGAAATTATTATCAGTTTGGCCCATTCCAACCCATGTAAAGAATAGATCGAGAAACCTGTATTGTTTCATGCTTTGAGTTTCTCCCTCGACGCTTCCACTTCATCTTCTCCGATATGTTTTTTTTTGGTTGCATAACCTTCTCAATAATGATGATCTTAAATCATTCTTGAATGTTTCTTTTCACCTTCATGTGATCCTTCTCCTACATAAAGTTCTATATCTAAACCTAAATCAACCCAAAATCAAAACCTACTTTGAAGAAGTTACATCAATCGTCATGAAAAAAATCTCAGCTCTCCATTGGCACTTTATTCTAAACTGCATGATCTCTATTTCAACTCAGCCACCGTAAAATCGAATATGCAATTCCTTCGGTAAAAGCTCAGTCGCCGCGAAGCTCCTTCACCGCCGAATCATCATCATCATCATCCAGGTTCGTACCATGTGACGTCTCTCACCTTTGTCTACCCGTCGAGATATCCGGTAAAAAATTCAGTTCCCGTTGACAGAGAGATCGTGAAGAAGGTTGGTCAATCAGTTTTAATCAAACTCATATAAATGATTATACCAATCTGTTTCCTGTAATCCAAAGATTTATGTAAACCACAAGCGTTTTTCTTTATTCCAGCTATGGATCTTTTGTTAACAGATGATATACATACTTAAACTCGGATTTCAAGTGTGGATGATGGTCTTCTGTAAAGGCTATGCTTTTGTGCGAGGTATTCACTTACAAATTAACTTCATCATGTTTGGAAAAGATTTCAGATTTTGGTGTTTGGGTTTATATGTGACATTTGAGCTCATGTGTGATG
The DNA here is from genome assembly GCA_026261945.1 of Hirschfeldia incana. Lineage (NCBI taxonomy): Eukaryota > Viridiplantae > Streptophyta > Magnoliopsida > Brassicales > Brassicaceae > Hirschfeldia > Hirschfeldia incana. Next base: position 1,696,747 of record JABCMI010000033.1, read on the forward strand.
TTGAGGCAGAACGAGTGTTTGGGAATTGATGGACTGAGATACAAAGGTGGGTTCAGGCAGGTAGAGTAACTGCTCTAATGGTGCTTCAAGTCATGATTGTCTGATCAATAATGTTTTGTACTTCTCTATGTTTGTAGAAAGGACAAGGCTGTGAACACCAGATTTACGAGACTTTGTATGAAGAGAGCCAAGCATGAAACTATGGCTATCGAGACATGTTTTTTATGATATGAAGAAACTGGCAAGTGGCAACAAAATGTATTTATTAGGCATAGATGCTATTTTAAGGAATTGGCTTCTCCTGAGTGTGCAAGAGATTCAGAAGCGGTACGAGATGTTGCCTGATAAAGAATCTGTTGACGGAGGGTTGATGCTTGAGGCTGAGAAGAACGATGGGTTGGATAACTGTGCACCGCATCTCCGATACGCTCTACGGAGGCTTATTCGTATTGTTTCTTCTCCGAGAGAGGTTTGGCTCAGTTTTAGTATCCAAAGATCTTAGCTTTTCTAACAGTAGCTAGGTTCAAGACAAATAGAATTCTCACAATCCGTCGTAGCTTCCAAGATGCCCAATCTCTGCGGTCTCTGATCTCTGTTATGCCATTTTTCCTCTGGTGCAGGTAATTTACAAATAGCTTCTATTATTCAGTAGTTTTTAAAGGGTTTGAACAAGAAAGGTGGACCGCCCTGAGGTTCTGGACAAACACGATATGGTGATTGAGCAGTACAGGTCTAAGATATCGCAGAGCTCAGCCAAACCGCTCCATAAAAACAGAGTTTTGACCAGTCAGAAGATGGTTCCAGTCCCGAGACTTTGGAAACCTTTAACTTTCAGGTTTCTCCTCCCTTTTGGATAATTTGTTACTCCTTACGTGCCCAGGTACTTCCATTCCATCCAGTGGGGACATAAGATATCGGTTGAGTTATCGTCAATATGGATTATGGGTCAAGATTACAAAAGCAGTTCCTATCCAAGAGAGATCTCCGGCCAGCACTAGAGTTTTGTTTTAGCATGTCTTACGGAAAATTTAGTTCACATGGTGTGGATACAAAAGTAAGTATACATTTTAGGGAAATCGTTTTCTTCATTAGAACATTTAGTTGTTGTGAAATACTTAAAAGATATCCTTTTATATCTTAAGACAATGGCTGGACTTCAGAAGCCTATAAAGCAATGCTGACTTGGATTCAACTATTATTGGTTCAAGAGTCAAAATTGTCATTAACTCTATTAGGAAAGTTGTGACAGTTATGGATCTTGAAATTATTTTTTTTTTCAGGGAAGGAGCTTAGATGTTAACGTGGCTAAAAATGTTGGTTATGGAGGTTCGTTTAAGCACATTGGTGGATCAGGTTGGACGGATGGTTCAGATGGGAATGCACAAACACATAACTAAGTTCTTTGCAGGAAGAAACGAGCATCGAAGATCACAGATAGTCAGCTGAATCATACTTCCGACAAGCCGTCAAGCAACTCCTGATAACTGGTAAGAAATTCTTAACTTGCCAATACTTTTTCTGACTTGAGTAATAGACAAGACCTCATTTATGTCGTTACATCTTAGAATCTGACTTCAGGAGCAACTGATAGTCTGGTACTAGAAACCAAACTAATCTTTTCTCTCCAATTTCTTTCTCAGCCTGTAGAAGCACAATGACGTGATGAGAGGAAAGCAAAACATAAAAATCCCAAAAGAGGAGAGGGAGAGAGAGATGTCATACCTTGGGTGGAGGAGGCATGATGTTATAGCGAAGCAAAGACGTTAGGTAGTTATGTCGAGGAGCACCAGAATGTTTAACCAGTCTTCTCAGTTTGTCCACTGAAAAAGAATCTAAGGATGCCTGTACGTTATTTTAGCTCCGTATCTAGGACATCTACCAGACGCAGAAATAGAGATGAGGAAAAAACTGTTGTTATGAGATTGTATATATGTTACTGTTAACTCATCTAATTTCGTTTTTTTTTTTATCATTAGAAGCAACTAATCTTTTTATGTTGGTTCTTTTGGTGGTTTTGTTAATGAATGGTGAACACTGACAAGTTTAATTTATACATAAATATAATTAAAGCAATTTTTAAATATTGAAATAAATATTATAGTGCAGATTATAATAAAATTTAAATATAGAAATCCTCATATATGACTATGAATAGCCGTAGAAATGCACATAAAAGAATGTTATTAATCATAACATCGTTATATCATATACACCAAGCATATATTAACAAATCTTACTTAACTGTTTGTTCAAAACTATAATTAATTGAGAGGCAACGACAAGGATTTACTGTGAAGTACTATGAACTGAAAATTTTCCTTAGTTGTTATTTTGCCTATGAATGGTGACCAGAAAATGAAAAGTAATGTTGTATTTTTTTTTTTAATATTTAAAATTTTTTACTTTACTAAATTTGATTGGAATAATCATTTATTATCAATCGGATCATTCTCATAATTTTATTCCAGTCAAATCTTTTCTTTATTCATTCTTAATGTCATAATGTTCATAACTCGGCATCAAACATATATCTAAGAAAATCTAGGGTGTGACTGATAACCATTATAGGAATAGCAGGAATGGATAGGAAAATAATGAGAAGGAATAGAATTTTAGGAATGATGTTCTTTGACAAAATGAATAAGAAACAAATTTGTTCTATAAATTTCTAAAAAAAATTGAACGAGAAGGAATGACTATTCCTCATGAATGATAATTTTTTTAAGGAATATTAAGTAATGTTGTGTTCCTCTTCATTCCCTTGGTTACCATTCACATACTAATTTAACCATATCCAGAATTTTAACTACAATTTCGCAAACATAGGTCACTCCTTCACAAATAGATATGGCACAACAACAATGGCACAACAACAACGTAAATTACTCCGCGCTTGCGTGGGGGCTCAACATCTAGACTTATTAGAAACATAACAAAGTTTGAAATCAAATGTAGATTTAACAATTGTTTTATATATGAAACAAAACATTTAGATAAAACTTAAGAGTACGCCGTGAATTTTTTATTTGACTTTAATTGTTTTGCTATAAATTTATTTTCAAATCATTAAATAAACTTTGTAGAAAATTTGATTTTGAAAGCTAATAGATTTCATTTTTAAACTTTTCTACTGTATCTTCATTTTAATAATTAAAACCTGATTGTTTTTTCAAAATGCTTTAGGAAAACAATTATTGTCCAAAACATCTAGTTTCATTACCAATCAACCCCTGAATTAATTCATTTCAAAACCCGTTGGACAATACAATAAATAATAATTATAAAATACTTTGTGTATTAATTATATTTAAAGTATTCAATTATGATATAATACATATACCTACATAAAACTATACAATTTAAAATTAATTAAAAATTATAAGAAGAAATCCGGGCGTAGCCCGGGCAAAGGCTCTAGTTATTGGATTCAAGATTTGTAATCAAATTTTTAATTCAAGATTTGTAATCAAATTTTTAATTCCCTTAAATTCTAGTGTTATTCAATATTTGGTAGATTTTGTAGTAATGTTATTTGGAAAGAATTTAATGGAAAATGTAACGCTAAAATGTGAAGAACAAATTCCTACCTCTTAAGATGAGACTAGATTTTCACCCGTCCGACCGGGCATGTTTTTGTTTTCATTTATTTTGATATAAATATTTTATTTTCATTTAGTTTTTGTTTTAATTTATTTTATATAATTGTTTTATTGCCATTTTCAAAGATATTGTAATATGAGACAAATTTAGATAGATTTTAAAAAATAAATTTTTAGCTTCATAGATTTATATGATCAAGTAAATAATTAAACATTGTGTTTTTGTTAAACTTTTAGAATAAACTATATAGTTTAGAAAAAAATCATTGGTTTAAGGTACTATAGATTAATGATTCTGGTTGATTTTAAAAAAAATAAGTACAATTTTAAAGTTAATTAACATAAAAAAATATTGAAATAGTTAACATAGAGAGGTATACAATTTATATTATATCTATTTAGTTTTTACTAATCTATAAATTAAATGAATTATCGATTTTTTAAATCTATCAAGGTTATGCTGCTATGGAAAATAATAGTATTTAAGGTGATTTTGTTTTGAATTATTTTGAAAAAAAATTAAGGATACTATTACAGAAAATCATGGCAAAAATAAATATGTGACTTTGATCTCCAAGTTTTAAAATAAATTCTTGGAATATTCTATATTTTTGTTCAATCACGAAAATGATATGTATTCTATTAACGTTCATATTGCTTTTATTAGTTATAACAAAATATGAGTTGATTAGATATGCGATTTGATCTCCAAGTTTTTAAATAAATGGTTGGAATATTCTATATTTTTCAATCTCACAAAAATCTATCTATTTTTTAAAAGTAGATTTATGTTTAATTAGTTATAACTAAATATAGGAGTTGATATTTATTTAATTTGAATATTAATAGAATAAATGTAGATACTATTATAAAATTCAGAACATTCTATATTTTTTAATCTCACGAAAATCTATCTATGTTTTAAATGTATATTTGTCTTTGATTAGTTATATATGAAAATAGGAGTTGATATTTATTTAATTTTAATATTAATAGAATAAACGTAGATATTATTCTAAATTAACATATTAATAGAACGTGAAATATTTACATGCATTTTTTTGAAAATTAATATATTGTTAAAATATTATATCAACATAATAATTTTATTTTAATATGATTTATTTTAATTATATGATTGATAAAAAGATAAAATATTTATTTTTCATTTTGTAAATGCTAACTGGATATATTAGTTTATAGTAATATTTCAAAAATAATCACAAAATTAGTTAAAATATTTTCATATAATTTTTGAAAATTAAGTTCTGTTAAAATATTTTTAAACATATTTTCGAAATTTTAATATATATATATATATGATTTAAATAGAAGTTGGATTTAATTTATTTTTGTGAAATCCCTAAAATATTGGGAGATTATTGTGTTTTATATAATATTGGTTATTAATGATTGAATTATGTAATGTATTCTATTTAATATGAAAATTAATGATGATTAAAATGTCATGTGACCAACTCTAGTAGATAGTTCATTTTATAAAAAAATACACATGAATGAGAAGTCATGACTTCTGTTTTAATATAATAGATAGAGTAAACGTAGATATTATTCTAAATTAACATATTAATAGAACGTGAAATATTTACATGCATTTTTTTGAAAATTAATATATTGTTAAAATATTAGATCAACATAATAATTTTCTTTTAATATGATTTATTTTAATTATATGATTGATAAAAAAGATAAAATATTTATTTTTCATTTTGTAAATGTTAACTGGATATATTAGTTTATAGTAATATTTCAAAAATAATCACAAAATTAGTTAAAATATTTTCATATAATTTTTGAAAATTAATTTCTGTTAAAATTTTTTAAACATATTTTTCGAAATTTTAATATATATATATATGATGTAAATAGAAGTTTGATTTAATATATTGTTGTGAAATCCCTATAATATTGGGAGGTTATTGTGTTTTATATAATATTGGTTATTAATGATTGAATAATATTATGTATTCTATTTAATATGAAAATTAATGATGATTAAAATGTCATGTGACCAACTCTAGTAGATAGTCCATTTTATAAAAAATCACACATGAATTAGAAGTCATGACTTCTGTTTTAATATAATAGATTTTATATAATTGTTTTATTGTCATTTTCAAAGATATTGTAATATGAGACAAATTTAGATAGATTTTAAAAAATAAATTTTTAGCTTCATAGATTTATATGATCAAGTAAATAATTAAACATTGTGTTTTTGTTAAACTTTTAGAATAAACTATATAGTTTAGAAAAAAATCATTGGTTTAAGGTACTATAGATTAATGATTCTGGTTGATTTTAAAAAAAATAAGTATAATTTTAAAGTTAATTAACATAAAAAAATATTGAAATAGTTAACATAGAGAGGTATACAATTTATATTATATCTATTTAGTTTTTACTAATCTATAAATTAAATGAATTATCGATTTTTTAAATCTATCAAGGTTATGCTGTTATGGAAAATAATAGTATTTAAGGTGATTTTGTTTTGAATTATTTTGAAAAAAAATTAAGGATACTATTACAGAAAATCATGGCAACAATAAATATGTGACTTTGATCTCCAAGTTTTAAAATAAATGCTTGGAATATTCTATATTTTTGTTCAATCACGAAAATGATATGTATTCTATCAAAGATCATATTGCTTTTATTAGTTATAACAAAATATGAGTTGATTAGATATGCGATTTGATCTCCAAGTTTTTAAATAAATGGTTGTAATATTCTATATTTTTCAATCTCACGAAAATCTATCTATTTTTTAAAAGTAGATTTGTGTTTGATTAGTTATAACTAAATATAAGAGTTGATATTTATTTAATTTGAATATTAATAGAATAAATGTAGATACTATTATAAAATTCAGAATATTCTATATTTTTTAATCTCACGAAAATCTATCTATGTTTTAAATGTATATTTGTCTTTGATTAGTTATATATGAAAATAGGAGTTGATATTTATTTAATTTTAATATTAATAGAATAAACGTAGATATTATTCTAAATTAACATATTAACAGAACGTGAAATATTTACATGCATTTTTTTGAAAATTAATATATTGTTAAAATATTATATCAACATAATAATTTTATTTTAATATGATTTATTTTAATTATATGATTGATAAAAAGATAAAATATTTATTTTTCATTTTGTAAATGCTAACTGGATATATTAGTTTATAGTAATATTTCAAAAATAATCACAAAATTAGTTAAAATATTTTCATATAATTTTTGAAAATTAAGTTCTGTTAAAATATTTTTAAACATATTTTCGAAATTTTAATATATATATATATATATATATATATATATATATATGATTTAAATAGAAGTTGGATTTAATATATTTTTGTGAAATCCCTAAAATATTGGGAGATTATTGTGTTTTATATAATATTGGTTATTAATGATTGAATTATGTAATGTATTCTATTTAATATGAAAATTAATGATGATTAAAATGTCATGTGACCAACTCTAGTAGATAGTTCATTTTATAAAAAAATACACATGAATGAGAAGTCATGACTTCTGTTTTAATTTAATAGATAGAATAAACGTAGATATTATTCTAAATTAACATATTAATAGAACGTGAAATATTTACATGCATTTTTTTGAAAATTAATATATTGTTAAAATATTAGATCAACATAATAATTTTCTTTTAATATGATTTATTTTAATTATATGATTGATAAAAAAGATAAAATATTTATTTTTCATTTTGTAAATGTTAACTGGATATATTAGTTTATAGTAATATTTCAAAAATAATCACAAAATTAGTTAAAATATTTTCATATAATTTTTGAAAATTAATTTCTGTTAAAATTTTTTAAACATATTTTTCGAAATTTTAATATATATATATATATGATGTAAATAGAAGTTTGATTTAATATATTGTTGTGAAATCCCTATAATATTGGGAGGTTATTGTGTTTTATATAATATTGGTTATTAATGATTGAATAATATTATGTATTCTATTTAATATGAAAATTAATGATGATTAAAATGTCATGTGACCAACTCTAGTAGATAGTCCATTTTATAAAAAATCACACATGAATTAGAAGTCATGACTTCTGTTTTAATATAATAGATTTTATATAATTGTTTTATTGCCATTTTCAAAGATATTGTAATATGAGACAAATTTAGATAGATTTTAAAAAATAAATTTTTAGCTTCATAGATTTATATGATCAAGTAAATAATTAAACATTGTGTTTTTGTTAAACTTTTAGAATAAACTATATAGTTTAGAAAAAAATCATTGGTTTAAGGTACTATAGATTAATGATTCTGGTTGATTTTAAAAAAAATAAGTATAATTTTAAAGTTAATTAACATAAAAAAATATTGAAATAGTTAACATAGAGAGATATACAATTTATATTAGAGAAAAACTTGGGTTCACCCCTAGGGTGAACCTTTAAATTCACACACCAATCAAAACAGAGTATATTAAATGCAGTATTTTTAATAAAAGGAAACAAAATATTCTGAATTTATTTTTTAAAATAAATAGATAAAAATAAATAAAAATATTATTAGCTGTAAAAAATATTTTTTTTCTAAAAACTGGTAATGTTGTCCATTCTAAACCCTAAATCATAAACACTAAATCTAAACCCCAAACACTAAACTCTAAACTCTTAGGAAAATCCTAAACCTTTATGTAAATCATAAATCCTTATATAAATCATAAATACTAAACCCTAAAATTCATAACCCTAAATACTAAACCTAAATCCTTGGATAGACCCTAAATTATTGGATAAATCATAAATATTTGGATAAACCCTAAACCCAAAAGATTTTATTCAATGGTTTACATTTGCCCAAGGGTTAAAGATGAGAAAAACTTGGGTTCACCCCTAGGGTGAACCTTTAAATTCACCCACCAATCAAAACAGAGTATATTAAATGCAGTATTTTTAATAAAAGGAAACAAAATATTCTGAATTTATTTTTTAAAATAAATAGATAAAAATAAATAAAAATATTATTAGCTGTAAAAAATATTTTTTTTCTAAAAACTGGTAATGTTGTCCATTCTAAACCCTAAATCATAAACACTAAATCTAAACCCCAAACACTAAACTCTAAACTCTTAGGAAAATCCTAAACCTTTATGTAAATCATAAATCCTTATATAAATCATAAATACTAAACCCTAAAATTCATAACCCTAAATACTAAACCTAAATCCTTGGATAGACCCTAAATTATTGGATAAATCATAAATATTTGGATAAACCCTAAACCCAAAAGATTTTATTCAATGGTTTACATTTGCCCAAGGGTTAAAGATCTACCCCAAGGGTTCATATTTACCCAAGGGTTTAGGGTTTAGGATTTAGGGTTTAGAGTTTAGTTTTTAGAGTTTATCTAAAGATTTATTATTTATACAAGAGTTTAGGGTTTATCTAAGAGTTTAGGGTTTAGTGTTTGGGGTTTACGTTTATTGTTTATGATTTAGGGTTTAGAGTTTAGTGTGGATGTTAACAAATTTTAGAAAAAAATGTTTTTTTACAACTACTAATATATTTATTTATTTTTAATCTATTTATTTTAAGAAGTAAATTCGAAATATTCTGTTTCCTTTTATGAAAAAAGACTACATTTAATATGCTAATTTTTGATTGGAGGGTGAATTTAAAGGTTCACCTCAGGGGTGAACCCAAGTCTTTCTCGTTAATCGTTAAAGATCTACCCCAAGGGTTCATATTTACCCAAGGGTTTAGGGTTTAGGATTTAGGGTTTAGAGTTTAGTTTTTAGAGTTTATCTAAAGATTTATTATTTATACAAGAGTTTAGGGTTTATCTAAGAGTTTAGGGTTTAGTGTTTGGGGTTTACGTTTATTGTTTATGATTTAGGGTTTAGAGTTTAGTGTGGATGTTAACAAATTTTAGAAAAAAATGTTTTTTTACAACTACTAATATATTTATTTATTTTTAATCTATTTATTTTAAGAAGTAAATTCGAAATATTCTGTTTCCTTTTATGAAAAAAGACTACATTTAATATGCTAATTTTTGATTGGAGGGTGAATTTAAAGGTTCACCTCAGGGGTGAACCCAAGTCTTTCTCTTTATATTATATCTATTTAGTTTTTACTAATCTATAAATTAAATGAATTATCGATTTTTTTAAATCTATCAAGGTTATGCTGTTATGGAAAATAATAGTATTTAAGGTGATTTTGTTTTGAATTATTTTGAAAAAAAATTAAGGATACTATTACAGAAAATCATGGCAACAATAAATATGTGACTTTGATCTCCAAGTTTTAAAATAAATGCTTGGAATATTCTATATTTTTGTTCAATCACGAAAATGATATGTATTCTATCAAAGATCATATTGCTTTTATTAGTTATAACAAAATATGAGTTGATTAGATATGCGATTTGATCTCCAAGTTTTTAAATAAATGGTTGTAATATTCTATATTTTTCAATCTCACGAAAATCTATCTATTTTTTAAAAGTAGATTTGTGTTTGATTAGTTATAACTAAATATAAGAGTTGATATTTATTTAATTTGAATATTAATAGAATAAATGTAGATACTATTATAAAATTCAGAATATTCTATATTTTTTAATCTCACGAAAATCTATCTATGTTTTAAATGTATATTTGTCTTTGATTAGTTATATATGAAAATAGGAGTTGATATTTATTTAATTTTAATATTAATAGAATAAACGTAGATATTATTCTAAATTAACATATTAACAGAACGTGAAATATTTACATGCATTTTTTTGAAAATTAATATATTGTTAAAATATTATATCAACATAATAATTTTATTTTAATATGATTTATTTTAATTATATGATTGATAAAAAGATAATTTTATTGAGGGAGGAGTTTAGAGGCCTTATAGTAGCATGGACTTCTTTATCTTTCTAGGTCATGCGAAATTTTAATATGATTTATATTAATTATATGATTGATAAAAAAGATAAAATATTTATTTTTCATTTTGTAAATGCTAACTGGATATATTAGTTTATAGTAATATTTCAAAAATAATCACAAAATTAGTTAAAATATTTTCATATAATTTTTGAAAATTAAGTTCTGTTAAAATATTTTTAAACATATTTTTCGAAATTTTAATATATATATATGATTTAAATAGAAGTTGGATTTAATATATTTTTGTGAAATCCCTAAAATATTGGGAGGTTGTTGTGTTTTATATAATATTGGTTATTAATGATTGAATAATGTAATGTATTCTATTTAATATGAAAATTAATGATGATTAAAATGTCATGTGACCAACTCTAGTAGATAGTTCATTTTATAAAAAATCACACATGAATGAGAAGTCATGACTTCTGTTTTAATATAATAGATAGAATAAACGTAGATATTATTCTAAATTAACATATTAATAGAACATGAAATATTTACATGCATTTTTTTTTGAAAATTAATATATTGTTAAAATATTAGATCAACATAATAATTTTCTTTTAATATGATTTATTTTAATTATATGATTGATAGAAAAGATAAAATATTTATTTTTCATTTTGTAAATGTTAACTGGATATATTAGTTTATAGTAATATTTCAAAAATAATCACAAAATTAGTTAAAATATTTTCATATAATTTTTGAAAATTAAGTTCTGTTAAAATATTTTTAAACATATTTTTCAAAATTTTAATATATATATATATATATATATGATGTAAATAGAAGTTTGATTTAATATATTGTTGTGAAATCCCTATAATATTGGGAGGTTATTGTGTTTTATATAATATTGGTTATTAATGATTGAATAATGTAATGTATTCTATTTAATATGAAAATTAATGATGATTAAAATGTCATGTGACCAACTCTAGTAGATAGTCCATTTTATAAAAAATCATACATGAATTAGAAGTCATGACTTCTGTTTTAATATAATAGATTTGTACTTCTCGTTATACCTCTATACTTATTGTTGTTGAAGATATTTTGTTAGATCCTCCTATAAGTTCTAGTCAACTTTATATCAAAAAAATCCTTATAAAATAGTTCATATATATTTTAAATTATTATTTTATTTTTTTTTTAAATTTCTTCACCTACATATATCACTGCGTATCATCTCACTTCTCAAAGAAAAAAGTGTCACCTAGAAAAGGTTTTTGCAGAAGTTAAATCAGTAGTTCTTGTCTTTTTCTGATAATTATTTCATGGTGTTAGTTCACTACAAGAAAACTAAGCATTTACTAGGAAACTTTACTAGGAAAATTATTCCTCGTAAAATTACTACGAGCTCACTTCGAGTTTACGAGGAAACAAGATTTCCTCGCAGGTTCCTCGTAAAATTACGAGAAATATGTTTCCTCGTAAGGTCGTAGTAAGTTAACGTGGCCATTACGAGGAAAAAGTCACTTTCCTCGTAAAGCCGTAGTAAAACATTTCCTCGTAAAATCTTAGTAAAGTCTTACTAGGAAATTAGGAGGAACTGGTTCTCTTACTACCAAATTAAGAGGAACTAGATAGTAAATATCCAATTAAAATTTTGTACCTATTTTTCCTAGCAATTTCCTAGTAAATTCTGAAATCTCTATAAATACCACCACATGTGATTCATTTGAAACACACCAAACAAATAGAAAAAACTCAATTCGTAACTGAAAGGAGTTCACCGTCAACAGAATATTTTGTATCAGCTCCGCATAGCTTTTCCTCAAGTTTTCTTGAAGTAGATAGTTCGAGGAAAGCTATGTGGAGTTGATAAAAACTGTTCTGATGACTGTATACTTCTATTAGTTTTTTTTAAAAAATTTGTGATTTGGGATTTAGGAAGATGTATAGGTATAAGTTATGGTTGTTGGTTTAGGTTCAGGGTTCAGGGTTTAGGGTTTAGGTTTAAGGTTAGAGTTTAGAGAAATTTAGATTATAGATGGTTAGTTTAGGGAAAATTTTGTTATGAAAATTATTCCTAGCAGTTTCCTCGTAAGGTCCTAGTAAAGTTAGTACTAGGACTTTACGAAGAAATAGAAACACGGGCATAGCTATTTCCTCGTAAAGTCCTAGTATTGTTACTAGGCATAGCCAGTTCCTCGTAAAGGCCTAGTAACCTTACTAGGAAATTAGGAGGAAAGGTTATGTTACTACGAAATTAGGAGGAAGTGGATAGAAAATATCGAATTAAAATCAAAAACGTGTTTTGTACCTACTTTTCCTAGCAATTTCCTAGTAAATTCTCAGATTCTAAAATTTTCTATAAATACCACCATATGTGATTCATTTGAAACACACCAAAAAACAATCAGCTATAAGCTTGATAAAACACAAAACAAAATGTCCGGTCCAGGAAATATTTTCGAGTTGCGGAAGTGGATGTATTCACACAGAGATAATAACGGGAGGGTGACGAAAGAATTTCTGGAGGGATTGGAGACGTTTATGCATCAAGCAAATTCTACACCACTCACGCAGGAAAGTGGTAAGATGTTCTGTCCTTGTAGAAAATGTTGCAATACCAAATTAGGCCCTCGTGAAAATGTTTGGAAGCATTTAATAAATAGAGGTTTCATGCCATATTATTATATTTGGTATCAACATGGAGAAGATGGTAGTTTTGGGAATCAAGGTAGCAGTAGTAATAGCAATTTCCAGATTGAACCAGTTGAGAATTTGCGTAATGAAGGTAGCAGTAGTAATAGCTATCATCACGAAGAGGAACAAATGGTAGATTGTGATAGGGTTCATGATATGGTAGGTGATGCATTTGTAACCCATGATGATGATGAAGTTGAAGAACCTAACTTAGATGCAAAAAAGTTTTATGAAATGTTAGAAGCTGCGAATGAGCCAATTTACAGTGGTTGTAGAGAAGGTCTGTCTAAATTGTCGTTGGCTGCTAGAATGATGAGTATTAAAACCGATCACAATCTACCTGAAAAGTGTATGGATGCATGGACAGACTTGTTTAAAGAGTATTTGCCAGAAGACAATGTGTCTGCTGAATCTTATTATCAGATTCAGAAATTGGTATATAGTCTTGGGTTGCCCTCGGAGACGATAGATGTTTGCATCGACAACTGCATGATTTACTGGGGAGATGATGAGAAGTTAGAAGAATGTCGATTTTGTAAGAAGCCACGATTCAAACCGCAAGGTCGAGGGCGCAATAGGGTACCGTACCAAAGGATGTGGTACTTACCAATCACAGACAGATTGAAAAGATTGTACCAATCTGAGGAGACTGCTGGAGGGATGAGATGGCACGCCGAGCATACTCAGACGGATGGAGAGATGACTCATCCATCAGATGCAAGAGCCTGGAAACATTTTAACAATGTACATCCAGATTTCGCTCGCAATAGCAGGAATGTGTATCTTGGATTATGCACTGATGGATTTAGTCCATTTGGAATGTCTGGGAGACAATATTCATTGTGGCCTGTCTTTCTTACACCGTATAACCTGCCACCGGAGATGTGCATGCGACGAGAGTTTCTATTCATGAGCATATTAATACCTGGTCCAAAACATCCAAAAAGATCTCTTGACGTTTTTCTACAACCACTGATAAAAGAGTTGAAAGATTTGTGGTCAACAGGGGTGAGGACATATGATTGTTCAACGAAAACAAACTTTACGATGCGAGCGATGCTTTTGTGGACCATAAGTGACTTTCCTGCATATGGTATGTTGTCTGGGTGGACTACACATGGGAGATTAGCTTGTCCATATTGTAATGGAATGACAGATGCGTTTCAGTTGAAGCATGGCAGGAAGACTAGCTGGTTTGATTGTCACCGTCGATTTCTTCCCATCCACCACCCATACCGAAGAAACAAGAAATTGTTCAGGCACAAAAGGGTTGTCAGAGACACTCCTCCTCCATATTTAACTGGAGAACAAATCGAAGCGCAAATCGATTACTACGGTGCTCTAGAAACAGCTCCTCGTGGTGGGAATTGGCATGTTCCCAGTAATATGCCTGATTCTTATGGTGTTCAGCACAATTGGCACAAAAAGAGTATATTTTGGGAATTGCCATATTGGAAAGATCTTCTTTTGCGCCACAACCTCGATGTGATGCATATAGAGAAGAACTTTTTTGAGAACATCATGAACACTATATTGAACGTCCCAGGGACGACGGTGTTGAGGACGAGTTTGTCGAAAATGATGATGTTTCTACGGATTATGAGAATGTATCCGAATGAATTATGTTGTATGTTTTATAAGTTTGTTTAATCACAAAAACCAATTTTAATTATGTATGTTTTATAAGTTTGTTTAATCACAAAAAATGAATTTGAGATTTAGGTGTAGAAGAGGTTAGGATTTTAGTTGTAGAAGAGGTTATAAGTTATGGAAGTTGGTTGGGTTTGGGGTTTGGGGTTTAGGGATTTACAAACACTTTCCTCGTAAAGCCCTAGTAATCGAAAACACGGGCATAGCAATTTCCTCGTAAAGAGTTTTCCTCGTGAAGCCCTAGTACAGATTTTACGAGGACCTTACGAGGAAAAACGGACAATTTCCTCGTAATTTCCTCGTAAAAAGAAACACGGGCATAGCAATTTCCTCGTAAGTTCCTAGTAATTTACTACGAACTTACGAGGAAACCTTTTCCTTATATAAACGCGACAGATCCGCATTGTCACTCATAGTAACTTCCTCTCTATTTTCTCTTAAGGTAGTCTCTAGTCTCTAGTTAGGTGATTAGATTAGGGAATTTAGATTAGGTGGTTAGATTAGGTGGTTAGATTAGGTGGTTAGATTAGGGAATTTAAATTATGTCGTTTGTTTAGGAAATTTAGATTAGCTTAGTTTAACTGTTTTAAAACATTATACGAGAATTAATGTTTTCTGTTTTTTTTTAAAACATAGATGCAGCCACCTCCTCCTCCACCTCCTCCTCCACCGGTCGGGATTCATCCTGATTTGCAGGTGCCGTCGACCGCACCATTAGCGGTGTACACGGTGGAGGACATTTTGGCCCTTCTAGGCAGAGAAGGACTGCCAGAGTTAGATCCGATCCGACGGAACGGCCAAAACATCTTATGGTACGTTTTAAATTTAAAACTTTTTTTATTATGGTATGCTCTAATTAATGATTTATTTTTCTGTCTTTCCAGGTTTGGTCTTGACAGTTGTGTCACAGCTAGCGTCACTGACTGTATCAAGGGATACTTTCCCGATCCAGCTCCAAACTGGAAGATGACGCCGAGCCACACCAAAACGACGTGGTTCAAATTGTTCGCTGTAAGTTTAGTAAATCCACTTAATTTATATATTTTTAATCATTTAAATTTTGAAATATATTGAAGTAATCCGTCTTTTATTTTTTTTGGTTGCAGCAAAAATATCGTTGGTCTATTGGGATTCACCAGCTGGTGAAGTCAGAGTTCGAGGCCAAGGCAAAAGTCCGATTGTACGACACGGTTTACAACTGGAAGAACGACTTTGAGGTATAAATTTATAAATTATAATATATGTATACTTTTAAAAATATACATATATTATAATTGACTACTTTAATTGTAATTATTTTTAAATCAGGTGGACGGTTACGAGCGCGGGAAACCCGATTGCCTCACAACCACAGTGTGGAATGGCCTCATCGCCTATTGGGCGTTGCAACACTGGTGGAGAAGACGATGAATTTTTAAACTTATTTATTGTATAATTATTCAATTATTTAGTTATTTAAACTTAATAATTTAGTTATTTATAATTATTCAATTATTTAAATTGTTATTTTTAATTTGGTTTTTCGAATTTTTTTAATATATATATAATTTTTAATTTATAAATATTTTTTTAAAAGAAATAAACATTTCCAAGCAATTTCCTCGTAAATCTTTCGAAGTCAACTCCTAGTAAATATTCCTAGCAAGTTTCTCGTAAGCTGTCCTCGTAAACTCTTCGTAAATTTTCCTAGAAAGTTCCTCGTAATAAACGTACTACGAGCGTTCGAGGAAAGGCTTTACTATGAGCTTACGAGGAAAGCTTACGTGGACTTTACGAGGAAAACTTATCCACGCGTTTACGAGGAAATATTTCCTCGTAAGTTAGCTAGAACGTTACGAGGAAAATAGGCTTTACGATGAACGCCTTTCGACGAAACGGGTTTCCTCGTAATTTCCTAGTAAATGCCCTTTTACTAGGAAATAACGAGGAGAACCCGCCCTAGTAAATTGCCTGTTTTCTTGTAGTGGTTTACTAGTATTCACCGTTTGCTCATATTATTTTTCATTTTCATTGTTTTAAATTTCTCAAAGAACTTCCAAATTCAAATTAATATATGGTGTTTTTTCTTTAACGCTATAGAAATTTGAGTATTTGCAGTCTACACACAAACTTTATGTCTTAATTAGGTAGATTAGGGGTTGGTCTGCCATACGGGCGGTGAGATAACACTAAAATTATTTTAAATTAAAACATTGTTTTATTTTATAAATCATTTAAAATTTTACGTTATATTCAATATAATAAAAATAATATGTTTTTATTCTAAAATCATATTGTTAATTGTACTCATCGGCTTATGCCTCCGGAAAGGTATTAGACCATTGTCGGTTTTGTGTATGTGATGCTTTTAAGGTAATAGAAATCTAATAGATGACAAAGAAAAGAAAGTATAATTGCTTATATTGTAAGTTCTTGAAAAGAATATGGTAAAATATTCAATCTTAGTTTGTTGAGTCAAATTAACTTTTTTAATGCGATTAGGAAGATGATTTAATATGATCATATATTTCTTTTTTTTCGGGTCAGATTTTTAATATTTTTTGTTAGATCATTTATTTTTATTTATACTTAATATTCTAGCATATTTTTATTTGTTAGGTCCCCACTTGACATTTTCTTCTTCAAGCTTCAATTGCAGACCAGATTTCGTTTTAGGTTCTTGATGTAAATAATATGAATATGTTTGGTTGGGTATTTTTTGGTTTTGGTTTAGCTTTCATCGGTTTATTGTATGAGATTCAAGATTTTAAATTCGATTTTCAGAAATTG
Organism: Hirschfeldia incana; assembly: GCA_026261945.1. Classification (NCBI taxonomy): domain Eukaryota; kingdom Viridiplantae; phylum Streptophyta; class Magnoliopsida; order Brassicales; family Brassicaceae; genus Hirschfeldia; species Hirschfeldia incana. Next base: position 1,714,403 of record JABCMI010000033.1, read on the forward strand.
TTAGTAAACCAAATATGGTGGAGAAATATGTTTCAAACTTTTATTTCAGGGAGAAATAGCACGAGGTCATACTTTGGTGGATATCTGGTGCTATATGATACTTCTTGTGGAGAAATAGATCGTCTTCCTAAGAAAATTAGAAGTGGCTCTACGTCGATTGTAGTTTATAAATAAAAGCATATTTGAGTTACGGTTGAAACCTGGTTTAGCAAACCATACAAATGAAATCAACACGTCCTAAATAAGTTATATAACGTAAGATTAATAGCTGAAGATGCAAACATGGTTCAAGAAACAGAATACTGAGAATATTTGGGGAAGAACATTGCAATTAAACTAAATAGAAATAGTAGCGGCTCCACGTTAATTGCTTTGTGTGCCTTTTCCTGCACACTTTGAACTTGGTCTTCCCCTGGTTTACTCCCCTCACAGTTGTGCTGTGCAGCTGTTGCTGTTGCGCCGGATTGGGGTGTCTTGTTTGAGGGGCTTCCATCAATTTCGTTGCTCGGCTCATCACCACTTAACCTTTGTCCATTAGAGCATTTGCAGGAAACGCATGTACAACCAGGAATAACAGTAAGCTTTAGATTAAATGCTTTCCTAACAATTTCTTGGCTAAAAATGGCGGGATCTCAGCTTCAAGTGGTCTCCCACACCTGCACCCTGCTTAATAACAAATGCTATGTACACCTCCTTTTCAAGAAACAATTTAGGGTATCTGGATTACACCATCATGTCACCCACTTCCGCTGCACGCACATTAGTCAACTTAGACATTTCTGTGTCAGACACAACAAACACAGCTAACTCTGTGACTCGAAAACCAGAGTTCGTATGCGAAGCTCTTTTGTTTGAGTAGCAAGATAACTTGAGAGATAAGTAATAGGTTTTAAGAAAGCTTTATTGATTGATTGTATGAATAATAACGTGCTCTTAGGCTACATATATATATAGTAAACCAAGAGGAGGTTTATCTATGAAAAAGGAAAAACATAAACTCATAATCAAAAGGAAAACTAACATAAGAATTTAGAAAAGGAAATCTTAGAAATATGGAAAACTAGTGAAGAATCGACATTGTGACTTTCCTGTCACAATACTCCCCTCTTCAGAACATTCTTGGCCTCAAGGATGGAAGTCTGGGTACTTAGCAATGAAATCTTGATAGAACTCCCAAGTTGCTTGTTTGGTGTATATCCCTTCCATTGAACTAAGACCTTCGTAACTGCTTGTTGTGACGATTTACCATCTTCTTTTCTAAAATTTGCTCAGGTTCTTTTCCTGTACCAACGTCATTGAGATACTTAGGGAGCTTAGGTGGTGAATCCAATGGGTTGGGGCAAACTTGAGTTGACTGACATGAAAAACATTGTGTATTGCAGCGTTTGGAGGAAGCTGCAAGTTGTATGCGCGAGAGCCTATGCGATCGGTGATGAGAAATGGTCCGTAGAACCTTGGTGACAGCTTATGAGGAACATTGCGACCTTTGAGAGAGTGTTGACGATAGGGCTGTAACTCCAAGTAAACATAGTCGCCAATTTTGAACTCACGATCTGAGCGACGAGCGTCTGCGTATTGCTTCATCCTATTCTGGGCGCGGAGGAGATGAAACTTCATTAGGTCGATGACTGCTTCACGTTTCTGTAGAGTTCGGTCGACTGAAGAAGATGAACTTTCCCTTGGGAGATACGGCATGTGGACTGGAGGAGGCTGGCCGTAATTGATCTCATAAGGGGTGCTGTGTATTGCAGAATGATAAGTTGTGTTATACCACCACTCAGCTAATGGAAGCCACGAGCTCCATGAACGAGGTGAGTCTGAAGTCATGCACCGAAGATATGTTTCAAGAGTTTTATTTGTAACTTCTGTTTGACCGTCAGTTTGTGGATGGTAGGCTGTAGAGAAGTTAAGATCGACGTCATGAACGCGAAACAGTTCCCGCCAGACCTCGCTTAAGAATGTGGGATCACGATCGCTTGTGATGTCCTTGGGCATGCCGTGTAACCGGAAAACTTGATCCATGTAGAGTTTAGCTACGTCCATTGCAGTATACGGATGTGATAACGCCAAGAAGTGAGCGTTCTTGCTGAGTCTATCAACAACCACCAAAATACAATGCTTACCAGAGGATGGCGGTAACCCTTCAACGAAGTCGAGACTGACGGACTCCCAGACACCTGCAGGTATCGGAAGGGGCTGTAACAGACCCGGTTTTGCAGCCAGATTGTATTTGTTTCGTTGACATGTTGTGCAGTTGCGAACGTAGTTTTGAGTTTCCAAACTCATCTTAGGCCAGAAGAAGAGACATTTGCTTCGTTGTAATGTTGAATCTCTGCCGGCGTGACCACCAACTGCCGAGTCGTGTAGCCATTTAAAGATATGTGTTTTGACGTTTGCATCATCGCCAACCACAAGCTTTCCTTTCCTGCGTAATTTGCCATTGACAAAGGAATATGCAGAGTGTTTCGATGGCTGAGATTGGAGTTCCTGTATGATTTTCTGAAGATTCTGATCTGTATCCCAGAGCTGCTTGAGCTTCTCGTAAAAATCATGGTGGATTTGAGATAAGGCGACGTGAAGGAGCTTGAGAACTGGAGACCCGTGAAAGAGCATCCGCGGCGATGTTTTCGTTTCCTTGCTTGTAATGGATCTCGAACATGTAACCCATTAGTTTTGGAGTCGATTACACTATGGGGCACATTATGACTTTGTGTTTCACTCCGAGACACATTCAGCATGTGAGACACTTTTCTTTTGTCAGCTTGTGTGTGTTATGACATTAATATCTTTTATGAGATATTCTTGTTTTTTTCTACCCTATTTTTTCTTTTATTTTTATCTAAAAGTTTAAAATATATAAAATGATTATAATTATCACAATAAATTAGTTTTGAAATTCTCTATCTTTTAACATCCATTTTCATATAATATATATATATATATATATACTAATATGTATACAAAAGACAATATGGATATAAACAAAAATAATGTGGACACAGATAAAAGCATGGACATCATAAATGCTATAAAGATTATATTGTGGATGGTAGACATAAAATTAGATATATTTTGTTGATTAGAAGAACATGGATGGTAAAATTATATATAAACTCAAATTAGAGATAAATCAAAGTTTTTGTTTTAATAATATGTTTTGTGGACAAAATCTTGGAAACAAAATGTTGTGGACAACATCTAAAAATACATGGACAATTGAAAGCTCTGTAAGATTTGTAAAACTCCATAAGCAAGAAGTCATCCACTAGTCCCCAGAGATCCAACTATCCACACATAACTCATCCACGTTACAACTATTTACTCACAACCTATCCATGCAACCCTATCCACACACTACCCATCCACATCTTTTGCTGATCTGAATTTTGAAATCGAAACTTTACATATTTAGATTTTGAAATCCATGACAACAGAGCTAAAGAACAAATCTCTTAGATCGACTTAGAGGAAAAATCTGGGTTTCGAATTAAAGGAGTAAAGGTCAAGAATTTGAGAGAGGACTTAGAAAAAAAAAGATTAATTTTTATGGAATAATCAATGAAGAGATAAATTGATAATCATTATTAGTTGGAGATGATTTCTTTTTGGATACTTTGGCTGAAACAAGAAGAAGAAAAGATGGAGTTGTGATTGTGTTCACAAGTGAGGGGTATAATAGACAATTCATAAGCAAAAAGTGTGTGTCAAATGGAATGTGTTCTTATGTGTAATTGTAAAGTTACAATGTGTCTTAGGATGTAAAAAATTCTTAGTTTCGATAACCATATATGCTAAAAAGGTGTTGTTATCTTCTGCTCTAGTAAGAATTTTTAGCTCTTCTAGTCAGCACGAATTATGAATTTGCTATGAGCAAGGTAAGGGTTCCATGTTTGCACTGCGTGAACCACAAGCAAGAAGTTCTTTCTCATAGACAGAAAGGTTTTGGTGACGAGGGCCGAGAGCTCGGCTGATGAAGCATATATGATGCTTATCTTGCATAAGGACTGCTCTGATTCCTGTTTTAGATGCATCTCCACTATAATTTGCTTAGAAAAATCAGGTAAGGCAACGACATGAGCCGATATGAGGGCATCTTTTAATGTCTGGAATGCAGAAGATGCCTCAAAAGACCAAGAGAAACTATCCTTACGTAGTAGCAACGCCAGAGGTCGTGCAATTATACTATGGGCCTGAATGAAGCGACGATAGTAGTTAGCAAGACCGAGGAAACTACGTAATTGTTTCTGATTGGTGGGGGTAGGCAAGTTTTGGACGGCTTTGATCTTTGATGGGTTGGTGCTGACGCCGTCGGCAGAGATGAAGTGGCCGAGATACTCTATCTTTGTTGCTCCGAAAGTGCATTTAGATTTCTTGAGATTGAGTTGCTGGTGTCGTAGGATTTCAAAGGCCATGTCCAAGTGAACCAAGTGATCTTCCCATGTATTACTATATATTAAGATGTCGTCAAAAAATACCAGCAAGAATTTCCGAAGGACAGGTTCGAAAACGTGATTCATGAGCCCTTGAAACGTGCAAGGAGCGTTTGTGAGACCAAACGGCATCATGAGATATTCGTAGTGTCCTGAGTGAGTACGAAACACCGTCTTATGTATGTCTTCTGGTGACATTCTTAATTGATGGAAACCTGCTCGGAGGTCTAGTTTGGAGAAGTATTTGGCGCCACCAAGTTCGTCGAGGAGGTATTCCAGTACCGGAATCGGATATTTATCTTTAATGGTCTGTTTGTTGAGGCCTCTGTAATCAACGCATAACCGCCAAGAGCCATCCTTTTTCTTTACGAGAACTACTGGAGAAGCATACGGGCTGGAGCTGTACTGTATAATCCCTTGCGTAAGCATCTCTTGGACCATCTTATCGATTGCATCCTTTTGTATTGACGAGTAGCGATAAGGCCTTAGATTGACTGGATTAGCACCGGATTCCAGGGGTATTTTATGATTGAATCCTTGACGAAAGAGAGGTAGTTCAGTTGGGTCGTCAAAATCGCCTCAGGGTTGAGTCCTTGTGGTGATTCTGGTTCGTTGATCTCCTGAAGGTGGAGAAGTGCTAGCTGCGGGTCTTGTAACATTAATTTGTTCAAGCTGTTGCTGGAGATAGTCTTTGAATCGTTTGGTGTGATACCTCGTAGGACATGCTTGAGCCCGTTGAATTTAAATTCCATACGGAGGTTGAGGAAGTCCCACAAGATGGGTACTAAAGTGGAGAGCCATTGAACCCCAAGAACAAGGCCGCTAAAGCCGAGTCGTAAGGTCCGGACTTCAGACTTAAACTCATACCCATGTGTCTTCCATATAAAATCATTGCATTTATAGGTGGTGATCAAGTCGCCACTTGCTGCTGCTACGGGCATCGATGTGATCGATGTGAGGTTGCAACCCAGAGTTTTAGCAACTTGGAGGTCAAGGAAGTTGTGAGTGCTTCCTGGATCGATGAGAATATGAAGCTTTCTTTTTCCGTATTGGCCCATAATTCTCATGCAATTGTAAGTTGGTGAGCCGTTAAGAGCATGAACATAGATTATCAGCATCTTCAGCTGGTGTCTGTATGTCTTCTTCCTCTTCGGAGTGTTCGTTCTCGGTTTCGAGATTCAAGATTTGAGCTCGCTTGTGTTTAAGCTGGTGGCCTGGGGTAAAGGGTTCTTCGCAGAAGTTACATAAACCTTTACGTTTACGTTCCTGCATCTCTTCGAAGGTAAGGCGTTTGTGATTTGTATTTTGTAGCAGAGGTTTTGTGTTTGTTGATGCCAGTGTGGTTGCAGTTTGAGATTTGTATGAAGATGATGAATTTGTCTTTTGGTATGAGTTGTAAAGAGGTCGAGATGACTTCACAGGGCCGTGCTTGAGAGAGAGAGCTCATGGAATTTGGCTATGCGGGTAGCTTCTGGAACGGTATTTACGTTGAACTGTCGAACATGGAAAGCAAGATGCTGGTTCATGTTGGTCAAGAAGATGCTCAGTGTGTGTTCCGGTGGGAGCATGAGACGAGTCATCGAAGAATCAAAATTCTCTAGGTATTCATCAATAGTGTCACTGCTCTGTTTTAGACTAACGAGTTCGACGAGAGGATCATAGTATAGCTCTCCAAATCGTGATGACATAGCGTAACGTAGTCTGGCCAAAGAGGATATATGTTATAACGATTTGTGATGTATCCGTGGTGCCACTGTAGAGCTTTTCCGGTGAGATGAAGAGCAGCGAGACGGACTTTTAGTTCTGGATATGTGTTGTCGATGGAAAACAATTGTTCACATCGATATATCCAATCTTTGAGCTCCGTTCCTTCGAACATGGGGAAACCTACTTTTGTTACGCGGGAGGAGAGTGCATTAGGCAGAGGAGGTTGATGTTTAATGTCGGGTGCAGCAGGCTTGAGGTTGCTCTGGTCCGAAGAAGATGTATCAATTGGATTAGGTTTAGTTGTTGATTGAGTTTCAGACGGTGAAGCTTTAAGAATTCGTGCGATCATCGCCTTAATCTCTGCGATTTCTCCACCCAAATATTTTCTTATATCCTCTGATTGTTGAGACTGGGAAGAACAAAGTTCTTCAAGTTGTTTGTTCATCTCCGACATGGCAGCTGTTGCTCGGGTGTCCATGGTTAGGTCTTGAGGAAGTTGTCACTGCTCTGATACCACTGAGACGGTAAACCGATAGATAGATAAATCCCAAGCTAGGAATCATACTGTGGATTTGAAGAACGGGTAAACAAAGGTGTAGGAGATGATCACGAATGAAGAACGATCAACTCGAAAACCAGAGTTCGTATGCGAAACTCTTTTGTTTGAACTTAGAAAGATAACTTGAGAGATAAGTAATAGGTTTTAAGAAAGCTTTATTGATTGATTGTATAAATAATAACGTACCCTTAGGCTACATATATATAGTAAACAAAAAGGAGGTTTATCTATGAAAAAGGAAAAACATAAACTCATAATCAAAAGCAAAACTAACATAAGAATTTAGAAAAGGAAATCTTAGAAATATGGAAAACTAGTGAAGAATCGACATTGTGACTTTCCTGTCACAGATCGTCTCTAGAGAAGGTCCACCCTATCTGGTTTGTTGTCTTCCATGAGCGAAGAGACTTAACCTTGACATGCCAACAATTCTTGAACGGCTCAACATCTTTGAGTAATGGGAAACTCTTGTTTGAAGTCATTTTCAGATGGTATTGAATATGTGAAGAGTCGATGTGTTTTTTATATATATAGATGTAAGAAGTTGGCTAATAGAACCGATATTTTTGCAAATTAAATTTTCTTATCTCTTTGATTTAGGAAAAAAAATTTGTATCACGTGATTGGATGATAAAAACTGCTTTGTTTTAAAGCTAGCATGATATTAGGTAACAGAAGGATGCCGATATTTTAGGACTCGTAATTATATTGTTTACTTTATTTAGATGGTATATAATTGTTAAGGTTTAGTTATGGTTAGTAATTTATTGGTATCGTAATTAAAAGAACGGTTGTGTTTAAGGGGAGTGGCATGCACTGGTAATTTTTGAGGAAAACTTAGGGGTATTTCAAAGTTGTACTTCTGTTTTAATAGTTTAAGATTACTCTATCCCGTTTTCCAATCAAATTATCCCTACTTACTTGATTGTATTAAGAAAAATATAAAGTGAGGAAATAAATATTTGTTATTTTCTTTGGCTGTTGATATAATTTGTTTTTCTGTATGCCTGTAAAGAAACTTGCCATAGAAACTCTTGAGTACTCTCTAGATCTTGTAGATATAAACTCAAGCAGCAACAACAAAACTGTTCCTTACTTGCTCTATTCCGAGGGCTGTATAAAGACCAAGTGCTAGCAGTGCATCCGCCCCAAAATCCATTGATGGGGTCCATAATTTTTTTATGTTGTGGTATAATTTTCTAAACTATAAATATATCTATACTACTATTTGCAAGTGAATTTTTGCAACATAACTGTCACGCTAAAAGTTAATCTGGTTAATATCGATACTACACTTAATGAATAAAACATATAAATCAACTACAAAATAAAAATGAATATTAATTTGTTTTAATTAGAGAATTAATTAAAATTCATAATGGTAAGAACTATCCAAAATCAAAAAAAAAAATTAAAATAAAAACAATAATTCCTGTATATGTTGTGTTGTTATCTGAAAAAAAAATATTTTAATAAAAGGTTAAAACATTAAAAAACAACAGAAGCACATAATTGAATATTCATCAATTAAAATTTTAAACTGAAAAAAAATTTAAAATAAAAAGATAATTCCTAAATATCAGTAACATACAAAGAAATTTACAAACAATTATAAGATATAATGAATTTTAGATAAAAAAACATAAATAATAATTTATATTATAGGTTTATTTAGTAATGAATGTACTAATCGGTTGTTATAAAATATTTATGTCCGCACCTGTGGACCAAACACCTAGTATTTTTTTTTAATAAAACAAAATTAATAAATGAAATTTACAATCTAAATTTATGGAAACAAACCTTTTTATTATAATTCATAGAAAATATTATAATTATCACTAAATAGTATTAATATTTAGCCGTAATAAGTTTTTTGGCCTAAAAATATATTTTTCAACCTTCTTGTGTCTCTTCTAAAAACTGTTCATATTTCCAGTAGTGACGATACAGTTTCAAAAGATCTCAAAATCGTGATTCTTCAAGGATTCTTGCATCATTGATTATTTTCTGTAAATAGTTCTTATTATTTGTTTACTATCATGTTTGTTTGTCTCTACACTTGATCTTCAATATTTTGCAGTTTCACATGTTAAGGGTCTTTTTTTTTTTAATTTTGCTCGGCGCCTGTAAATCGTTTAAGCTGGCCCTGCTAATCCGATTAGATATCTCTGCTCTCTGCATTAATCAGTTCGTGCTAGTTATCTATTCAAATTCAGAAAACTTTATAACAGAAAATAGGTGATTGTGTAAAGATATTAAAATAAATATGTATACTTGTCTTTACTTTTAAGATGATTTTTATTAGAAGGCCTCACTCTATTGTTTACACTAAAATAGTCTATAGAGAAAAAAATATTTTAATAGTACTCTATTGTCAACTCTATAATACAGTAAAAAAATAGGTTTATTTTATATATAGAAATAAATTATATATACTCTATTGTCAATTCTATAATACAATAAAAAATAGGTTTGTTAATTCTGTTACAAAGTTACTCTACTTTTTCTAAAATAGAGTAAACCATTAAAATGGTCTAAAAGGGTCATACACTGCAGAAAATATCACTACTTTGATGAACACCAATGGGTCGGTTTTACATGATGGATGAAAGCATAGTAAACAAATGCCTCAAGATACTTTTACCAACAATTGATTAACTTAACCTACTTCCTTATGGTTAAACCTAATGTATTAGAATCCTGTATACTATCTTGCATTGTTTATTAGATTCTAAGCATGCAATAAAATCATGTTTGAAAATTTCACAAAAGTCTCTAACATCAACTTCCATAGGTTAAGAGTATTTTTTTCTCATGTTCAAAAGGAATCAGGAACCATGTGATCATTCCAATTCAAGAATAAGAACAACTTAGATGAAGAAATCAATATATTATTTTCTATTTTACCAACTCAGAATCATCAATCTAAGAATTCCTTTGGAACCCTGAACCTAACTGATGCACTACTCAGACATGGAAATAAAAACACAGAAAGATAATGGATATTTCAGAATGGATTTAGAAATCAAAAATAAGGTTTCATAAATCTTCTTCAAAGGTACATATTCGTCTCCCCAAATCTCCAAAACCAATAAGTTTGATGAAGAATAAAGGTAGCATTTAATGTGGCTTAAAATAATGCGCGCGCGCCCACACACACACACACACACACACACACACATATATATATATATATATATATATATGTCTCATTTCATTCTTTATCAAATTGGAAGGTAAACCAAACGGAAAATATGGAGAATGATTTTTTTTTCTCGAATTGAACCTGTAGATAGACCAGTGATCCATAAAATGCACATAACATTCAAGCTAACCGGTGGATCGATTTCAAACTGGTGGAAGTGGGAATCTAACTCAATTTTCTACCTTGTATCAAAATTTGAGCTTAATCGAACAGTGGGAAGTCTTCCATCCAAAGCTAAACTTCCCTTGTATATACAAAGTTCTGCATCTTTGACAGCTCATTTGCACCCAATTCGACCCCTTCTACTTCAAGTGGACCAAAGACCTGAAAGGTTTGATAAAAGCCTAATATACTAAAAAACACATTATAACTAACAAAAGTTATAAACCGACAAAACATTGTTTATTTATTAACTCTTCAAGAGTTAGAATATTTTCTCCAAACTTAGACTTGTGTTTGTCTTCAAACAAAACATTAAACAAATTATAAGAAAATAGGTTTGAAAACATGGCAACTTACTTCCTTTAGAAACCGTCTTACCATTGCCAACTGCAACCGCATCGAAAAGTACCAATGCTAGAAGGTACTTCCATGTACTTAATCTCAGCTGAACAACCGAACCAGTTTCATCCCACAACTCATAAGAATTATCCAAATTCACTATCACTTACTTCATTTAAGATTAACAGTGTGGTCTCATCGAGGGATTAGCGATCACATGATACATGTAATCCTATCTATTCAGGTTTTTGACCATTAAGACAGTGACTCTGGTTTATTTCCTATTTTTTTTCTCACTCCCTCAATCGATTTCTCGCTACTTGGTAAAGTATCATTTTTGATCCACTGAGTTTATTCGACAGACTACCATGAGAAACAAGCACTAATTAATAGGCATAACCACTAATAGCCCAATTCACTTTATGACCTTTATCCTTTATTTTTTATTTTATTTTTGTTTTCATTGAAGGAAAGAGAGAGAGTGAAACCATACTCACATATATAGGCTATTTTTTTCAGACCTGGATGAGGAGTCCGATTCAGTGTATACCAAGCGCCCAAGATTTCATAATGAAAGATACACACTCATTATTGACCAAGAATCATTAAACTTGAGTAATTTTAATGAAAATATAATACTGAAATCTAATATTTTGAGTTGTTAAAATGAAATGAGTGAGGATGTTCAAGATAAAAAAAAATTGTATGTAAGAAAATGAGATACGAAGATGTATGAATTAATTTCTAGTGCATTTAAAGCTTGAGTTTAGTTGTTAATGGTGAGGTTTAAAGGTTGTGTTAAGAAACCGTTGTTAATGATGCTTATGATATTAAAACAATGATTTTTTTTTTTTTTTGTAATAAGTGATGAAAATGAGGCTATTTGAGTAAATGATTAACATATTTTGAAAATAATAAAATAATAAGTATTTGCATTTTTGTGATTAGTTGAACTTTTATGGTGAATATGGAAAACAAAAATTCAAGGAGATATTTTTCTGTCGGACCACAAATTTAACATGCAATAAGTTAGCGCAATGCAAATTTACTTGATTTAGATAAATTAGGTATTATATTTTGGTATATGTTTAAAATTGCTTTACATATTTGGTTATTATATTTTGTACAAAGTAAATATTTCACTTACTTTTGGTTATTCAATAACATTTCTATTGGTAAAAAAAACTATAAACCAAATAAATTTAATTGTAAGAAATCCATTCTATATATAGATTTACCAACAACAAAATTACATTTTATTTAATATTCCATAAAACCTTTAGATGAAGAAACAAAGGATAATTTGATCATATAAGATACATGGTAATGCTGTTCATATATTAATTATTGGGTTTCTTCTTATTGATTAAGACTGTGGTCATTGAGCTACATGAGCAATCCTCAATAGAGCAAGCCTCCATTGCTTCAATAAGCTTGTTTTTCTTTTCACACAAGCAATCCTCCTTCGAACAAGCCTCCACCAACTCAATAAGCTTATTGTTCTTTTCAATACGATCATCTATGATCTTCAGCTGAGAGTCGACTATTTCTTCTATATTTAAATGTCTGATGCCCAAGATAATCTTGTTTTCATCAAGGTATCTGATTAAAGTTTTAGCCAAACCCCACATTTCACGAAAAGTAACGTTTATAGAAAAAAACAAAGTTCAAAAGAGTATGAATAGTGTAAATAAACACTCACCCTCACATGGTCTTCATCTTCTTTTGATTCTTCCTTCACAAGAATGAGTTTACCAATTAGATCAAACACTTCAACATCTATGGAATCCATTCTTTTCTTTAATGAATCCAAATCCTGAATGATCTTTAAACTTTTTCTTGAGTTTTTATCATTTTAGCTCATTTATAGATTTGATGAATCAAGTCAGTCAACAAAATTAAATAATGTTTATTTTATTGATGGTGTTGGTCAAATATCCTTAATTTGAAGATATTTACCAATATATAATACCATAAATGTACCAAATTTGGAATATGAAATAACAATTTTGTTGAAAATATATTATATTATCATATATGGTGTAATAAAAATATGTTCCTTAATTAAAAGATTTTTAATTTCTATGAGACGAATTGAAGTCACAAATATTTTTGACATTTTGCTAACAGTATTTTTAATAATTTTTTTTCTTGTTCTGTTTTAATTTTTGTAAAAAAATGTGAACTAAAACAATTTATTAACACTCTTTTGATTTCACATAATTATTAGTGTTTTTTTTTTGTCAACAAGATTACAGACTCATGTGGACTCTGTAAACCAAACTAGTTGCTCTGTATCCATATGGACAGTAAACGACGTCTGTTGCCTCACACCACGTGCTAAGCTATCTGCCTTTTTGTTTTGTGTCCTTGATATATGAATAATCTCCGAGCTGTGAAAACTTCTCTTGAGACTTCTTATGTCCTCTAAGTAGCTTGTAAAAGCCGGTCATTCTTCTGGTTCCGAAACCATCTTCACCAATTGAGAACAATCCGTGGCAAAAGTAACATTATACTGCCTTAAGTTCCTCATACATTCCATTGCCCATATGAGAGCCTCGACCTCCGTATGTAAGGGTGATTGACTTGCCCTTGTATTTCTAGCTCCCAATAAGCCTTCAAATCCTTCTAAAGTACTATACCATCCCTGAACAGAAAAGGTATCTTCCGATTTCCTGGATCCATCCGTAAAACACCATCGTCCCGGTCTAAGCGGTAAAACAGGCTCAGATACCTCTGAAACCTGATTCTTCTTTACTATAGCTTGTTGTGCGTCTGACCAGAGTACATATTCGGTCATAGGCAGTTTAAGGGTATCCCTTGGGTCTATGTCCAAATTACTAAAAACCTTATTGTTTCTTCCCTTCCATATTTACCAAAGTATCCACGCAAAATGATGATCTTCCATTGCTGGTTTGATTCTCCAGAATAAATAATTCATATTCGTAAACAATGATTGTCCTGGAAAATAGTCCGGATGCGAAGGGATCCTCGATAGTGCCCAAACCTGGACTGCTGGTGGGCATTCAAAAAATACATGATTTATAGTTTCCTCAGCTGCTCCACATCTGTCACATCCAATATCTCCTTTGAGACCCCGGGCTTTTAGGTTTTTTTCTAACAGCTATACATCCCGACAGCAACTGCCACAGAAAGTGTTTCATCGTTGGTGGACAACACACTTTCCAACAATATGCTCTAAGATCCGTAACTGTTGGACCAAACTCTATTATCCCAATCCCTCTATCTGGATATGCTCTTTCTATCTGATATCCTGATTTAACCGTGTATTTGCCATTCTTTGTAAAGTGCCAACCATTTATGTCTGCTATTTGTACCCTACTCAAGGGTATACTTTCAACAATCTTGACATCCTCAGGTTCCATTATTTACTGTAAAGCCAATGAATTTCAAGTACGCGACGAGCTATCAATAAGAGAGTCGACCGTAAGATCTGGTAAGAGAACATTTTGTTTTTTATTTGCTGGTCTCGGGGGGTTGGTTTGGAGCAAGGGATCATTCCATACTTATATAGAAGATCATGATCCCATCCTTTTGATTAGTCCTTTGCTAACCAGAGACCTAGTAGACATTATACTACGCCATCCATAAGATGACGAGTACGATCTGGCCGGTTCTAGGGGTGAAGTGTTCCTAAAATACCGACCTTTAAAAACACGAGAAAATAGAGAATTTGGTTTCTCTATGAATCTCCATAGTTGCTTTCCAAGCATGGCTGTGTTGACATCCGTAAGATCTCTAAACCCCAGCCCTCCATCATTCTTATGTAGACAAACTTTGTCCCAAGATTTCCAGTGTAACCCTTTTGTATTGCCACTAGGACTCCACCAAAATTGGGATACCGCATTCGTAAGTTTCTTCATCACCGTTTTCGGGATTCGATAACATGACATAATATGGTTAGGAAGAGCCGTTATCATCAATTTTATAATTACCTCTTTTCCTCCTTTAGTAAAAAATTTGAAAGTCCATCCATTTACTCTGTTGTTTAAACATTCATGTACAAAGCCAAATACTTGAACCTTAGACCCTCCTAAACTCTCTGGGATTCCTAGATAAGTTCCCATTCCTCCCCGATTTTGAATTCCCAAGATGTCCCTGAGCTCCTGACGGGTATCTTCATCAATCTTATGGCCAAACTGGATTGATGACTTCTCAAAGTTAATTTGTTGGCCCGAAACCTTTTCATACTCCTTAAGTATTGCTAAAATAGCCCGGCATTCCTCTTTATGTGCTCTACAGAAAAAAAGACTATCATCCGCGAAGAGCAAATGAGATATTGACGGACAAGCCCTTGCCACTTTTATTCCTGTTAGCCGTTTTTCATTTTCTGCCTTTTTAATATTTGCTATTAACGCTTCCGTGCACATAATGAATAAGTAAGGAGATAATGGATCTCTCTGGCGTAGTCCCCCCTGTTTGGAATTATATGTCCCCTTGGTTGCCCGTTTAATAGGACCCTATATTGTACCGAAGAAATACACTCAATCATCAACTGGATCCAATGATGATCAAACCCCATTTTCTGTAATAAAGCCTGAATGAAATTCCATTCAACTCGGTCATATGCCTTACTCATGTCTGTTTTTATTGCCATAAACTTATTTTGACAAGCCTTATTTGTCCTTAATCCATGAAACATTTCTTGGGCAATAAGAATATTATCCGAAATCAGTCTCCTAGCTACAAAAGCTGATTGTGTTTCCGAAATCAGAGCCGGAAGACACGCCTTAAGCCGTTGGCACAGAACCTTTGAAATAATTTTATATCCTACATTACAGAGACTTATTGGTCTAAGCTCTGCCATCCTTGTGGGTCTCTTCGTTTTAGGAATCAAGGATATTCGTAATATTTAAACGCTCATCCAGCTTCTCTGTGGTCAAAAAAATATTAACCAATTCCAAAATATCATGTTTAATGATATCCACGAATGTTGGAAAAAAAGTGCCGTCATGCCATCTGGCCCTGGTGCCTTCTTCGGATGCATCATAAATAATGCTTGTCGCACCTCTTCCTCTGTAGCAAGCTGTACGAGTCGCTGATTCATTTGCTGAGAAATAGATGGTTTAATTTCATCTAGGAAAACATCAAATTCTTCAGGCGACGTAGTACTAAAGAGATCATCAAAATAGCCCACTGCGATCTTCT
The DNA here is from genome assembly GCA_026261945.1 of Hirschfeldia incana. Classification (NCBI taxonomy): domain Eukaryota; kingdom Viridiplantae; phylum Streptophyta; class Magnoliopsida; order Brassicales; family Brassicaceae; genus Hirschfeldia; species Hirschfeldia incana. Next base: position 1,729,977 of record JABCMI010000033.1, read on the forward strand.
CAATTTCATTTTCCTCTACCACCCAATTTCCATTGGTATCATATAATCCCACTATACGGCTACGCGTCCGCCTTTGTTTCGTCAAAGCATGAAAGAATTTTGTACTCAGATCTCCTGCCGTATTCCATGTATTCCTACTCTTCTGTTGCCAGTAATCCTCTTCATCCTTATACGCCTCTTATAGTTTCCTAGACACCTCCAAAATATCCTCCTGCGATATATTGTCGTCTGTTTGGACTTCCTCCAAGGCCTTTTGAAGTTCTGCTATTTTATCTTTTCCATACGGGGGGTTATTTTTGTTCCAGGTAGAGATCTCGTGTCGACAATTGATAATTCTAGACACGACATCTCCCCTGGTTCCCCCTGAATTCCTTATCTCCTTTGTCCATCCTCTGGTAATGGATTCCAAAAAACCGTCCCGTCCAAGCCATCGTTTGTCAAACCGAAACTGTCCTTTACGCCTAACGATTTTATCCTCTAAAAAAGCCACTATCGGTCTATGATCTGACCCCACCAATTTTAAATATTCTGTATATGAATTTGGGAACCTTGAATGCCATTCTTCGTTTGCCAACGCACGATCTAGTCGACACCGGATCATCGTCGCTTTGCCATTGACTTTTCTTCGTCCTTGCCAAGATAGTTTATTTCCCCGTGCCGGGAATTCCAAAAGCCCACTGTTATGTATCATGTTATTAAATGATACAAAAAGAATCTGCCCCTCGCAGCGGTCCCCCTTCTTTTTCATGATTTCCCCTTATCTCGTTGAGATCGCCAATTATAAACCATGGGTCATCTCTTGAAATGCCATACCTTGTTAATCTTTCCCACACTTGGTCTCTCAAGTTCTGGATTGGATCCGCATATACAAAAGTCATAAAAATTTTCTTTCCCAGTGTCTCTGCCTCCACATCTATCATCCTAGCACTCGAGAATAAAATGTTCACATAATACTCGCTATTATAAAATAATGCCAATCCCGCACTTGCTCCATTTGGGTCCACCGTTATTAAATTATCATATCCAAAATGTGATTGAAATCCTTGAACAAAGTCAAAATCATGTTTTGTTTCCGATAAAAATAAAAAATCTGGTTTGTATTGATGCCATATTTCCCGTAAATAACTGATCGTCCATTTGCTTCCCATCCCTCTACAATTCCAACTCAATATCTTCATATAAAAAAACAGTGAAATAGCTCCATCGAGCAAGGAGATATAGATTCGAGGTTATCTTGAAATCTCCTGAGACCATTTATTCTTGCCAGCCATCTCCTTATGGACTGTAGAAAGGCTTTGTCCCTATCATGCTGCTTCAAAAATAATCTCCATTGTAAACCTCTAAGGACTTCATTTAGAAAAAATCTCATACTATCATTGTATCTCAATGCCAAAAAACCAATCATTCCATCTTTTAAATTCCTTGTAATTGTATCAAACATACACATAGTGTTCCATCGGAAATCAATATCCTGCAAAAGACTCCTCAACCGTTTCTGACCAGAAAAATAAGAAACCACAATATAAATAACAAAACCATAGTGAATCCACTGTAATATATATTCGAAAAACACCAATTTATTTTCCAAGTTTAGAATAGGTATGTCCCATATATAGTCATATCTCAGAAACCCTATCATTCCTTCAATCTTATTCCCTGTGATCATTTCCAAATGTCCGAGCTTGAGACCATTATCAGAAAATACATGTAAACTAGTAAACTGCCATCCTCCAACAGTCTCTCCTGTCGTGTAATCCTCCATATAAACCGATATGAAATCGTGTAAAAGGAGAATAAAAAAAAACAAACTATCTTGTAACACCCGTAAACAATTGCCAGCAATTCCACGTGAATTATAAAAATCAGTCCAAAAAAATAACTAAAAAATATGATCCATCAAACTTAAATTCACAGCACTGAAGCCAAAGCAATATATTAATTCCCTGCCAAATGTAGATCCTATATGAACCAATATGAACCCGAGTAGAATAAGAACAGAAATTATCTTGAATAAATCTTCATCAGTTTTCATTTCTCCAAACCACAAAGAACGAACTAAGCTCCAAGTTGAATCAAAAATAAATAAACACCAGTAATATTCCTTAATTGGCTTCACATGCCGAGTTATCAAAGTGAGGAACCGATATCTTCATCCTTTTGCGTGTGCTTTCCCCGTTCCTTGTTTCCCCCATGTTTCCCACAAGTTGACTCTGAGACATAATGAACCAAGCAAAAATGAAACCTTTATCACCAATACCACTTAGAAAGAAAAGAAATGTGAAACTGATGAAGCAACATGTCATCGCACGATCTCCTTTATATATAACCCAAAATTCATTAACATTTCTCAACCGAAAATCCCGAGAAAAACCCAATCTCGAAAGTACGATCAGTATTGATTCAGTCCCTTCCCAAAAATAATTCCCATAAGTACCAAATCGTGAGAGAAAAATCACTTTTGAATCAATCCCATCACAAATAGAATCTCCCAAAATACCAAATCGGATGAGAAAAATCTCTTGGAAATCAGACCTTTCCAAAAGTAAATAACTTGATTCGTATACCTCCAGAAACCCATCACTTCTTAAAATCCGCATCCTCCGTTTTTGAGATTGAAAAAAATATCCTCCAATCTTTGTGCAATATACACAGAAAGTACCTTTCTTCCGGTGCGATCTCCTCATAAAGACGATGAAGATTGATATCCACCTCCCCGTCGAACCGATCTTTCCAAATCTCCTAGAACTTTCCTTTACCCAAACTTCCTCAAAACTTATCGAATCGTAATCCCTTGAGTGATGATTCTCCACCCCATTCGGATCCCTTCCTTCGATTCCCGGATCCCACATCTTGAAAACATATGAAACCCTAGATCGCAATATGTGTCGCCGTCGCCGTCTCCAGAGCGTTTTGTCTGAATTATCTCAATTCCTAAAAAGTAATTATTAGTGTTATATAGGATAACAAAGACATAATATAATTATTCTAACTAACTATAAATATATCTTTGAAATCAGTAGTTGTATCAATTCCAATATGAATATGATATTCAAAACTTTGAGAAACGTTCTCTAAATATCAGTAGGATAAATTAAATGCTATTAATTTTATTATAGAAAAGTAATATATATATATTTGAATATTTATAGAAGCAGAAAGACTGTTCACAGTCAATGAGCCTCCCACGGACGCTCTCTCGTCCCACTCTCAATAAATTATAAAGTATAATGCTTTGGCTTCAATCGCACAGTATCGTGAATCATATCTTGATAAGTCACCCATCCTTCCACCACTCCAGCCAAAATACGCTTAACTCTGGAGTTATAAATGGATGGTTGACCGAAAAGGTAAGTAGACTTTGGTGACATAGGTAGCCAAATCAATTCTCTTAAGTTTTTTCAAATATACCAGAAATCAGAATGTTATATAGATATTCTTTTCGACGCTGATTCATTCAGTTATTAAAAAGCATGAAATACAAAACTATCAACCCCCATAAAAACACTCACCAATAAAGGATATAAGAGTGTGCTGATAAGAGCAACAAAACAACATATTATCTTAGGAGAAGAAACCAACCATAAGTTTTTTTTTTTCATAATCAAACTTCATGGTTGCTTACTTCAGGTCATAACTTAGTCATTCAAATGTTGTAACCATGAGCGATATGCCTAGAAATGTATATCTGAACCGATGATTACGAGGAACTAACTACACACAATCTCTATAGCAGCATGATTTTGTGTCTGCAGTAAATGGTCTAGCGGCAAAAGATTGGTTTTATTGTGGCATATCTCGATGTTCTCCGCTCATTCCAAAACTGAGGGTACACCAAAGACATATGATCATGTTCACTCATGTCTTTCATATATGTATGTTGATGTCAGCGCAAACTTGACTTAAGATGAATCTCTTGTTTAATTATTGTACCAAGGTAATCCCAGAACCCAGCGAAACTACAAGTGAAATTCATCTAAACTACAGCAATAATATATAAAAAAAAAACTAAATCATAACTTAACAATGGGGGAGGCAAAACAACTCCAAGAACCGCACCAAAGTAACGCATGCAAAAAAACGACCGAGCTTGAATAACACAAAAATAAAACCAAAAATAGGCCAATAAAGGGAAGAATAAACCAGCTACAGATCCCTAAAGAAGATAACTCTACTCCAAAAGTTTCAAGAGAAACACACACAAGAAAAGCTAGACCTAGCAAGAGGAGGCGGAGTGGAACAACACCAACCTGACTACCAAACAATCTCGCCCCACCAATAAAAGCACATGGGTGGCCTGAGACGAGGACATAGATAAGAGCACAACCCAGATATAACACATCAACGAGGACTAGCATCATCTCAGTGAAACTGTCAAAAGGCTCAAACAAACGAAAATGCGAAAATAAGCAAAACCATAAAAATAATGCAAGATAAGGCTAAAAGCTCACGAAAAAGCAATGTATTTGTTAAGCTTGATGAGTTTCTAACCTAAAAACCAATTGGTGATAAGTGGATTAACCCATCTATATTATATATTACTAAGGATCCCTTCCAACTACTGATATGTGAGACTTAGTCTCTAATACATCCACTCAAGATGATGGCTATTTGAACGTCAATTTTGGATGTTTGGGAAATGATCGATGGCCAAAATTTGGGACAGATCGACCTGGATCAGGTTCGATTGCATGTATAAGACTCTGATACCATGTTAAGCTAGATTAGATTCCAACCTAAAACAAATTGGTGATATATGAATTAACCCATCAATCTTATATATTATTTAAGATATCTTCCAAATACTGATGTGGGAGACCTAGTTTCTAATACTCCCCATCGAAATGATGCATTTTTAAGCATCAAGCTCGCAATATTCAGGGAAGGATCGATGTATCAACTTTGGGTTGGACTGATGAGGATCATGTTAGATTTTGTAGATCAGGCTATGATACCTTGTTAAGCTAGATGAGAATTCAAACTAAAACCAATTGGTGATAAGTGGATTGGTCCATCTATCTTATATATTACTAAGAATCTCTTCCAATGTGAAAGACTTTGTCTCTAATATTGCTAAGCCAAATCTGCTTCCAAACTAAAACCAATTAGTTCCAACTACTAATGTGGGAGACTTTATCTCAGAATGTTTGGATAAAGATCAATAGGCCAACTTTGGACCATATCGATGTGGATCGTGTTAGACTATTTGAATTGGGCTTTGATACAATGTTAAACTAGATGTGCTTCAAACCTAAAACTAATTGGTGATAACTGGATCGGCCTATATGTCTTATATATTACTTAAACTCATTTCCAACTACGAATGTAAGATATTTTGTTTCTAATAATATCAAGGCATGATGGAAACAAATCGAAAGAGATGACTAACCAATATACCCTTGACCAACCATTGACAACTTGTTGAACACATTTTTCTTCCACATAGCCAGGTTTGGATCCTCAAAATAATTGCTCAGGAGACCATGATGAGTGGACACCAGATCCATAATAGCAAGACCAATAATGCCTAAACTATGAAAAATTCCATGGATACATACACGAACTAAATCAAATAAAGTGAAAGAAGAAAGGAGACCCTCCTAGTGCCATTGATGAGTGAAATACATTGAGAGTGACATACACAAAGAGTGCAAAGATCTACCAAAGGAAGTATTGACTGATAAGAGACGAGTAGAGTGAACAGAACGAACTATGGCTAGTAATATAGTTACGTTATCATATAGAAAAAAAACATCTACCGAGTTTCAATTGTAATATTCAAAATATAGTATTTGACTGTTCCACCATTAGAACATCTCTAATGAATAGCCTCTATATTTTCCTCTAAATTAAAGTAACTCTTTTATATATATGGCTGAATTTGCTATAATGGTGTAATTCTATAAGAAAGTGACTCTGTTATAGAGTTATTATGTTATAATAACTCAATTGGAGCAAATTCAACTCTATAACAAAGTTATTCTATTTAGAATTAATAAAATATAAAACACATAGTGTTCCATTGAAACTTACATACATATAAAAGAATTAATATGAGAAAAAATTGTTAGGTAAGGAAACTTGGTATCTAAATAACACATGATAACATCCGAATTATTAGAAGGTTCTTACTAGTAAATTTATTTATTTCAGTGATTTTTTTGATATACAAAAAAGTTTCAGGTCTAAATTATAGTTAACCCGAAGGATACTGTTGGTGCCAATCAAGTTATAGTTACCCAAAAAATCTATGTTACTTCATGTGGAATAATGATATATTGTTCTTTGTATGTCTGTATAGACACTTTCCCTGCATAAACTCTAGAAAACTCAAGCACCAACAACATAACTCTTTTCCCTCTCATCATACTTGCCCCAAACAGATCAGACATCCCTGCATTAAGTGGATCATGTCATTAATAGATTCAATTTCAGAAACTCTATGACATAAAAGGGAGTTGTGTAGAAACAAATTGAGGTAAAATTTTGTGTACATGCATTAATTTAAAGATGAATTTAATCCCATTCTTATAAGACATGTGTTTTTTTCCGCAAATATCAAATGAAGGTTAGCAAAATAAGATGGAAAACTACTGAGTGCAAGCATACTTCTTGCCCTAGTGATGGAATCTTACATAAATGAGGATAACGAGATTCCACCACATGCAATTTATGGAGGTTCTAAAGTAGTTCTTCAGTGAAGAGGATATATATCTAGAGTATAATTGTCCTTACCCTCTTGAGTCCTCATTTCTATTGGTAAAAAAAATTAAACCAAATATATTTAATTATAAGAATTACATTTTATTGATAGATTCACAAAAAAACATAATTGCATTTTATTTTATATTCCATAAGACCTTTAGGTGAAGGAAAAGGACAATTTGATCATATATGATACATAGTAATCCTGTTCATATATTAATTATTGGGTTTCTTATTGGTTAAGACTGCAGCCACTGAGCTACATGAGCAATCCTTTATCGAGCAAGCCTCCATCGCTTCAATAAGCTTATTTTTCTTTTCACACAAGCAATCCCCCATCAAGGAAGCCTCCAACAGTTCAATAAGCTTACTGTTCTTTTCAATACGATCATCTATGATCTTCAGCTGAGAGTCAACTAATTTCTCTACATTTAAATGCCTGATTGCTGCAAATTGTTCTCTGCCCAAAATAATCTTGTTTTCATCAAGGTATTTGATTAAAATTTTAACCAAATCCTACATTTAAAAAAAAGATTAATGTTTGTAGAAAAAACAAAGCTCAGATATAAGAGTATGAATAGTGTAAGCAAACACTCACCCTCACATGCTCTTCATCTTCCTTTGATTCTTCCTTCATAAGAATGAGTTCACCAATAAGATCATAAACTTCAACATCCAAGAAGGCCATTCTTTTCTTTAAAGAAGCCAAATCCTGAAAGATCTTTAAAATTTTGTGTTCTGTTTTCTTAATCATTTTGGCACATTTATAGATTTGATGAATCAAGTTTGTCAAAAACAAGATTTGATGAATCAAGTCAGTCAAAAACATCAAAAAAATTCTATTTATGTTGATGTTGTTGGTCAAACATACTTAATTTGAACATATTTTACCAATATATAATACCATAAATGTTCCAATTTGGAATATGAAATAACAATTTGTTGAAAATATATTGTAGTATCATGTATGATGTAATAAAAATATTTTTCCTTAATTAATTGATTTTCAATTTCTATGAGGTGAATTGAAGTCACAGAGATTTTTGACATTTTTCTAACAAATTTTTAAATAATTTATTTTCTTGTTATATTTAATTATTTTTACAAAAATTGTCAAATAAAAAATTATTAACACTCTTTTGATTTAACAGAATTATTAATGTTATATAGGATAACTAAGTCAAAATATAAGGTTTCTAATTAACTATAAATATATTTTGGAAGTCTATAGTTGTATCAATTCCAATATGAGTATGACATTCCAAACTTTTAGAAACACTCTCTAAATATCAGTAGGATAAAGTAAATGCTATTTACTTTTTTTTTATAGAAAAATACTATATATTTGAATACTAGGGATGGTTCTCGCATATGCGGATGATTTTCTTACGTTTATTTATGAAATTTATGTTTTACTAATTCAAAAGTCATCATAACAAAATTTAAATCAAACATCAAATTATTTATATATGACAAAATTTTCATCAAAATATAAGTGCTTACTATTGTGTTAAAATTAAAAAAAACACTCATGTATTAGAATTATTTTTAAAAATAGATTTATACAATATTTTTGCTTGATTAATATTTAATTGTAAATTATTTCTTTCTTAATTTTAATTTTTAATACTATTTACAGATAAGAACACAATATATAAACATAATCTTATATATTTTTAAAAGTTTTTTTTTTGAAAATTTTATTATATTTATTTATAATTAATTTTCTAATAAAACATATAAATCTAATATTATTAACATAAATTGTTTTTTTTAATTTTATAATAAATTATATATATATATGCATTCATTACGGGTAACAACGATAAATTATAAAAAAATAATGCTTTGGTCTCACTCGCCTGATTTTGTGAATCCAATAGGTCACCCATCATTGTACTAATCCAGTCCTACCATGATTAATTCTGGAATTCTAAATGGGTGGTTGACTGAAAAGGTAATTAGCCTTTGATGGCATATGTAATCAAATCAATTTGTTTAAGGCTTTTCACGTATACCAGAAATCAAGATATTACATAAATGTTATTTTCAATGTTGACTCATTCAGTTTTTAAATGGCATGAAATACAAAACTAAAATCAACCCCCATAAAACACTCAACAATAAGTGATATAAGAGTGTGCTTTGACGAGCAACAAAACAACAAATCATCTTAATTTAGGAGAAGAAACCAACCATAATTCCTTCTTTTTCAGGATCAAACTTGATGGTAGCATTCTTCAGGTCATAACTTCTTCATTCAAATGATGTTGTAACCATGAGGGGATATGCCTAGAAATTTATATCTGAACCGGTGATTACTAGTAATTAATTACACACAATCTCTATAGCAGCATGATTATTTGTCTGCAATATATGGTCAAGCGGCAAAAGATTGGTTTTAGTGTTGCATATCTCTACGCCTCCGCTCATTACAAAATTTAGGGTACACCAAAGACATATGATCATGTTCACTCATGTCTTTCATATCTTGCATAAATTTATGTATTTTCACTATATTGTTATTTGTTGACAATAAAAAATACTATTAAAATTTTGGTTGGATTGAAATTGAAATACTAATTTAAGAAACTGAATGCATGGCTAAATATTTTCAATTGATTTCATCTAAGTAGTAAACACTAACGAAAGACAATTTATTATTTTTTAGAAAGGTAAAATGACTGTCAAATTTATAGAGAAAAACATATTTGATATATTTTCTTTCTTTCTAATTTAATAGAATCCAAAGTAAAAAAAAAACTATATCTTTAACTGAAAATCAAATATTTTCTTTATTTCTTTGGATTCTATTAAATTAAGTAATAGAATCCATAGTAAAAAAAAACTATACCATTAACTGAAAATCAAAGATCGAATTATTTTGCAGAAATATTTATACTATAGTGCTTATTTTAATTTCTTAAGGAGTAAGCCAAACACATTTACTTAGCATCCACTAACAATACAATATATATATATATATATATATATATATATTCAGTGGAAATAATATAATATCTAATTTACGAGAATTTGCATAAACCTTAACTGAAATCTATAGTAGTATATGGTATAACTAGGGTCGACCCGTCATAGGGGCAGGATATACTTTAGTTGTGATATAAGTTATTACTTTTCATACGATTTTGTGGTTTGTGTTTTAGATTTACATTTGCAAAAGATGTATGAGATATACTATTTTATTATTGTAAGTTGTTGGTTAGTTTGTTTGTGAGTAACTTTTATTTTGAATTATTATGTCATTTACAGTTGAATAATTTGTATATAACAACTAATGTATATGAATTTTTTCGAGATTCTCACCAACCGTAAGACCTTTACATATTTTCCCAAAAAAAATTTCAACTTTGGTGAGAAATTGGCAATCAAAACATTAGCCATCCAACTGGACTGGAAATGGTGTTCCTAGAATGGAAATGTTGTTCTTGGTGTTCATCGGTCTCATTTCTTAAATTTATTATTTGGTGATACTCGGTTTTGGTAAAATAAACTCTATTGTTTATTTTGAACAAATATGAGCATTTGTGGACCATTTCTTGCTTGGTCTTTAACTCTTAAGCATAGGATTTCAGATTCTGGAAGAAGACATTCATAATCATTTCTATGTTCCTTTCAAGATCATCTACCAAGATGCTTTTGTTGTCAAGATCTGGATAGCACATTGGTAGAATTTGATACTATTTGTATTTTCATTACCGAAATACTAAAACTTTTATATGATTTGCAGATATTTTAAATCTATTCCTAGCGTAAAATTTGTGTTTATTTTGCACATTTCTGTATAATTATTTATCAGCCAAATATTATTGTAAAGAAATTTTAATTTTGTCTTTTTTACTTTTATTAAAATTTAATTTATGTATATTAGAAAATCATTTACAACCAAATATATTGGAATATAATCTCTTATGTTTTTTTTTTTTTTTTTTTTTGTCATCAAGATACAGACTCATATTGACTCTGTGAACCAAACTGGAAGCTCCGCATCCATGTGAACGACGAAAGACGGTTGTTGTCTGGCACTACGTGCTAAACGATCCGCCCTTTGATTCTCCGTTCGTGGTACATAGATGAACTGTGAGCTCCTGAAACTCTCTTTTAGCTTTTTGATATCCTCCAGATAACTTGCAAACGCTGGCCACTCTTCCGGTTCTGAAACCATCTTCACCAACTGAGCACAATCCGTTGCAAACGTAACCTGAAATTGTCTCTTATGTTTTCTATGTATGTTTATTTTGATATATAAATATTATAATATACTATAAAAATATAAGTAACTAAATACTTATATAATTATTTTCATTTATTTATTTTCCTGTCTTACAAATTTCAAAAATAAAAAAAAATCCAAAAATCTGATATATTTGTTATTGGAAATTATATAAAAGGTGTTGAGAAAAATGGAAAAATTATTTAGTTTTAATTATGTGTTTGAATGATTGGACTGTAAAAATGTTTCATTTCCCTTTTTTTAAAAAAATAAGTTTTGATTCCAATTATTCTCTTAGCAATTTAATTGACCCTCACCACCCTCACCTTTAAATACAATTTTTAAAAATATTTTTTCCTTAAAACACTGGTTTAAAAATTGTCATATCTTTCTACATTAAAAACCTCCAACCAAATCACTATAACCTAAAATCTACCAACTAAATTCTTACAACAAATTTTCTGCACCTACATCCTAACTATGTAGACCCATGATCTAAATATTCATTTATCTAATTATACAAGTTTTGATGCAAGAACATTCATAATCATTAACCTGAAGGCTTAAAGGTGTAAGCCAAAGATCTCTTTTTTTTTGCTTAAAAAAATATTAATGAAGAGAAATTATGGCCTGGTCCATTCACAAATTGTTATTCCTTTAATTGCCCCACATTCTTCTTACTTATTTATATGATTTGTAATGACTGCCAAGGAATACGGCTAATGATTGATCTTTTTTTTTGGCTAGTGATAAATCAATGTTTGACTAATGAGTTTCAAATTTGATAAAGAAAATATTACTGATTGGGCAAAGTTAAGCCATTGTGGCGCTACCAAAAATCTTATGCTTTTATACGTCAAACTCTTAAAGTTGTGAAACTTTATAAATGTTTCATAAGACTTCGAGTAATCATAGGTATTAGAAGTAAATAATATTTGATTATGACAATAAATGTATGATTGATGAGCAGTCAAACAAATCTCATTTTTAATTAAGGAGGAAACATGCTTATATTTAAATTGAATTGAACTGGGAGAACATTGGAGAAACAAAATAAATTCAAGAGTGGATTGTAAAGCATTACTCAGATGCAAATTTTGTGACCGATCATGCATCCTCTTGAAGCTAAGTGATGCGTTTCTTAGTGGAACTTGGTGAGATATCAAACACCAGAAAAAAAAAAAAAAATTGATAGCAGCGACGATGGACCAATTTACCAAGAAACTGAAACAATTATCATAGATACGCAGCCAAAATATACAGATCTCTAGAATAAGTCATACAGAAAAAACGCATCCCAAAGAAACAACAAATCAAGATACCCGTAAAACACAACATTCTTGAGACTGAAAAAAGAAGAAGCTAATGTGCAGCTTCTCTACTCTTGGCCTCTTCAGGAGAGTTATGAGAGATTTCCTCAAAATTACTTTAGTGTCTAGAGGTAGCAGGTCGAGATGTCAGCTCAAGTGAGATAAGGAATTCAGAGCTATGACAGTAACAAAAAACAAAGTAAAGAACAAAAGAACTTGTATTAGGCGTATTATGTCTAAAATAGTTTAATAGTAAATAAAGGAACTTGGAGCTGTGATAGGGAGGAAAAAATATTAACCTAGTTGCCATCAAGTGTTTTGCTGATTTCCCCCTAACTTCACCCTCTGCTCTAGAAGGAGATTTCTTTTCAAATGCTTATTGAGCTTCTGTTGCCTAAATACAAATGTGAATCATAGGGAGTGAGATTTAGAACAGAAAGTTAAATTGAATTTAAACCATGATCTCCATTAACCAAAAGTAATAGATCAAATACCTTCACAATACCAATTTTGAGTATCGTTTTCTTAGCAATAGCAACTAACAACTTTTTGTTGACTCCTTATTATAGACCGATGAATACTGAATGGAAGACCAAATTATTTGTAGCCAAAAAAAGAAATACCAAAATATTTATAGATCGACAAATCAAGTCTAACTCACCAAGACTCATCGGTGAATGAAGCCTGAGATCCTGAATTAGAGAAAACAAAATACAGTCTCCCGAACCATTGGTGAAGCATCAATCAAAGCTCTTTGACCCATCGGAATTCGTCATAGATGGAGTTGATGCTTGATAGAGAGTGACCTTTCGGATCTCGTAGTGGTGGGACGGTTCATCGCAGGCAACAAACACATTTATAGGTGGAGATTCAGGCCGTTACCTTGAAGACGCAATTTAATGGATGCGAGAGAATGCCAAACGTACTTCGTTTCTTTGCTGCAGCCGTATGAGGGTTAGAGGGAACTCCTTCTCATTGGGTCAGAAACACTTTCTAATTTCACAGCCCAATCATATGCTAAACAAACAAAGCCTACGACGGTAACGAATAAATGTAGCGTGTCACAACAGGAATTGTTGTGCTAGCTGCTGATGTGGATAGATTTATGAGGGAGTAATGCGTATTTTATATATAATTATCATAAGAATGGCTCATTCTATATATAAGAATCATGTCAAAAAAAATATTGTTTCCATTGAACACAAAAAAAATATGGGAGATTTAGTGTAATATACCCATTTGGGATCAAAATTAGCGATTTACCAATGACAAGACTTAAAGTCAATTTCTGTAATATTTTGGCACTAAACTTCCCAAACTGCCCCTAATCTATCTCTTTCTTCAGTTCATATTTTTCTGTATTTCTGGGAATTTGTTTTTACACGATTCATCACCCATCTCTTTCTTTTCTTGTAATCTTCTTTTCAAATCTGCACAAACAATCTTTTTCGAATCTCCCAAAACAACAACTATGTTTCGTTATGAATCTGCCATCAACATATATCTCTTCTTGCCATCGACATATATATCTTTTCTGTCTTTTTTTTGATCAAATATATCTTCTCTGTCTCTGCTGTATCATTTCTGTCGAAGTTAGTAAGATTGTAGTTTCAAACTTTAATAATTTCTCCAAGAATATTGTCAAATCTCTAGAACTGTGGATCTTTTTTGTTTGATTTCGTTTTCACAATGAGTCTTTATCTTCATCATCAACATCAAATGCTTTTAATCAAATTCACATCTATCAGTCTCCTTTTAAACTCTCTCAACCATTACATACTCTAGTTTCGCCGACATCTCTCCACCAAACTCCTCTTTCTCACCTCGTATTTGCCATAGATACAAGAATATATCAACGCCGATACAAAAAGTATTAACCGTTAAGAATATAAATATATCCTTTAACAAATATTGTATCAGATAACAAATTATGTATCATGTAATGAATTATGTATCCTTTAACAAATATCATAGCAGACCACTTTAACAGCTAATAAAATCATTTATCGAACCATTTATCAGCAAACAATTCATATATCAGTTAAGAACAACTATTTGGTACTCATGTATCAATTATGATATGAGATTGCTTATGTTTTAGCAAAATCTTAATTAAAAATTGTCTTTTGGATACATGTTTTATTATCGATTACGAATAACTAGTAACATCTAACCCAACACTTATCAATTAGTAGTACTTGTAAAGAGAATTAATATCAGATAACTCTGAAAATGTTTGCTAACTTAATTTTTATCCAGAACAAAATCCAACTCTATGAACTTGCTCGAAAGTCTCTTCTTCGGTTAAGGTTTTGAAAAGTTGCCAACGAGCCGGCTTCCAGACGAGTGGATGAGTGACATAGATGATCAATTATTCGATTGCATCCACAGTCTTATGATTTGAAACGAAGGCACTCAGTAGGAGAGTTAGACGTTCTCGGTTGTGTTGGCGGAATTGACAAAGATCGATGGAGTGAAGGAAATTGTGAAATCAGTAGTGAATGAGCTACAGTTTCAGATTTCAATTGATCTTTACAAAAGAAAAAATGAGACAGAGGATAAAAGAGAGAGAAAGAGAGATAGAGAAGAGATAAAGACAAAGCTTGAAGAAGAAAAAGACAAGAAAAAAAAAGAAAGAGAACGAGGAAGAGAAACAAAATAAATGAAGTAAATGGTAAGGGTAAAATAGGAAAAGAAATTGACTCATAAAGTTAAAGGTATATTGCAAAATATAGGTTCATTTAGGTGCACTGCCACCAATTTCTCAAAAAATATATGAAATATAAAAATTATAATCATATTCTTTAACATATATTGTATATATGTCTTGTCCAAGGAAAACTCAAAGTGTTTAAAAGAAACTTGAAAATCTACTTTTAAAGGTATGCTCAAACTTTTTTCATAGCATTCACTGATCAAGGTCTATGTAAGGAAATAATTATATGATTACTTGGACATTTATACACAAGTGATGCAATTCATAATCTAAATTGTCCGAATTGGAGAACTTAAGTTCTTTACACAGTAATTTACAATGTAGATGAAAATCTTGCAGTAGTCTAAACAAAGGGGAAACAAAATTCCAGAATTGGAGAAATAGTTGGATCCTTTCTGCTAATTTGAAAGGAAAGTAAACCAGCACCAAAAGCCTTAAAGGATGCTGGTTACTATATAGTTTCCTTAATGATAATGCCACATATCTGACCATTAAAACATGATAAGCCCAACGATTTGAAATATTTATTTCAAAAGAGGCTTCTTAGAAGCCTACAAAACTCCTCTAGAAATCACATTTTGATTGTAGAGCCATGTACCTTCTTTCTGGATCTTTCTCAAAGTTTGATTGAAAATAATAGTCATGCGGATATCAGAAACATGTTCAAAACTAACCCCGAACTCCAGCAGTAAGATTCCTATAACCAAACAAACACATAACTTTCCATCAGCGAATGCAAGGATATTTTTTTATGAAATAAAGCTGGTACCTTATCTGTTAAAAAATTTTCAGCTCTCTCGGTTCAACAACATGCCTTACAATGAACTCCACAAACAACAGAGATAGCAACTCAATTCACCCCTTGATCTAACACATCCTTCGTACATCATACATGGCTAAACACTCGATATATAGGCATACGGAAGCTCAGCAAAATAAAATATGGGATTACATTTGATCAAGAAGCTGCAAAAGTAAAGTAACTATTACCAAATGTGGATGTAGTGGGGAACATTAGATGCTCGAATATGGAAACGTCTTCTGATAAATCTGGGACTGGTTTCCATGCCTCCATCATCTGATTCATCACTTCTCTCACAGCTTTCACCTAAACACGTATCAGAAATTGAAGCATGTGATCATGTTTGAGCAAACAGACCTACATTCAGACACAAAAAAACAAAACTTGTTGCATTTGTTGCTTTTGAAGATCTTCAAAGACTTTGTACTCTCCAAAATCATTTCTTTCCACCTTAGCTAACCCCTCTAAGGCCTCGGCAGCTACTTTCCTCACAACCATTCATGACGACTTCGTCTTAAAAGCTTTACACTTCACCGGATCCTCCGCAACAACAGTCGCCGCCACAAGACATAATGCTTCTCTGCTATGCATATTAGCATCTTGCTCTTCTCAGATGAAGAACTGGCTAGGAGGAGAGAAGAGCTCTTCGCCCTTCATCCTCAAATCAGTAAGAAGAACGTAGCCATGATACTAAAAATTATTTTTTTGGATTATCACGAAATTTGAGGATGATGTTTAAGTCATGAGGGATTACTTATTTATAGGTACGAGAAAAACTGAATTGAAGAGGGATACATAGCATTGGTGCTTGATGTGCATTGGTGGAGTTAAGATGGTTCTTAAAGGCGATGAGTCAAGCGTCTCGTAACGTGCAGATGATTAGAACCTAAGAAGAAACGGCCAGATTGAAGTTTGACATAGAGTTTTCACACGACGTTTTGTCTCACTAACCACCATTGTTGCTGGAAATCACCAAAGCTTCAGAGATATGAAGAACCCTAGAGAAGAACGGCTACATTGCGTGAAAAAGATAGAGGTGACTATAGGGCCAGCTTTAAACGGGCCTAATAATATCTCATTCTCATTCTGACGTGGATTCACATGTGGACACCCTACGAGAGATTGAAACACTATTTTATACAACTAGATTTTTCTTTGTATGTCTGTAAAGACACTTTTCCCGCTTAAACTCTTGAAAACTCAAGCAGCAACAACAAAACTCTTTTCCCTCTAATCATATGTGCCCCAATCTGATCAGATATATTCATGCATTAAGTGGATCATGTCAGTAATTGATTCAATTTCAGAAACTTTTTGACATAAAAGGGAGTTGTGTAAAGACATTGAGGCAAAAGTTTGTGTACATGCATTAATTTAAAGATGAATTTAATCTCATTCTTATCAGACATGTGCTTTTTGGGCAAATCTCAAACGAAGTTTACCAAAATAAGATAAAAAACCATTGAATGCAAGCATACTTCTTGCCCTAAAGATAAAATCTTACATAAATGTGGATGCCGAGATTCCACCACAATTAGGATGTTGTATAGGGTTGTGAGATTTACGGTTAGCAAACCCATTCAATAATTTAAGAACCCTAACATGTATGCATTGTTCTTAAAGTTTTTAAGACTACTTTAGTGTTGGGCTAAAGAAGCAAAGGATTTTGACAAGATTAATCCTATTAAATAATTTTTACACCTTCTGTTAAACAACAATGTTTTGGTGTAGGGTTACTTAACAATGCTTATGGAAGTTCTTTAGTAGTTCTTCAGCCAAGAGGATAGATATCTCTATCAGTAATATTATACTAGGAATAGAAATCATAAACTGTAAACAACTATGAACCTAAACCAATTTCATGTCAAGATCACTCATTTTTCCCTCTCACCAAACCAATTATAGACAGTATATGCCTTTTGTATTGTTCTGTTTCAAACTACAAAGCATTTCATTCACGATTAAACCTGACTAGAAACTAACAAATGTAATAGTGAATCAAACTGTAATGGGGGTTGGTTTGACATGAATACATGATGGATGAAAAATATGGTAAACAAATGCCTCTGGCTAAAATATCAAATCTTTTGAACACGAGCCATAACATTATGAGTAGGCACACTAAAGTTTCTATGGTTCATTAGCATGAAAAGCCAATGACCTTATGACTCTGTCCCAATCTAACAACGATTAACAGAAACAATCTAACAACTACAGTGGAAAAAAAAGAAGCACCTCAACGGATTCTCTCCCAAGCTAATTGGCGCCATTTTTGTTAGATCGCTTGTTCCTCCTCGAGAGATCTTCGTTGATCTGCTCTTGCTCCAAGATCTGACCGTGACCGACGCGGATGCTACCACCGGTGAGAGAAGAAGGCGCGAAAGGACCGACGAGGACGGAGATTGAGAGCCATAAGAGGAGCGATTTGGTAGGCTCGGATTCGAAGTAGAAGAAGGAGAGTGACAGGACGATGAGAGAGATAACGACGGAGGCTGAGATGAAGATCTTGTTAGGTTGTTTAGGATTGTTTTCCTCCGCCGTGAGAGAAGAGGAAGGACGAGATCGGAAGACGAATCTAGGCCTGTCTTCGTCGTAAAACTCCATTGCTCCTTCTCCGATGTGTCTGTAACTCTTTGCGTAGAAGAAGCTGAAAAAAAGCTGAAACAAGTACTGAAAATATATATTGGGCCTTTTTGTTATCATGGCCTTTTGTGTACTGTAAAGCCTGTATATTTGGATGAATTGCGTTTTCCAGTTCGGTGGAAAAATGTGTTTTTCCGGTTTTGGTGGTTTTAGAAAAAAAAATACATGCTTCTCGATTTTGGTGGAAATTTGCATTTTCCAATTTTTTTGGGAGATTGTGTTTTTCATGACGACGGAAAATTCTGTTTTTTTTTTCCTATTTTGGAGGGAAATTGTGTTTTCCTTGTTTTTGGTGGGAAATTACATTTTTAGGTTTTTGCGGAAAATTTTGTTTTCCGGTTTTGGTAAAAATTTGCATTTTCCGATTTGGGCTGGAGATTGTGTTTTTCCGGTTTTGGCAGAAAATTGTGTTTTTCTAGTTTAGACGGGAAATTGTGATTTCTCGATTTTGGCGACATTTTTTTCAGTTTTGACAAGAAATTGCATTTTCCGGTTTTTGTTGAAAAATTGTGTGTTTTCAAGATTTGACAAGAAAATATGCTTTCCCGGATTTAACCAGAATTTTTTTTTGACGAAAATTTTATTTTTTCTGGTGAAGACTCACTCTTACACAGATGTTCCGTGAAGACTAACCATCATTTAGATGAGAATTTAAGGTGAATTTTCACAAATGCAATTAGGTAATCCATCTAGATGTAGCATTTTAATGTATAAAACGAACATCAGTTTACATCTTCACCGAGATGAATCACCACCTAGATGAGCAAACAAACATCATTTTACTGTTCAGTGTACATTTAACTGATTCTAAGATGTTGTAGGCTTGGCGATAGTAATCATTTCTGTAACATCCTGGTACCTAGCCCAAAAATTTTATTAAACTAACGGGTTTTTCTACAGTCCATTTCACAAAAACCTAGTGTTTCATCTCCTTTTCTTATAAATAGGCAGTCTCCTTCTCTATTTTTCCCAATCAAAAATCTGAAGCGGAGCTCTACAAAGATTTCTCGGAGACTGGAAGCCCTAGCCGTCAAGCCTTTCTGTCTCATGCGCCGCTTTCTTTCTCTCTTATCCTCTCTCTCTTTGCGATCTCTTTCTCTCTCTCTCCTCACTGTCCGCCTTCTCTCTCGTCGCTGGTGGCTGAGTGGTAGTGGTGGTGGTGGTGGTTGTAGCCGTGTGGTGATGGTGGCATGATCTCAACTCTCTCTTGTTTTCTTGTTCCAGATCTGTTCAGATTTCACCTTCCTTGTCTCTTGTTCCAGATTCAAATCCAGATCTAAGCTAATGTGAGGTGCCTTGAACCCAATCTTTTTTCATGCTCTCTACACTCATGTTTGTTGGATCTAAGTCTGATTAGACCCTGTGTGAAAGTTAGGTTTTTAGATCATGATGAAAGCCAGGGTGTTAGATGAATGGATCATGTTGCATAAGAACCTTCACACTGTTAAATGAGACTTAATTGACTGCCTTGTGATGATGTGATGTTTGATTAATGATTGATGCATGTGTGATCGTTGTGTAGTCTCATGTGATGCTTGTGATTGAAAGTTAGGTTGCTAGAGAAAAGTAAATGCCTTAGTAATTGCTAAATGTAAAGTATATCACAATTGGTATCTAAGGTGATAGAGTTACAAGTTGTGTGATTGATAGATATATGTTATTGAGATGTCATTTAATATCAATGGTATGTGAAGTGTATTGTGTGAGACACCGAGAATGGGTGGCATCTAGTGTAAGAGGAAGAGTCTAATGTTAATGAATGAGGAAAGGGAAAGTGAAAGTGAATGAGAATGAGAAATGAGAATGAGAATGAGAATGAGAATTAAAATGAGAATGAGAATGAAAATGAGAAATGAGAAAGAGAATGTGAAAGTGAACATGTCAATGAACTTGTTTGAAGTTCTGTTTGGGACACCGAGAACGGGTGGCGTCTAGAGTTTAGGATGTGTGAACATGCGGGACAATAGCCTAACACGAGGTATCTGCAGGAGCCCATGGGACAGTAGCCTAACACAAGGTACCCGCATGAGCTCACAGGACAGTAGCCTAACACGAGGTACCCATGGGCGAGATGAGATGAGCCTACTGCGAGATGCGGGCGCCATAAGATCGATTCAATGTCAAGTCGGGGCATAAGTATGATGGGAGGGCTGACAAAGTCAACAGGCCAACGGGCTGCGACTCGGGTAGTCATGTACGAAGCTGGAGGGGGGGGGGATTTCCCGGGAGAGGGCGTCTGATATGCCCCGGTTTGAGGATCAGTCCATCGGAGCCAACCAGTGTGGAGATCAGGACGTTCTGCTCATTTCATCCGAGGTTCGCTCATCCGACCGTACCAATCAGACTGACCAAGTAGTCCCACAGAAGTCCCGATTGAAGCTCTGACTAGAACCACGACCAGATGCTCAATTTTCCCATACTAAAGCTCGGTTTTCCCGACCTCTTTTTAATTCAAAGATCAACGTTCAAGACGGAATTGAATTCAAACGAGTGGATCTAAAGATAGACTGTGCGACTTCGTTTGAGACCAGTTCGGACTGTACCGACACGAGTACTGATCCAGTCCGCAGGACGTGATTCAAGATACATTGAATCTGGACATATATTCAATCTGTCATCCAGCTGTTGCCTTGCTGTCTCCAGCTGTTTACCAGCCCATGATTTATCATTTCCAATGTCTCTTTTTCATGTATTTTCAATAAGTGTCTTTAACTAAGATTACTATAAATATGTAATCTCTACAAGGAATAAAATCAGTTCATTTTGGTTTCATTTTCATTCTTGTTCTCTGAGTGAGTGAGAGAGTTCTTAGCTTGTTCATCGGTTTGAACGGCTTGTTGATTTGGTGGTTTAGCCGATCATCTTTGTGTGTCGTTTGCTGGTTAGCCAACACACCTTCATCTTTTATTAGGTGGTTAGCCTTAGATCGTGGTATATCAAGAGCCATTCCACATCTCTTGACATTCATCCCATTTCAGTTTAAGAAGTGCCATCGCCTTCTCGGTTCATATCAAACACTCAGCTAAAGTGATCCTTCTCGTTTTGGGCGTATCAACGTCTCCTTCCAGTACAGGCCGGAACATGTAGGGACATCCGTAAACGGCTATAGGTCCATACGTCTAGGTTTATTGGTGTCTAGTGAGTTTGCATGATTGGAGTCGGTCTGTTGAATCTATGTGTATCAATGTCTGAGTTCAGTGAATTGACTGATCGCTAGGTTGTTAGAAATGAATAGAAACGTGATGCTTCTTGAAGAATATATTTGAATGCATTGATTGATTGTATTGGCTACTCAGCCCTAGTTCCCACATAGAGTAGTATAGAGTATCATGCGGGAAGACTGGTCTAGAGTCACTTCACTGAGTAACCCATTTACTTAGGCTCTCCCTTTCCATTTCTCTGTGCGCATGACTGTAAATAGAATTATATGGATATGGGTGGACTGAAATTTCAAAAAAGGCAATGCATCTACCGACTCTTGAAAACCTTTTAACGGAACATGTAAGGTTGTCTAAATGAGTAAACACATGTGTATAACTCCCTTTTGGTAATCCCGGTCGGACGCTCGAGGGAATAAGGATGTTACAATATCAACAATCAGCTAATCTACTTATCTCTCAACATATAAAATTAGAACTAAAAAGAAAAAAAAAACGATCTCTACTCGTTTGAAGAAAGCCTTCGTGGTGAAACCCTAATTCGGCGGCTGCCGCTTCTCGCGGTCGCCGGATCTAGTTCTTAAGTTCGTTTTGTGTTCTTGTACTTGTATGTTTCTCTCCTTCTCTTTCTCTTAAAGTTGTTTCTTTTCCATGTGTTCTGAAAGCGGTTTGAAGAGCCCTTGCTCTCTCAGATCTGTTGAACTTTGGGGAGATCTGGAAGTGTGGAAAGGTGTATGTTTGTGGTCTATTTGATTGTTCTTTTTACGGCCTTTGTCTGAGGCTCCAATCTAGGTAAATTTTCAAGCTTTGGTGGTTCTCCTGCTTTTTAGTTGTTGTGTATTCAGCCGGTTTCGAGTGGGGTTGTGACAGCTTGATAGAGACTAAATCCGGTTATTAACTCTGAGTTTTGAGAGTGTGGCTTAGTTGGTCTTTGATTTAGCATCGGTGTCGCAGTGGCATAGAGATGTGTGTTGAGCTGGTGAAGGTTTTGGTCTTTGTGATGATGAAGGTTCAAGGTTACCTTCTCATCTCACGGCTTCGAAGTAGTCTTCCTCTTGTCTTTTTTGTAAGTGGTGTTCCTGATCTGTTTTTGCTCTCTGTTTTCCCTCGGTGGCTTCCTCTGTGAAGCAATATAATGAGGTTGATGTGCAAGTCTTCCAGATGAAGGTGCGTATGAGTTGGAGATTGTTTCGGTTGCTGGTTTTCCTAGTTTCTGTCTTGGTATAGGCGTAGTGGTTGGGTTGATTGTCATCGTGAACTTGTGGTTCATATGAGATCGTTGTTGTTTGGATGTTGTCATCGTGAACATGTGGTTCAGATGAGGTCTCTGCTCTTCTCTTCTTCTACGTTGCATGCTCTTGTGCTTATATATTGCATGATCCCCGGCTAGTCAGTCTTTTTTAAGCCTTTGCTCTTGGTTCTTTTGAGTGTTTGGCAATGGATTATTTGAAGAAGGACTATTAGGATTTGTTTTATTATTCGATGTTGGTATGTTGCATGTGTGTTTTGGCTTTAGCTCCCCTTGTTCCTGTTGGGGTTGGATTTGTGTCCTAGTGTTTCTATCTTGTATCTTTTATTTGCTATCAATGAAAATCAGAAGAGAAAAAAAGTCAAGACTTAAAATGGTGTCGAACAAGAAGAGATGTACACATTTCTTTAGATAAACATAAGTTTTTTTTAATCTTTTTTTAGGATGTCGAAGATGGAAACAAATTTGAGAATAACCCTTTTCAAACAACCAGAAAAATAAAGCATAACTTACTTTAAGAAAACATAAAGTTTAACACAAAACTAATAAAAGATAAGACACAATTTTAATAGATGGAATTGGGTTCCTCGCGCTTGGGGGTGAATGATGCTTGTTGTTGTTCCCGAGACAAAACATATAACTGCATAGTCATTTCTTGAAGTACATACATCTGATCAGCCAAATAGGCTGCAATGTAGGCAATGATCCTTTGTAGACTACACAAGTCATTTTCTCCTTTCAACTTTGCCGTGAAATACTGACAGCATTCTCAGTTTATAAGAACTGACAACATTCTCATCTTTCAAGAACCTCTGGTGAAGACCATATTTTGTAATCTGGTTTTGTCAAGGAACCAAACCAAACCAGCCAAGTCCACCCACGATTCATAGATTTTTCTATGGATATTAGTGAAGTCTATGTTATAGGAGATAAATACAAGAGTTTTCTAGTTCCTTGTATATAGGAGCATCTTATATATTGTTAGATTATATGCTCTGTAGATGGACTCTAGAGATCCTACGTGATCTCCTCTTCTTTTTGTACTCTCTTCTATTGTCAATACAACACATTACCCACATCTCTCTGCATATGTCGTCTGTGGAGGTGTTAAATCAATGGGGAGAGGGGAAGGTATAACATAGTACGACAAGGAAGGTTAACCAAGTACAATAAGGAAGGTTGGAACCCTGACAACAACTACGGTGAACAAGACAAGACGATTGATGTGTTTGTTGAAGTTTGTAGTGAGCTGATAATACTCAAGAATGGAGTGGCCATTCCTATGACCGCTACAAATAGTGCAGGTCAGTCCCTTCTCCACAAATTGTTATTTCTCATAGCAATGGATTTATGACTAAAAGTCAATTGTCTGAATGGAATAAGCAGTTTTCTACAAAGGAGGTCATGAAAACATGGATGCTCATGAAAGAAAACAATGATGTCTTATTTCTTTCTCTGAATATGAACCTATGTCTTGTGTCTGCAACTTAAGTTGGGATGTCTTTAAGGTTTTACATTGGTTTTTGTTGGTTGCATGATTCAAGGAAGGATCATACTTATGTCTAATGAAAGATAGTACTTTAATTGACTTGAAATTATAAAGTTTTGATAATTTAGTTAGTTCAGTTCTAATGTTTGCATTTTTTTCTGGTTTGTGTTTTCTCGTGTCTTTTGTAATGGAGGACAAATCATGCATAAACATATATGCATGAGTTGATAAATATTGGAAATAAGTTAATTTGTATGACTGACTGACAATGACATCATCTTCTTTTTGATATGATTGATTTGAATTATAACAGGGGTAGACCAATAAAGAAAATGTTGCATCTGTGTGTCTTAAATCTCTGTGCACCAGTAAAAACTCAGCACTCGATGCTTTTTCGGTTTAAGAAAATTACTTTTTCTATTGTATATATTTTTCTATTGGAAAAATAAAATCGGATTTTTGAGGCTTGTATAAATATGGATATTAAGGTTTTGTAAGTTATTCATTTACACAATAATAAAAAATCCTAAATGGATATTTGCCTTATTTTGTTTTGCTCTCTTTTCTTTTTTTGTTAATTCGCGGCTTTGGTTAATTCACGGCTTTGGTTAATTCGTGGCTTTTCACAACAAAAAGAATATCAAATTTGTGGGAACCGAAATTCGCACTGTCGATTTTGATTAAGTAAAAACGGAGGAAATCCAAGTTAACCCAACTTTCCCTGAAGGCCCGGATTCTCTGCGACAGCCAACGACAAGTGACCGAACAAGTGCGGAAGATATGGAAAGATAACAAAAGACGAAAATCGTACAATAAGGGTTTTGTTTAGAGTTGGGACTGGACCTTAAGGAAGGCTGCCTACGTACCCCTTTCGAGGATCAAGTCGGACGTAATTCAGTTGGAAGGGTTTGAACAAGAGATCGAACTGCCTGGCGGAGTTCGTCTAGTATGAGCGTTGGTCATAGAAACGGGCATGTCGAGAATAATGCCTAGGGTTTCTATGTGCGGAACTCTAAGTAAAAGGATCAGTAGATCTTTCCGCGAGAAATAAGGGTCTGCGGACAAGATGAAAATAGAACGAGAGGCGGCCAGACGTTCTAGGTCGTGCCTTGCTAGTCTACCGCCTAAATTCTAAGTTCTTAAGCTAACAGGAGCTCTCTAGGTCTCCAATCTCGGATTTGCTCTCTCTCTCAATGATTTTCGCTCTGCCTTTCCTTCTCTCCCAAAGCTCCTTTATATACTCCTTCTTATGACGGTCTATTCTCCTTTTGGGCCGCGAAGCGGGCTTTTTCCATTTTCGTCGGCCTTCATGTTTATCGGGAAACTTGAGATTTATCTTCGGGAAACTTGACATTTATCTTCGGGAAACTTGACATTTATCCTTTTGGAAATTTAGCATTTATCTTGTTATGTAAAGATAAACGTAAATCGCCGTATCTATCTCAGATAATCGTAAACGGACTGTCCGATCGCGTTTGATCCCTTTCGGGCCGTCTCTAGGACTTCCGCTGTTTTTTACGATTTCTTCGGAAGATCTTCATTCCTTCGTAGAGTTGAGATGAGTGGTGTCTTAGGATAACCATCACTGTTTCGTACGAAGAATTTAAGATCTTCCTTTCCGTTGATACCTTACGAGTTTCCGAAGTGTTTCCAACGATCTTAGTTTGGAGTAAGGACGAGAGTTTTGTACGCGGAATCTCAATGATTCATTCCGCGAGGACTCGGTAAAGATTCAAAGTACAGACTTCTGACGGCCGGGGCCTGGGACTTGTGCACGGAAGATTGCCGCTCGAAGACCCGAGCCAGCACGGGTGTTAGGCGCCCGACGCCTATGGGCAGCACGGGCGCTAGGCGCCCGGCGCCTAGAGGCATCACGTGCGTCTCGGCGAGGGCTTCGATTTGATATCTTACTCGTTTTCTAGGTCCTCACGGTTTGAGAGAACGGGCTCTTTGAAGTTTCCCGGCGGCTAGGACCATCACGGGCGGCTAGGACCAGCACGGGCGCTAGGCGCCCGACGCCTAGAGGCAGCACGGGCGCTAGGCGCCCGGCGCCTAGAGGCAGCACGGGCGCTAGGCGCCCGGCGCCTAGAGGCAGCACGGGCGCTAGGCGCCCGGCGCCTAGAGGCAACACGGGCACTAGGCGCCCGGCGCCTAGAGGCAGCACGGGCGCTAGGCGCCCGTCGCCTAGAGGCAGCACGGACGCTAGGCGCCAGGCGCCTAGAGGCAGCACGGGCGCTAGGCGCCCGGCGCCTAGAGGCATCACGTGCGTCTCGGCGAGGGCTTCGATTTGATATCTTACTCGTTTTCTGGGTCCTCACGGTTTGAGAGAACGGGCTCTTTGAAGTTTCAAGGCGGATTCTTTGTCGTTCGGCCTGTCCAAACTTAGATTACTTCCAGTTTCTTCCGTATAATTTCGTATGGTCGTGTCATCTTAGCTACGGACCTAATGTCTCTCGGTTCTTCTTGATTGTATCATCGAAGTTTTACGACTAAATCTTATTTGGTTTTCTCGTAAAGTTTATCGTGTAAATCAAGAACGATCGATTTTAACATAGGTTCTTTAAGCTATACGACTTGTCTTGCTCTCGACGCTTGTTTTATGGAAAGTCTGCGCATGATAAATAGTTTTAGCCGTTGATTTCGAGAGAACCGTTTTTGACCCCAACAGTTAGCCCCCCAGCCTGTAAGACGCGGAGACGATCTTGCGGGCGGAAGATTATGAGTTGAAAGTCGAAATTTATGGCTAAGAATATTTCATTGCGGATATCCTCATCACCTTTGATTGGCGATCTTGAACGTGACGTCGGAAAGACCGTGAGTTCGTTGCTCAATGTGAAGAAAGAGAAGAACATATGTCCTCGAAAGTCCGTCGTCTTCAAGAGAAGATTCAGAGTCTTGAGGAGACGGGGACTCGCAAGTTTGACGGAGAGGACTTCGACTCGATTCTCGCTGGTCTGAAACCCGTGTGCACCCTTGTCCCGGATTCGGAGGGTTTGGAGGACCAGGACTACGCAGTCAAGGATTGTGAAGCCGGCGCATATGAAACATGCAGCGGTGGTGCGACCAATGGAGGCGACGGTGAGACCGTTCCTACTTTGGGTGAGTTTTGAGGATGAAGGTGATGCTCCGGGGAGCGTCTAGGTTTATCAATCCTTTCGGAGATTTTTATTTTGATTGTGTTTCAGCTGTTAAGAGGCCATGATGTACATTTGTGGGACTGGCCGTTGGCGGCTTCGAATCCCGGCCTTTTTCAGGGCATCTGTTGAACTCTGCGGCTCAATCTTTACAGAATATTAATGTTGCGTTTTCAGAACTTCTGTCTATCGAAGTTAGAGGGACAGGGTGTGAGTTGTCGTCTCATTCCTTCCTCCCTGATGATCACCGTATCCGTCGTTTGTACAAAGCGAGATTTTCCTGCGGTTTACGATTTACGTGATAATTCGTGGAAACGTACAGACTTGAGTGAAGAGACAAGTTTTGGGAGCTCGCGTCGTTGACGCTTTGCCTATGAGATGTTAAGATACCAGCAAGGCTGGGTTTAGGGCAAGACCTAGGTTTACTCTCAGACTAAGGCTGTGCGATGACAAATCGGCTTTCGTTTTGCCTGTTTGTGATTTTAACCTGATTCGTACCGTTTTAAAGTCCGCGAAGTGGTATCGGCTTATATGATTTGTCTGGGCACGAATCGAGCTACTTCCTTTACGAAGTGCTGAACCAAATTTGGAGTTTTTGTATAGCGTGCTATGGGATCCTTGTCGGATGTAAAAGAGCCTACCCTTAGGTGGCTTGTCTGTTTAGGATGTTAGAGTTCGTTTGTTGTGATCAGCAACAACGATATGATGCCGTTTAGAAGGCGTATGAAGGTTTTAATCGAAAAACGAATGTTCAGGCACGAAGCGACGTCTCGCAGTGCTTTGAAGTTTGTTTTTCTTATGCCATAAAGGACTACGGGCTTTTAGAAATCGCGGAATGTTTTCGGGCGATAGTTTGTGATTTATTTGGCGGATAGTGGATCCATTGTTGAGGCCGTTTAGCGATTGGCAATTTTGTTTGCGAAGAGTTTCGAAAATTCGGTTTCAGTGTTTGTAAAGAGTTTCGAAAATCCGGTTTCTTCAAAAAAATGTGGGATTATACAAGCATACACATTTCAAATGTGTACGAGTTAATTTTCCCTTGTGCCGCATTTCAAATGTTCGCGGGCTTGGAGATTTTTTGCGAATGTCCGTAGCCAGAAACTGTTGTTTCAGTTCTTAGCTTGTTCATCGGTTTGAACGGCTTGTTGATTTGGTGGTTTAGCCGATCATCTTTGTGTGTCGTTTGCTGGTTAGCCAACACACCTTCATCTTTTATTAGGTGGTTAGCCTTAGATCGTGGTATATCAAGAGCCATTCCACATCTCTTGACATTCATCCCATTTCAGTTTAAGAAGTGCCATCGCCTTCTCGGTTCATATCAAACACTCAGCTAAAGTGATCCTTCTCGTTTTGGGCGTATCAACGTCTCCTTCCAGTACAGGCCGGAACATGTAGGGACATCCGTAAACGGCTATAGGTCCATACGTCTAGGTTTATTGGTGTCTAGTGAGTTTGCATGATTGGAGTCGGTCTGTTGAATCTATGTGTATCAATGTCTGAGTTCAGTGAATTGACTGATCGCTAGGTTGTTAGAAATGAATAGAAACGTGATGCTTCTTGAAGAATATATTTGAATGCATTGATTGATTGTATTGGCTACTCAGCCCTAGTTCCCACATAGAGTAGTATAGAGTATCATGCGGGAAGACTGGTCTAGAGTCACTTCACTGAGTAACCCATTTACTTAGGCTCTCCCTTTCCATTTCTCTGTGCGCATGACTGTAAATAGAATTATATGGATATGGGTGGACTGAAATTTCAAAAAAGGCAATGCATCTACCGACTCTTGAAAACCTTTTAACGGAACATGTAAGGTTGTCTAAATGAGTAAACACATGTGTATAACTCCCTTTTGGTAATCCCGGTCGGACGCTCGAGGGAATAAGGATGTTACAATATCAACAATCAGCTAATCTACTTATCTCTCAACATATAAAATTAGAACTAAAAAGAAAAAAAAAAACGATCTCTACTCGTTTGAAGAAAGCCTTCGTGGTGAAACCCTAATTCGGCGGCTGCCGCTTCTCGCGGTCGCCGGATCTAGTTCTTAAGTTCGTTTTGTGTTCTTGTACTTGTATGTTTCTCTCCTTCTCTTTCTCTTAAAGTTGTTTCTTTTCCATGTGTTCTGAAAGCGGTTTGAAGAGCCCTTGCTCTCTCAGATCTGTTGAACTTTGGGGAGATCTGGAAGTGTGGAAAGGTGTATGTTTGTGGTCTATTTGATTGTTCTTTTTACGGCCTTTGTCTGAGGCTCCAATCTAGGTAAATTTTCAAGCTTTGGTGGTTCTCCTGCTTTTTAGTTGTTGTGTATTCAGCCGGTTTCGAGTGGGGTTGTGACAGCTTGATAGAGACTAAATCCGGTTATTAACTCTGAGTTTTGAGAGTGTGGCTTAGTTGGTCTTTGATTTAGCATCGGTGTCGCAGTGGCATAGAGATGTGTGTTGAGCTGGTGAAGGTTTTGGTCTTTGTGATGATGAAGGTTCAAGGTTACCTTCTCATCTCACGGCTTCGAAGTAGTCTTCCTCTTGTCTTTTTTGTAAGTGGTGTTCCTGATCTGTTTTTGCTCTCTGTTTTCCCTCGGTGGCTTCCTCTGTGAAGCAATATAATGAGGTTGATGTGCAAGTCTTCCAGATGAAGGTGCGTATGAGTTGGAGATTGTTTCGGTTGCTGGTTTTCCTAGTTTCTGTCTTGGTATAGGCGTAGTGGTTGGGTTGATTGTCATCGTGAACTTGTGGTTCATATGAGATCGTTGTTGTTTGGATGTTGTCATCGTGAACATGTGGTTCAGATGAGGTCTCTGCTCTTCTCTTCTTCTACGTTGCATGCTCTTGTGCTTATATATTGCATGATCCCCGGCTAGTCAGTCTTTTTTAAGCCTTTGCTCTTGGTTCTTTTGAGTGTTTGGCAATGGATTATTTGAAGAAGGACTATTAGGATTTGTTTTATTATTCGATGTTGGTATGTTGCATGTGTGTTTTGGCTTTAGCTCCCCTTGTTCCTGTTGGGGTTGGATTTGTGTCCTAGTGTTTCTATCTTGTATCTTTTATTTGCTATCAATGAAAATCAGAAGAGAAAAAAAGTCAAGACTTAAAATGGTGTCGAACAAGAAGAGATGTACACATTTCTTTAGATAAACATAAGTTTTTTTTAATCTTTTTTTAGGATGTCGAAGATGGAAACAAATTTGAGAATAACCCTTTTCAAACAACCAGAAAAATAAAGCATAACTTACTTTAAGAAAACATAAAGTTTAACACAAAACTAATAAAAGATAAGACACAATTTTAATAGATGGAATTGGGTTCCTCGCGCTTGGGGGTGAATGATGCTTGTTGTTGTTCCCGAGACAAAACATATAACTGCATAGTCATTTCTTGAAGTACATACATCTGATCAGCCAAATAGGCTGCAATGTAGGCAATGATCCTTTGTAGACTACACAAGTCATTTTCTCCTTTCAACTTTGCCGTGAAATACTGACAGCATTCTCAGTTTATAAGAACTGACAACATTCTCATCTTTCAAGAACCTCTGGTGAAGACCATATTTTGTAATCTGGTTTTGTCAAGGAACCAAACCAAACCAGCCAAGTCCACCCACGATTCATAGATTTTTCTATGGATATTAGTGAAGTCTATGTTATAGGAGATAAATACAAGAGTTTTCTAGTTCCTTGTATATAGGAGCATCTTATATATTGTTAGATTATATGCTCTGTAGATGGACTCTAGAGATCCTACGTGATCTCCTCTTCTTTTTGTACTCTCTTCTATTGTCAATACAACACATTACCCACATCTCTCTGCATATGTCGTCTGTGGAGGTGTTAAATCAATGGGGAGAGGGGAAGGTTAACATAGTACGACAAGGAAGGTTAACCAAGTACAATAAGGAAGGTTGGAACCCTGACAACAACTACGGTGAACAAGACAAGACGATTGATGTGTTTGTTGAAGTTTGTAGTGAGCTGATAATACTCAAGAATGGAGTGGCCATTCCTATGACCGCTACAAATAGTGCAGGTCAGTCCCTTCTCCACAAATTGTTATTTCTCATAGCAATGGATTTATGACTAAAAGTCAATTGTCTGAATGGAATAAGCAGTTTTCTACAAAGGAGGTCATGAAAACATGGATGCTCATGAAAGAAAACAATGATGTCTTATTTCTTTCTCTGAATATGAACCTATGTCTTGTGTCTGCAACTTAAGTTGGGATGTCTTTAAGGTTTTACATTGGTTTTTGTTGGTTGCATGATTCAAGGAAGGATCATACTTATGTCTAATGAAAGATAGTACTTTAATTGACTTGAAATTATAAAGTTTTGATAATTTAGTTAGTTCAGTTCTAATGTTTGCATTTTTTTCTGGTTTGTGTTTTCTCGTGTCTTTTGTAATGGAGGACAAATCATGCATAAACATATATGCATGAGTTGATAAATATTGGAAATAAGTTAATTTGTATGACTGACTGACAATGACATCATCTTCTTTTTGATATGATTGATTTGAATTATAACAGGGGTAGACCAATAAAGAAAATGTTGCATCTGTGTGTCTTAAATCTCTGTGCACCAGTAAAAACTCAGCACTCGATGCTTTTTCGGTTTAAGAAAATTACTTTTTCTATTGTATATATTTTTCTATTGGAAAAATAAAATCGGATTTTTGAGGCTTGTATAAATATGGATATTAAGGTTTTGTAAGTTATTCATTTACACAATAATAAAAAATCCTAAATGGATATTTGCCTTATTTTGTTTTGCTCTCTTTTCTTTTTTTGTTAATTCGCGGCTTTGGTTAATTCACGGCTTTGGTTAATTCGTGGCTTTTCACAACAAAAAGAATATCAAATTTGTGGGAACCGAAATTCGCACTGTCGATTTTGATTAAGTAAAAACGGAGGAAATCCAAGTTAACCCAACTTTCCCTGAAGGCCCGGATTCTCTGCGACAGCCAACGACAAGTGACCGAACAAGTGCGGAAGATATGGAAAGATAACAAAAGACGAAAATCGTACAATAAGGGTTTTGTTTAGAGTTGGGACTGGACCTTAAGGAAGGCTGCCTACGTACCCCTTTCGAGGATCAAGTCGGACGTAATTCAGTTGGAAGGGTTTGAACAAGAGATCGAACTGCCTGGCGGAGTTCGTCTAGTATGAGCGTTGGTCATAGAAACGGGCATGTCGAGAATAATGCCTAGGGTTTCTATGTGCGGAACTCTAAGTAAAAGGATCAGTAGATCTTTCCGCGAGAAATAAGGGTCTGCGGACAAGATGAAAATAGAACGAGAGGCGGCCAGACGTTCTAGGTCGTGCCTTGCTAGTCTACCGCCTAAATTCTAAGTTCTTAAGCTAACAGGAGCTCTCTAGGTCTCCAATCTCGGATTTGCTCTCTCTCTCAATGATTTTCGCTCTGCCTTTCCTTCTCTCCCAAAGCTCCTTTATATACTCCTTCTTATGACGGTCTATTCTCCTTTTGGGCCGCGAAGCGGGCTTTTTCCATTTTCGTCGGCCTTCATGTTTATCGGGAAACTTGAGATTTATCTTCGGGAAACTTGACATTTATCTTCGGGAAACTTGACATTTATCCTTTTGGAAATTTAGCATTTATCTTGTTATGTAAAGATAAACGTAAATCGCCGTATCTATCTCAGATAATCGTAAACGGACTGTCCGATCGCGTTTGATCCCTTTCGGGCCGTCTCTAGGACTTCCGCTGTTTTTTACGATTTCTTCGGAAGATCTTCATTCCTTCGTAGAGTTGAGATGAGTGGTGTCTTAGGATAACCATCACTGTTTCGTACGAAGAATTTAAGATCTTCCTTTCCGTTGATACCTTACGAGTTTCCGAAGTGTTTCCGACGATCTTAGTTTGGAGTAAGGACGAGAGTTTTGTACGCGGAATCTCAATGATTCATTCCGCGAGGACTCGGTAAAGATTCAAAGTACAGACTTCTGACGGCCGGGGCCTGGGACTTGTGCACGGAAGATTGCCGCTCGAAGACCCGAGCCAGCACGGGTGTTAGGCGCCCGACGCCTATGGGCAGCACGGGCGCTAGGCGCCCGGCGCCTAGAGGCATCACGTGCGTCTCGGCGAGGGCTTCGATTTGATATCTTACTCGTTTTCTAGGTCCTCACGGTTTGAGAGAACGGGCTCTTTGAAGTTTCCCGGCGGCTAGGACCATCACGGGCGGCTAGGACCAGCACGGGCGCTAGGCGCCCGACGCCTAGAGGCAGCACGGGCGCTAGGCGCCCGGCGCCTAGAGGCAGCACGGGCGCTAGGCGCCCGGCGCCTAGAGGCAGCACGGGCGCTAGGCGCCCGGCGCCTAGAGGCAACACGGGCACTAGGCGCCCGGCGCCTAGAGGCAGCACGGGCGCTAGGCGCCCGTCGCCTAGAGGCAGCACGGACGCTAGGCGCCAGGCGCCTAGAGGCAGCACGGGCGCTAGGCGCCCGGCGCCTAGAGGCATCACGTGCGTCTCGGCGAGGGCTTCGATTTGATATCTTACTCGTTTTCTGGGTCCTCACGGTTTGAGAGAACGGGCTCTTTGAAGTTTCAAGGCGGATTCTTTGTCGTTCGGCCTGTCCAAACTTAGATTACTTCCAGTTTCTTCCGTATAATTTCGTATGGTCGTGTCATCTTAGCTACGGACCTAATGTCTCTCGGTTCTTCTTGATTGTATCATCGAAGTTTTACGACTAAATCTTATTTGGTTTTCTCGTAAAGTTTATTGTGTAAATCAAGAACGATCGATTTTAACATAGGTTCTTTAAGCTATACGACTTGTCTTGCTCTCGACGCTTGTTTTATGGAAAGTCTGCGCATGATAAATAGTTTTAGCCGTTGATTTCGAGAGAACCGTTTTTGACCCCAACAGTTAGCCCCCCAGCCTGTAAGACGCGGAGACGATCTTGCGGGCGGAAGATTATGAGTTGAAAGTCGAAATTTATGGCTAAGAATATTTCATTGCGGATATCCTCATCACCTTTGATTGGCGATCTTGAACGTGACGTCGGAAAGACCGTGAGTTCGTTGCTCAATGTGAAGAAAGAGAAGAACATATGTCCTCGAAAGTCCGTCGTCTTCAAGAGAAGATTCAGAGTCTTGAGGAGACGGGGACTCGCAAGTTTGACGGAGAGGACTTCGACTCGATTCTCGCTGGTCTGAAACCCGTGTGCACCCTTGTCCCGGATTCGGAGGGTTTGGAGGACCAGGACTACGCAGTCAAGGATCGTGAAGCCGGCGCATATGAAACATGCAGCGGTGGTGCGACCAATGGAGGCGACGGTGAGACCGTTCCTACTTTGGGTGAGTTTTGAGGATGAAGGTGATGCTCCGGGGAGCGTCTAGGTTTATCAATCCTTTCGGAGATTTTTATTTTGATTGTGTTTCAGCTGTTAAGAGGCCATGATGTACATTTGTGGGACTGGCCGTTGGCGGCTTCGAATCCCGGCCTTTTTCAGGGCATCTGTTGAACTCTGCGGCTCAATCTTTACAGAATATTAATGTTGCGTTTTCAGAACTTCTGTCTATCGAAGTTAGAGGGACAGGGTGTGAGTTGTCGTCTCATTCCTTCCTCCCTGATGATCACCGTATCCGTCGTTTGTACAAAGCGAGATTTTCCTGCGGTTTACGATTTACGTGATAATTCGTGGAAACGTACAGACTTGAGTGAAGAGACAAGTTTTGGGAGCTCGCGTCGTTGACGCTTTGCCTATGAGATGTTAAGATACCAGCAAGGCTGGGTTTAGGGCAAGACCTAGGTTTACTCTCAGACTAAGGCTGTGCGATGACAAATCGGCTTTCGTTTTGCCTGTTTGTGATTTTAACCTGATTCGTACCGTTTTAAAATCCGCGAAGTGGTATCGGCTTATATGATTTGTCTGAGCACGAATCGAGCTACTTCCTTTACGAAGTGCTGAACCAAATTTGGAGTTTTTGTATAGCGTGCTATGGGATCCTTGTCGGATGTAAAAGAGCCTACCCTTAGGTGGCTTGTCTGTTTAGGATGTTAGAGTTCGTTTGTTGTGATCAGCAACAACGATATGATGCCGTTTAGAAGGCGTATGAAGGTTTTAATCGAAAAACGAATGTTCAGGCACGAAGCGACGTCTCGCAGTGCTTTGAAGTTTGTTTTTCTTATGCCATAAAGGACTACGGGCTTTTAGAAATCGCGGAATGTTTTCGGGCGATAGTTTGTGATTTATTTGGCGGATAGTGGATCCATTGTTGAGGCCGTTTAGCGATTGGCAATTTTGTTTGCGAAGAGTTTCGAAAATTCGGTTTCAGTGTTTGTAAAGAGTTTCGAAAATCCGGTTTCTTCAAAAAAATGTGGGATTATACAAGCATACACATTTCAAATGTGTACGAGTTAATTTTCCCTTGTGCCGCATTTCAAATGTTCGCGGGCTTGGAGATTTTTTGCGAATGTCCGTAGCCAGAAACTGTTGTTTCAGTTTGGACGTGCAAGTTATAAAATTTTGATCGAGGAATTAGGACCAGGGGTCGCGTATATTTGACCCAGGGAGAAGCGTCTACCTTCGCTTTGTTTCGCGAAGTGTTGGCCTTCCGGGATTTTATGGACGACTCGTATAACTCTTGGAGCTTTGTCACGAGTGTTTCTTTTCATGCTTTGTTTACGGGGCGTATAGAACTTTAGTCAGTCGATGTTAAGTTCAAATTTTTCCGTTAACCGTATGGCTGTTAGGACTGGTTTTATTACGAGAAATTCATCGCATGATTTCCGTTTTTGGGCTATGCGACAGAGTTGCTCACGTAAATGATCGCTTGGAGTTTTATGACAAATCGTGGATTATCGTTTGGCCCTTAAGTGATTGGAGCGGCGATCGTTCAGCTGTTTTGTCTTGGCATGAAGGCTGTGTTCAGCCGTTTAACCAAGGAGTTGGTAAACGATCAGACTGCGATCCTTTCGCATTAAGGTCATATTGGTTCACGATTGTCTTTAATGGTGATGCCGAATTCAGGTTCGGGCTTTATGGAAAGGCATAGTCGGCCGATGGCCGAATAGCGTTCGTTGAGATAGACATGCAAATCTTAGCGGAGTTTTCCGAGTTATGGGTTACACGGGAAAATGTTTCCGCTTTGATTTCGTCTTTTGGCGAAAGTTGCTTCGAATTACTCATGGAGTTTTACCAAAGGTTATTCCGTTAATTTTCTAGCTCACCGTCGTGCTATTAGTCTGACGTTGTACGAGTTTCTTGTCGCGAGATTGCAACAAGAGACGGTGTAGAGTTTTCAAGACTATGTTCGTAACGGTTTGACCACGCCGTTATGCCGCTAACGTTTCGGACGAATCTTAGAGTGCCGTTTGCCTTTTGAAAGGAATTTTTCCTTTATGAAGTAGAATGAGTATGCCAAGGATGTGTGGCGATCGTTTCTCGGTTTTCCGAGAGATTAGATCGGTTTGCACGTTCTGTCTAGACAGTCAAGGAACAATAGAACGAAACTGGAAGAAAATGCCTAAGACTTAGCTTGCTAGACTATCCACCTAGGTTCTAAGTTCCCTAAATTTTACGGCAGTTTACAAGACGTTC
Source organism: Hirschfeldia incana (assembly GCA_026261945.1). NCBI lineage: Eukaryota > Viridiplantae > Streptophyta > Magnoliopsida > Brassicales > Brassicaceae > Hirschfeldia > Hirschfeldia incana. The sequence goes on from JABCMI010000033.1 coordinate 1,766,963, forward strand.
TCATTCCTTTCCTACGAAAAAATTAAAACCTTGATAAAATTTTCTAAGTCGGACGTACCTTAGTCTCATTGATTACTCGAGATTGCCTCATGTCCGTTCTTCTTTGTCTTCTAACGTTTCATTGCCAAAGGTCCTCGAAAAGTCTGACACTGAATCGAGATCGATTTTTGATGAAACCCGAAGGAACAGTGCAGAATCGTTGCAGAATCGTTGAAGCAAAGGGAGGAGAAGTAGGCAAAACTCGAAGAAGGCTAAAGTGGGTAGACAAATTGAAAACGAACGGCAAGATGTCACTTGAGTGGGGCTTCTTGTTTCGTCAAGCTATGAGCGAACTGGTCAGGTCAAGAAGCTTGCGATCTTGTTATACCTCACGAATGATGTTTCGTAAAATATTGCCGAGCTTTTATTTAACGAGAGTTATTCAACAAAATGTTGTCGAGTTTAACCGTGCAGAGGCTGTCTCGTGAAGTATTGTCTAGGATTATTTTACGAAAGGTGCAAAGTATTTGGTTGGACTATCGTCGGGGATGGTTTCGCGAGGATTTGCCGCGTTCGCCGAATGTTTTGTTGTCCGGTGACCAGCGCAGCGCGGGCGCGTTAGCCGCCTGGCGCCTAGGGACAGCACGGGCGTCCTAGCCGCCTGGCGCCTAGAGGCAGCACGGGCGCTAGGCGCCCGGCGCCTAGAGGCAGCACGGGCGCTAGGCGCCCGACGCCTAGAGGCAGGACGTGCGCTAGGCGCCCGGCGCCTAGAGGCAGCACGGGCGCTAGGCGCCCGGCGCCTAGAGGCAGCACGGACGCTAGGCGCCCGGCGCCTAGAGGCAGCACGGGCGCTAGGCGCCCGGCGCCTAGAGGCAGCACGGGCGCTAGGCGCCCGACGCCTAGAGGCAGCACGAGCGCTACGCGCCCGGCGCCTAGAGGCAGCACGGGTGCTAGGCGCCCGGCGCCTAGGGGCAGCACGGACGTGCTAGCCGTTTGGGACTGTGCTTCCTTGCGGGAACTGCCTGTTTTTCCCGGTTTTTTTAAGGTTTCTCGATCGACACTTAGTCTCTCGAGGTTTCTCTAATTGTTTTTCCGAGACTTTTGGACATCGATTCCATCATGATCCCAGCAAGGAATTGTTTCTTAGAACGTTGTTGACCTTTTATTTTACGAGAGTTATTTCACAAAATGTTGTCGAGTTAATTTTACGGAAACTGTTTTGTAAAATGTTGTCGAGTTTAATCATGCCAAAACCGTCTCGTGTAATATTTTCGAGAATTTATTTTACGAAAGGTGTTTCGTAAAATGTTATCGAATTTTAGCATTAGAAACGCTGATTGGTAACCCGATCAGTCGTGCTTTCTGTTTCATGAGTAATCTAGGGTTTCTCCGCGATTTCCAGGAGAACAAGTCTTTATTTTTTCCGAGAAATTCTAAAAGACATTTCCAGTCAAAACTCTGCTCGGTAATCAGACCGTCATATCAGCCTTGGGCTCGATCCTACTCTAAAATCGTATGTGGGTCGTTTAGCCGTGATTCAGGCCCCTTTTGGGCCGTCTAGGGACTTAGACGTTTTTACGATTTTTCTTTAGAAAAAGCCATTGATGTGACGCTGGTTTTTCCGAAAGGATTTCGAATCCCCGTATAGTTAAGGCAACTGGTGTTCAAGCTAACCATAGCCGTTGTATACGGCAGGTAGGAATCCGTCTCGACTACCAAGTCATTTTTTGAATTTTTCCGAGCGAGGGGGGTTGTATCCATGGACCCGAGGACCGTGTTGCAGGAACTTGGATGGGGGTGCATGGTTGATAGGACCCGAAATTGATCGGGATGGTCCGTTCTCGGGACGTTTGTCCGTAAGATGATAATCTTAGATAACCGTTTGCATAAGCGTTGGTCGTAGGAGCAGTCACTGCTGAAGTTGTTTTACCAGCGTCGATGTGAGCTGCGAGTTTGTCTTTCATATTTCCAGACATTGCTTTGATCAAGCGTTTTGCGGCCGTAAGAGTAAGAGTAATCCGTCCTCCCCTCCTTCTAGCGCCAAACTGTGGGAACCGAAATACGCACTGTCGATTTTGATTAAGTAAAAACGGAGGAAAGCCAAGTTAACCCAACTTTCCCTGAAGGCCCGGATTCTCTGCGACAGCCAACGACAAGTGACCGAACAAGTGCGGAAGATATGGAAAGATAACAAAAGACGAAAATCGTACAATAAAGGTTTTGTTTAGAGTTGGGACTGGACCTTAAGGAAGGCTGCCTACGTACCCCTTTCGAGGATCAAGTCGGACGTAGTTCAGTTGGAAGGGTTTGAACAAGAGATCGAACTGCCTGGCGGAGTTCGTCTAGTATGAGCGTTAGTCATAGAAACGGGCATGTCGAGAATAATGCCTAGGGTTTCTATGTGCGGAACTCTAAGTAAAAGGATCAGTAGATCTTTCCGCGAGAAATAAGGGTCTGCGGACAAGATGAAAATAGAACGAGAGGCGGCCAGACGTTCTAGGTCGTGCCTTGCTAGTCTACCGCCTAAATTCTAAGTTCTTAAGCTAACAGGAGCTCTCTAGGTCTCCAATCTCGGATTTGCTCTCTCTCTCAATGATTTTCGCTCTGCCTTTCCTTCTCTCCCAAAGCTCCTTTATATACTCCTTCTTATGACGGTCTATTCTCCTTTTGGGCAGCGAAGCGGGCTTTTTCCATTTTCGTCGGCCTTCATGTTTATCGGGAAACTTGACATTTATCTTCGGGAAACTTGACATTTATCCTTTTGGAAATTTAGGATTTATCTTGTTATGTAAAGATAAACGTAAATCGCCGTATCTATCTCAGATAATCGTAAACGGACTGTCCGATCGCGTTTGGTCCCTTTCGGGCCGTCTCTAGGACTTCCGCTGTTTTTTACGATTTCTTCGGAAGATCTTCATTCCTTCGTAGAGTTGAGATGAGTGGTGTCTTAGGATAACCATCACTGTTTCGTACGAAGAATTTAAGATCTTCCTTTCCGTTGATACCTTACGAGTTTCCGAAGTGTTTCCGACGATCTTAGTTTGTAGTAAGGACGAGAGTTTTGTATGCAGAATCTCAATGATTCATTCCGCGAGGACTCGGGAAAGATTCAAAGTACAGACTTCTGACCGCCGGGGCCTGGGACTTGTGCACGGAAGATTGCCGCTCGAAGACCCGAGCCAGCACGGGTGCTAGGCTCCCGACGCCTATGGGCAGCACGGGCGCTAGGCGCCCGGCGCCTAGAGGCATCACGTGCGTCTCGGCGAGGGCTTCGATTTGATATCTTACTCGTTTTCTAGGTCCTCACGGTTTGAGAGAACGGGCTCTTTGAAGTTTCCCGGCGGCTAGGACCATCACGGGCGGCTAGGACCAGCACGGGCGCTAGGCGCCAGACGCCTAGAGGCAGCACGGGCGCTAGGCGCCCGGCGCCTAGAGGCAACACGGGCGCTAGGCGCCCGGCGCCTAAAGGCAGCACGGGCGCTAGGCGCCCGGCGCCTAGAGGCAACACGGGCGCTAGGCGCCCGACGCCTAGAGGCAGCACGGGCGCTAGGCGCCCGTCGCCTAGAGGCAGCACGGGCGCTAGGCGCCAGGCGCCTAGAGGCAGCACGGGCGCTAGGCGCCCGGCGCCTAGAGGCATCACGTGCGTCTCGGCGAGGGCTTCGATTTGATATCTTACTCGTTTTCTGGGTCCTCACGGTTTGAGAGAACGGGCTCTTTGAAGTTTCAAGGCGGATTCTTTGTCGTTCGGCCTGTCCAAACTTAGATTACTTCCCGTTTCTTCCGTATAATTTCGTATGGTCGTGTCATCTTAGCTACGGACCTAATGTCTCTCGGTTCTTCTTGATTGTATCATCGAAGTTTTACGACTAAATCTTATTTGGTTTTCTCGTAAAGTTTATCGTGTAAATCAAGAACGATCGACTTTAACATAGGTTCTTTAAGCTATACGACTTGTCTTGCTCTCGACGCTTGTTTTATGGAAAGTCCGCGCATGATAAATAGTTTTAACCGTTGATTTCGAGAGAACCGTTTTTGACTCCAACAAAATGTTGGTCTAGGAAGACCGCTAACGACTTTGAGGTAAAATTATATATCATGTAATAGTTCTTTTGGTCATGATATGGGGTAACTTCCTATCATGACAAGCTTCTTCTCGTAAATAAACAACGGCTCTATGCAACTTAATTTATAAAATCAGCTAAGTAAAATCTAAAATTTTATCAGCAATTCATCAACTCCATCTCTCCATATTAACTAGTTTCATCGTCCAAGCACTCACGTTCCAAGAAGAAATCTTGCTAGCTGGCAACAGACTTGGAGTTAGATAAAACGAGGATCTTCTTCATAATTTCAACATTCTACTTTAACAAAAAAAAAAATCAACCTTTTGCGTGTGATTTTAGCATATAATCATTATTAAATTGTTCGTAAACGTTTTTGTTCTTTGAAAATATTGTCAAAACATATAAAACCATTCCATATATGACCATATAATCATTGCTGAATTGCTCAAAAATAAATTGAACTGCTTGTGAAAACAAATTTACCTTACATATTAGGTCAAATTATTAAAAACTAGGGGTTTGCTGGCGTTACACGCTGGTTTGCTAATACTGTTATGATTTGACTATGCTTTTATAATCTAAAACATTATTCAACAGTATTTTAGAAAACAAAATATGTATATTATCTTATGGAATTTATTAATTTGATTGTAATCTTTGCAAAGTTACTATGAAAGAAATTTAAGTTCAAATATATGCATGACAGTTTGAAAGTGTAATAGCTGAATTGTTTATTATTTGATTGAAACTTATTAATTTAAATTATGATTTAGATAATTTATAAATTTGGACTTCATCTTACAATGATTATATTAAATTAGAGTTTATACATATATATTTATATGTATATATATATATATATATATATATATATATATATATTATGTTGTCAAAATATTACTTTTCACATTATATATATATATATATATATATATATCAATAATTGAATATGATAGTAAAAATGCCTAAAAACTTAAATTGATAAATCCATGCTAGTTTTATAAACAGTATTTTTTATTTATCTTTTATTTTGTGTCATCTCATTTGAAATAAGATGAACTTTTTTGTCACGTTTTATACTATCAGCTTTGTATTTGTTTGGTTCAGTTCAGGTTACTTTTCAGTTATCGGCTAAATTGGAACCAAACCGAAAACCCAAAGTAAATGAAATCGATCTTTTTTTTAGCTAGATCCGTAACTGAACCGAGATTTTTACTTCGGATCGGGTTCGGGTTCGAGATTTATTCCCAAACCTAGTTTTGTATATTCAGGTGATCGGGAGGTGTTATAATAGTTTGATGTTTTGGACTTTTCTAGGTTGATTTCAATGAATTATATTTTGTGAGTGGTGCTTGTGATGATAATTTCAAATAATCATAGGTGTTATATTAACCACTAGTTTCTTCTCACTCTGGATTTGTCAAAATTAAGAAGTTGTGAATATTTCAATTTAACCAGTTAGATATATATTGATTGTAAAGATACATTCGAAGTTGGTACAATGTATTTTTAATCCTAAATCTTAGTATTAAGAATTTGAAAATTTTGATATTTATTTTTGTTGAGTAATGTTTTTTTGGATGATTATGTGGCTATCTCTATTTGCTAAGAAAATTATTTAATATTTTTATTGTGTTATATCGTAATAGGTGATAGGTTTATATATTTTGTGTTTGTGTTTTTCAATAATATGTTTTGTATATAATAGTAAAGCATCTGATGTAAAGCATATTAAATTTCAAGAACTTTGCATTTGTTTTTTAAGACTAACAATTTAACGTTATAAATTGTATTTTATTTTTTATTTGAATTATTTGAACATTATTCTTTGAGATGTTTTGTATTCTCTCTCCATATTTTGACATTAAGTCGTCATTATCTATGTATTTCATTCACATTTTCCGTGTGCTTTGCTTCTCACCCTCACCAAAAAAATTAATACTCACCTCTGTGTGTTTGTTCTTCCTCAGATTGTTTGGTATTTGTTATAGATTTGATTTATAAGTTTCATGTTGTGTGGTTGTTACTCATAGCATTATAAGTTGTTTCGATCAATATTGTCTGCTCCTTTTCTTATTTAGATTTTTGTTGATGTTAGGAAGTGCATCTCCTTAGGTTGGATCAGAGTATAATCGTCTTTGATGTTGATTTCTTCTTCGGTAGCTTACCGTCTATAATTCATGTTCGGTTGGTTTTCAAGATCTGGTTTTTGATCATCAGACTTCTATGCTCTCTATCGTAGTTTGAGGTTGGCTTCACGATTTGCTGATTTCATCACTGGTCGCGTCTCTAGTGGCTCTCTATTTTGCCATATTTGCGACTTCAGGTTTAGATAGTGTTTTTCTCTGTGTATGCTCTGTAGATTTATAATGTTGTGTTTGATCTCAAGTTTGGGCTTTGGTTTCTTGGTGGTTAACTTTCATTATCTCTCCTTCAGGCTGTATGTTTACTTCCCCTGTTTTTCTTAGTATATGTGTGCGAAGTTAGATTCTCGTAATTTTGGTCTTTTTATCTAGAGTATTGTGGTTCTCTGCTGGTATGAACGTTTTTTCTGTGCTTGTTTAGTTTGTAAGGTGCTTCGTACATCGTAGCTGATGATTGCGCTTATAGTGTGTTAAATATTTATTTTCTTGATTCATGACGATTTTTGCCTTTAGTTGAATATTCTTGCTCTAACACACTTTCTTGGATCGTGTTTCTTTGTATTCGAAAGATGCTTTGTCTCGGAGTTTATCTTTCTACTCTTTTCCGACATCTCCTTGTTATAACCAAAACATTATATCATAAAGTGAGCTAGTTAATTTGTGTTCTTGATATCGTTTCAGTTCTAAACATTTACTTAGTTAATGTGTCTTTGGCATTTTGTTTTTCTCTATGATTATAGATATTTATGTTTCGATCATGAGTTGTGTTTCTAATTTATTTTTCTTAACTTGGTCAATATTAAAATAAATATATAGTTTGTAAATGTAATAATAGAAAATTATAATAACTATTAAAATAGTGAATTTTTTGTTATTTTTACTTGTGAATAAATTAAAAATTAAAAAATTTATTTCTATTATTTTATTCATTTTTTATTTTGTAATTAATAAAATAGATTATCAAACTTAAAAAGATGATGATTATTGTGAAAATAATTAGATATTGCACAATTAAAAAGTATTGAACCAAATTGCAATAATCTAAAAGAAGAAAGATCTAAAATGTAAAAAAATATAAGAAGGAGACACATGTCAACAAAGCTCGTTGCCACATGTCCCAAAAATAGAGAAATATATATTTTATATATATAGATAGATAATCCACAGTAAGGTCAAAATTTATTAAAAAAATCATTATGTAGCATGGAGTAACTCATAATTATCACTAATTGCAAATCAACGCAGACACATAATAAGTTTTGAAAAATATTACTCCCTCTGTTTCATATTAGGTATCGATTTAGTTTTTAATTTTTTTTTTCATTATAAGTGTCATTTTATGTTTCCAATACAAATATTTCATAAATTTTCCAATTTATTAATGAAAAATAAAAAAAAAACTATATTAAATAGGGGTAAAACATAAGATTTGACATTTTCTTTTTAAATTTGTGTGCAAAAACCTTAAACGACACTTAATATAAAATGGAGAGAATATCATTTGTGTTGTGAAAGGATGTCTTATTTCATCTCATAACATTTCCTTATATAAGGAGTTACACATCCAAAACCCTAATGGGCATGAATACATAACGGGCCACTAATGGGCCTAAGTCTAGAAAATGAAAACCTATTACAATCTAGTGGTTGCTGGACATCCACAAATATATATAAATCTTAACACTCCCCCTTGGATGCCAGAACCATATGGGCTCGTAGTGTGCTTAATGTTGCCTCATTAAAACCTCTCCTGGAAAACTCAAAACCCAATGTGGTAAAAAGGGAGACCAAGGACAGGAAAAAGAGTACAACACACACTACTCCCCCCTTATCTGGACCTCAGTGTAGGTCCTTAAGCCGGCGCATTCCAATCTGATGCACTAGCTTCTTGAATGTCGAGGTCGGAAGTGACTTGGTGAACATGTCTGCTGAATTGTCACTGGAACGGACTTGGATAACCTGAACTTGTCCGGCCTTCTGCAGATCGTGGGTGGAGAAGAACTTGGGCAAGATGTTCTTCGTCCGGTCACCTTTGATATATCCATCTTTGAGTTGGGCTATGCATGCTGCATTGTCCTCATAGATGATGGTCGGAGCATCTTGTCCTTCAGAAAAGCCGCTGTCCACTCGGATGTGGTTGGTCATGGACCGTAACCACAGAACCTCTCGACTCGCCTCAAGTATTGCGATGATCTCCGCATGGTTGGATGATGTAGCAGCAAGTGACTTCTTCATGGACCGCCAGGAAATGGTTGTCCCTCCATGAGTGAACACATATCCCGTCTGTGATCTAGCCTGATGTGGGTCTGATAAGTAACCTGCATCAGCAAAACCAACCAAACTCTCCTTGGATTGATTAGTATAAAACAAACCAAGGTCTGTTGTTCCTTGTAGATAACGCAACAAATGTTTGATCCCATTCCAGTGCCTCTTAGTCGGACAGGAGCTGTATCTAGATAATAGATTCACGGCAAAACTAATATCTGGTCTAGTGTGGGTAGCCAAATACATTAAAGCTCCGATGGCACTGAGATAAGGTGTCTCGGGACCAAGGACTTCCTCGTCCTTCTTCTTTGGAACAAACATATCAGTATCCGGATTTAAGCTTCTCACGACCATGGGACTGGTCAAGGGGTGAGACTTGTCCAAATTAAACTTCTTGAATACCTTTTTAGTATACGCCTCTTGGTGCACAAGGATTCCATCATTTATGTACTCAAGCTGTAATCCCAAACAGAACTTAGTCTTTCCTAAATCTTTCATCTCAAAATCTTTCTTTAGATATTCAACTGTTTGGGAAATCTCTCCAGGGGTTCCAATGATATTCAGGTCATCCACATAGACAGCTATGATAACACAGCCATTGCTGTCGAATTTCTTTATAAAGATACATGGACTTATTGGATCATTCTTATAGTCCTCTTTCACTAAGTATTCACTTAGTCTATTATACCACATTCGACCTGATTGTTTCAATCCATACAAGGATTTATCCATCTTAATACAATGCTGTTCTCGAGAACCTTTCTTTCCTTTGAGCTCTATACCCTCTGGAATTCTCATATAAATTTCATTATCCAGTGGTCTGTACAAGTATGCTGTTAATACATCCATAAGGCGTAAATCAAGCTTTTATCTTATGGCCAGACTGATTAAAAATCGGAATGTAGTTGCATCCACCACAGGGGAATAAGTTTCCTCATAATCTATTCATGGTCTCTCTGAGAGGCCTTGTGCAACAAGCCGTGCTTTGTATCTTACTACTTATCCCTTCTCATTTCTCTTCCTCACAAAGACCCATTTATATCCCACTGGTTTGACATCTCTTGGTGTCAGTATTATAGGGCCAAAAACGCCTCTCTTTCTTAATGATTCTAACTCCACGTTTATAGCTTCTTTCCATTTGATCCAATCTGATATTTGTGTACACTCTAATATGGACGTGGGTTCCTGATCCTCATTCATTAATTCAAGTGCTACATTATATGCAAATATGTCATCGAGCTCGATTTCATCTTTGTTCCCATTCGTATCAGGCATAGCATAATGTGTTGAGATCTCATGTTCTGGTCGTCCTGGAGTGCTATGAAGCTCAGCGTCCCGAGCCTCATTGTTAGACACATCCTGGTCGACATTTTCTATGCCATGGACGGTTTCCATTTGTCCCTCGGATCCGACATTATCTTTTGCACTTTTCTTTGCTTTCTGAGGGATCTTATCTTTGGAACCAATTGGTCTACCACGTTTCAAACGTTAAATAGACTCAGTAGCACTTGACTTTGTCCCTCTTGGACTTCAATTCTTACTGGTGCATTACAAGCTGGTATATATGATTTAGTGACTTTCTTTGGGTCAGCAAATGAATCTGGCAACTGGTTAGCTACCGTTTGCAAATGAATAATTTTCTGGATCTCAAGTTCACATGCTTGAGTCCGAGGATCTTGCCAAGATGTTAATGGTCGAGACCATTCTAATTCTTTTACCAGCCGACTGTTATCTCCCCCTAAGGTCGGATATGTGGACTCATCAAAGTGTGAGTCTGCGTATCTGGCCTTAAACAAATCACCCGTGGTCGGCTGGAGATACTTTATAATCGTAGGGGAGTCATAACCAACGATATTCTCATCCTCCTTTGAGGTCTCATCTTTGTTCTCTGTGGTGGTGCTATTGGTGTATAAACGACACAACCAAAAGTCTTAATATGGGATATGTCTGGCTCGTGACCCATTATCAATTGGGATGGTGAATATCTATCCTCACTCGATGGCCTGATGCGTATTAACTCTGCTGCATGCAATACTGCGTGTCCTCATGCTGATACAGGGAGTCTAGACCGCATAAGTAATGGTCTTGCTATCAGCTGTATTCGTTTAATGAATGATTCGGCCAAACTGTTTTGCGTATGGACATGTGCCACGGGATGTTCCACACTCACCCCATGGACTTACAGTAGTCATTAAACGATTGGGATGTAAACTCAGCAGCATTATCAAGACGTATAGTCTTTAAAGGAAAATCAGGGAAATGTGCTCTCAGTCGTATGATCTGAGCCAGCAGCTTTGCAAATGCCATATTTCGTGTGGATAGTAGGCAAACATGCGACCATCTGGTCGATGCATCAATAAGGACCATTAAATATCGAAATGTCCCACTAGGTGAGTGTATTGGTCCACATATATCTCTTTGGATCCTTTCTAGGAAATTTATAATTTCCTTGTTCACTTTAACTGGTGATGGTCTGGTAATAAGTTTTCCTTGTGTACATGCTATACACGTGAGGTTTGGGAGAACTTTATTATCTCTTAAGGTGTGCCCTTTAGAATTCATTATCAATTTACGCATCATACCAGAACCAGGATGACCTAAACGGTTATGCCATAGAGTGAAATTTTCGCAGGCATTAGCCTCAATCACAATGGTCTTTGCATAGTATAGACCAGAGGATATTGCAGGTGTGGTCTCACGGACCATCTTATTGCCATGGACGATTTCTACAATATTAAGGAACTCTTTATTTCCTTTGTCCATTGTTTCAAGGTGGAAACCATTCAATCTTATATCCTTGAAACTCAGTAAGTTCCATTTGGAACTAGGTGAATATAATGCAGTGGATGTTTCCAGCTGCGTACCCATGGGCAATGATATACAGGCCTGGCCGTGGCCCTCTATAAGGTCTGATATACCTGCAATTGTTTCTATGTTGGCCTTTTGCAATTTTAAATTTGTGAAACATCTTTTATCTCTAAGTATAGTATGGCTCGTTCCACTATCCACCAAAATTATATCCATATCATCTCTCATGTTACTTAATTTGATGGGTTGAAAGGACCCCCTTTAGAGAGAAAGACACTTGACGGCGCTGAGTAGAATTGAGATTAAAGACGCGTCTGAGCTCCGATCGATGAACGGTTTTCGGCGTTGGCTTCTACTCGTCAAGGGCTACAGGTCGATAGGTGGCTCGTTGTCTAGGTCGTTGTGGTTAGTGAGATACGACGGTTTTAGTATACGGCTGATTTTAGGGTTTTAGTGGCTACGATTTTAGCTCAGGTTTTTGCAACTCGTGCTGATAACTTGTTGTGAAAGGATGTCTTATTTCCTCTCATAAAATCTCCTTATATTAGGAGTTACACAGCCAAAACCTTAATGAACCTAAATACATAACGGACCATTAATGGGCCAAAGTAAAGGAAATGAAAACCTACTACAATCTAGTGGTTGCTAGACATCCACAAATATATAAATCATAACAACTTGTTGGTTCTTTGTCTAATTTTTTTTTTTTTTATTTTGAAGGTCTTTACTTTCTAAATCATTTTCAATGTTATCAAGGTTATTTTCATTTTTTTAATGTTTACTTTTGCAGAGCACAAAAAGAAATATTTGATCACTTTAAAATGTTATGAAATGTAAATAAGCTTTTCTTAAATTTCACTTTAACTATTTTGCATTCTTATTGGTCATCCCAAATCACACCTATCACAATACGAAGAAAACAAATATTGGAAATTAGGTTTATAGGAAATAAACGATTTTTTTCATTCTTAAGAAGTGAAAAAGATTAATGGTTTTATTGGTCAAATATTTTTCTATACAGTTAAGAACTAACTTACAATTCCTTCAACGGAGATATTTTTCTAATATATTCTATTAATTCTCCAGCATGACTAATTGATATGAAGTTATGTCTAATTATAAAAATAATCTATTTATATATAAAATCACTTTTATACGCTTTCTACATTTTCTAACCACTTTTAGTTCCAAAATATTCGGGTCCACGCTTCTCTTTCTATATAAAAAGTGTTTGGTGGAAAATTATATGAAAGTATCATGATGCAGTTTTACGGGGTTCGTTAGTGTTGTGGGTCGCGATAAGTTTTTAAATTGGGCTTCGGGTCGCTTGAAGTTTTAATTGTCGAACCGGGCCGCTGGGGGGAGAGAAACAAATCGGTGACGATTTTGGCCTTATGACCCGTGAAACTTTGGGCCGTGACCCATGAAAATTGAAAGACCGACCCAGCGAAACGACCCTAAGACTTGCGGTGACCTATCGGCCCAGGAGCTTTCGCACGTGTAAGGGTTTTTATTTTTTTTTTCTTTTTTTTAAAGGGTGACCGGTCACAAAGGTTGAAGGTAGCATTACTCTTTCCCGCCGTTTACTGTTTTCTGATATTTGTTGTAATATTAATTAAATCAATGTGTAGGAAATATCTTACTCGGTAATGGTGAGAAGCAGCTAAAAACTGGTGTACAACTAAAAGAAGCAACCCTAGGAGTAGAAGTTAATCCAATCATCTGAGGCCGTGGATGCTCATCCACCTCAACCGAAAAGGATGGAAACACTTAGCGGTGGTCGGAATGTCGGGTCAAGAAGCGGTGGAACGGTCAGTAAGGAAATCAGGACAGACACCGGCGAAGGTACAGACTTTGAGCTATAAGTTTGTGTATTATTATTTAAAATTGTGTGGTTCCTCTGTTTGGTAAACAACCCTAACGGGTGTTCATTCTTGGACTGTAGGTCTGTGCAATTCTTGCTTTGTTGTTATGGCTGGGAGGTGGATAATGTTTGACACCGGAGTTTGGGATTTCAAGATAGACAACGATAGATTGGGTAGAGCAGTTGATTCATCCAGAATGAGAGGGACTGAGGACTTGCAAGGGTCAATTTTAACTGCGTATGGGCTTTTGGGAAGGGAAGTGGTACCGGAGGTCTCGTATTGGCTGAATGATGGAGAGGGTGAAATGGTGGGCCTACAGGCTGCTCCCGTTGAGATAGCAACAGACAAAGATTTCAGGATTTTCAAGGCGCTTCACCGGGCAGACAAATCCGTTAATCTCTTCGTAACATTCAGGGAAAGTGTTGGAGGAGTCATGATATTTCTAAGGTCGGAATATGCAATACGAAACCAAACGAATGCACCCGTTCCACCCCCTGATGAAGATGTTGCCTTTTTGATGGAAGTACAGCAATTTGAAGATCGTCAGAAACGCAACTCGCAGTCTGGTAGAGTGGAAGGGAGCGAAAAGGAACATCAGAAAAGCGGAGAAACTCGTGACGATGCGAGTGGGGCAGTTTCAGAGAATTGCGAGGAGGAAAAGGGTGACGATTGTGGAGATGAATTGGCAGTGGATAATGGAGAGAAAAATGGGAACGTTTGCGGAGCTGAATTGGCAGTGGATAATGTAGAGAATAAGGAAGGCAAAGTCGAAGAAGGAGACGCAGTCAAAAGCAATTCAGATGATCGGCCTCAGCAAATCAGTCTTATAGGAGAGACAAGAACGGCAAGTGTGGAACCGCTTGCAATGGGGAATGGAAATAATGGAGGAGCTGCCGAAGAATTTGCTGCGGAAGATGATGGAGATGATGGGGAATACGACTACAATGGCTGGCATGATTATTGCAGAAACGATTGCGTGACGGACGACGACGACGATTTTGTAGAGGGTCCGGGCAAAGGAAGAAGTGGTGGACAGCGTATTCGGCGTCCTGGTGGTACTGGTTGCAGAGGGTCTGCAAAAGCGGGGTGTGGGAAGAAGCAAGTAGCACGTGGAGGTGGATATATATCGAAAAAAAACTATTCATCTCTGGAAATCACCGATCTAGCAAAAGACCTTGGATCGCCCTCGAAATTGAACACAGAAGTAACGGAGAACGAGGTAGATGTTGATGTTGTTCTTGTGACGCCCCCTCAAACAAAAAACAAACACACCAAAGTGACTGAAGATAATGATGATGATGATGTTGCTGAAGTAATGACTAAAGCTGGAGATAATGTGACTGGTAACCCCACAGACGTTCAATGTGCCTCCAAGGAAGCACCTGAGGTGGTTGAAAGTGGTGAGATATGTCTAGAAACTCCCCCAAAGCAATTTAACACGCACATCCCCGAGCTAGTAGATGAGGACGATGCTGAGCCTGCTGTCAGCGGAACTACACAAATTCAGGGTGGAGAAGCATTTATGAAAGGCATACAAGTACCCGAAATGTATGGATATAATGATGTAGAGGGTGTGTATAATGAAATGGAGGGAAGCAGCTGCAACCCGCTTGATATTGACTTCAGCAAGGAGGACTCTAATATATTCGTGGGGAGGAGGTTCAAAGACAAAGCGGAGTGCAAGTTGACGTTGGCCATCTACGCAATCGCGAAGGTGTGCACGTTTAAGCTCCGGCATTGCAAACGTCGACTTACGGCGAAATGTTACGAAAAAGAGTGCAACTGGAGAGTAGTGGCTGTTCAACTCGGTGAATCTCCAACTTATCTGGTAAAAAAGGCCATTCTGGATCATGTTTGCGTAGCCGACGTTAGAGGGAAGTATAAAAAACATTGTACATCGAAAGTGCTCGCAGCTCTATTGCGTTCGAAATACGAGAGGCTCTACGCCGGGCCGCGTGCTATGGAACTCCCGGAAATGTTGCGAACGGAATTCAACTATACATGCTCGTACTGGAAAGCCTGGAAAGCGAAAGAACTAGCGATTGCATCGGCGCAAGGAACAGAGGAGGAATCATACAAGATGCTACCACAATACTTCCATGTACTGAAGCTAGCAAATCCTGGAACTATCACCGATATTAAAACCGAGAAAGACAAAGAAGGAAAAACAAGGTTTAAGTATGCGTTTATGTCTCTCAAAGCATGCATCGATGGTTGGCAACATCTGCGTAAGGTGCTAGTGGTGGACGGCACCCACATGTTTGGAAAGTACAAAGGTGTTTTATTAAGTGCCAGCGGACAAGATGCTAACAGCCGGGTATTCCCGATTGCTTTCGCAGTTGTGGAAAGCGAGAACACAGAAGCTTGGTCATGGTTTTTCGAGAGATTATCCACTATAGTAAAGGATGGTTCAGATTTAAGTATAATATCAGACAGATGCGCATCAATTTTCGCTGCGATAGATAAATGGTACCCCGGCGCACACCACGGTATTTGCCTCGTACACCTCCAGCGAAACGTTCAGGAGAAGTACAAGGGGCTGCAGCAGAAAGCAATGGTTGGTCGGGCAGGTGAAGCCTTTAGGGTATCCGAGTTTAATGAGATAATGGAGCTTCTAAAACAGACTGATTGGAGGTGCTGGGATTATTTGGAGAAGATCGACAAGAAGCTATGGACACGTTCACATTTCGAAGGGGACAGATTTAACGTGTTGACCTCTAACGTTGCTGAATCGTTGAATAATGCTCTGCTGCCCGCGCGTGATAGTCCTATAATGGCATTGTTCGACTTTATACGCCGGAAGCTGTGTACATGGTGTATTAGCAGACAAACGGAGATCAGTAAGATGAAGGGGAATGTTCCAAATAATATCCAAAAGATACTCGTCGAACAGCTGGTACTGTCAGCGGGCCTTCTAGTACTGCCATGTTCAACTTGGCAATTCGAAGTCACGCACAAGCCAACTGGTTTTGGTTTCACGGTTGATTTGGATAAACGAACTTGCACTTGCCTCGAATTCCAAAAGCTTGGTTTGCCATGTCGGCACGCCATTGCATGTGCGTCTTACCGTAATATGCAGTACACCGCGTTTGTTTGCAAAGAACATCAGAAAGAGACATGGGCTGAAACAGTTAAGGGTATCATACTTCCTGTTCAGGATCCAAAAGATGTTCAAGTGCCGCCCGAAATACTAACTGTACATCTTTATCCACCAACTACCAAACGAACGAAGGGAAGACCTGGAGTCAAACGCAAACTGTCCCCAGGAGAGATACCTGTAAGACTGTTGTGTGTACTGTTAAAAACAATTCAGTTACGTACTGCACAATTTGTTACTATAACAACTTTATTGTTTAAATCAGGGGGGGAGCAAAAAGCATAAGCCGAACAAGTGCTCAAATTGTTTTAAGGAAGGTCACAAGAAGACCACTTGCAAGGAAGAGAAGCCATGAATAGAGGATGAAGAAATGTTTGTTTTTGATAAATAACGTAAGCACTGGCTCGCTAATGTATTGTTTTGGATCTATCCGATTCGGAAGTCCACAGAATATTGTGGTGTACAGGACATTTGTTGCGGTGTACGTGCTAGTTGTTGCGGAATGTATTTTTTTGGATATAGACAATGCGTAAGTCCACAGCGTATTGTGGTGTACGGGATAGTTGTTGCGGTGTACGTGATATTTAATAAGTACAGATAAATTGGTACTCAATGTATAATGGTGGTAGCGGAAATTTATTGTACACCAATTAGTTAAACAAAGCAAAGCATGCATTGATATTTGCTAAGCATGCATTGTACACCAATTCTTTTTTTGGATATAGACAATGCGTAAGTCCACAGCGTATTGTGGTGTACGGGATAATTGTTGCGGTGTACGTGATATTTGCTAAGTACAGGTAATTTGGTACTCAATATATTATGGTGGTAGTGGAAATTTATTGTACACCAATTAGTTAAACAAAGCAAAGCATGCATAATACTAATAAAAAGAGTAGATATTACATCCGAATAAGGTACTTAGTTTACTAGCCGATTACAGAACTTAGAGTAGCATAGAGTTTGCAGAACAAAACAACACAATAAAATGCAGTGAGAAACCGATGCGTTTTCTTGTAAAGCTTTCATTTCAATCATCGGAATGGATACGGCCCCTTCTCCCCCTACGTTGTGCAAGATCCGCCTCGACTCCGCTAACCAACTGAGGCTGACCAATTAGGCGTTCATCACCTGGAATGTGCGATACGTCCCTCTGAAGAATGAGAGTCTGATAGATCAAGCTGGGGAGAACAATTTTCCTGTCGGCATCACTCTGACGAGACATCTCGACAACCTGGTCATAAGCCAATCGACCAAAGTCGATCGGCTTGTTTCTTACAAACGCGAAGAGGAAACGAAGCCGCTTCTTTAGCATTGCATCTACATGGAATCCAGGTAGCCAGTTTAACTCACAGAGTCTGTAGAGGCAAAGGTACTGGGGGAGGAGGTGTGTTAGGGAGAATGACTCCCAGTGAGTACAGCGACCACCGGTGAGGAAGGTTATTGCACGCGAGAGATCATCATCCTCCCATGGGTGACCTTGTTCCACAATTGGAGTCATGAATAGTTGATTAATCACGACAGGGTCGAAATCGAAACGGCTACCCCTTATAAAAACGCCCGCGTCCGAACCGTATAGGTTGGAGATGCATTCCCTAACCACCCTTGGACAGAAAGGCCGCACATGCAAGACAGTGTACATCCACCCCACATTTTGAATGATTGAGCGAGCCTCAGCAAAACCCGGATCATCTAAAACTAACAACCCCTGAACTTGAAACCCTCGTATGCAAAGTTGTTGATACTTACGGAAACTTTCTTCGCTTAGATGACGATTAGACCATGGGTTTGAGACCGGTGGGCCGGCGATAAAGAACCCCCGACTGGCTTGTCGCCGCTCTTGAAAATTCATAAAACGCGGTTGTTCGTCGACAGGCTCAGGCGACGAACTTGAACGGTCGTCGGAACTTGAACGGTGGTCGGAACTTGTGGTGCTGTATTGAAGACGGCGGCGAGCGTTGGAGGCAGATGAGGAAGACGACATTTTGGTGCTTTCGATTTTGTTTTTTTTTTTCAATTAGATCTACACGATGAGCAGAAAGACGAAACGATTACGGTTTCCGAGAGGATATAGAGGATTTGGAGAAGCGCAAGCGTCAAATCCAACTGTGCAAGTCATTTATTAAAAAGGTTGATAAAGCAACCACCAAAAACAAAATATTTGGGCCATAACTGTTTATATTCGTATCGACGTCAGGCCCAACACCGAGAACAGCAACGGAGGGCTGATTTAATAACCGGTGTACAACGATAAACTAAAACTAAGATTATAACGGCTACAAAGAATATTGTAATAGTCAACATATCCGTTGTGAGTGATTTGAAAAGTCAACCAAGCCGTTGTGAGGGATTTCAAACAAATATAGCCGTTGTCTATGGATTACTTTAAGTAATAATTCCTATTTAAGCAGCTGTGTCTACCTCGCACTCTTCTCGCAACACATCCAAATTTGTTTGTAATCGGAAAACAAATCTAATATGGCGGATATGGCGGATCCTCACTATGCGGAGATGAAGGAGCACAAACGAGACGCTGACTGGCGCTTTGCTTGCTTGTATGCGAACTACTGCATTCCTAAAAAATGTACGTGCGGCGGCGATATAACGGTCGAAACCGACGACAGAGGAACGGACTACTATGTATGCAAGGTTTTTGAGGTTAGAATGGTTGTTGTGGTAATTAGTTAATTAGTTGTTAGTAATTATTTTAACAACCGTCAATCACATCAATATTCTTTCACTTATAGGACGATGGTTTGCACATCCGACATGCCTGTCTTCACGCAATCGAGGAAGAGTTTGATGTGATGAAAGGTGAATTCCGCGAGGAGGTCTCGCTCCACCGCAAGCTGCGGTATGAGGTGGAGGCAATGCGTAAGGACATCGAAGAGCTTAAGCGTTTATTGATGAGGGGTCGTTGATGTGATCTAATGGCTGATCGAATGTTATGTTTATAATGTGTTCAAATTTCACCCTGTTCTGTGTAATGTTATTTAATATCTTTTGTTATGTATGTTGGGTCATTTATAGGACCAATTGTTTTATCTATGGATGATGTTAAGTAACTTAGGGACGGTTGAACGGTTACATCGTCCCACTAAACAACGGTTGTATAACAGAGAAAGGGTGCGTAGCGATGTTTAAGTTATTGCCCACAAACCTATAAATAGAACGAATGGTTCGGTTGTTTTTGCACACACAACCTTAAAATGAAGCAAGGAAGTTCTACAGTTAGAGAATACAATACATTGTTCCTAAAAGCTGGACTCCTTGAAACCTTACAACAGGAGACCCTGGTAAGGATGTATCGAGATGGATTACGCGAGGAGATACGGGGAGAGCTTGGTAATCACGTGTTCTTAAACATTGACGACATAATGCAGGCAGCTTTACATGTTGAAGAGGGTGATGAATCTGATGAAACATGCAACCAGCGAAAGAAGAGATCCCGAAGCGGAACGTGCAAGACGTTGGGTGATACCGATGGGTCGACAACCGGATCTGACGAAGATTCCGGCAGGAGCTTGCGGGGGGATCCAGAAGATACCGATCAGGGGGGTGACAAAAATGATTATCCTGCTTACAATGATGCAATTTACGACAGTGAGGGGTCTACTCCGGAGGGGGTAGGAGGGAGGGATGACGAATCCGATAGTAAAGTTGATCTTGAAGACTACAAGGAGTACCTTGACGAACACCACCGGAGCGATTTCGAGTCAAGTCGAGAATTCAAGTGAGCAGACCAATTGGCAATAGATTAATATCAACTTAAGTGATGTATTATAATTATGCAAGTATTGTATATTGTACACCGATATGAATTTTATGTACACCTTACATATTACTTACTTTATGGTTGCTTTTATATAATAAAATAGCAGTAATAGTCGAGAACCAATTTATAATTTTGCAGAAAGGCAAACAGTGAAATACTTAAACAAAGGAAAGATAATTTTTGCGGTGTACGTGCTATTTGTTGCGGAATTTTTTATTTTTGGATATAGACAATGCGTAAATCCACAGCGTATTGTGGCGTACGGGATAATTGTTCCGGTGTACGTGGTGTATAGATAATTAGGTACTCAATATATTATGGTGGTAGTGTAAATTTGTTGTACACCAATTAGTTATACAAAGAAAAGCATGCATAATACTAATAACAAGAGTAGATATTACATCCGAATAAGGTACTTAGTTTAGTAGCCGATTACATAACTTAGAGTAGCATAGAGTTTCCACAACAAAACAACACAACAAAATGCAGTGAGATAGAGACAAGTCGAGAACCAATTTATAAATTCGCAGACACGCAACCAGAGAAATACTTAAACAAAGGAAAGATAGATAGAGCGAATTCTAAATACATGGTTTTCCATACTTTCTGCTTTTGTGTTTGCTCAGTAATTCTGCAACCTGTGCGTTTTTCGGACACGCACACATCAATGGCTCTGTTATCCCATCTCCAACGACATTGAAGACATAAAGGTGCCCAATAGAGGACCTGTTGTCGAGACAGAAGTTTCTCCACCCACTTGCGATGTAGTACTTACCCGCTGCCTTGGAAAAATGCAAACGCACTTTCCATGACTCTCCTTTTTTGTTAATCAGTAGCGTGTGTTGGAAGTGTTTCTTCAGAGCATGAGAACTCGTAGCTCCGTGAGGGAGATACTGCGTTGCAGAAAATGTAATCAGCGCACAATTATATATAACAAAACCTTATAATTGATGGACAAAATAGACTTACAAGTTTGTCTTCTTGAAGATTTTTATTACTCACTTCAGCCACGAAGCAGTTGTTCTTGAAATCGGCAGAGCAAGGAGATGCGAAAGAAGACTGCGCCCCTGTTACTCCTGACAGTTAGAGCAGGAGACCACAACATTTATATAGAGGCAAAATTTGCTCTGCATCGATGTTGTTATAACATTCCATATAACAAAAGGTTACCGGTATTGTTGGTGTGAGATGATCCTGAAGTATACTGAATCTCGCAGCAACTTGGCCCGAAAGGTGTGACATGAAACACCATATCTCCTTCATGTCTAAAAATTACGATGTCACCAACCAGCAGACTATGAGCTGCTGCAAAGTCTCTCCACCCAGCTACGAGTTTCAAACCGTCAACTTTCACAACCCAGGTTTTATCGGACGCATCTGTTGTCAGTGTAGCAGTGTTGATGTGGTCGTAGCGTCCTTGGAGATGCTGCTCGAAGAAAGCTTGAGGAACGCTCTGCACAACAGATGGAATTCAGGTTAGCAAAGGATCAAACGTTAGTACAACCGGCATTAATTGTATCTGTAGAGTACGATTTGATTTTCGAATCCGGGGAGGAGGGGCTTGAAGAAATGAGGGTTGATAGGAGATTTAAGAGACGATTCGGCCATTCCTGAATCGGCCATTCCTAAAAGAGATAATGAAATTGGCGGAAGGTCGACTGGAATCGGCTGAGTTGGGCTGAAGATATGAAAACCAGTTGTAGAAAAAGATCGAGATGATATGATAACGGCGGACTAGGGTTTCATCAACCTCTTTTATTGTAGACATATTGTATGCTCTGTAAATATATGTTTCTCACGGGACGCGATTTGTAAATGAATTTTATGCTTTGATCTTAATAATGTCGGTAGACCCTTAATAATAAGTTGTACACCCAAATGTCGGTACACCCTTAATAATAATGTCGGTACACCCTTAATGTCGGTACACCCTTAATAATAATGTCGGTACACCCTTGGTTATTGGTACACCCTTAATAATAATGTCGGTACACCCTTAATAATAAGTTGTACACCCAATTATCTTAGACATATATGTTTCTCACGGGACCCAGATGGCGGTACACCCTTAATAATAAGTTGTACACTCTTACTAATGTAACGGTTAAGTTGCTAATAATTCATAACCTTGAGACAATATGTTGATAGGATCAAAAATAAATAAAGTAGTTTATAGATATAAAAAGAGTTTTATCAAAATGGGAAGAGTAAGTTACAGCAATGGAGTAAAAGTTGACGAAACTAATCTTCAATTGGCCAATCACGAGCAGTCAAGTGTATGTTATCGCAGAAGTCCCAAGCTGCAGTATTCCAGAAACAACGATCGCATTGGTAAGGTGATCTTGATCCATTTAGCTTGACCACCAAGACTGGTTGTATTAATCTGGAGCACCAGCAATAGAATGCCCTTTCAGGGTTTATCCTTTCAGCAACAGAGAGAAAGATGGCAGGTTTTTCGTAATCCCAATTGCCTGAAAGGTCCCACTCACAGATGATTTGAAACATCCGATCCACATGTTGACGGGTAAAATCTGGGTAGTTGTGAACCATTCCTCTATCATCAACGCTGAAGGCCAAGTTCATCATACCGTCTACAAATTGGGCCAACAAGCAGCCCCTCTCACCAGCAAGGTGTATTTTTTCTCTTCCTACATCAACTAAATGGAGGATGAAGAACTCATACATTCCTCTCAAGTAGATGGCCTCTGGATTACCTAGACGGTAGCAGTTAAGCCTGAACTTCCGAACAGCATTGACCTGGTGTATCAAGTAGGGCGAATCGTGCAGGTAAAGGAGATTGGCCGATCTGTAGAAGTAATCATCTCTTCCTATAATGTTGAACCCGCGAAAAGCAATTCTTGCAGAACCAAAGTCCCGCATACTGTTTGCTGCAACCTTGACAAGAATCTTAGTCAGAATTAAAGGAGGGAGGGAATCCAAGTTCATATTCTCCATGTCGAACTCGAACAGTCGGATCGGTTTGATATAATATAAAATTAGAGTATGTCGAACTCGAACAGTCGGCTCGGTTGGATATAATAAAACCGACGTGGAGGTTGGATATTGTGCGCTTTGTATTTATAGATGAAAAAAGATCTATTGGAATCGTTTGGAATGCAGCTTTTCGAGTAAAAGATATTTCAAGTCCTTTGGAATTCATGTCGTTTGGAATGTTTTACTATTCGTGGACAGTGCTTCATCTCCGTACACCGTTGTTATATTACTGCATACCAATAACCATTGCAAATGCATCGGTCCAAATATTAGAGTATGTCAGTTGTTACGTTTGAAACAATTATCTTAGATTAAAAGACGGGATACTATTACGTCAACATAGTACTTGCACACCATACATAATTATTTAGTAGATTCATATGTCTCCCTGAATAGTTATTACAAACGAAGCAGAACAAGATAATATATCAAAGATTCTCAATAATTCCCTTCAGATATGCAATCTCCTCAGCGTGTTGCTTCAAGACTTTCTCGATCTCGTGGATCTCAAAACCACGGTATGCAATGTTTGCATCGTTTCTCTCGACATCTTGGGCAATTCTCTGAACCCGATAGTCATGAGCACCTAAGCTACGCAAGCTGGAGGCGTGCTCCTCAACAGTTTTCTTCAAACGTCTGGTTTCTTCTTCGATTGCGGTGGTCCATTCTTGCTTTCTGTGCAACCCGTCATCCTGGAAAAAGGATTTGAAATGACATTTAAATCTGACGAAAGAAAAACGCCAATTACATAAAAGATTACAACTCACCTTGAAATCTTTGCATACAAAGAATTTCTTCGGAATGGATGCGGCTTCAGTACAGATCTGAATGATTATTGCGCTTCCGCAAGGACACTCTTCCGGGATTCCAAAGTTAGAATCGGCCACGGCTTGTAACCAGTTTCCAAACTCGTAACCATCTGAGCTGCTGGAAGTCGACATCGGCAGAGTTTTTTTGCTTAAGTGTAAAGAGGGATATTATTAGGTCGAAGTTGGAGAAAGAAGAGAGGGCAGGTAATATTTATTTGGAAAGCACAGGTGTCACCAGCGCAGCCATGCAATTATTCGAAAGGCCCCCTCACTGTGCACTTTATTTGGCAATTCAAATTAGAGTCATTTGAAATACTGGTACGGGTTTCCAAAAATAACCCGGCCCATTCGAAACCCTCAACCCGACTAAGGTATTAAGATTACTTCTTATTTTTTTCAATTCGATTTCAGTTTTTTTGGGTGTTCACAAATTTGAAGTAGATTGGGCACAGATATGGAGTTCGATGGCAGATCGATCAATAAGGGCAAGGCAAAGTGTCAGGGAAAGGGGAAGTTCCCTGAAACCGATGTGCTATGTTTCTGTGCGTTGCCGGCGAAGATCTGCAAATCTTGGACAGACAAAAATCCTGGTCGGAGGTTCTACGGCTGTGAACGCTGGAAGGTATATATCGTAATATAGTTTTGTATTTTCTCGAAACGGTTATCATTTCGTTTTTTTGGTAGACTCCACTAGATTGTGGGTTTTTCAAATGGATCGATGTCGAAGAACCTTTCGGATGGCAAAAGCAGGCTCTGATAGAAGCTAGAGACGAAATTGCCCAAAAGAAGCGGACTATCATGGAATTGAAGAAGACCATCGCCTGCCTCCAGAGTGATTTTGGCAAAAGTAAAGGAATGGAAGAAGACATCATTAACGGGTTTCTAAAGCTGTGAAGAGATGTTTAATTTCAACTGCAACCTTCTATTGATGTATCTGGACATCTCTTACAAACGTTTTGAACTAAAAGCTTGTATGTTATTTAGATTTGCAAAGTTATTATTGCAACACTAATTTGATGCACAACGAGGAACAACATTTAGGAGGAATTGGCAGTAGGTAATACATAAATGACATAGTAGACCACCAGGGAGATTTACTACATGGTACCATTTAAAGGATGTGAGAAATGTCGACGCAAATCCAAAAGAGACGGCATTTCTTGCAAACCTCTTCTAAGTTGTCTTCGTGATCATGGCCATACACACACCTGGGTGTCTTAACTATTCCATCATCCGGGAACTTGAAAGTTTCCCCATATTTATACTGGTTGAGGTTTTCCGCGCCAAATAACATCAATTTGTTCTGTATGGATTCTGCGATTTCTGAAGTTTCATCCGATTGAAGGTCATGGTGATATACTGCGAACTGCTGAAACACCTTGCTCGCTTCCTTGTCCTCCCCAAGACACACATTGAATATGGCGACAGCTAGACATGAGAATTCATGCATTGGGACATTTGGTTTCAAAATTTTAATACTCTCCTCGAGTCCTATGCTCGGTGCTGTAAGGATACCTTCGGAGTATATTGCTTTGATGTTGGCAGCAGCGACACACTTTAGATGAAACGCCCGAAACTGACAGCCTTTGCGTATTTGACATGTCCAGAAGCTTGCCTCCATTTCACTAACATCGCACTTCTTCAAGACTGAGGGCTCGTGTGCGAGGGCGTAACCCCGTTTTCCAGCACGCAAAAAAGGACCAAGATAGTAAAATGATTCATCTCCGATGAGCTCAATGATTTTGATCATTACTTCGTCGGGGAGATTTGGGAGTACGTGAGCTTCCATCACTTTGGTTTCGCTTGTTGGAGTGTTTTGGTGGTTTGTTTTGGTAGGTATGAGAGGGATTATGGAAATTAAATAGAGAGGTTTGTAGAGAAAACGTGTGAAGTAGATACCAGAAGTAATTGTCCCAACCACATTAGAAACCTACCACTGTCAAATCATGTTTTAAAGCGGTCATTATGTAATTGGAACCAAATTAAAAATCAATTATTTATTTTTACTCGTAACAGGGTAAATGCGACCCCTCGCTGCTCCGGATAGCCAACGGTTTGAACATCGAAAAAAGACAACCCTTCGTTTGCCTCGGTCCACACATTATATTTACAGAATCTTAAGACATCATTTGCACAACGCTAAAAAAAAAAGCAGGATTAAATGGAAGAGACCACCTTTCAAGATCTGCCTTCAGAAATCCAACTATTGATCGTCGCCTGCGTCGCAAAAAAATTCTTTCAAGATCTATATAGACTCAGATCTACTTGTAAGTCATTGCGTGCGTTGGCAGACACGCCTGCCGTCTACTATGCGTTTGATCTCTATGAATACCCTTGGTGGACAGGCTTGCGCAATACGCTGTTGCGAAGATGCTACGATGTCCGCAACCCAAGTACGCTTTACATCAAGGGTGTTGAGTATTTCTACCGCCTACAATGCCACGACGAAGGTATTGCTTTGATGAAGGAAGCAGCGGATGCAGGATACCCACGAGCGTTGTATACCTATGCAATGACTCGCAAAATCTACTGGGCTGATGAGAAATGCTTCGCTGGTTTTACGAGAGAAGCTGTTAGTGAAATTGGATGGGTTGTTAGAAAGGACGATGAGCCGTGGGTGGCGGTGGATAACGAGGGCTTCGAATCAAAGAAATTCATCTTCATCTCAAGAGATCGGCCCTTATTTTATAAATGCCCCTGTGTACCTACGTTGGATTTCGATTGGGATCTCTGGCATTTGGAGTTAATCAAGCCTGACGACATGTGTGACAGATGCTTCTGGATCAAAGAGGTTGGTCTTTTCCTCCGGGATTTTCGATGCGCCACGACTTTTCCCCCCTTCCACACTTGGGAATAATTATTAATTGTTGTAATGCAGCACTACTTTAACCGTCGTTGTAATTCCTTAGTTACCAGTAATATATTTCGAATGTTTCTTTAAACATACTAACAACCTTAAACTATATAACAGGTGTACCATTTAGGTGATAAGGTGTACTAACTTAATAACCAAACAACTCGGTTAACATAATATAACAATTCAAACATTAGAATGTCAACGAAAATCAGTACATATTCAGTAATTATTGTATCTGTTCAACAAAAGACATGGTGTGCATCTTTATGACAATGGTGTACTATGATGGAAGGCCAAACATAACGTTTCATTTTATATTGTACACCCAAGGTCACAAGATGGTGCACCTAAAATAAATGTAATATCTTTTGTTAAGTAATTTCAATTTAAATGATAAAATCAACGGTGTACGCGGTTCGAACAGCACACATATTTCATTTTCTAAGTGCAATAACCGTTACAAGGTCTGCTAAAGTCAGCACATGTTTTGGGTGTGCATCTTTCTAACAGCGGTGTACATATCTACAAATACCACAGTAATAAACCTTAATTTTTTTTTTTTCGGAGTATTATAAAAACCAAATCACACAAACACACAATAAATAAACATGTTCCATTAGGTTCACACAAACGAAAGTACCATTCAGTTCGAACAAGATTCTGAGAAAGATAAACAACTTCATTTTTACTCATTGTTTACTTTAGCATCGCCCACGAATTCTTCATAGCAGTCCATTGCATACTGCTCTCGAAACCTGTCAACTTCTTTGTCGGTAATCCTACTCATTTCCTCCCTCGAGCCGGCAGCATGCATCTCTATGAACTTCGCAGCACATGGCCCATAGTCGCCTCCCCTTTGGTTGTGATAAATGTCTTCAGCGCGGTCCCAGGAGTAAATTCTAAGACCTCCCTTCACCTTATAGCATTTATGCCCTCCATATTTTTCTAATATATAAGGCAACGACTGTACAACGGAGCACATTTGTCCTTCCGCATCCTCGATCTCATTATGAGGAACAAATGAATCAAAGACCGTCACATGACCTTCATTGAGCTTAATACAGAGACCAACCCAGTGATCTCCACCCCAATTCATCGGGGTGTACACGGTGTCCACATCGCGACCAAGTCCCAACTTCAGTTTCTGCCCCTTGCTCTTGCCTGTCACATACTGTGCTACGTTTTTCCCCCATTCGAACTGCAGCTTATCGGTCTCTGCGCTAAAGGCACTCCAGTTTGACTGAATGGTTTTATAAAGTACTGATCAAAGAACACCATCCTCTCCTTCTGTAGAAAATTCCCGCGCCGC
This sequence comes from Hirschfeldia incana, assembly GCA_026261945.1. Lineage (NCBI taxonomy): Eukaryota > Viridiplantae > Streptophyta > Magnoliopsida > Brassicales > Brassicaceae > Hirschfeldia > Hirschfeldia incana. Next base: position 1,794,929 of record JABCMI010000033.1, read on the forward strand.
CTCCACAACATATTCATTATCACATGCATGTGCTGTCCCAAAAAAAAAACGAGGAATAATATATTGATCATAAGTTGACTGTGAAAGGTATAATGTGCCGACAATGCATAGCTTGATAGTACCTCGTCGGACAGCCATTTCTTCGGTTCAGCAATGTCAAGGAAGAAGTCATTACAAACAGAGTGACCGGTTGCGATATCCCACATCCTGGCAATTTAACCAACTGTCAGGAACTTATGCACTCGTGTATGTATATAGCCTTAAAAAGAGTTACAACTTACTGCGCTGGGTTCTCCTTCAAAATATCGGCAAACTTCTTAAACTGTGCTCGATTCGTTTTCGCAATGGGCTTATACTCAGCCTTCTCCTCGCTCTTAAACAACTTTTTCACCCTTGGGTCAGGGGTGTACACTCCGGATATCTTGGTCGATCTCATGCGATGCTGTTTGCCACAACTTTCCACATCTTCAGAATCCCCACCCGTCTGCGCACACGGATCTAATCGGTTCTCTTGTTTCTGGCTATCAGTGGACATGTCGTCTTGACAACTGTCATATCTCTCGTCGTCCTCCGTACCCTGTAATTCAAAGTTGAGCTCCTTAACCGTTTCCTCAACAACCACGTTCGGACGACCAACTTTTCCGACCGCCTCCTCAGGGTTCTCAATATTTTGTGTTTCAACCGACTCAACAGATTGGGCCTGTTTGTCTGCCGTCCTCGCTTCTTCACAACCTTTTCGATCGTCCTCACCGAACACACCGGGGTCGTCCTCACCCGTTTCCTATATAAAGTCAGTAACCTATGTCAACTGGTGTACAACAAAAAAAAATTTGGAGGTCTGCCACAACAAATTAATTGCACATCACCTGCGCCGAGCCAATCCCGACATCTGGTCTCCTCGGGGTCTCCACCAGCTCCTTTTGTTTCCCCTGCGCACCCTCACCCCCCATCGGTTCCCTTGTTTCCTGTAATTTCAAATCGGTTTGTAACGCGCGCATAAATATGTGAAACAAAGTATGATATAACAACCTCTTCGCTTCCATGACTTTCAGAGTTGATGTCCTTCACAAGTGACTCTACAAACTCCATATGTTGAGCACCTTCCCTCTCTTTAAGCCCCTCCCCAACTTTTGGAGCCCTGCTTCCCTGCATCAAATCCGTTACTAACGAACTTCAACTACTGTACAACAACAACAGCCCAAACTTAATGTCACAGATATAAGTACTGTCTCTGATATAAACTCGAGCGGACATGTTTCAATCCCGGAGGATGCAACCTTAGATTTCCATGAGGGGTTTACACCCCATGACGGATGAAAGGACCGTACACTAGCAATCGAACTGTAACAGTTCGGCTTTGTTTTCTCCCATGCGACTGGGGACCCTTCCTCAGACCGGTACGTTGGGTTTCTTTGCTCAACTGTAAACGCATGCTGGAAGGTAGACGGAACCCGCAAATATTCACAACTAATGTTATTACCACTACTTAGCCAAACACCACACAACAAATTTAGATGCAAACGAACCTTTGCTGGTAACACATAGGACTCAGGCACAACTTTTAATACACCTTTAAACACGACGAGGGCATCCGATTGTCTTTCAAGCTGCTGACCATCCCCCCCTCAGCGATGGGTTAGAAGTCTAAGCAATTACACAACAATAAAACTATCTATCACATTACCTGATAGCCTTTGTTTCCGCCGGATGGTGGAAGAGGAGCATTGTCAAACTCGTTTTCTTGTCCATGAACATCACAATCTATATCTGCTGAGGGTGGGTTGTTACTACTCGCTTCCTGGAAAACAGAAAATGTGTGAGGAAAGCGATAATTACCACGCTTTAGTTACTTACTCGAAATAAATAACTACGGCGTACAACCTTTCTCAACTCCTTTCCACCTAAAGATCGACGAGGGGCAGCGGTTTTCCTTTTTTTCACAACCGCACGCGGGGCAACGGTTTTCATTTTTTTCGCCTTCACTGTTTTCCCCGCGCTTTCACTCCCAATACTATCACGAGACGCACTAGCTGGATCAGCTATCGTTTTCCTCTTCCTAGGGTTGCCTTTCCTCCCCTCGGCCATACCAAAACTCTTGCAAATCAGTGTCCGCAGCTCTTCAATATTGTTATCCACCCTCTCAAACCCCCGGGATATCCACTCTTTTAAATGTCCATGCATACACCTCTCCGAGCATTCACAATTCCCTTCTCCGCTGTCTCCAGAAGAAGAATTTTCATCAACCTCAATGGGAGCTGGATTTCGCGGTCGCAAATTTCTCTGGTGTACGGGAGTAGGACATGCTTCCGCCTCCTCCGCAGCGTCAGGAACCTTTGACTTGGGGGAAAATGACTCGTCACCACCAGGGAAATCCTCAGGTGTGAATGTTTCCCCACGAAGCAACTTCTGCACCAAAGCAGTCACTTGCCTATCTTCATTCTGGTCCACCAACATCAGCCGCTCTTCATCAGGAATCACGATGTAGTTTACAGAGAGCTGTAGACAGGCAATAAGCAAGGTAAAACACGTTATATACCAGTGGCCGTAACCGTTTTACTCCCCGGTTTTGTTTTTCATTTACTGTATTAAAAACAGATGGAAAACAAACTTACGTCTGGGTCTTCCTCTACAGCAACTATATCGTTTCCTGTGAGAAGAACTGAAGGCGATGTGAGCGCTCGGGGGGTATCAATAAAAGTGTCGGTGTTCCCTGCGCCTGGGATTTTCTCCGCTAACAGAGGCACAACATCAAATAAGAACAACTGCAGAGTTAGTGGAAACCCATAACAAACCGTCGTCTGTTGCGCTAGCCGCTGGCGCATCACTTGCACTGGGTTCTGACCTGGTTCGACGACAAGGGGAGGCAGGAAACGTGGGACGGTCTTCAAGTACGACTCTCGACCCCACGGATACGCCAAAAAGCTACCAACGTCTGCGAGCATCTCCACGTACCTGGGCGTTAGTTTTAGATCTTTGCTACTTGGGCAGAGAACACCATCAACCAACGCGATCAGAGCCAATGGTAGCCGTTTCTCAGCAGCTAGATAATCATTTCCCAACATACTCAGCACACTGTGAACTGTTATCTTACCCACAGCCGTGTCAAATAGCTGGTTCCACATCCTCGGAGGAACACTTTCTGAGGCTTCCGAATCCTGAACGTCTAAAGCTCCGCAGTTCAAACCTGTAACGTCTCGGAATTCATCAAGCGAGAAACGGAGTGGATGGGGCCCGAAAGTGAACCAGAACTCGTTCCTGCGAGTCGTAACAAGCTGCCTGCTAAGGAGGCATCCGATCAGCTTGGTTGAGTTCTGGCATCGTACAACCGGAAGCTCAAACAGCCTCCGAAACTGGGAATTCATAAAAGTCTCCATCGCATCCTTTCCCTCTAAAGCAGCCGCGACAGAACCAATGACGTGTGATTTTGAGTAGATGTTTACTCGCAACTTTCTCGGGTACGCACCATATGCGAACAGCCTCCGGGGCAACACCGATTCTGGCTCTCCATCAGACATCTGTCCCCCAGAGTAATCACCACCAGCGTCGCCGTCCTCAGATCCCGAAGATACTGATCGAAAAAAATATCACCAAAATCTATCGCTTTAGACCACAAATAGATAATCGACTAAAAAGAAAACAATAGCTGATCGGAACGACGGCATAAATAATCTGTACGACGACATGCAAAGACGGAATCAACAAACCACGTCGGTGGACGAAAGCTTACCCGGATAGCGCTGCTGTTTCGCAGGAGGGCACTCGCGGAGCTCCTCGCAATTCGATCTGGTGCGCCGGCGAACAGTTGTTTCCCTTTCCTTCGACTTCACCATCACCGAAATCGTCGTCTGGTGTCTAATTATGCCCGGTTTAGCTTCTCGAACGGAGGCGACGGGGTAGAGAATACAGGTGGGGTTGTGACCGCCTAGACAATAGAGGTGGATCTAGGTCTCAGGAGAACAGTCTCCACAGTAAAATGTTTTTACTAGAAGGTCGTTTACCGCCTAATGTAGGTAAGGAGACGAAGTTAATGACCCGCCTACTCGGGAACCGGGTAACTCGTCGACACTTTCACGTGCGAGACGGGAGTGGCAGGTTTGCGTAATTTTCCAGCTCGAAAAGGATCGTCTCGTCTTTTACACTTAACTCGCCCCGGGTCACGAAATCAAGCGACCCTTTTGCCGAATAAAAACAATGGGCGGCCCAAAGTCCCAATTATAAACTTGAAAGTGACCCACTTTCACAATAAATTCCAGTTTTACGGCCCTTTGTAAAAACAGTCAAACTTCAGTTTTATTTCTTTTTTTGTAAACAATTCAGTTCTATTTCTAACATCTAAACCTATAATAATTACTGAAAATAAACTTACATTTTTTTTGAACTTAGATAAATAAACTTAAATTTTTGCATAAGATATATATAGCATATAATTGGTTACATGTATTAGAATAAGATATATATATATATATATATATATATATATATAGAGAGAGTTTTAGTTTGAGTTAAGAATTCAACTATTTTCTATAAAATCTAACAAGTTATAGCATTTGGTTTGATTACTATGTGCCTTTTAAAATGCTATTTTTCAAAAAGAAAAATACATTTTGATTAAGATTGACTGTATAATAAAAATTTAATTAGATAAGATTAAACTACACTTTATAATGAAAACTCGAATTATAAATTTGTTATATCTATTCTATTAATTTTCCATCATGACCAATTGATATAGGGTTATGTCCACTATTTATTTATTTTCTTTAAGAAATCACTTATTATTCTATGTATAACTGTGTCAAATTGAGTAACTGTAAATACCTTTTATGAATCAATATATATTCGTAACTTCCTTTCCACAATTCTCGGCACTTCTTTCCCATGGCCATATGGCTGCTTTGTGTGTAGTACGGACATATACAAATACAACAATTATGTTTTCCTTTTGGGTTTTAAAAATTGTATCATATAAATTTGGTTTGTTCTGATAATAAAAATATTAAAACTCACTCAGTTTAACATATTTTAAATAGATAATTCGAATCGATTTCCGAGTAGGATTTTTTTTTGGATACCATATGAACCAATTTATATATATATATATATATATATATATATATATATATATATATATATATATATATATATATATATATATATATTGTGTGTATTTAAAAGAACATATTAAAATTAAACTTTACAAACATTAACAAAAAATTTGTTCGGTTTATAGTGCGGATTGGGTTTGATATTGATTTTATGATATAACACATTAAAAACCATTTGAGTATATAGGTCATGTCTAATAAATATGTGAATTTGATTTGTGGATATATTCCAAGTCTGTTTTTTGGTAAAAATATTTTTGACTAATTATGTTAAGTAACTATTAAGAAAATATAAATTGATGCAAATTTTAGAATTAAAAACAAATTAATTTAATTTTAACATAAGTATGATTGTAAAAACACAAATACAAAAATTAAAATTTTCAAAACAAAAATTAAAACCACAAATATAAAAATTAAATTTCTCAAAACATAAATATGATTATAAAAACATAAATATAAAATATGATATAATTTACACAAACATATAAAATTATATTATGCAAAATAATTTAAAACAAAACATATACCCGCCCTCTTGAGGGCGGGTCAATCTCTAGTTTTTGTATAATTCCTCTACAAATAAACAGATGTCTTCTACCACAGAAAACTTCAAGTATCATCTTTCACAATCAAATTTAAGTTTTAACATTTCAATTTTTTTTTATTCACAATGGCTCGTTCCAAACAGACTGCTCAGATGTCCACAGGAGGTAGGACCCCGATGATGAGAGTAATAAACTGCACTAATACATTTAAAAAGCCATATAGGTACAGACCAGGAACTGTGGCACTAAGAGAGATCAGAAAGTATCAGAAGAGGACATATACACTGATCAACAAACTTCCATTCAAAAGACTGGTGAAATAAATGGGCCAAAAATTCAAGACGGAGTTACGGTTTCAGAGCAGCGCTGTTGATGCTCTCCAGGAAGCAGCTGAAGCTTATATGGTTAAATTCTTTCAGGATATCAATATGTTTGCCATACATGCTAAGCCGGTAACCATCATGCCTGAAGACATTCAGCTTGCTAAAAGGATTCGAGGTTATAAACTTTGAGATCATGATATGTATTATTAAGGATTTGGGGATTAATATTCTCGTTTGAATGTACCTTTCTGCTTCTTTGAATTATATACTTTTATTTGGTTGCGTTTTTTTTTTCTTTATTAGATTTGTGTGCTGAATATCTAACAACTAAACAATAGTTATTATCATACAACATAAAAAATGTAAGTGTAACCCTCCAACGGTCCATAACTAAAGGGTCTCCTCAGCTTTGTTAACTTTTAGAGGTTCAAAATACTACCATACAATTACCATATGATTTTTTCGTGTGTTTTGGTCTCACTCGGAAGATACCGTAAATTACTCTTCAAACATGCATGTTCTAGTTTAGATGGTGGTTATTAGTTGATTTTTCACTTTTTCTAACAAATTTCGTCCTGAGTTTTTATCAGTGCTTTTTTTGGCCAACATCCTCTATATACTAAAACACAAGTCACATGACCATTAAAATTCTGCCCCATAATTTGTATTTACAAAATTCAAAAAAAAATCAATTAAAACAATAATGCTTAGAGAAAACAGATGTTACCAGCGGTTTCTCTATATAGCCCATGACCTACGATGCTTAAGAGAAAACATATGTTATCAGCGGTTTCTCGATATAGCCCATAACCCACGACTCGCTATCTTCTTTCTTCATCCAAGATCTTTCTTTTTCATACTTCTATATCTTGATTTAAGGAAACAGATAAGAGGACTACACTCCTTCGATTTTAAAGCCCTGTGCACACATGGCACATCTATCATAAACTCACGATAAACTGCATTTCATCCTTCCTTTCTCTCCATTGCCTCGCTTGCATCATTGTTCTTCTGTTTAGTAGGTTATAAGTTGTTTCGGGTACTAGATTATATCTAATACGTGATGTTTTTCGCAGTAAACAAATTTAAGCTGTCGTTGGGTTACTCATGTGTCTCAAATGAAGCTTTCTACAAAAATGGAAGATAAATAGCTTGAATGTTGTTGGATATTCAACTTATAATTTACAGGTGAGTTAGGAAAGTAAGTTGACGTACTTTTAACGTTTTGTTGATCATAGTTTCATCGCTTGGTTACATTTCTTTGGTTACTATGGCATTATACTCATGGATCTCAAACCAGGTTCAGAACAACTAAAATTCATTTTGAGTAGGAAAATATTTTACACGGCTTGATAATTGATCCTTCCTTACTCATTTTCCTCATGAAAACTAGCGATTAAGTTACTAAGAATATAATTATCGTATATATCAAAAGATATGCAGTTAAAACACACACATATTTGTTAGTATCCAAAGTGCGTGGTTCCAACTTTACATCTAATAGTAAGTAGTTTTGTCTTATATGCAGGTGTGGTTTGTGATTTTAGGAAAACTCAATCTGGAAGAAAATAGACTGAGAAATAGAAGAAAAATATAAGTTGAACAAGAGAACAAAATAATACAATTCCTTCACCAAAAGTAAGTCGGGACCTGTATAATGTATTTACCATTTTAAAAACAATTCATGGATTTTGCTATACGTTTGTGCTTAACCCTCTTGAGTCATTATACTTCCAGTGTATTGATCTTCATGTTGTGGTTGATATATATGTGGTCTATGCTCTGCAAGTATGTGTTTCTAGGGTTTCATGTTCATAAAAGCCGGAAAGATATGTACGGTGAGAAAGGTAATGTCTAGAAACTCATGAACACTCAGTAGGGGAATCTCTATAACCTTCTGTTGTACTCAGTACATTTCTAACATATTTTTCAGGCATTAAAACAAAAGATGAGCTCAGGGAAGTTCATGGCTTTTCTGCTAACACAGACCTGAATGGCATAGTTAATTCACATGATCAGATTTATTAAGTATATGTAAGTGCCAGTTAAGTATATGACTTTGTGAATATCCAAGTTTTGATAATTTTATGAGCTTGACTTGATTCAAGTGTAAATTAAGCACATATTTAGCCAAAAGAACATTTTTATTTCGATTAGAGCATCTAATCAATGTTTTGTTCATTTATATCATTTTGATTTATAAATTTTAGCAGAAAACAGAAATAGTAATAATATATTCTCAAACAAAAATGTAATAGTTTTGTAACTTCGTTATTTTCTATTGTTATGCACAGCTTTTTTTTTATAGAATGATATTTCTGTGTTACATACATGCTGAATTTTTCTAACTGTCTATAGTTTTTGACTGAATATGTGTAAGATTATTTGCAGATGTTGAATGAATTACTGGACGTGGGAAGCCAAAGACATAGACTGCTCATAGACCATATGTTAATATAAGAAAAAGGTACTTAAAGGAAGAGCAAGGCATATTTAAATGAAGAAAGCTTCAAACTAATAGTTGTACGAACTAATTTATACTAAATTTCTTTTGTAATGTGCATATATATATATATATATATATATATAGATATCTAAAAAAATTATTTGTAAATAAACATAATTACCGTGTGTAGCACGGGATCAACACTAGTAACACATATCCTTCATAAAGCAACCCAAATATGAGCAGTGATTACCCCGTCCTTCTGAATGTCACAAAAGCCTTATTAGAACACACATCCGGAATACAAAGTCTTAACCACCAAAAAAAAGATTCATATGCCATAAACAACTCTCACCCAAAGAACCTAAGACTCATATTCTTAGAGGTGTAATTCTTCGCCATCAGTTGAAAGTTACTTATGTTAGGATCGAGAAATCCCGTATCCAACTCTTCAAGATCTGATTGGTACAATATTGTCTACTTTTTGCCTAATTGGCAAGCCCGCATGGATTTACTTTTGGTTTACATCTTAAAAGGCTTCGTACTATTAGAGTTGGACATCTCTTTATATATTAAAAACATTCATTGTCTAATTCTCCAATGTGAGACTTATAATTTTATTAAAATAATATCCTAAAATGATTCACTTGAAAATTGTTAAAATAATATCCTAAAATGATTCACTCCCATTTGCACCTTACTTCATTGGTACTGATGAATATGTTTTTGTATACTGAACGCAAAGCAAAGAGGTGACAATATATTACACATATATAGTACAACGGAACTCGCAGAACATTGCAGAGGATATAAAGATCATCATAGTTGTGCTTGACACATCTACACCAACCTTAAAAGCTTAGTAATTCATACATATTGAACTTATTGTGCCTGGACAGTTGCAAGAAGTTACAGTGAAGAAAATTTCAAGGAAAACTTAGCAAATTTCAAGGAAAATTTAGCAAATTTTAGGAAAACTTCTATCTATGGTGATCGATTGGCTTCTCTTTACTGCTTTTGACGTCGAATTCTAGGGCTTTGAGGATAACCCATTGTAACAGTGTCTCTTGCTTTCAAGGAGGATCCACCATTTGCTGGATAGGTAGCATGTTTCAAGGAGTTTCACTACTTTTGTGCTTCAATTCCCTTCTTCCAAAGCTCCAGCGGACAGCTTTATGTAACCTTACTGTCTTCACCGCATCTTATGTGTCATGTAGCCAGACGAGGAGATGAAACGACCGTCTGCGCTTGACCATCCTGTTCTTTCATTTTAGGGGGTGTTGATACAGGCCAACATTTTCGTCGTCTGCTGAGATAGCTTGGGATTTTCTCGTCGGTGTCCTCCTCCAGTGGAGCTTTTGGGTGTAGCCAGACGCCATGCCTGCTTGGAGCCACTTCAGTGAGTGCTCGATGAAACTTTCCTTCAGGCTAGTCTATTTCTTTCTTGTTACTCCAGCGGAGCAAGAAGCGCTTAGGATTGGGAGCTTTAGACTGCTTGTGTTTGGTCCTTTGTATATTAACTTCAATCTCACCATTGTTGGGAAGCCTGGACTTAATATCCTAGGTTCTTTAGGGTTTTAAAAAAAATATTGTGTGGCCCACAAGATCCTGAAATGAAAAGCAAATCTTGGTTTCAATTGATTTATAACCGAACTTTCATTAGGTTTAATGATATTTACAATTATAGCAAAAAAAAAGCAAATTCAGAAAAATATTATCCAACAGCATATGACAATCTCCTTATGAAAGATGGATGTATTTGCTGTAAAGCCTTCTTTAAGATTGGTTCATGATGCATCGGCACCTAAAGATAGAGAAAGGAAGAAAAACGTATTGTGGTCTATGTGGTGAAGAATGCCACAATTCAAGAAGGTGTCCTCAAGAGGTATGATGAAATTATTATTATTTTTTTTTTGTGCTAAACAGGTATGGATGAATTTTTTTAATGTTGAAAACCTGATGTTGTCATCATTGGATACAAGTATAATCTAAGTATTTGCAGTCTCAGGAAAGGAGGATAAAGAAAGATCGGCTAAATGAGGTAGCTCATTGGAAAGCTTAAAATGAAGGTCAGAGAAAAGTTCAAGAGGAAGCTGTTAGAAACTGATTTGACAGATCAAATAAAATAAAAAGTAGAAGTGTATGACGTTTCATCAGCAAAACCTAATCCAAGTCAAAAACACCGAAGACGCAACTGATTGACTTCGTTCTTGTTTGGTTGATCTTGCTTCTCTGTGGTTCTTTTTTGGATTTCTGTAACACTTATTATGTTCTTGGCTAACTAAAGATCATTTTTGGTTTTAAATTAGGATGCTTGGTTAAGATTTGGATGTTTTAGATGCTTAACATGTTTATACTAAATTGTTTGTAATCTTTTTATTCCTCTTTTGAATGTGTGTTATGAAAAAACAAATAGGAATGATATCTCAGTTTAACACATAACTCCTTACGCAGTGTTCAAACATGAGATAGATTAAAATTATAGCCAAGCCCCATCGCCGATGCATAGCCATTTGAACATATTTTTCTTCCATCCAACCAGCACCCGTAGAAGATAACTCGGAGTTTAAAACAATGCTACAAATAGAAAATTATTACTTCATATATTTTAAAAAGATGTATGTTCTGGAGTTTTCACAATATTAAAATAGATTTTAAAATTTTGATTATCAATACAGTTTTGTGACTATATTTGTTTTTACAATTTTAGCCAATCAAAACTCAGTAAACACAATTAATTACTTTGAAATTTACAATTTACCATTATTACTTGATAAAATGCAATGATGATGAAAAATACCTTTAAAAAATTGTTTGTAAAACATTGAAACGATGGAATATCAATTAATTTTGGTTATGATTATTATCGCCAATAAATCCGTGACAATAATTTATGATCATGAAACTCAAATAAACATTAAATCAGCATAATTCATTTATCATCTTGAAGCTCGAATCACCATTGATGATCGTTTCTATCACTAGCTTGGTTACTATATAGGCTGACCCAGTTTCACTTTCTCGGAGGCGTAGAAATGTTGGAATTGAAGCTTTGATTAAACATACAAAGAGAAGATGGAGTCAAGTGAAGAGAAGAAGTGGAAGCATTAGTTCAAAGAAAAAAAAAAGTGGAAGCAAGAGAGCTTGCCACACAAGGAAAGAAGAATGAAGAAGTGACAATGGGTCACGCAGAAGAAGAACGAGCTTGGAGCGCATGCAACAAAGGAAGAAGAAGAAGCGACCAACGTAGACAACATGGACAACAAGAAGTCAAAGATGAATTGGGTTGTGTAACTAGAATTTACACAACAAGAAGAATAAAAGTAACTAGCTAGGTGGTAAGCTAACTAAGTTAGGATGAAGTTGTTAGGAGTTGGTAATAGTTTCTAAGAGTGTTAGTGGCTTGTTGCTTGAAAGCCACATACCTAGAGTAAGGTGTGCAAAAGGGAGTTTTTGAGCTAGACTTGCAAGTAAGCATGTGTGTAAAAACTACTGTAAGTATGTGTTGTGTTGTTGTAAGAAAAGATATCCAATTCGAGAAATATAGACATCAAAGTGTCTGATCTCTTCTCTCTACAAGAACAAACATGAGTGAGAGAGTAAAGAGAGAGTGTGTGTTCTTGTGTTAAAGATAAAAAACCAAGTAGAAACATAGAGTAGTGAGCAAGAACAAAGACAGAGGAAGTGAGGCTGGCCGTAAGAGAAGTGTGGAGAGGCCAAGCCAAGAACAAGAGCGAGAATGTCAACAAGTGACATGCCAATCTCCTTGTTGGAACTGTGCGGTCTATCTTTTCTGGCGATGAGTGACATGTCCTTCCTGTAGCACCCTGACCTCAGGCCACTGATAACGGTAGCTTTTCTTTCTTTTCCGTACATTTAATAGAAACTCAGTGGAAGACATTTTGGTTACAGCTGTATTAAAGAGTCAGAAGAGCAATATATGTGTAACTTTAGTGTGTCTGCGTCTGCAGCATTTAGAGAATGAAGAGGTCTAAACAGAGTTCCTGATCAATGGTATGTTAACTATTTTATGTTTTACCATGTCGCACTTGGATAATTATTTTTGTCAAAGAGAAAAAACCATATCGTATAACCGTGATCGTGAGTAATTAACTACACAAAATCTCCACAGCAGCATGATCTTGTGTCTGCAACATATGGTCCAGCGTCCA